>OY728120.1:1394477669-1395727669 GCA_963277665.1 Viscum album | reverse complement strand
ACCTCTAAAATCATTCCATTCCATCATAACACCATTATGGGGACATCTAGACCAGAGGGAGCTATGTTAGAGATTTCATTGTGTATAAGATGAGTTCCACAGATAATCATTACATGATGGGATAAACTCAAATCGGTGGTGGGGGGAGACGGACTGAGGACCTTAAGCCCTTTTGAGTTTGTGGTTTTTATTTTAGGCGCATTTTGTTTAAATAATCCTAGAATTTTTTGCTATTATTTCATGGGGTAACATTTCACTTGTTTTCATTTTCTTATATTTTTTTGATGAATTCTTATAAACATATGATTGTAAAATATTTGTCTTTTTTATTATACTTCTTTAGTCGAGGTCTCCCCATTGTGAAAATAATGTTCAACTAGTTTTGATTTCTCAAATCTATTTGGGAAATTGGATAACATTCATGGGAGGAGAAAACCCATATTTCAGGACTCGATATGGTTTTGGTCAATATAGGTGTATAACTTGTGGTCATGAGTTATACATTGTATAATTTAATTTGATGAAAAATGTCAACAATGATAAATGCAATGTCTAATGATCAATGATTTTCCATCACTCCTTTCATTAGTTTGTTTTTACAGTTCAGTTTGTTTCTATATTTTAATCCCTCTCATAATTTTAGAATTACATTTTTATAAATTAAAATTATTTGAACCATTTCATTTCCCCCAAATTCATTTTAGTTTTATATTAGTTTTTTATGATAGTGATAATATAAATGTAGAGGTTTGTGAGCATCCTCATTATGATCAACCCTAGTATGTGCTACTATGGTACATTTTTTTGGGTAAATAATAAATTAATTGAATAAACATTCACAAAAAGCTGCTACCATAAATTTGCCACCATTTCCAGGGAGTCCAAGTGCTTTCACACGTTGTTTTTAATAAAAATACAGAAGAAAATAAAAATAAATAAATAAAAACAAAAAAATAATAAAAGGGGATTGTTTCATATATTTCATTTTTTCAGCCAATATGGATTTTAATGTAAATTATTATAATTATTTTTATATGGTTGAATTTTTTGGTGTTCTATGTAAGGATGATTCATTGAATATTCAAATGCCTGAAAATTCACAAAAATTGAAAAAAAATGCCTTCAGTATTCAAGAGAAATAGAAAATAATTAAAATCAAGCAAGATAATGGCATCATTGGCCACAAAAGTTAATGATGTTAAAGTCTTATGGTTGGAATGTAAATAATAACAAGATGAGTAGAATTAGTAGCCTCTTCTAGATACCTTTCATGAAAACATTTTACCACCAATTCAGGCTCTTGATAATGAAGAAGAAGAAGGTCATTGTGTTTAGGAGAGAATGTAGGTGACTGTCGAGTTGTACACTAGATCAAATGAGGATTATGGAACAATAATATATATACATGAAGAATCAATTAAATATCCTAAACTAGAGTAGAATCCACTTCCAATACAACTACATTTTATACTGGTGAACACCACTCCTTTAATAAAAGAAAACTATGAGCACCCCTATATTCTTTTCCCTCCCCCTCTACAACTCAAATTATTTCCTATATCCCTTATGAGGGTTGGGGTAGTTATTATTTTCTTTAGAGGTTCTCACTTATGGAATCAACTGAAGTATATTAGGAGAAACAATTTATGGTGGTTTATAATCATGAAACCCCATCCACCATTTAATTGGGGTTAAACCACTACAACTGTCTAAATAAATATAGTAAAAACCTACCACACACTTGGGGGTGAAACTAAGCATTATCCTTCTTTATTTCCCATTATATTTTTAATTTTTTATAAATCACATTATTGTTTATTTCTATCATTTTGGTTTAATGATGTAGCATCTTGGAGCCTAACTCAAGGCTTCCACTCCATAAATAATGTTAGGTTTTATATTTCTTTCCCTTTATTTTTCCACCCTTATTTTTTTATTCAGATAAAATTAAGGATAGTGAAATCACTGTGTGTGGGGAGTTTCATCCTACTAAGTTAGTTTTTCCTTCTTTCATTGATTTTGTTTTTCATTTTTAGGAAACATCATCTTTAATGGATATTTTGCTTATTTTTCACACATCAATAGATTCTATTATAATTGATATGATTTTTGAAATAATGGGTCACAAATTACTATTAATGTGAGAAACCTTTTTATCAAATTGGATTTTCAATCATTTTTATGAGTATGAATAAATTTTGAAATCCATTCCCATGAAAAAATGAATTAAAATATGTATCTCATATTGTGAGGTATTCTAAACCTCTATGAAATTTTCTTTCTAATACCCACACCTTCATGAGAGAAAATTGGACTTCTTGTGAGAACCCGAATTCGTGATTTTTCTATTTCAAAGCCTTCAATTTCGTGGACTGTTTTCAATATGATTGATGTAATACTTTAGTTATCTATATATTAACTTGATACAAAACTTTACATCTATCCTTCATTAGCCCACAGAAACAATGAATTTTATTATAGGTTTAAGCCACATTATATGATAATTTATCCTTACCTACCTACACATTTATTATTTTCTTCATGGATATTTAATGTTTGAGTGTGGGTGAGGGTCATTCGTGTGCATTCGTTGGGATGTGTTTCACTGACAGGAGGTGTGAGGTGTGCTTTAACATTTTCATTAATGAAGAATGAAGTAATAGGGCATGAGTAATCATTTTATTACACTTCATTTGCTTTATTTAGTTATCCATTAAAAAGATGAAAATTATTTAAATTAAATTTGTTTCCTTCATGCAGCTTCAAAAATATATATAATAATTTAAAAGAAATTTGTGAATTATTGGGCATTTAAAAAAACAAAAAAATTAAAAAAAATGGGTCAAACAAGGATAATATCATTCTTTGTAATCAATGATTGGCTCATGTCCCACTTCACAAAAAAAGGGTGTGGTGTTGTGTTTCTTATTCTCAAGGACGATTGAGTGAGGAATTTCATTTTTTTCACTTTATTATTCATGAATTGTATTTTAAGTGTCAAAACTCCAATTTCTAGGCACGAATTATGAATTCATTTTCCCACCAACCCATTGCCACATAGTCATTCAAACCATTAATGAAATCCATTAGGATGGAATTATTTTTCATTTTTTATAATGTGGAGAAATGATAATTTTTACAAGCCTATGGTGAAAAATGAAACTTTCAAGTATGAGATTAATTCCACAATTAATTTCTCTTATGTGAAGAATGACAGAAAATTCAATGTGTGGTTGGTTTTTATTTGGCCACTGATTAATTTATGAGACTGAAAGAATTTAAATGTGATAAATGAAAATTATATAGAATTGTATTTATTATGAAAGTCATGATTGAATTTTTTTTTGGAAAATTTCATTGATGTTTCCTCATTTTTGATCATTTTGTGGATTTTGATTATTATATAGGATAATTTCTCTAGAGTTCAATGCATAAGTGTGGGGGATTGAAGAAGCTCGTATTTAAAAAAAATTATACTATAATTAAATTTTTACGAACCCAAAAAATGTTTTATTTATTGGTAAATTATTACATAGTTAGGTTTCAGTTCTATTTTAATCCAAAATGAAAATAAGGAAAAAAAATTCAATTTTGACAAATTTCTATCATAGGTGTATTTTGGTCATTTCACATTACAAATATTTTCAAATTTTTTATTCAATTTTTTTAAAATCTATATTTTATTTCAGTAAAATTTTTCTTCTCCCTATCAGTGGAAGCATTCTGCTAATCGGTCGAGCAGCGTGATTGTATTTTGGCAAGGCATCAGAGGCCTTTCATTTATCGGTATAATATAGGTAGTAGGCGACGACGCCGTCTCTCTGTCTATTCTATCTATTCCGATCCTAGGTTTTTCCTATCCGCTTGGCTCTATTGTATCCCGATTGGAGATACATGGATCCTTGAATTGAATGAATAAGCTAGACTATTAGAGTAGAGTACTGAGAAAGAGAAGAGTCAAGGGTGACGAATTCTTGAGAGAAAGAAAGGGATTGATTTGCAGTCGAGGCCTTACCGATCAGACATGCGCATAGAAAAGAGGTTCGAGCTCAGACCCCTAGAACACTCAAGAGAGTCTAACCGGGAGCGGGACTTGGTATCATCTCTATCACTATATATAAGAGTGCCTTAAAAATAAATGAAGTTGAAGATTGTTCCAAGCAGACAGTTTGGCCCCACCTCCATAACAGAATCACAATTCGTCTTAAACACCTCCAAATGAGGTGATTCAACATGGAGATGGGAGATAAATCCAAGGATCATTCACAATGTAAATTTTATGCATATTGTAATCCATTATAGTGTCCATTAATTGTCATCATTTTGGAGGAATCTTCCTAGAAGTTGCGTCTAGAAAGAGAAACAACCAATGAAAAATTCATAACTCCGACAAATGGTGACAAATGATGTGAAATTTGAGGGTTGAACAGAAACAAATGATGAGAAACTCTCATGGAGGTGTCTATGTGTGAATATGCCAATTAAGGGTTCACCAACATGTCAACTTGTGGAAGATAGATTCTTCCTATAAAGGGAGAGGAGCTCATACATGTCAAATAATTCCATTCCTTCCCAACACCATGCTAGGTACACCTAGACCAGAGGGAGCATAGTTATAGATTCATTTCTATAGAATATTATTTCCATTGATATTCAATCCATGATGGGATAAACATCATGTGGTGGTGGGCGACGACGGTCCAAGGAAATTTACCCCTTCGGAGTTTGTGGTTTTTATTGTATCCTTTTTTAATTTAAATAAACCATTAATTTTTTTCATGATTGAAGGAGATATTTTCTCTCTGGATTCCATTTTATTCTATATTGTTCTATAAATTTTTATCGACTTATGATAGTAAAATAGATGTCATGTTGTTTAAACTTCTTTGGTCTTGGTCTCCCCATTGATTATAACATGATCAACTAGTTTTGACTGCTCGGAGGTCATTGAAAACTTTATCACATTCATGAGCAGATAAACACCCATATCTTAGGTCTCAATATGGTTTGTAGTTATTATATGTGTATAAAATGACGTCATTATCTAAAGATTAGAAAATTTATTTGGATAAAAATTATTGACAGTGATAAAGGGAATGTCTGAAGATCAAAGTGTTTCCACCGCTACCTTATTTAGTTTGTTTTCTCAGTTTAGTCTATTTCTTGATTCTAATCTCTAACATATAATTACCAATTAATTTTGATAAATTATTGTTATTTGAAACATTTTAATTCCCCCCAATCCATATTAGATTTATATTTTTCAATCCCTGACACTAGTTACACAGAGTCAGTGTATTATTACGTAACATATGAATTATACAAGGAATCATGTCTCGAAAGTCTGATCAGTTAGTATCCTTGGACGTACTAGATTCATAAATAAGTATTACATTAAATAATAAAATAAATAAATACAACATTTTTTCCCTCCTTATCACACTCATATCCTTCACTTATCCCTGCAGGTTAATCATAATTTACTTCTTCACATCCGGGAAAAAATAAAATGTAGAAATGGTTGAGCTCATATGCTTAGTAAGGATAACGGTATAACAAGAACATTCATAATTAAACAAAAACATTTAATGAAATCTATAAAACTAAAACAAAATCCTTTAAAACATATACATTAGAATAATATGGAAAATATAAATAATTAAATTAAATTTACTAATTCACATAGATATTCTACTAGTCGAATAATCACATGTAACATCAATATCTAATTTCATAATGATTGAATGCATAATGTTGGACATCATAACCACGTTGTCACAACATCGTGTGAAGACTGATTATAAGATTTGGTTAGGGCATTTTTCCAAGATGCTAGTTTGTCTCATGAGACCAATCGATTCATCCAAGAGTTATAGTGTGCTCCACCCATCACTTATTAAGTCCAATGCATTATTCATATTATAATTTTGAAACAAAACATAAAAATTATTATTAAAACTAGCATATGAAATGAAAATAATTTTACAATTTTTTTAAATGGTTAGGGCTGAAGCCTAGTATATTAAAAAAGGAAAGAAAATACCTCTTTAACTAGGTAGAGGGAGTCCCATTACATATCCCGAAGTCCTGGAGGTTATTTATCCCATTAGATATCCTGTAGGCCCTATTTTTTCACAAATCCCACTCTATGAATATTACTGCTACAATACCTGCACTGCTACAATACTGCATAGTACCCTCCACTACTACAATACCCTACCACCTCTACAGTTCTCGTCATTTCTATAGATCTACCAATACTACATTAAGCTACTATACTTCTAGAGTAACTACGACCAATTTTTTTTTAACCCCAATTTTTCATTTAGGATTAAGGGGTGCATACAACTAAGCCGAACCCCAACTACATCAATAATTTTACCATCAACCATGAATGGTATAAAAATATTACATCCATAGTAAATCATATTAAAACACATTCAATATAATATGGATGATTTTATAATAATAAATTAACCTCGACCAAGAATAATATCTCATAAAGGATGTTGAAATAGTTGAAAATGATCAGTAAAAATATTTGAGAGAAATAAACCATTTTCATGAAGTAAATTAAAATTAAAAAAGTTTATAAAGTAAGTCATTTAAAAAATGTTTTTAATCAAAGTGCCCCATACAACAATGTATCATTTGAAATGAATTAACATTTTAAAACATTCATGTCCATATAAATAAATATTTATACGCCTTTTGAAAACATGGACATTAATGAGAAGGGATTAGAAGAATAAACATATAAAACATTTAAAATTATGTTTTTTTAAATGATTCCCTTAATGAATCCCATTGAAAATTCTTTTATGAATCATTGAAATGTATTATAAATATATCATATTAAAATCTTACATATAAAAAATCTCAAATTATAATGAGATCGAGGAATTATCCCTTACGGTGTACTTTTACTTATTCGAGGGTACATTTACCTATTGTGTAATAGATAAATAATTTTACTTGAAATATAAATGTAGCACATACATAAATATGTTATCATATATTATCTTTTAATATATCTTTGTAAATAATATTTTATTAGTAAAATTATTTCAGGTGATAACTCATTCCTTTTCTTTATATATTTTGATATGTATGTCATGATTATTATGGATATGATATATTTGATTCATATCCAGAATAATATAATTCTTGAATGGTTATGATGGGGAATGAATCTTATTGCATTCGTGGAGACGGTAATACATTCGTACGCACAAACACCACTTCCATTTAAATTTATTTATTTTAAAAGGAAAGAATACCACATGATACAAATGTATATTATTATTATAGTATAATATAATATTTTATATATATTACATGGATTCATTAATACAATCTTTATTCGTTCCACGTATGGTATGAACGAGTCATATCACTTTGAGGGGACAGTAGTTCGCACTTCCACAAATGAAATTATAGAATATATATAAAACATGTAATGAATATAGGTATAATATAAAAGAGAACATCTGAAGATTATAGATAAAATAAATATCGTGAATACAATATATAATTATTGTGAAATCATAATTTCCACCATTAGAGGTGGTTGTAGAAGAATGAACAATCATCGTTTCGTGGGGAAATAGATCATCATCCACAGAAACATTATGTTCTATACCAATTAGAAGGAGTTGTGTGTAAGTATTGTTTAAATAAATCTCATAAAAACCACCATGTATATTGACTATACTGGTGTTGTTATAAAATAATGTAATAAATTGAGCTTAGGGGGTTGGAGAAGTAAATTAATAGAAAAGAACTTAAGAGTAGATGTTACCTTAAAATCGGGTAACTCCCTTTGGTTTGAACCAAAAGGAATCCTTGAAATGAATTGTTCCCAAGGTAAGTCTTTTAAGATGAAGATATGGATTTAGGGAGATTAATTGGTTAGAGTTTGGATGCTCCATTGGGATTTATTGGTGTGAGAAATGATTTATAATTTAGGGCTTTTTTATGTGGGAGGAGGGGCTCTTTAAGAATGTTTAAAAAATTATTTTATAATATAATTATTTTCAGTTTATAATGGTCAAAAACAAATTAAATACAAATATAAGATGACTCATGTTTGAAATAAAATCATAAAATGATAATTCGACAGGTTTTTCATATTGTTTTAATTTTTATAATCTTACTTATTTAAATAATTCATTAATGAGGTAAACCATGAATCATTAATGTGTCATATATACTTTTATTTATTTGATGTCTAAAAATTATAAAAAAATACCATGATGTACGAAATATTTTTATCTTTCCAATTAAAATTTATATTCAAAAATATAACATAAATAACCCCTTGTGAAAATTATTTTATTAAAAGATATTTGTTTATGTCATTTTTGTCTTTACTTTCAATTAATTAATATAAAGTGTGATTATCACTCTAATGTCGATGAATGGGGTCCCAAAATCGTCCCAAGCATGCCCATGAAAATAAATGTATCAAAAGATATGAATATGACACATGTTAGGTCAATTTGATATTATTATTGTATTATTTTTTTACCCTTATTTACCAGATTTACCCATTAACAATGGGAAATAAAATATTTAATGATGTAAATATTCATAATTTATTTAAATAAATGTAACCTATTAACACAATTTGAACCTCCTAATTCCAATTATGAAATCCATTTTATCATATTAAAAACACCTAATTTGAAAAGGTTAATTTAAAATGAATTCACGTTGTCTAAACAAAAAATCTGTTTTTATGAAATAATTACTATCAAAAGATTGACACTTGTATTTATTTAGTTTAAATGTGAAATTACATCCAATGAAATGAAATATATTAAATGATAAAAATATTATCTAATGATACTATCAAACCACTCAAATATATAATTTTACACTATAAATTATTTTGATTAAAAAGTTTGTTTTTAATTAAAATGAAGTTTTTTCACTATTCATAAAAAATTGATAGTTTTCAAAAAAGTACCAAAAATAACCCTAAGCTAATTTTTATATTATGAATCCAAAAATGAAGACCATAAAGAAAAATAAAATTTATAAAATTTCAAAAGGTGGGTATTTATATTCATAATAGCTGGTTTGATACTAATGGTGTGTTAGAATCTCGAATTTACGTACAACACAAGCTATTGCATTATTCAAAGGGAAACATATTGTGAAATCTTGGTGTGTTACATTATTCACTCCTTCAAATAATTTTGTTAATGAAATTTCTAGATTACTACTGCATAAAAATATTTTGGTGGTTCTCCATCATGTGTTCCTCGGGTTCCCACGTTACCTCTTCCATCTTATGATTTCTTCATAAAAGATTCACAAGACAAGTCATCTGGTATCTCAACACTTGTTCTCTGGTATCAATAATTCTGATAGGATCTTCTCAATAAGACAAATCATGTTATTTTTGTATTTCCTCTTATGTGAGTACATGGATTGGGTTAATCTTGTATTTTCTCATTAGTGATATGTGGAACACATCCAGAACTTTGGAAAGACTTGGCAGCATTTCCAAAAGACAAGCTAGAGCTCAAATTCATTCTAAAATTTCAAAAGGTCTGATGTACCTGGGACTTAATTTTTCATTTCATACTGAATTGCATAACACCCTTCCATAGAGATACCTTCTAGAAAACATGATCTCTTGTTAGAAATTACAAATATTTCCTTAGGTTATCAGCATAGCTCTTTTTTATACTTTGAGTTTCATTGATGTGGGTTTTGATAACCTTCACATTTTCCATTTATTCTTCAAATTTTTCTGGGCCTATGAGTTATCATTCACCAACATCATCCCAAAAAGTTGGTTCACGAAATCTCTTTCCATATAAAGATTCATATAATTCCATTAGAATACTTGAATGGAAAATTTTTTTATAGTAAAATTCAACCATAGGTAAATATTGATCCCACATACCTTGAAAGTCATGTGAGAATGATCTCAACATGTCTTCTTATGTTTGAATTGTCCGTTCTGATTTTACATCTTTTTTAGGCTGGTAGGAAGTGATTTATAAATGTTCAGTATCTTGGGCCTTCTGAAGAATTTTCCAGAATCATGATGTAAAATGGGGATCACGATTAGAAACAATCGATAGGGGTACTCCATAATGTTTTACAACTTCATTAATACATTGTCTTGTTAAATGTTCAAGTTGTAAATCTTCTCCTATAGCATTAAAATATGATGACTTTTTAAGATGATAAACAAGGACCTATATTTCATCATTCTTTATAAGAGTCTTTAGTAGTCCCATGACATTTTCAATCATAATATCATCTCATTTCCCACTCAGGTATGGGAATAGGTTGCGTGACTCCTCTAGTATGTTGTCTTCTAGCCTTCAAACACAACTGATGATATCCATATAAATGGTCAATCATTGAAAAATATTGATCTCGATGATGTTGGTCGAATAAATCATCAATGTGAGGTATTTGATACTTGTTCTTTATTGTTATTGTATTGATTTCCCAATAGTTAATGCACAACCTCATAGATCCATATTTCTTCTTGAAAAAAGAATTGGGGACCACCATTGAGAAACACTAGGGTAAATAAATATTTTATTACTCAAATAATCTAGTTGTTAAAATAGATCCAATAATTCCACAGTGGTCATTCTATAATGGGTCTTTGATATGATCCTTGAACCTATAATTAAATCAATGAAAAACTAAACATGTCATTTTGTAGGATGTCCAGGTAAATCCTTTGGGAACACATCAACATATTCTGGAACAATAGGTGCATCCCCTATTTTAACATTTTGTTCCTCACCCTCTAATTTTTCACTCTCTTCCTCTGCAATAATTTAATTTAGTAGAGCTATTGGGTGTGGATATAGATAAGAAGATGAAGATGATGTTTTAGTTCTAAAGATATGTGATTCCTTATCATCATCAAAAATTGTATCCTCCTTCTTACAATAAATTTTCATATCATGGTCTAAATTCCAATCCATACTAAGGATTATATCAAATTCAATCATGGGTATGACGATGACTTCAGAGGATAAAGAACATTTATATTCCATAATGGGTACAGATTCAAAAACAATTATTGTGATGATACATCCCTTAAAATTTTTGACTAATATCTCCCTTGTTAAATCAAATTGGAAATATCTAATTTTCATAGAAAACTGGGATGATATGAAACAATGTGATGATCGAAAATAACATAATTTATTGTCTAAACCTAAGGATACAAATAAATTACCTGGAACCATGCCTTTAGGAGCTTGAACCTCAGTATTAGTGATCACATAAGCTTCTCCTTTCTCCCCTAGCCTTTTCAGAGGTATGTTTCCTTGGTTCTTAAGAAATAAATTTGAATAATGTAAAATTTCATTACAATTGTAGCATTAATCCTTGAAATGAACTTTATTTCCCTTACAAGCACGAGCTTGGTGGCCTTTTTGACCACACATGTAATAGACTCTCATTCCCATCAGAAATATACTGTGTTGTTTCTTCCTACATTTACCACATGATGGATATACAAATTTTCCCTTCAAATCCTTGTTTTCATTTCCAAAGTGTTTAGAAGATCTCTTCTTCTCTTTAGTTTCTTTAATGTCATAAGACATAGAGAATTACATTTTTGTCTTGATAGCACATGAGTCAATATCATCATATGATGAGAAGTATTGTGAGAATACTGCTCGATAGAGAAATGGTTTTAACCCATTAAATTATTGATCAATATTATTCATTGGGTTACATATGTAATTTGTTGCATGCCTTGCTAACCATGTAATGTTACCCTCATAAATTGCAACATTCTCATCCTCTATTTTCCACAAACTCAGAAATTGTCTTTCCATATCCACTTGATGGTCACTGTGAATGTTTTCTTATATGAAAATCTTTTTAAACTCCATATATTTGATATTTTATACTTTTTCATCATCCATTGTTTTCTTAATTAATTATACCCATTGATCTTAATTTCCCATGATGTGATAAACATCCATGACAACATTTTCCATTTCGCTGCTCCTCAAAGCATGAAAAATTTTCTGTAAGGAATTTACACATTTCTCAGCTAAAAATGAATTTGTATTCCCATTGAATATGTGTGGTTGTTTCCCCATGAATCAGTCTAACATTGACACTCTGCATTGTAGATCAAGGTGATCCTTATGGGTAGGGTTATTATCCATAACCAGAGTGAGTTGTCCTAGTATGGTGACATACTGATCATCACCAGTTGCATCACTATCTCCACTATAATTATTTTTAGTATGATGGAAATCCCTACATGGATTATGAGCATTGATGTGGTTCTCATTCCTTCTACTAGGGGTAATTTCTAAACAATGGCTTACACTATATTTGATTATGAATCAGAATACATAATTCCAAATTTGTAAAAAAAATAACATAAATGGAATAGTTAATGGATATAATCCATAATCATAAAAATTCTTTCTTTATGTATTTATATAATCATAAATACTTCATAATGGTTTGTAAACAAAATCTGAATTATCCTAAGCATATCCCCTTGGAGGGAGGTAACCAAGAGTTCAGAATGTCCGGTTGTTATGTACTAGTATCCCCCGGGTCAAGCCCAAAACTCCTTGTCAATTTTTTTACTCCTAGGTACATTTGTGCCAGATCCAAACTCTACCTGCTCATATCCAGACATGGGTTTATTTCTTAGAAAACTAAAAAAAATTATACTTTTCCAAAATTCTACAAAGTTCATCTATACTAGTCCTCAAAGTCTATCATAGGGTCATGTTCTCTTATCTGAGTTTTGAAAAATCTTGCTTCCATGGTTAGTACTAAACATTCTCTGATACCGACTTTAATGACCCAACCATAGTTACCCATATTTGGTACATTATTACATAGAATAGGAATGATACAAGGAATCATGTATCGAAAGAACGATCAATTTAGTAGCCTTGTAACAACTAGATACATACATATGTTTCACATTACATCATGAAATAAAGAAAAACAGAATTGTGTCCCTTTTGAACACACTCATATCCTTGGCTTATCCCTCCAGGTTTATCATAATTTACATTTTCACATCTTGGAAAAATTAAACCATAGAAAGGGTATATATCAGATTCTCGGAAAGGATAACTGTATAGTAGAAACATTCATAAATAAACATAAACATTTAAAACAATATATAAAAATAAAAAAAGACTTTAAAAGACTAAATTATGCATAATATGGGAGAGATAAATCAAATAATTCCATTTACTTATTCAAATGGATATTATACTAGTCAAATAATCACCTTTAATATCAACATATAATTAAATAATGATGTAATTCATAATGTCGGGCATCATAAACACATAGTCAAGAACTTGTGTGAGGACTACAAATAAGATTTTTTCCAGGCATTTTCCGAAGACACTCGTTTGTCACATGAGACCTACCGATTAATCGAGGAGCTATAGTGGACTCCAACAGTTACATACTAAGCCCAATGAATTCCATATATAAAAACATTGAAACATAACATAAAAATTTGTATTAAAACTAGCATAAGATATTTCAATAATTTAACTGAAAACCATGAAGGGTATAAAAATAACACATCCACAGGAAAACATATCAAACTCATTCAATACAATATGAAATATTTTATTATAATAAATCATCATCGATCAGGAATAAAATATTAAAAAGAATGTTGACGTAGTTGACAATGATCAGAAGAAATCATTTAGTGAAATGACCCTTTTTCATGAACTCATATGAAAGTCACACAATTTATAAATGAGGTCATTTAATATATAGTTTTGAATCAGAGTATCTCATAGGACATTAATAATTTTGAAATGAATTAACATTTTAAAACATTCATGTCCATATAAATTAATCCTTAAAACCATTTGAAAAACATGGACATTAATAAGAAAGGTTTAAAAGAATAAATATTTAAAAAAAATTAAATTATGTTTTAGAAAAAGATTCAATTTAAAGAAAACCCTTTGAAATCTATTTTATGAAACATTCGACATGGATAATAAATATGTCCCAGAAAAAACATACACATAAACAATCTCGAATAATTAGGAGATCCAGGAATTAACCCTTACCTTATATTTTTCCTTGGTAGAGGGTACGTTAACCACCTGTATGGTAGTTAAATCACTATTATTAAATTATAAAAGAACCACATACATAAATATGATATCATATATGATCATTTAATAATTATTTGTAAATAATATTATAGTAGTATCATTCTTTCGGGTGTTAACTGATTCGTTTTCCTTTTTATGTTTTGTTATATAAGTCATGATTATTATGGATAAGATGTATTTTATAATGATATCCAGAATAATATAATGTTTTTAAATATTATTTTTAATATTCAAATGAAATTTATTCTAAAATGGTTACGTTGGGGATTGAATCTCATCATGATAATGGAGACTGTAATCCTTACGTACAAACAAATGCAACTTCCATTTCATTTTTTAAATTTTATAAGTAAATAAAACGAAATGATACATAGGTATATTATTATTCCATTATAATATAATATTTTATATAAGTTACTTACGTTCACTAACACCATCCTTTATATGTTCAATGTATGTAATAAACAAGTCATATCATTTTGAGGGGGCAGTAGTCCGCACATTCTCAAATGAAATTATCGTACATATATATGACATGAAATGAAAAATGTTGTGTTATAAAAAAATAATTACATATGATTATAATATATAATAACAGTTCCATCATATTTTTCATCATTAGAGGTTGTAGTAGAAGATTGAACAATCATCATTTCATGAGGCAGTAGTTCGACGTCCACAAAAATATTATGTTTTATACCCATTACATAGAGGTGTATTAGTGTATTTAAAATACTTCCCATAAAAACAACATTGTATATTGATGATGTTGGTGTGGTTATAAAATAATGGAATAAAGAATGTTATGGGGGTTCGAGAAGTAAAATTAATGAAAATAACTTAAGAGGAGATTTTCATTTAAATTGGGTAAAGCCCTTTGGTTTGAACCAAACGGCTTATATGAAGGGACTTCAACCTAAGGTAAGGATTTTTAAGAGGATGAGAGGGATGTTAGAAGCTTAAATGGGTATAGGTTGGACATTCCTTGGGGCTTTATAGGTGTGATAAACGAGTTAGAGGTGAAATATTTTTATAAGGGGGAGGAGGGTCTCTTTAAGAATGTTTGAAAATATTATTTTATTATATAATGATTTTCTATTATTAATGGTCCAAAACTCACTAAATTCGAAGCTAAGATGACTCATGTTAGAAATGAAATCATCCTATAATAATTTGACAGGTTTTGGATATTGTTTTAATATTTATAATCTCATTTATTTAAATCATTTTTTAATGATGTTGACACTGCATCTTTATTGTGTTATAAATAATTTTATATATTTTATGTCTAAAAATTATATAAAAAAAATACCATGATATAGGAAATATTTTTATTTCAAATTAATATTAATAGTCTATAAGATAACATATATATCCCCTTGTAATAAATATTTTATTAAAATATATATGTTTATATCATAGTTGTCTTAACATTAAATTAATTAATATAAAGTGTCATAATCAATCTTATGTTGCTACATCGGGTCCCAAAATCGACCGAAAGATAACAATGGTCGTACATGTATCAACTAATAGGAATAGTACACATGTTATGGTAATTTAATATTATCATAATAATATTTTATTACCCTTATTTACCATATTTACCCTTTAACCATGGTAAATAAAATATTTACTGAAGTAAATATCCATAATGTCTAAAAATAAAATTTAGCTATTTACTAAATTTGGAAATATTGATTCCAAATATGGAATCCATTTTTCTAAATCCAAAACAAATAATTTTCAGAAAATAATTTAATATTAATTACCATTATCAAAACCAAAATCATGTTTTAAGAAATAAAAACTATCAAAAGATTAACACTTACGTATATCCAGTTTAAATGTAAAATTACATCCAATGACTTAATTTTTTTAAGTGATGAAAAAATAATATAATGATAATTTGAAACAAATAAATTGTATAATTAAAAACTATGAATTATTTTGATAAAAATATTGCTTTTAATTAAAATTTAGTACTTTCCAATGTTCATCATTAATTTATTGTTTTTAGAAAAGTACCAAAAATTCACCCAAAGATAATTTTGATATTAAGAATCGCAAAATTACATCCATTTTGAAAAATAAAATTTATAAATTTTCAAAAAGGTTGTATTACGATTTATAATGTCTAGTTTTAGTAGTTGTGGTGTGTTAGAATTTCGATGTTGTGTACAACACAAACTATAGTATTATTCAAAGAGAAACATAATGTGGAAGCTTAGGGTGTCACAATTTTAGATGTTTATAATTATGTTGATAACAAAATATTGGGTTTTGAGTAACCTCTTTGTGATCGACCATAGGGTGTGACACTATAGTACATTTTTATAAAAATAAGAAAATAATTGAATACAGGTTCCATGAAAAACTTCCATTGTCATACATCTAGCCTAATGGCCATTTCACAGGATGTTCATATGATTGTGATAATAGACACAATGATCAAATTTTGTCTATTTATTTTATTTCATTCACCTTACTCATTAATATTCACATTTATGTATATATATATATATTAGTGAGAATTTATATACAAATAAAACTATAAAAATATATGATATTACATTTCACATTTGTCCGGGATAACAATCCTAGGGATAGATTACGGTTTCTTGAAATTATTTTATTTGATTTATCATTTTATTTTAATGTTAGATAGGCTGATAATATTGAATGGAAAATCACTTATCACATCAGATTTATAGGTTCATTTTTAGGGTGGCCTAATGAGTTTATTTGTCACCCCCATACATGAACCATATTGTGTGTGAAAACCATATTTAATTATTAATGGTTAAAAAAATATACAAAATGGATTGGGAGTTTTCCTAATGTTTCATGATTAATTGGAGAAACTTGAGTGGATTCTTATTAAGGTTGATTTTGTTTAAAAGTTTTATAGAGACATAATATGCAGTCTAGCTATAAGTTAGTTGTATATCCTTGTAATATTATTTAAGATTAATTTAAGTAATCTTACATGTTTGTTTTTATTAGTGGGTGATATGTTTTCTATGTATGACCAAGATATTCTGATGATTATATAATATTATTCTTCAATACCACATGTTCCATAAAATTTTATATATTTCTTCTGGTCTATTTTTATTTCATTTTTTAAACTATGATTACTCTAATATGAGGGAATAGTATCTCCATGAACACACCCTAGGACATAGATTCAAGTCAAAAGACTCTATAATATAGAGGTTCATTCTTGATTTCATGATGAAAACTATCTTAGAGTACCAGTTTAGTGGAATCTCAGTTGGGACATTACTTGACATCACCATCAACTTTCCTTATGGGTGTATTTTTTTAGTTCCCTCCTTCTATTTTGTCCCCAAGACTGAGTTGACTTATGATCTTTGTTTTTTCATCATTCATGGTCTCTTTACATATACATATTAGTATTTAAAATTTTATACGTGCCAAAAATTTTCATATGTGTATCCATATGTGATTCAATGTTCCTTGAATTATCTAGATACTCAAAAATATCATTATGATACATTTTCTTCTTATTTCTACACATAATGGTTTGAAATAATGGTTTTCAATTTATTATATACTTTCAACCTATTTAATTAGGAATTCATTAACTAAAATAGGGTTACATGTATTCTAATAATAAATATCCATATTCATGAACCACCATAAACAATAATTGTGACCGAAAAATCATATTATTTTTCTCATATGCATAATCTGTTCAGATTTTTGTTCAAGGAATTTAGGGTTTTTAACCACTATTGTGGTCCCAATAAGGGGACATCAATTTTTTAAAATATTCATTTATACACACTTGATGATATGGTTGGTTCCCCAATATTTTTTACCATACAAATATGAATATATTTTGATATTTTCCCATCATGTAATATATTTATCATGGGTCGCATATCAAAAATTTATCCCCTAGAGAATACAGTATAGAATTTACTCAAACTATTTCTTAAGGAGGTTTTTGGAATTGAATTTTAAATTATCACTTTGGTTTAATAAATTTTCATGAAATTTAATGTTAAACTGTGGATTTTAATATTATAATAAAATAAATATAAAAATAGAAATAAAATATAAAATACAAAAATGATGACATTGAAAAAAAATGGATGTAGAGAGTGTAAATATAATTTTAATGTATCATCCATGTTATGCGTTGATAGTTTTAAATCCACACTTTAACATTTCTAAAAGAAATATAATATTTTTATTTCTCAGTTTCTTCCCAAATATCTCTAGGTAAACACTAACATCTACCTAAATAATATACTATGTTATTGGTATAGATTTACTTCCCTTTATAAAAGTAATTCAAAATCTGAAAAACAACCATGAAAATAAACCTAACCAAGATCCCACTTCCCAATTAAAATAAATATTAATTAAATATTAAATAATGAGAATAGTCACATTACTTTTATAAATTGAGTAACTAATTTGAATTGTTTAGAATAAAATAATTCAATAATGAAGTTGAACTAATTAATTCGAAAACACAATTAAAAGGATATTAAAAAGATATAAAATGAAAACAAAAATACAAAAAGTATTTTCAATGTATAAAACTATAATTTGTACTTGGGATATCAATACATTATTTTTAAATCATCTCACATATTCCTCATTCAGTACCAAAACCACACACTTCTAGAAGTTTTTTTATCTACATTGTTTCCACACGATATCTCTCTTTATAAGCATCATCATATTTTTATTTCTCTCATAATCTAAGATAATGGAGTGAAAATTTATTGTATTTCATTTCTAATAATAAATATATTTGGGAAGATTTATGTGCTACTACAGATTCTTGTTTCTCAAATAATGGTGGTAGCATTAACATCCTCTTTACTCACATGGATTAAAAATAACTTTTCTTATGACATGTGACTTTAGTTATACTTGTAATCTACTAATGAAAATATCCACTAAATATCCCTCTTTAATCAATGCAACATAGAAATGTTATTCGGTTTGTTAAAATATAGGAGAATGAAATTTTATTTCCCTAATTCATGAAAACATAACAAATTAAATCACTATATAGTAAAAATTATCATATAGGGTGAGAAATATGACATGTGAGGACAAATATACAAGGAGATAAAAATTTCATAATATATCTGATTTTCAAAATTGAAATTTTTCTATAAGAGTTTCAAATTTTTCATATGTATTCCTAAAAAATGTATATTAAAATGTATTAAATATCCCACATATAACACAAAATTATCATATGATATCAAAATTATTCAAATTAAAACATCATTCAAGTGGAAAATATCATATGTGTAATAATAAAATATTATATGGTTAACTCAAAATATCTGAGCAACTCACATAGAGTGCCAAAAATCATGACTTCAATGTCTAGAATAGATTTTTCAAGGAGCTAAACGATTCATAATAAAAATAACATATTGATAAAAAAAATTATGAAATTATTTAAAATATATTAAATGATTAATTAGTCCATTTTATCCTAAATGTTGAAAAATATACTAAAAAATAAATTTAGTGAAATTCAACTTAAAATGGATATGTAGTGGGTATTTATTCCATTAAAATTGTATTTAATGTTATAAAAATATTATTTCTATCAATTCCCATCCATATTTTTCTATATCCTCAATAAAATTCAAAAATAAATATCACACCAAAATAATTTCAAACCTTACACTCAAGAGATTACCAAGTTTAAAACCATAGAAGTAAAAATATTACACATTTTAAACACATATTTTTAAAAAATATCAACTTAGTTCAGTAAATATATTTCCACATAATTTATTAAAAAATTCATATAATGACATTACATCCCATGAATTTTATCACATCACTTAAATATGGATTTAAAATATCCCTCATCCAAATGAATGAAATAGTCATCATAAGTTTAATAAACTCCAAATTATCCACTTATTGTGAGTCAAAGACTCGTGTTGAATCATCAAGGATTGTTCAAGGTTTTATGAGTATTTTATTTTCTGTATTTCATATTATAATACTCACAATGAAGAATAATGAGGGTTTTGAATCTTTTAGAAGATTAAAATCCATAGTATGTTTTTTATGTTTGTCGCTCATTATTATTTGATAAAATGGTAAACATAATCATATTAAAAAAAATATTTATATATTAAATAAAATTGAGAAAATATAAATTAACATGATTTTATTACCACTTATTAATCTTTGTAACAATTACTCCTAATTTTTTTAGGTCTGGAATTTAGCAAAATAGTGATGGTAAGCAAAGAAATTTTGAGTTCTAGATTATTATGTGACCTTCCAACAACATTTTCAAAATAAAATAATTTTTTTCATATTTTAAAACTACTTTTTATAATATTGAGAACCTTATAATATACATACTTTTTTATTTTATAATTCTTCATGAGATTCTTCAAAAATCGATTTCTTTAACATAAATATTTCTTGTAAACTGATTTTTCATATTATTATTTCTCTTCCAAAAATACCACAAAATTTATAGATAATCATAGGATAGCTCCCTGAAAAATTAAATTATATAAATCATGAAATTTTAATTTAAAGATATGACTATATAGGGAAATGGAATATAATGTGGGTAACTAGTTGGTTATTGATTGATTCTCAAGGGCTCGCTGGAGGTAATGAATGTGTGTGTAGGCTTGGAAAGGTTGAATTTTCTAGAAAGGGGGATTTTAAATAAAAAATAAATTACTTGATAATTTAAAACATTTTTATTCCATAAAACATGTTGTTTTTATGAAAACTGTATTGAAAATTTATCATAAGAAAATTTTATTTGGATCTCTCATGAACTAAGATGATTGTGTAGATGATGTCAAAATGGTTGATTTTCTCAATGGGTAAGTGAAATTTATACGTGGAAAATAGTTTGATTAATGGTATTTAAAATTTTAGCGGCCTTTTAATGAGACTCCATAATTTTTTAATCTAGATATAATTATTTCATTATCAATTTAAGTTCAGTTTAATTGGAATATTAGTTCACTCATTGGATTCAGTCCCTAAAATTATATTATTTCTCACTTATAGAATTATATGTTTTAAATGATAAATTTAAATGAAATAAAATCACAAATCATTTCAAAAAATATAATGAAATAAAAATAAATAAGAATAAAAATAGATAAAATTGATAAGAGAATATTAAACACACAAAAAAATAAATTAAATAAATATATTCCAATGCCTATAATTATTTGGGGCAATATCCTCACTATTCCATGTTTGATGAATGAGGCAATAAAAAATTATGCATAGAATAGAAAATAAGTAACATAGAAACAGAAAACCTAGTGTTCAATGATACACAACATCTTGGATATATACCTCCTCTCTCAGAGGTACGTGAATATTCTCAATTAATATATTATATTAGTGTCGATTAACTATGTATAGTGTTTCTCTCTATATTTTTTAATATTAATGATTCAAAAAGTAAAATCATGAAAAGAAAAGAAATGCAATGATATAAATATATGAAATATTATTTACCTAAGAGAAGATTCACTTTGGAGTCTTATAGTGATAATTTATCTCCATTAATGAATTAATTAGTTAGTATCCCTTCATATTGAAATTTTTTTAATTTCTCCATGTATATCTGTAATGTCCTGGGTTCAGGTGCAACCAAAAGGTTTCTTATACTCGGTTGGTTACAAGGCCCCAAACGCATTTCCCCTAACGATAGATACTAATGACTAGTACTGAGGGCCTTAGGTGTTGTAGTAGGGAAACTATGTCTTCATTGGTGGAGTAACACAATGGAAACAAACCATAAACTATAGTAGAAAAAGTAATACCATAAAATAGATGTAAATAATAGAAGACTATTAATAAATAAACAACTGGAGCACATATATAAACGATTCATGTCACATATGTCTAGGAAAAAATACAAACAAGTAAAAATTATAGAATTATGGTACTGGACCATTATACAATAGAAAACAAGTAAATTGCTGCATCATTGCAAGAATCATCATGGTCCCATGCTCTCCATCTCCACAGAAATCAAGTACCGGATGTAGAACGAAGCTTTTTTATCTATACCAGCAACCATATAATCTGGTTGGGCGAAAATCATGACCCAAATAGGGTGTGAGATGAATCTCAATAGGCAAACACCAAACGATTTGTGCCGAACTGCCATTGAATACATATAGCAAGAAATATGAAAAATTAATCAATAAACAAGAAAGTACAAAAAAGTAAACAATCCTATTGTTTCCAATTACATTCATTTACATTAATTAATTATTCAAATCATTGAATAATGAAACCCTTGGATATATCCTAGTCTATGTATCCCTTGTGTAAATAAAAAATAGATGTCTCATAAGACCATCGTACTATCAAGTAAGATCGGGTCCTAGATTGGGGTTTGACTTGGTAGGCTCATCACAATCAATCAATCTTTCATAAGGACCCCTCTAGGAATTATCTCATAGCCTAACCCCTTTGGTTCAACATATAATAAAATAAATAAATATATAAAAAACCCCTGGAAGAGGTCACACAGTCTAACCCCTTAGTCCCATGAATAATGACTCTCTTAGGAGGAACTCACGGTCAATTCCACCTATCGTCTTTTAATGATAATCTACAGACTCTCTAAGAAAGAAATCAACATCAATTCACCAAGTGGTGTTGAAAGGTATACTATAGACACTCTGAGGGAGAACTCACTATCAATCCCTCCTATAGTGTCGCATTGTAAATATAGGAGACACTCTAGGGAAGCCCTCAATGTCAATTCCCTATATGGTCATGTTACACCATGTTGCCCCATACATGTGTAATAAAATCATGGATAAATGATATCCAGTAGCTTAAATTAATTAAAACTACTACAAGGATAATCATTTATAATGCATAGCACAAGTCTTTAATTAGCATCAATTAAGAAATCAGTTCCAACCTAACAAGAAAGAAAAAGAAACAATGTCTTCCTCATAGGCAGCCTGGACAAAATAGTCATAAACATTAAAAAAGGAAGACACGCCCATAGGGAGTCCCCTAAACATGTTATTTAGCATAATATAACAAAGAAACCCCTTAATCTGTCAATCAATATAATCCATATGATAACAAGTTTGAATCCCACAATATGAAATACTCGAATCATGGGTAATCCACACATAGTAATATATAACCGAAATAAAATATCTCAAAGGAAAAAACCACCTACCTTGATGTTGTATGAAGAATGATCACAATCATTGGCCCATGAATCATCCTAGAATGTGATAGATCTATAAAAATGTCAAAAACATTCAATCTTGGATAACTAATGAATAAAGAGAAATCATAGGAACAGATTTAGGAAGAACCAAGAACTCCCTGAGAGTATTCCAATGCAACCATTGGTGTCTGATTCAGAGAACGAATGAAGAATCTGTGGCTCAAAAAAGATTAAATTATTCTGTATGCTCCTTCATGTGTCATAATAGGAAGAAGAGTGTTTTGTAGATTAGACACAACCCAAATATAGTTAATTAAATAAAAATTAAAGAACACATCATGTTTATTTAATGTACATGCCTCAACCCGTCCCACATTATGTGGCCCACAAAGCAATGTACTAGGCCATTAGAAGGCCAGTGCATGGCTACCCACGACAACTCGGTGCACGACATATACCCAAGAGTACACGGAATGTACCATAGTGTACACATCGTGTACCCAGGAGTATAAGGCGTGTACACAAGAGTACATGGCATGTACATTGAAAACATATAAAATCTTCCTATTTTAATCAAAATGACCTTAAATCAATATACATACCTAAATTGAAGATCGAGGTTCTTACAAACAACCCCCTTAAAAAAGTTCATCCCTAAATTTCCTTTCCAAGGTAGTTGAAGAAGAGTCTTCAAACAACTCATTCCACTATTATCATACATTCTCCTCCCTCTCCCAAGTCTCGTCCTTTACTTTCCCATACTGCCATAGAACCTGTAATAGAGGAATAGCTCAGCCATGGATAACCTTCATTCTATGGTAAAAAATCCTTATAAGGTGATCCTAAATGGATGCATCCACCTCCAACTCAAACTAATTTGGTTAATAATGTGAGATGTGTATGAAAAGTAATGTTGTAGCTGAGAAAAATGGAAGACGTCGGGCATAGCCTAGTACCGCTTAGGTAACTATAACCAATAAGAAACTGAACCAACTCTCTCAAAAAAAACCCAAATGGACTGACGAAGTTTAGTGAAATCATTCCCTGAATCGAAATCCTCCTCTTTCTTGTCCTCACTGTAACACATAGGAAAAAATAATCTATGACCTCCAACTCCACAGGTTGTCTTTATCGATCAACATAATATTTTTAGCAAAACTGTGTCGTATCCATCATTCTCTGAATCTACTCAACCTACTCAATGGTTTCCTAGATAAGATGTAGTCATATCATAGTTACCTCTCCTACCTCCAACCAACATTTCGGAGACTGTCATGGCCTACCATACAAGACTCATAAGGTGCCATCTGAATTTCTCCTTAAAACTGTTTTTGTAGGAAAACCCCATCAAGGGTATCTGTTTCTCCTAAGAACCACTGAAATTGAGGATAAATGCTCAAAGAATGTCCCCCAAAACATGAATCGTGCACTCTGACTGGCCATCTATATGAGAATGGTAATCTATAATCAGAAGTACATCTGTACCCAAAGCCCTTTGTACTCCCTTCCGGACATGAAAAGTTAAATAGACATCCTTTTCTAAGACGATGGAGTGCAAAAACCCTTTTCAGGGTACAATCTCTCAGATGTACATCCTTCCATGATCTTCAACACAGAAGGTGTATTTTATTGTAAATAAAGGTGAATCCTTCATTACTTTTTCAATGAAGACCCAAACATAAGCATTCTTTCTAGGTGACCTTGGTAAAACTGTCACGAAATCCATTGCGACATTAGTCCACTTCCACTTGGGAATGGGTAAATACTACAGAAGACATATCATTCACTAATGATCTACCTTCACGTGGTGAGGGGTGGAACACCTCATCGCAAAACAAGAAACATATCTCTTCATACCTAGAAACCAATACAGATGGTGTGGGTCTCAATACATCATGGTGACACCAAGATGAACTGTCCAAAATAAGAAGTGAAATTCTCACAGAAAATCCTCGTGTATGTTTTCTGACACCCATATGCACCAGTGAAAAATCAAAACCTCATCCTTGCTAATGGTCCATCCAGGAGTATGGTCCACTCCAAATACACTCTCCCATAGGACTAGTCCTTCAAAATCAGATAGTTGCCTCATTCGCACTAGATCCAGATGGATGTATTTAAAATCTACAGAAGAAAGAAACGTCATTCGCTATATGTTTTTCACCTCCAAATGCATCTCCTAGAATAGATCCATAACCATCCACTCATAGATGGCCACCTAAACTGCATGTATCTGAGTCATCCTGCCCAACGCATCGGCTACCGCGTTGCCTTTTCGAGGCGTATAGGCAAGCTCAAAGTCAAAATATTAAAGGTACTCAACCCACCTTCGTTGTCTCAAATTCATATCACATTAAGTAAGGATATACTTGAGAAATTTCTAGTCTGTGAATAAAAAAAATCTCTCCTAAAAGATAATTTCTCCAACAACCCAATGCATGCACAAATGCAACCAAGTCGAGATCATGTGTCAGGTAATTCCTTTGATGTGGCCTCAACTACCGAGACTCATACACAATGAATCCTTACACATGCATAAGCACTGCTCCTAGCCCGATACATGATTCATCACAGTAAAATGTTTAACTATTTCCTGGCTCTGGGAAAATCAGTATTGATGCTGAAGTAAACCATTACTTCATCTCTTGAAAGGATGAATAACTGGAATATGTCCACGAGTACTTCACACCCTTATTAGTAAAGCTATTTGGTGGAATTTATATGCATGAAATGTCCGGTATAACCATGCCCTAGAAAACATCATACCTCAAATACATTCTTTAGCTGTGCCCAGGAAACTACGGCTCTCACTGTCTCTGGGTCTACTAATACTTCTGTCTCTGAGATAACATGACCATAGAAATGGATCTAGGTCATCCAAAAGTTTAATTTTGAGACCTCAACATATAACTAATGCCTTATTAGTGTGCTAAAAAATGATCAAAATATCGGTGTCATGGTCATGTCGTGTGTGAGAGTACACCATGATTTCTTCCATGAAAACAAAAACAAAATTTTCCATGTAATGATGGGAAACAAGGTTCATCAATTCCATGAAAACATCTTTCCAATTCGTGAGAAAGGACGGCATAACTTCATTATCTTATAGGCCATAACATCTATGATTGGATATAAGAGGTATATCTGATAGTCCTATATGAATCTTATGATAAACAGACCTCAAGTCAATCTACGAGAACATGTGGGATCCTCAAACAAGATTATAGTGATCATCAATCCTTAGAAAGGGTTATCGATTCTTGATCGTCAACTGGTTCAGCTTCAGGTAATCCATGCAATGTGTGAGGGTACCATCCACCTTCTTCACAAAAAGAATAGGCAAACACCAAGGAGATTTACTAGGTTAGATGAAACCATTTTCATGTAACTCCTCTAAATACTTATTGAGATCTTGTAACTCTGGTGTATCCATCCTATAAGGATAGATAGACACCGATTCCACTCCTAGAACAAGAATTATAGAGAAATATACATGTTTTTTCATAGGTAAACTTGAAAAGTCATTTAGAATGACGTCCCTAAAAATTGATCCACTATTTCAAGAAAGTACTTCTTTGATGTCCCCTTGTCATCCAGATATAGACTAGAAATTTAGGCTATAATTCCTCCCAAATCTTGATGCTCGGGTCCCTCTCTACTCTCCTAAACATACCATTCACCCCTGTGTAAAAAAGACCTTCCATATGTTGATGTGAAATGTACCCTATGATGAAAACATTCATAAAAGTTAAAGAAAGAGACCACCTATTCTATCCCAGGTATGACATCGAAGATAGATAGCATGGATTCTAACCCTAACTCTACAGCCTGATGTCCTCCATCCCCTAAAGAAGGTTGGAGGATGATGCTATAGAAAAAACCATGTAAACTCTACCGTAGACGGGGAAGGATGAAGTTCTCCCTGGTAGGTTTGCATGAAGATCATGAATACTTCTTGGAACTGTGCATCAGCACCTTTATCTGGTATAATAGCTTGTGAAAAGATTGGCATGATGGGAGGATCTGTTGGTATTTCTTGATCTACCATTTATGATGTCTAATCATTTCCTATATTTGGCGCACAACCGGAGGACGTATTAGTGGCCATAATCTGCAAGGTCAATCAGACACCTCAGTTCAGGATTATCTGGGACAAAAACATACAAGTGCATGAAAGGAACAAGAGAAGAAAAACAATATTTTATTACAAAATATGGGTATATGACATGTATAAACCTTACACATAATGTTACATTAAACGTCTACATGTGCATGTACCTCTTCCCAAATGTACGTGAAACACCCATACGCACGACATGTTCATCCTCTAGCACAGCTAGGACTTGATTTTTCCCGCTTCTTGAGTTCATATACACATCTAAACCAAACACTTCTCTCCTAGGTAACACTAAACTGTGTTTTAACACTACACATGATGTGTAATACATAATACATAACCACCCATGTCATGTGTCACACAGTTGGAGCCACTGTCGACTTCCACATGGCGTGTTCAAGCCAGGCAAGTCGTGTACAACACAAAACTCATCCACTTGTGTTTCTAGTCACACGGTCGGATACATGGAATCTATAACCCGAAATGTACTCCTAGTAAACGATGAGTTCTACCAAACTATCACCAACTAGTGTCTCTTATCACATAATCAGTCACACGGTTTAAGACTACACATCATTGACATAAAGTACATGGCGTGTACTAAAGAAAAGTTGTTTTTTTCCTGAACAAATGAAAACATGGCATGTGTTCATTATTCCACACACTGTTTTGTCTGGGTTTCCCAACAGTAGGCCTCTGAAACTTCCCCATCACCCTTAAAAACATATAATTTTGTCCAAGGGATGAAAAATTTTGACACCTGAGAGCCAAACTCCCACGAATCAAGGTTTGGCATCTTTATTCACACCATACTAGAAAAATTAAATTAATGTCCATAGATGATCCACTAAATTACGATCCAAAATGGCTCCTAACACCTTAGAGGCCATGGTTTGGTATCCAGCCACATGAAACATTACATATCATCTATACCCTATCAAATATCATGTATTCAATCAGGGAATGTATTACAACATGGTGCATGTCTTGTACAAAATTTATCGCAACAACATGCAATCATAAATTCATTCTAATTGTCATAAAAATAATAAATGACTCATGATCTCTATGAAGTGCCTATATGATTCATGAGATGGAATTTTCTCATCTCATTGGCTCCCAGCATAAATAGAACCATAATGATATAAACCATAATAGAAAAAAACTTGTGTATCACCCAATGGTTTCATCAAATCAACTGTAACCTTTGCAAAATTGAAAATTGAAATAATAGTGGTAAGTTGAATTTTCCCTATACAGTGGTTAGCTACTCCAGAGAATAGCTTATTAAAAACTACTTATTCCTTCATATCCATGTCTATAGTCTCCAAATAGTAAGACAAACCTGAAAATAAACCCTTTGATACAAATTTGTAATGTCCCAGGTCTTGGTTCCGCCCAAAGGTCCCCATACCCAGTTAGTCACATGGCCTCAAGCGCATTACATCGAACTCCAAAGGTTGTCAACTACAATTGAGGACCATGAGTGGGATTATGGGGAAACTATTCCCTCGTTGGAAGAGTAACACAGTGGAAACAAATGGTAAATAGTAGTGAAAAAAGTAATACATTAAAATATAATTAAACAGTGGAATACTAATAATAAATAAACAATTGGAGATCATATTTAAATGATGAATGCCACATGTGTCTAGAAAAAAAGACAAACAAGTCACAATTCTATAAATACAATACTAATCCAATGTACAAAAGAAAATTAGAAAACTCTTACCATATTGAAATCCTCAGCATGGTCCCAAGCTCTCCTGCTCCATAACAATCAAGTACCAAATGTAGAAGGGAACCTGTCTTTATCTATATGTGTTAACATATAATTTGTTTGTTCCCAAAATCATGAACTAAATAAGGTATCCTACTAGGTAACCATGAAATGATCTGTTCCTAACTATTAGTGATTATATATATCAGGAAATATGAAAAATGAATCAATAAAAAAGGAAGTAATCAAAAGTAAACAATCATACAATTTCCAATTACATTAACTTAAATTTATTAATTATACAAAACATTGAATAATCAAACACCTAGATCTTGCCAAGGATTTTTATCCCCTGTTTAAAATAAATAACAGATGTCTTAGAAGTCCATCTATCAATAAAGTAATATTGAGTCCAATCATATGCTTAGGGTTGGTAGGCTATTCACAATCAATCATTCATTCAAAAGAAACCCTCTGGGAAATTTCTCATAGACTGACCCCTCTGGATCAACATATCATCAAATAAATAAGGATATAATGACCCTCAGAAAAATATCATATAGTATAACCCCCTTGGCCTTCCAAACAAATAATCTATAAGGAAGCACTCACTATGAATTTTCCCTATGGTCAATTGATGAAAAACAATAGTCTCTTTGAAGAAGCACTCAATGTCAATTACCATTGTGGTCCCATAATGATATATTATAGGCACTCTGAGGGAGATATAACCATCAATCCCCCATATGGTCTCACAATGTAAACATAAAAAAACACTCTGGGGAAGCCCTCAACATCAATTTCCCCTATGGTCTCACAACACCATGTTCTCATAGCCATATGTAAAACAGTCATGCACAAACAATATCTAGAAGCCCAAAGTAATATTAACTAGTACAAGGCTATTAAAATACAAATCATAACACAAGAATTTAAAAATGGTTATTATGAAATCAATTCCAACCTAGTAATCATTGCATGAAATCAAGGTCTCACTCATAGGAAACCTAGTCCAAACAGTCATACAAAATCAACAGGGAAGATGCCCCCATGGGGTATCCCCTAGACATGTAATTTTTTATAATAAAACATTGAATACCCTTAATCTATCAATAAATATAAGGTAGATGATTAAGTTGTTCAATTCCATAACATGTAATACCTGAATCTTGGGTAATCAGTACATTGAATATATAACTTAAATAAAATCTCCAAAAGGCATCAAACCACCTAACTCTATTTCATAAGAAGTAAACTCTCTAATGTTGTCCCTTTAATCATCCTAGAACATTGTAGATCTACAAACTGGTCGATAAAATTCATCCATAGATAACTCAAGAATGAGGAGAAATAAAATGAAAACATTCAAAAAGAACCAAGAACACACTTTGTAGATTTCAAACCAACAATTTGTGATAGATTTAGAGAATAGATGATAATCAATGGATTGGAGAAGATTCGATGATTATGTACGCTCCATCGCATGTCACGGCCAGAAGAATAGAGTTATTTAGATTATATGTGAACCTGATCCGACTATCAAATAAAAATTAAAATACATAGTTTATTCATTTAATGTAAACACCATGTACATTCCACAATATTCCCCCACTTTAAGCTATATATATGGCCATGTAATCATCTGTTACACGGAAAGTACTCAACTACCCATGACAACAGGGTGCAATGCGTGTTCCCAAGACTACACGGCGTGTAATCTGAAAATTTACAAATTAATAATATTTTAATCAAAACACCATATATAAATGTATATAATGGAAATGAAGATATGGGTTCTAACAATATCCTATAACATTGAAAAGGATTTCCTTTATTTGATTTTAAATCATGTAAGAATAATTTTTATTCTTTTCTAGTAAAAAACTTATTTGTGTTTCATTTTTCTAAAACCCAAAAAGTATTATTTTATTACACAATACGAATGTGAAAATCTTTTACACAGACTAATATAAAAGGGGAAACTATAATTGGGGTTTTAAAAGATGTTTTATAGCCTTAGAGTTACCAAGCCTAAAAAATTCTCATCATATCAATTTTTGGGCATAGTTTTTCCTAAATTGTGTTTGATTTTCCTATTTAGTTGTTTAACTATTCCATTTTTTTAGTTGTAGAGTGGTGATACATTTTGATTGAATCAAAATTACCTCATCACAGATTCTAAATTCAATTACATATGTTGGTAACTTCAATAATTATTAATAATTTTTGGATTCCAAATCTATGAAACAAATTTTCTTTTACAAATTCAAAACCCACATTTCCATCATTATTTATTATGGGATTGGGTTATATACATTTGCAAACAAAATCCACAGAAATTAGTACATGAAGGCTTCTAAAACATTTTGTGAATTTCTTCATAAAGTGTTTCCCCACAAATTAAATTAATCACAAAATTGGAGGGGGGTTTGTGCCATTTTATTTATCTATTAAATATTACATTAAAACTAGAATCTTATACATGATTTATATAATTAAAATGAATAATTTAAGATAAATATTAAATATTGAGTAATATCCTACAATTTTTTACTAGTTATTCAGGACATGGAGTTACATACACAGATTAATTTGAGAAAAAATAAGACTGGTGGAAATTAAGAATTTCGAATGCATTATCTAATTATTTGGTCACACCCAACATTCGATGGTAATAGTCATAAAAATAGAATTTATTGAATAAATAAAAACATTAACAATATGTTCCATAAAAAAATCAGTTATCTCACAGGAAAATACATAATTAAAAAACTCATTAAAATAATGACAATCAATCTTAAAAACATACAATTTTCCCTCAAAAAATGTATTGTTGGGTGGAAATATCTAAAACATTTCATAAAAATATTTTCTATACGGAATAAATTCTCTTCCCCAATATTTTAATTTCCTTTAATTTCCTTCATTTTAATATCAAATTTTTCTAACATCAATATCCATCTAAAAAGTCATTATTTGGAATTATAATTCTTCATTAAAAAAATCATTATAGAATAATATTTTAACATAAATATATTTGAACCATAAAATTAATATATAAAATTTTCACAAATAATTAAAATAACAAATAACACTTTTTTAGTGGTCATTCATTCAGATTTCGCTTAATCTAATGTTCTATATTCATAAGAAATGACCTGAGGTTTACTTTCCAACAGTTTACATCAAATATATCCAAGATAAAAATCAAAATAATCATTCATAATTTTAAAGGATATGTTCTAGTTTTGGGTTTTTATTATTGATGTGGTTTTATGTTTTTTAGTATACCTTAAATGGATTGTTTACACTTATCATTAAATACTAACAATATTTTTTTGACATAATCTTCTAAAGGGAAATGCAATTTTACTAAAATATTTTATAAATCTCTTATAAAAACAAAAATTATTAAGGAATCATCTAAAACATCTCATATTTTTATATAGATTCAAGTGAATAAATATGGAAAAATTTAGAATTTAAAATTTTGATTAAATATGGAGAAACAAATTAACAATGTAAAATTCTTTTATTCACTATGAAATGCAATTTTCCATAATTCAAAATATGATTTTTGTGGAAGCGAGATTGAAGGATAACAGATATAGTTTTAAAATAGTTTTTAAATTATGATCTATATAAGATGAGTTCATCCATAAATACTTATATAGTACATTCCATGAACTTATATAAAAAAATAATTGTTAATATTTGAAAATATTGGGTTTCATTTCACAAATCAAATGGATTTATTTTATAGTAAAATATACTAATATAGAATGATAATGTGGTTTTCCATTGATCTTAGGGAGATATGTGGACTTGAAAATAACCAAAAAATATCCCTAGAAATTTATAATGTATTTTTCTAGGGAGTCTCTCAAAAACATGAATTTGAAATGTCAATGGTAAATTATCTCTCCCATGACCAAGTTGATTTATTATAGTCACTAAACATCATCCAACTGTTTGGAAGTATACTAACTATAATTTCTCTGATTTAATTATTTGATATAATGAAGAAAATTTTCATAGGTTAACGTTTAATGGGCCCCACCAATTGGGTTTAAGATATGGGAACTATTATTTTTGTTTCAAAACATGTGGTAACTTCATTCTTAACACCTTTTAACAATGTAGGGTTTAATATTATTTGAAATTGCCTAATGAGTGTGACATATTCATCTACCAAATTTCTATGCAATAATGTTGAAGGAATGATTAGAATGAGGTAAAAAGGGTCCATCCTAAGGAAATATTTTCTGACATTAGGACATATATGGTTGTCTCTCTTGATCTTATAATTTATTCTTGAAATAATAACAAATAATTTCTTCTTCCCACCTAGAAATTAATTTAATATTTTATCAAGGAATGGTCTCATAAATAATATGTGGGAAATTTTTATTTTCTAAAATATTCTTTTTTTAACTTTTATACATTAATTATACTTCCGATGAATTTAACAAAATGATGAGAATTTATATTTTTTGGGGGAAATTATGATTTTCTTAAATTTATGCACATATTTGTTCATTCAAAAAAATTTATTGCAAATTTTTTCAATTACATATTTATTAGTAGTATGATCATTAATATAATCATTATTGGAAGTGTTTTCACATATTAAATAATCAAATTAATATGAATAATAAAATATTTTATCCTCAAATTTCAATTTTCAATTTTTTTATCTCTTCCTTAGAAGAGGAATACTGTATGTTATTTTACATAAAAAAAAATTCTCACCTTTTCTAAAACTACAATAATTTTTCTACTTTTTATATAGGTCAAAATACAGTTTGAAATAAGATTCCATATTAACAATAATTTTATCGAAATTAAATTCTTATTTATTTTATATAGGAATATTCAGATACTTGATTTCAAAATTATGTAATATTCTTGTAGAAAATAAATTAATAATATTATCTTGGGTGGATTAATGATCTTTAGTTTGGTTGTTTACAGATATTGTTTTTTGAATTTACTACATTTATTCCAAATTATAATGGCAATGTGCCATTGTGGACAATAATTATGGCTTTTTAAATTCTCAAAAATAATCTCCCTATAATGAGAGGTTCATGTGTGCTAAATCGATCATCATAAATTTATTTAAAAATAATAATTAGTTGGAAATCTATTTTTCATACCTAAGATTGAACATTTTCTATTAGTGAGAAAAATTTCTTGTAATTTGGTTAGAAATTTGAATGAATATTCATATTTTTTTATCTAAACAATAATGTTAAATAAATATGGTTTCGTATCATTTATAAAATCTATTAAATCAATCATGAAATCCATGAATTAAAATTATCAAAATTTACAGTTAATATTGTAATATCATATATATTTATAGTTTAGAAGAAAATAATTTTATATCATTAAGGAAAAATTTCATATTATGTTTAATATATCTTCTCCCATAAATTTTTTTTTGTTTATATCTTTCAAAAAAAATTATACATTATAATTTTTTCATATATCTTACAAAATAATATTGATATTATCTTTTATGAATATTTAGCATTTTATTCAATGTTTTCAATTAATGTTCTTGCATGAATATATGTTTCATAAACTAAATTTCTTCCTACTAGAGAATCAACCAAAATACAATTTATAATATAAAATCCTTGATCAAAATATTAGATAAAAATTTGATAAATTATTTACAGAAAGGGATACATAAACCAAAATATCATAAATATTTTCCAGTATTCATGTAAATTTTTCATTTAATTAGACCTGTTGAAAAATATTCTTCTCTAATATAATTAGTTCTAAATTCAAGGAATAAACTGTGAGGGAAAATATTTTTCAATTCATTCCAATAAAATATTAAAATTGGATGATAATGAAATCCAAATTATTTAAGAAGATCCATTTATTAAAAATGGAAATATTATCATTTTACTTTTATTTCCATATATTTTAGTGGGTTTCTTATAGATAAAATAAAAACTATATTCTTAATAAAATTTATGGGGATCATCACCAGTAAATCCATTAAATTTTGGAATTTTGTGAATAAAACTATTTTTAATCTCAAAAATTGTATCTGGATAAATATATTCTATAATATTTTGGTATTTTTATCATAAGTTGAAAAAATTGGTTTCAAGTTGCATTGTCATTCATGATAGGTCCATTAATTTTTTTCATTCATTGTTAGTGGTAGACAAGTAACTAAGAGAAAAATATATATCTAACTATTCTCAATTGGTATGTTCTAAATTTCATAATCTAAAAGAAACAAACTACTATTATTATTTATATATAAAAAAATATAAATATCAATTTATATACCCTCCTTTGAATAGGTACCATTTAATACAAGATATCTGGCATGGGTCTCTTATAAACAAAATCATCCCATATAGAATGTATTATAGTAGTCACTTGTAGTTTTTCATAGAGATATTATTAGAATTAATTTTAAAATTATCATTTTGGTATTATGACATAGATAAAAAATCTTGATTAATTGGGGAATTCACTATTTTAATTGAATTAAAACGAAAATAGAAAAGATAAGATAAAAATGTCAGGATTGTAAAAAAAGGAAACATTGTGTAAAAATTTGATTTTAATGAAAAAGTTAGGGAATATGTTGATCCTTTGGACATCCCCCTCTTCCTTTTCTAAATTTTTTTTTTATTTCTTACAGTCTTTCCAATAAACTCCAGGTAAACACAAAAAACATCCAAAACACTATACCAATACATTGGTAAAGGTGTTGTTCCCTTTATAGAAGTGATTCATAAGTCTGAATACCTTGATGAAAATAAACATAACTGAACTCTGTAAGCCAAATAAAAATACCTTATTGAGAAATTTAAAAATATTAGAAATGTTAATTTTTGAGAATTTGATAAACTACATAGAATGGTTTACAGGAAAAAAATTCAATAAGGAATTAGAAATCTTTCATTAAAACATGGTTTTTTTGGTGAAATAAAAAATCTATAAAATTAAAACATAATATTATAAAGTATTTTCCTCTAATAAAACGACAAAATACTCTAATAATATTAGTTGATAATGGATATGGTAACTCCCATATTCATCATTCATCCAAAATAGCACAAAATTCAAGAAATATCTTTTTATTTTTTAATAATATTTTTCTATATATCATTATAATGAAAATAATGTTTTAAAAGATTGTATCCTCTATGAAAATGATGTGTAAATTATTTCAATATAATTTCAACCTTTAATAATATTATTTAATATTCATGTGCCAAGAGAATCTTAATTTCAATTGGAAGCATGATGTACCAGAAATGATTTCATCAATCATGAGAATGGGAAACTAATTTCAATTAATTATATGATTTTATTACACTACAAACTATTTACTATTATCATCTCCTCATTATCTCCCTCTTTAATCTATGTCACATGGTCATGTTATATGGTTGGATAAAATATGGTAGTGTGATGTTTCTTTTCCATATATACGAAGAAATTACAATGTAAATCATTATATGGGGAATGAATATGATATTTGATAAAGAATAACATGCACATGGTGAAATATAATAGGTGCTAAAATTTTAATATGAGATTGGATTTTGGATAATGGAATTGTATTATGATACTTCCAAAAATACAAAATTCATTCCAAATACATCCTACATGTTAGTGAAAATAGTCCTATAGACCCCCATAAAATATCATATGAGACTAATATTTTACAAAGTAAAACATCATATGAGAAATAAATATCCTATAAAGAATAATTAAATATCACATTAGATAAAAATTAAAAAAAATTGGAACTCCAAGACATGATAAAAACAAATGATTTCTAGTTTATAATACATTTTTTCAAGGATTTAATAAAATATACAAAACACATGGTTGGATCAAATAAATCCATAAATTATTCATAACAATTGAAAATAATGATTTAATCTAGTTTCAATAAAATAACAAAAATGTCCTTGAAAACTAAAAATTGTTAAAATTAGATAAAATTTAATATGTGTTGGGGATTTATTATATGAATATACTAGGAAATATTATGAAAATATTAGTTCTATCATTAATGTATTGTATTTCAAAATAGATTCATCCACACTAGAATTATTATAACTGTGAGATACCTCCTTCTATTTGAATATGGAAGAAACTTCACAATATATTCTAAAAATCCCATTATCACTATCATGATTTCCTTTTTTGGGGAAAATAATTTTTAGAATTCAGTGGAATAACTCTTATTTTCAAGTATTTAAGATATTCTGGGTATTCATTCTTATATATATCCATTTTCACATCAAACTAATGGAAATTCATATGGAAATTATAATTTTCATCCTCATCTAATCTAAACCAATCATCAAAGTTATTTTTTAAATAAGGTTTTTGATTCCCAATAATAACTCTCAATTAATATAAAGACCATCCATGATTCTCCTTATTTTTTCCATTTTCCTCTATCTATACATCCTTGATATTCATAGATACATTATATAGATTTTTAAATACATGTATTTCTTGTTTTAGAACATATTAAAAACATTATTTTTAACATTCATCCATTTATAGTCTTCATCAAACATTGAATTTTATATATTTTCATGCACCGAACTAAATACCCCCAACAAACTAGAACATGATATAGAAATTACATAACCCAAAGGGTGTTCATAATCCCTATGGGTTGGAGACTATCACCATAGAATCAACACACAGTCAGAGGGAATGTTTCACCCCAAGAAAAGATGATCAATATAACATAGTTGAAGATGTCAAAAATAACATTTACTATTTAAAACTCTCATTAAGGGGAATTCACATCAAATTTAAAGGTAGAGAACAATGACATATCATCCAAAGGAATGAAACCACATCCATCAAGATATAAACTCAAAATAAACATGAAAAACGATACCCTAGGTCCACCAGTCACCTACATCAGTCAAGGTATCACTAATAGAGTACACCTAAAATCTTCAAGTATCACATTCCCTTTTCTTGTACATGGAAAACCAAATCAACAAATTCATGAATGAAAAGGCATGGTTTGTGAATTACAAAGCCTAGTTTTATTTTAAAAAAAATACCATAATTGATTATATAAAATATAAACCATTAATGCTACATTTAAAATATTTTAAATTCATGGAAAAATAATTTTAATATTTTTGTAAAAACAGTATTTCAAGTCTTTTATATATAAATTTTATAAAAAACAGGATTAAATGAACATTTTCAATAAAACAAAAGGCATGAATTAAATTAGTTCTATAAAAAGTGACATAGAGTCATCAAATAAAAATGAAGCATTATAGTCATATACCCTATGATTATTTAATTACAAGATTTTTTATCCTCACCCTACATATTCTATAAACAACATAACATAAGGTGAGAACATCCTTAAGGATAAGGCCTGTTGGATAGAATCTGTAAACGCCTTATTAAATAAATTTATTTAAAATGATTTTTACTAAAAGTAAACTTTATAAATATATTTATAGTGATTTAGAGTCTTAATATTCTTTCATAATAACCCACTAACGTAACAGGTTGGAATTTTCTTTCAATCAATCAAATAATCAATCATGATAAAAAATTTCAATTCAAATAATTATTCACAGTTCAATTTCTCAACTCTATGTTTCAAAATTCCCCTACATTTTCTAAATAAAATCACTTACTTTTATCATGTTCAGGAATTTCAAAAATAATAATTCATTAAATGTTATATTTCTCAAGAATAAACATCAATTCACTCTATCAAAAGAGTCTTCATTACAATATATATATTCAGAAATCTAGAAAACAATTTCAGAACCTGTGAAGATGGTTTTTGTTTACATAATCAAACGCCTTTTCAAAATAAAAAATCAATTCATTCCAAATTAGGGAAATTAATTAAAATAAATTTCAAATTACCAAATAAATCAGGATTTCATGTCTTGGGAAAATTTATATGTTCTATGTAACATTATTAACACAATAAATGAATCTACCAAAATTGGAATCACCAATAGAGAGTCAAAATTTAGGAGGATCAAAGGGGAATCCATACAATTAAAATCCATCAAGTAAATACATCAATTAATCTACAACCAAACAATTCAACTCTATCAAATAAGGTGTGAGAATATGAAAATATAACTTACAACCAAATAGATTTACAATTATCCAAGAGGAATCAATCTTATCCACTAACACATTAATATAAGAATAATGGGGTTGGAAGAGCCAAAATACTCTACAACAAGCCTCTTGAAAACATAGTGTTATATAAGGATCAATTAGGAGGTTTATAAAATTTATAATGGGTATTTCAAGTCTGTAATTAAAATTTCTAATTTAATAAAAACTCATTCACATGTTTTCCTTGGATATGAACTACTACAATAGGTGCCTTTAATTACGCAAGAATCAGCTTTATCGGTGCTAAAAAAGTAGTGACTACCATATAGTTTCTAAAAATACATAGATTTTATCAGTGCTAAAAAGGTGATGATAGAGGTTAGATTTATCAGGGCCAATCAAATCCCAGAGAAATAAAACATTTATAAGTTCTTTTTAAAGTGATGATACAATACCCTATTTATCAAACCATTTATTTAGAGCTGAAAAATATACCATTTATCAATTATTTTACAAGCGTTGATAATATTTCTATTTATCATTGATTTTCAAGGTTATTAGAAAGGTTATCTTTAATATATTCTCTAACATCATGGATAAATTATTCTTTTAGCAGCACTTTTATTAGAGTTGATAAAGGAGAAAACTGTAGTGTGATGCTGTGTAACACTGCATCACAAGAAACAGGTGCAATGTGCTGTGAAAACCCACTACCTCGTAAAAAACAACAAAAAAATTACTAGAATAAGATATTAATAAATATTTTAAATTAAATAAATTTTGCAGCAAAAATACAAGAAAAAGAAAAATCTATTATAGAGTATGTAAGCTGTTTTTTTAATAAACACATTTAAATATTGAATATAAAATGGCACTTGTAGTTATAATAGTCACACTATCAGTACAGTTGAGGTCTGAATTATTCTTAAACATCACAAATGACTTATGGATCATTTTAATAAAGTACCAAAACAATAGGATTGTTTTTTCAATGTTTTTAGTATGTCAATTGTTTTTTGGATTAAAAATAATGACACTATTGAATAAAAAGATGCACATGGAGTCATAATGGTCTCTATGTGCATCAGATTTGGGTATAACTGATCCTTATATGTCACAAGTTATGTATGGATCATTTTCCTATTTTAACAAAACAATCCCAATAAGTATTCTCGGTTTTGTTTATGTGAGTTATATTTTTCCGAAAAATTAATGTCTGATTTGAATAATAAGACCCACATGGAGTCATACCGGTCACACCATGCATCTAATTGAGGCATGTTTGAATGATACATGTCTTAAATGACTCATGGATCATTTTACTAATGTATTAAAAAAATTTAATATGCATCGTTGGATTTTAGTATTCCATGTGTGTTTTTTACTAAATTGTTATTTTAAACTGGAAACACATACTTCAATCCGTACTAGAGAAATCTTGTGTGGGTTTGAGATGAGACTGATTCATACACATCGCTAATGAATTATGAATCATTTTTCTAAATTATAAATACAATCTGATCACTTTTTCTCAGTTTTCAGTGAAGGACACTTTTTTGTATTAAAATGTCAATTTTAAACTAATAAAGGACAATTGGAGTCATACCAGACACACCATGCATCAGATAGAGGTTCAGATGATCCCTACACATCAAAACTAATGTATGTATCTTTTTACTAAAGTACCAAAATAGGCTGAATGTGTTCACTATATTTTGAGTATGTTAGTTTCTTATTTAAAATAGTGTCAAATTTGATTACAAATAAGAACTTTGAGTAATACAAGTCACACCATTCATATTTTTTAGGTTATTTTAATACCTACACATCACATGTTATGTATGTATATTTTACCTAATTATCTTAAACAGTCAAAATGATTTTTCAATGTTTTGATTACGCCATCTTGGTTTTTTACTAAAATGTCACTTTAATTTGGAAACACGCACTTCGATCCATATAGGTGGAATCGAGTATTAGTTTTATAGGAGACTTATTCATACATATCAATAATGAATTATGAATAATTATTCTATATTCTCCTGAAAATAAGATCATGTTTTCTTGGTTTTAAGTGAGTGATATTTTTTTAAAAATGTAAATTTTAAACTAATAATGGACACTTGGAGTTTACTGGACAAACTGTGTATCAGATTGAGGTGTTGTTGAACCATACACATCCCAAATGACATTTGGATCATTACACTAATGTATAAAATCTATATTATTTAGTTTTCTAGTTTTTGAGTACACCACATTATTTTTTTACTAAAATTTCATTTTACACTAGAAAGATTCCAAATGACACTTATCTAATGTTAAAAGTGTTGTGTGAACTTTTAAACAAATTTACTCAAACAGAATCATTTTACGATCTTTATTCTGAATAATTTCTCAAACTGTTTATTATTTACAAGCCATCTATTCTTATCCTCCTCCAGCTTGGTCTGTGCCTTGTTCTTCACCTCTTCCTCCTCCTCCACATTTGCCTCCAACTTTGAATCTACCTCCATCTTCACCTCTGACTCTTCCTGTATATCTACCTCAAACGTTGAAATTTCCCAAAAACAAATTATTGTTTTATGGTCAACTCTTCTATATAAATTGATTTCATACATTATTCTTCCACTTGAGAATGTTATTAAAAATAATATATAATCTTTATAAAACTAATTCTTCACACCACCAATATCTTTCAATGTTCATAACTCATACTAGTTCACAGTCGTAGATGGTAATAAGATATATTTATTATCGATATACATTATTTCATTAATTTAACTACCCACTTGTCTCAAAACAAATTGTTTTCTTGTTTTGAGTAACATAGTTGTTAGAAATTATGAAATTTCTAGGAAAAAATATAGATATAAAAATGCAAATATGAAATATATTTTATAAAATTGCGATTTCCATTATAAATTAGTAGTTGTTGGATGATGGTATTTTCTAGATTTAGGATTTATCTTATACATTTTCGAAAATAATATCTAAAATAGATATCATTATCTTATTTCAGAACCTGTAGAGACATTGAAAAAATTAATTAAATTGTTTTGAAATGTTTTGATTGTTAAATATTATTTTTTATACCTTAATTTTTTCAAGTGGTAGTAATCCAATGGTTTTATATTTTCAGAAACATACTTCATTCCATGGTCTAGCCTATATTGAGAAACCATCCTATCTTAAAAATAAATTCATTAATCCAGAAACCTAACATATAATTAAAATTTTCTCTGTAAAATTTTTATTTTAGTGAATAATGTATTCAAAATACACATCATGTGTGATTTTTGGGTGGGAAATTCCTGCATTAAATCCAAAAAATCTATATTCAAGGTTTCTATGTTGATTGTTTTCAGTATCTAGTGTTTCCAAAATAAAATTAAGTAATATAAAAATTAAAGATATATTTTATGTGATTATATATTTGATTTATACCTTTACATTGTATGTATTAAAAGTGTATGTCATTTGATGCTTTTTTACTAAAATATTTAAATTAATCATAATTTTATTCGTTATTTTTTCCATATAAAAAGTAATTTTTGGAATATAAATGATATAGGGGTTGATGAACCCAAATCATGTTTCGCATGATCTTTCCATTAAATAGTTCCATTATAAACACCTATAAAAAATATGAATATTTATTAACATTAATAAAAATATTTATATCACTATTTGGACAATTTTATTTTGAAATTATACCATATGTATGTCTTCACAACTAAGACACCTAGCCATTCATTATTTATAACCTCAGCTAGAGTCCCGATAACAATTACGTATGTCAAGAATTTTTTGTATATGGTATATTAATATTAAATTTATGACATTATTTTGTCATTAAATGTGGTCCCTGCATGATGTTTTAATGATAAAAAATAATTATCTGGAACTAGCAGGGAGAAGGTACTATTATATGGTCATTTTTTTTTCTTTGTCGATTCACTACATTTTCATTATTCATCCTTTCATTTCATTACTCATTTATTCATATTTAATAAAATACCACACTTCAGAACATTTATCATCAAATGTAACCTTTTTCACATGATTTTTTTCAAACATGTGCATGATGTATCGTCATAATATTAGATGGCCATGATATGGAATCTCTTATAGCAGTTTTGACAGTTGTAATATCTGGACCATCATGTGGAAAACACAACTCAGCAGTCGGCTCATAAGCTACATCAATCCCCACTGTCATGTGATTTTTTTGGGAGGGTTTAGTTGTGTAGCTAGTATCCTAGGATATTATACACTTTACCCATATCAACATGGTGGTACATGGGTATTGATAGATAAAAAAACAATAATACCCTATATAATTTTAATAATTTATTGTTATTGGAATTTAGTTGATTCACATTTATGAGAATGATTCATGAAAAAAAATTGATTACCTCGGGTAAGGTGTGTGGTTAGGGGAATGACTAGCCTCAAAGCTAGTTGGATAATTTCATTCATGTGCCGATCATTGGTCAACTATTGGATCTCTTTGTCTATTTCTTATACATTGGTCTACCAAACTAGACCAAATATTAATATCTTATTGTGAGTCTATTTTTCCTACATTTGTCTCACAATATTATATTTATCTTTATACGGTTTTATCTTCTCAAAATAGATCCTAGAGGATACATTAAATACTAATCCTCCCATGTGGCCATATTGTTCAGGATACTTCAATGATACTGAATGTATTTTTCTTATCATATAACCATTGTCAATTCTTATGTCTAAACTATATAAAAAATGAACATATTTATTTTTATTTAATATTGTTATAAATTATAACGAAATAAAATTATATCATACATACACATGATTCCCATTATGATTTTCTATTTTCAATAACTAATATACCATCATTATTTACATAATCCTCCTTCCATAGCACAAGATGTTTGAAAGACGTGGCTTTAGATTTTGATTAATCATTCTTCATATAAACAAAGGAACATAATTATTTTCATATCCCATATATAAACATTTATTTTTGAAAAAAATATTTATTTATTTATTTTCTATTGAAGCATACACCATCCCTCATTTTTGATATGGGTACATTGGCTTTTACTCACATTATATATTTTCATCACAGTTTTGATGTTACATAAATTAACAATTCTGATTCATGTTGGATATAATAAATAATTTAAAATAATATATTAGCAACCGCAATTCATCTAAAATTATTTCTCATGTTGAAAATTGAGGAAAGTAGTCTGTGTTTCCTAAATTATATTGAGTTCATTAAAAATTAGTGGGTGGGTATTTATTTCTTCCTAAGAATACCTAAGATGCATCTTCGTCAGAAGAGTCCCAAAGACTATATGGTCTCTTCTAGTTTCCATTAAGGAATATTTCTTATGATAATATTATTATACAAATGATGTTTGTAAGGAATAATGAAAACTAAATAAACATTTATATATATAATTTTTCAGTAAAATAGAGAAATTATATTGTAAAAATACCATTTTAACATTCCAATGTATTTCATTCATTACAGGTTGGGTGTGGCTCCCTAATTCAATATCAATCAACACATTCATATTTATTGTAACCCCAATATATTTAATGAATGTTGACTCGTTGGGATCAATAGATTGGCCATATTGATTGCAACCAACCAAAAATTTTATACCCTGAATTCATAACATGGTAATTTTATTCAAAACTATGATGCATCATCATTCATGTTATTTTTAAAATTTTATTCACCAATATATTTTTGATCCTCGAATAATTGGGTATTTTCATTATCAATGGTCTATTCTTTCTCTAGATTAGACACATCATCATGTTAAAAATACATTATCTGCATGAGTAGTCAAAATTTTAATTTTTCATTATTAAAAACAATTCAATACAATCCATACATAAAAGTACACAATTTCATCCATATAGCTTGAAAATTATTACTATCTTGATCATAGATATAATACTTCAAAAATACAATACAAATGATCTTCACTACCATTATTGAATGTATCCTTAGATGCTTAATTTCCTTCCATCTCTGGATAATTGGAGGAAGGCTATTATGAAAGTGGGAGTCTAACACATCATCATGAGATGAAATTTAATCTAGAGTCAAAGGATTAATGTGACCTAGGAACCTACACTAAGGGAATCACTCAAAAATTCTCCTCCATTGAAGAAGAATTTGAACACCTTCAATTGAATGCTATTGAAGAAATAAATCTCACCCCGCCTATATTGAACATCCCTTTTTTCTACTCAAGGATTCAACGCCTTCATGTTTTGGATATTTTTATATCCACCATAGGATCTCTATAATGAAATATTTCCCTTTAAAGAGTTATTTCTTCAACTTATTCATAGTATTGATCTAAAATTTATTACTCTTATAAATTAAATGAATCTATTCAATGAAATAGTAAATTTATTATTATGATATATTACCATAAAATCATATAGGAACCATAGATACTTCGCATCATTGAAAATTATACCACATAACTTTTGGTAGATGTACAATCACATCTAGTAATGTCCAAAATTATTAATGATATTGATATTAACAGTTTTAAAATATAAAATTTGAGAGTCGTATTCCTGCAACCCAATCATATTCTATAAGGAAACATTAATCACACATCATGACTTCTCTCACCAAATATGATAGGGGATAACTTATTTATTTTTATCGTATTTAACAATTTAGGTGATATTGAATTTGTGAATTGATCCTCTATTATCACACAAACCATTGATATAGTCATATTGTATGATATGATAAATAGTATGATAAAATATAGTAAAAATTTGTATATTTTCTATATGTCATACCATATGATATATAATAGCCACATGTTATTGCTAAATTATGAAATCCTTCATATCATAATATATGATATTGACATAATACAATATGACATTTATTTATTTGAAAAACTAATAGATAATACATTAAGTCCTTAAAGAACAAGTTTATGATGTAACCTATGAGTTTTAGGGTATCATCTTATGATCACCGAAGTCGTTATAGAATATTAGTGATCAAAGAAGAAGAATGTTTTATCTATCGAGTCAAACCAAGGGTACATTATAATATGGGGATCATATATATATTTTTTCATTTTGGGAAGGGATGATAAGTTGGATGATTTATAGGATACAAAACATCCAAACCATCAAAATTATATATGAATAATTTTTTGATCACTATACGGTTATTCACCTTGTTATATGGCTTTTAAAATTATTTTTTATCTTTAAAATTAAGTATCTCTATATTTTGATATGTAAATTTATTAAAAAATCTAATCTCATAGTTTTCTTAATAAAAAATTCAACCATGGATATCTCACTTATTCTTTGTAAATAAACTCTTTATATGTTTTTGAATATTTCTAATACTATTTACCCAATGATTCTTAAACACTGTCCAATCTAATACATTTTAACAAAAATTGAGCATACATTTCTCACCAATATAATTCCCCATTATTCTTTTTAATCCATGGTTAATATTTAAAAATAATATTTAATTAATTAAAAAAACTCTCACATCATGAATCAGAGAAATAATTCTTTGAACATGAAAAAATGATTCTATGTTCTTTTGAATTCAATAAAAAATAATTCCACAAAAACATAAATCTAAATAACCCATTTTATTGACTATCAATTTATATCAATAACCACAATCCAAAAATGAGGTTTTAGTGATTTTTACACTTACCATGGTCCATATATGTTCACCACCCATAAATGAGGGCTACAACATGGTATCTCATAATCATTATAAACCATAACAATTAAGCCAATAAAATATATAATCTAGTATATATGATGAATTATATTTGAGAAACTAACTAGATTTGAGAACCCTATATTATTCAAATGAAGAGAAACTAAGGGGGAATGAGAGGTCTACTTGTTAACATTGAGAGTAGAGTAAATCACCTATGTGTGTCTCTAGGAATAAATGTTCTTGAAACTCAAATATATATGAAAGGAGAAGAATAAATTGAACCAAACTCATTTTATTTCAATAATGATGTGATGATATGTAGCGCTCATCCTGATTACGAATAGTGATAAAACCAAAAATGAATAACCCAAAACATCCAACCACGATAGAGGAAGAGTATAAAATAACATACATTGGATTATAGCTTTGATTAATCTAAGGTAATATAGAGGAATCTCACTATAATCAGAGGATTTCCATGAGAGTTTGAGAATCATGAGTGACAACATTTTCATCAGGGTTTTTTTAATATATCAGGGACACTTTTTAATGATTTTTGAGAAATTAATTGATAAAGATCCCACTTATCAGAAATAAAATTATTCCCATTGGTAAAAGGAGTATTTTTCCTTGCTACTTTAGCACTGATGAATATCGAGAATTGTCACTACTAAAAAATCACAGATAAATATATCATTTAATAGCGCTATATTAGCACTGTTCAAGAATGATGTTTATTAGTACTAAAATAGAACTAATAAATGTATTATAATTATTATAATTAAAATAACGTTATTATAATTTTATAATTATTAAAATAACTTTATTATAATTTTATAATTATTAAAATATATGTAATTATTTAATTATACATATATAAATACTTATTTAAACAATATTATTTAAAATTATTATAATTATAAAAATAGTAAACATATATTTATAAATATATTTATTTATAAATATTTATTTAAAATATATATTTTTAACATTATTAATTGATATATAATCTAAAATACAAGCATTTTCAAAATGATTGAAATTGAATAATTCAAAATAAGTAGAGTTTAAAAATATTAAAAAAAAATTAAATGTATTATTAATAAAATCTCATTTATTAAAAAAAATATGGATATATTGAAATATATATTGAAATTGAGGAATATATATTGAAAATTCCAAAAAAATGTAAATAAATATAAATTACTCAATAATATAAAACGATCAAATTCAAAAATAAATTAACAAATAAACAACACTAGAAATGAAATGTTATTTTTAAAAAATAATCAATAAAAATGGAATATTAAAAACATAATATATATTAAATGTATCATGTTATAATGAGATTCTATAATATACTAAAATTTTGATAAATTACAAAAATTTTAGGTGTATGTGTTTCTCTATATTGTGTAAATATATTTCTGTGTGGGTTTATATAAAAATAAGTTATCAAATGTATATATACATGAAATTAATTAAACACATGATGTTTGATATTGGTTAAATTAAAAAATCAAACAACATAAAAAATAAATAATACATTAATATAATTTTAATTTAAAAAATTATGTGTTATATTTATTCATTTTATATTTCTATATTTAATATTTATTATTTATTATTATTTATAATATTTATATATGTATAATAAATTTAATAATTTTTATCAATAATAATTTAATTAATAAAATGTTGTATATTTTTCTTCATATAATCATTTTATTTTTATTTGTTTAATTTTTAAATTTATTATGGACCTTTATCCGGGCAAAAAAACACTGATAAAGGCAACATTTTATCAGTGCTAAAATTTTGATGATATATGATACATTTATCAGCGCAAAAATAAAGAGCCGAGAAAGGTTACAATTTCTCAACACTAAAATAACACTGATAAATGGTGACCTTTATATGTTCTTTTTAGGAACTAATAAACAGATTTTATTATCAATGATTAGTATAGCACTGATAAATATAAACATTATTTTTGAATTATTTTAGAATAATTAATTTCTACTGCTATTGAAGGCATTTTTTTCGTAGTGATGCCACATTTTTTGAGCTAACCATGGTCTTATTTGGGTACCCAGTAAAGACTTGAAAATTTTTTGTAATTTTAAGTAATTAAATGGGAATTTTACGAGTCTGAAAAAATTGACTATCCGTGATTCTGAGGGCCGGTGTGGCTGGAATGAATATCTAAACATTTATTCTGGTACATTTAGTAAACGTATGAGAATGTTTTTATAACTTTTGAACTAGTGCTCAAAATTGAAATCTGAAGGCCCTGTTGAAATCGCAATGTCGGTATTCACATAAAGAGACCTTCACCTCCACCGCAGTAAGTTGATGGTGAAAGATTGTTTTTGGGTTTTCATGAATGAAATAAATAAAATAAAATTGTGTAATATTTTATTTTATTCGAAACACCTTGTGGATGTTGAGAGGAGGGGACCAATAGAAATAAACCTCCCCTTCAGGTAATGGAGGTGGGGACCACCGATCCTAAAACCATTCATGATAAGTTATGGTGTTGGGGACCACTGGAGATTAAAACCACTTTGAAACTCCCTCTTGAATGTGGTTATGTATCTTGAAATTCACCTTGTTTAATTATGCCACCCCCGTAATTAATTATGCCAACCAGTATGTAATTAAATAATCCAATTTCATATTGGGCCAACAATTAAGATTGGGTAAACATATCAAAAGTTGGCTACTTTTCAATTTGGGGGATTTGGGGAGAGGAAAAATATTGGGAGGATTACACTTCTCCAATAAAGAATGCCATTGAAGAAAGTTCTTCAGAAATAAAGGAATGGGATGATGAGAGAGCCCGACATAGAAGCGTGGTTTTGGAAGCGATGATCGTTTGAACTCTCTTGCCTTCTTCGACTTCCTTCTCAAACCAACATCAAAAACAATCCATGGTAGGGGTTTAGTTCCCATGTTCTTCCCTTCTAATTTTTCTTTTGCGTGATTGGGAATAGTGTTTGAAGAAGGTTGTGGGGATTGTTGTTATTAAATATCTTCCATACATGTTCATGATTCAAAAATGGTGAACCACTTTCTACCGCTCTTACGCAGAGTGGGCGGACAAAAAAAACATGGCCCGAACCCTCTGTCATTATTCCTTATTGTGTCCTTTGCAATGGAAGAAGGTCGCTTACACCAAGATGATGAACGAAGAGAGAGGCTAGCTAAAACAACAATCGTCGAAGGCATGGCATCCCGTGGCTCCAACTTCTACGACCTCTGCGGCCCGCAATCGAGCCACCGCCATCATCTGCGGCCGAACCGCGGCCCGAGCCGCTGCCCCCACCCACAGCCGAGCCGCTGCCTACGACCTCACCACCCGAGCTGCTGCCACTTTCTGCGGCCCTGCCATGCTGCCCTGCAGATCCACCTTCAATGTCCCGGCCGCGCCACTGACGACCTCTCTGTGCCACCCCGTGACCTCCGCCATCCCGGAAAAGCCACCTAGGGCGACTAGTCCCGCTTTCTCCACCCTCCCTGTCGGGCTACCCCGAATGAGCCGTCCGCGGCCTCTGCCCTCCGGGTCGATCCGCCCTTGACTGATTTGAGCAACCCCAACCCTCTTGGCACCCCCCATCCGAGCCGCCTCACAGCCTCCCCCCACCCCGTGGTGGAGCCACCCTGGGCCCGGTAGAGCCACCCTGCTTCCTCACCCCCCCCCCCCCCCCCGCGGCCGACCCAACCCGTGGCCTTCACCACCCCACAGAACCTGCAGCCACCCTCACGGTCTCTATGGCCCCTTGCAGACTCTGGGTCCCCTCACAGTCCTCAATTCCTGTTGGGGCACACCACGGGCTAGGTTGGATCGGACCTGGACAAGATACAAACTTATACATTACTTGGGCTATAGCATTGGCACCGGATGTCCGTTTAAAGAACCGTTAACGGCGCTGGGAACCTTGGAGTGAGATGGTGTCTTTGAGTAATACCCTACTGGAGTTGTGGATTGATATGGGGTACGCTCAGGTTGTATCGTTCACGAATCCAACCAGGCCCCCAGGACTAAAAGGCTAATAACTCTCAGACCCATTGTAGGAACGACACACTGTCTGTTACGTTGATACCCTTGTGATGTGGTGGTCCTTTTATATACATCTTAGTGGGAAATCATGGATGTTGAATTATCGACTAGTGGATTGTGGAGTAGATCCTCTCGGAGACAAGCAATCATAGTGAGGGAACCCAATAGCTGTATGTGACGAGAAGGATGAATAATGATCTTGTGTAGTTCAGCACCGAGAAATCCTATAGGGGTCAGCACCTAGAGATCATGTGTGTGTCAGCACCAAGTGATCATATGTGGGTCAGCACCTAGTTATCTTGTGTGGGTCATCACTGAGCATTCATTTTTGGGTCATCACTGAGTGATCTTGTGTGTTTCTGCCTCCTAACGGAGTAATATGATTCAGTAGTTAAAACTAATCATCATTACTACCATACCTAAGTTATACCTGGTGTGTGCTTGGTTTGTACCTGTGTGGTACTCTCTTCATCGTAATACCATGGTGGTATTCTTATGTGTGGAATACCTATGTGGTACTTGCCTTCGTGGTATTCCTTCTTTTGTGGAACAGTTGAGCTTGGGACATTGGAGTTTGACCCTATGTTTTACTCATGATTGAGATGGGTATACTTAATAATTTAGGTATTTGTATGGGAAAATAATGATGATGGGTTATCAGTTGTTTCCTTTCTTTGTGGTTATCCTTTGTGGATTTTGTGAGACCTTGAGGGACTCAGGTTCACAACCAAGAATCGTTATACTCACCCCTACACGTGCTATGCATGCATTTCGTTGTGTTTGGTGCAGAGGATGGACAACGCTGACTGAGGATGAGAGTACCCGGACTAGAGGTAGCTGAAAGGTGGAAATTAGATGAGGCGAACCATAGAGATGGAAGTTCATGAGTTGTACATACCCTTCAGGTAGGATTCATAGTGGATGATCCAGGAGATTCATTTCATGTATTAGTCATCTTGTACTTTCAGTTTCTTGTACTTTCCAGTTGGTCATGTATTCTGGCCCCATTTTACTTACTGCACTCACTCTGTTTACTATTCAGTTTACGTGACTTTATATCTTATTGTGTACTTGGTAATGTGTTCTTACAGTTTTAGAGGAAAATCCTTACCAGTTTTAGTGAATACACCGTCGTTGCTAGTCGCCAGCCCCTATCCTATGGAAGGTGGGCTTGGTGTAGTCACATCACATGTCCTGGGGGATGGGTTGTGAAAAAATTGGTATCAGAGGATTCGGTTCTACCATAGAACATAGGACTCTGATCATTCTTTTTATGGAAATAGTGTTAAGTGTAGTGAGTGTGGTTATCAGTTTAGGGAATCTAGTGTTGGTGTGGCAGCCGATGTATCCATACACCAGAACCCTGACTTCTGATTTCTAACTCAGTGCACGAAAACCTTGATTGCATGTTTTCTTTCAAAAGTATACTTTATGAACTATCTTGAGTCATCTCACCAGGTATAAATTATTGAAAATGGTGCATCTGTTTATTTTCAAGATTCCTCCACGAAGACAACCAGCTTGTGTTCCGAGAGTAGTATGCACTTACAGTCTACTAAGCAACAAGGCCTCAGTGCCTGTCCATTTTCAAACAGAGGTACCAATGGTACCATTTCCCATTAGTCCACCAATGCCACCAGCCCCAGCAGCATAGGGTGTATGCTTCTTGAGTGCATTACACGAGTTCCAGCGCCGGATTCCACCCAAGTTCAGGGGTGAGAAGACCCACATGTGTCTAAGGATTGGCTAGAGGCTGTAGTGAGTGTCTTTCGACTGGTAGGGACACCAGCAAACCTCATAGTGATCCTTTCTTCTAGACTTCTATAGGCATCAGCAGGTAGATGGTGTATCTTGATGCTCCAATTTCACGACGAGGTTACTCTTCTCAGGGTAGACTTTGGGAGCCTAATTCCGATAGAGTTTTTTCCAGCAACTCTTCATGCAGTGCGCATTCAGAAGCTTCTTCATCTGTAGCAGGGAAGCATGAATGTAGCTCAGTACTCAGAGAGGTTCAATGTCCTCTTACTCTGCTCCACAAATATGTTTTGGGCACATTCTTCATGTACATGACTTTAGAGCATGCAATCGGGTAGGAGATCTGTTCTTCGATGATATCACTCATCATCCCGATGCAGGCGGGGGTGTGGGAGAGAGCCCTCTTAGTGGAGAGTTCCCATGCTGAGCAATAACCAGTAAAGAGACCCACCACCAGTCATCACATAGTGGAGTCTTATGCCGCTGGCAGCAGACATATGTCACAGAGGTCCAAGAGGACCAGACCTACAGGTGGATGACTGCAGGATTCAGAGTCGGTTGTGTGGGGAACCCTCGGTAGAGACAGTCTGGTCCGGAGTGGGCAATGTTACGCATGCGGATGGCATGGTCACATGGCTCGTTACTGTCTAACTCGCCATGAAGATGATTAAAATATGGTCAAAAGACCACCCAAACAGAGATATAGATTCGATCGAGGTGGTACATAGGGAGCAGGAGGACATGGAAAAGGTGCTGGTCGTGCAGCTGGCGGTGGGAAACGATTCGAGATGTTACCACCACCACTACCAGGAGGTCCACCACGACCATAGGGAGTAGGTGGATAGAGGTCAGCTCAACTCCAGGTAGCTGAGGCCTACGATCGTTGCACTTTGGAGATGATACGAGGTACGACTCTTTCTACTCTACCTTAGTTGCAGTACTTATAGAGACAGGTTTCAGTCATTATTTTCTTACCACTACCCTCATTCGGAGCTCAAAGATTCCAAGGCAGTCATTGGCTAGATCCTTATGGATATAGACTCTTATGGGAGTGTATTTGATGATTACGCATTGGTGCAGGAAATGCAAACTTACTCTAGAAGGTGAGATCTTTTACTGAGATCTCCTAGTAGTATTGAAGAGAACTTACAACATCATCTTGGGTATGGACTAATTATCTACAATAAATTCTTAGATTGACTATATTAAGAACAAAGTGTGTTGTGTCCTCCCAGATGGGACCAGGTTTACTTTCACCGACGAGAAATGATCCTTTGCAATGCATGATGGACTTACTTAGGAAAGGGAGTAGCCGATTACACATCAGTTGGCTAGCATTACCCTTGAAGCGGTTGATATGGAGAGTTTGAATTATCCAGCCGTAGTGGACTAGTATACGAATGTTATCCCTAAGGATGTTCACGGTCTACCTCCTCACAGAAAGGTGGAATTTTACATTGACTTGTACCCGAGGACGACACTGATATCCACACCATCATATTTGATGGCTCCTGCGGAGCTTTGTGAGATGTGGGTACAGCTAGAGGACTTGCAGGGGAAGGGATTCATTCAGCCAAGTGTCTCACCTTGGGTAGCCCCAATTTTTTTCTCCAAGAAGGTGTATGGGAGATTGAGGCTTTGTGTTCACTATCGGCGCCTGTACCAGGTGACCGTGAAGAACAAGTACCCACTTCCAAGGATTGGTGACCTCTTTGATCATATGAAGGGAGCATTTTGGTTTTAGAAGATATTCCATAGATCAAGCTATATCCAGCTCAGTGTACGAGATGAGGATTTGCATAAGATGGATTTCATATGTTGGTATGACCATTATGAGTTCTTGGTTATGACATTTGGCATGAACAGTGCTCTATAAGTGTTCATGGGACTCAGGAATAGGATCATTCATCCATGCCTTGATCTCTTTATAGTAGTCTTCATAGACGACATTCTTATTTACTGGGATATTGAGGACGAGCATGCATATCATTTTTAGGTAGTACTGTACACACTCTGAGAGCACAATCTTTATGGTAAGCTCTCAAAGATCCAATTTTGGATCCGAGAGATTCACTTTCTAGTACATATCATATAGAAGTATGGTGTTGTAATGGATTCAGTGAATATTGAGGTGGTAATATCTTGGGATCCACCCAAGAGTGTGATGGAGGTATGGAGTTTCTTGGTCTTGGATGGATACTACTGGAGATTTGTGCTAGATTTATCCAGAGTTACATCACCTCAATCAACATTAACGAATAAGGGGAAACCCTTCGTGTGGTCGGAGAGATGATAGTAGAGTTTTCAGATGTTGAGGTAAAGGAAAACTAGTGACCCTATCTTGAGGCATCCATAAGAGGGCGTAGGGTACGTAGTCTACTACAATGCATCAGAGACTAGGCTTGGATGTGTCCTGATGTAGGAGCGAGCAGTGACCGCATATGGTTCTCAATAGCTGAGACAACATGAGAAGAATTATGCTACCAATGACCTGGTGTTAGCATCAATGGTATTCTCCTTGAATATGTGGAAACATTACTTGATGGGAGATCATTTTATAGTGTACCCTAATCACAAGAGTCTTAGGTATATCTTCTCTAAGAAGGAACTGAAACTGAAACAATGATGTTGGCTTGAGTTCCTCCAGGACTATGACTTTGAGATAGTATATACTCTTAGGAAGGGGAAATTTCTATCCGATGCACTCAACTGAAGGTCTATTGTACAGCTGCTAGGTGAGGCGATGGATTAGTTGGCCACTTTGCCTATATCATTCATGGATCATAGTTGAGAAACATTCTTTCCATCTATTATATTCACTCTCCCACTTCTTTAGAGATTCAGGGAGGCGCAACATAGGTATGGTGACTGCAAGGCATGACATGCTCAGATATGTATAGGGAAGGCACTTGATAGATTTTATAAAGGTGGGGAGCACATCATCCTCTTCAGAGGACGTATCCTGGTACTAGTGTCACATCAAGAGGATGTGTTGAGGGAGTTCCACACACCGCCTCTAGCGGTAAATCTAGGAGTGGAGAAGATGTACCAGGACCTCTGGCGAAAACACCAATGGTCGAGAATAAAGAAAGCAGTTACAGATTTTGTCTCTCAGTGCCCCACATTTCACCACATGAAGGTGGAGAATTAGGTACCAGAAGGCTGGTTTCAGCCTTTGGAGGTTCCATAGTGGAAGTGGGATGGGATATCCATGGACTTCGTGACTAGACATCAACGTACATCCAAGGGACATGAATCAATTTGGGTGATCGTCGACAGAATCACCATAGTAGCCCACTTCCTACTGATCAGAGAGAATGTTCAGCAAAGAGCTTAGGATTCCTATATGTGAAAAAGAATATGTGGTTACATAGAGTACCCTATATGAATGTCTCTAATCGTGATGCACATTTTACTTCCCAGATTTGTATGGGGATGCAGGAGTCATTCGAGATGCAGCTTCATTTAAGCATCTTCGTCCATCCTCATATGGATTGACAGACTGAGCAGACCATTCAGACCCTTGAGGACATGTTGCGTGCTTACGTCCTTGACTTTGGTTGCATCTGGGAGGATCACATTACTTTGTTGGATATTTCATACAACAAGAACTATCACTCCACAAATGGGATGTCAGTTTTTGAGGCGTTGTTCTGGCGACCTTGTAGATCACCTATGTGATGGACTGACCCTGGGGAGTCAGCACTAGTAGGCACCGAGATGGTACATGCTATGATAGAAAATGCACAGATCATCCATTAATAGATGAAGACTGCACAGAGAAGGCAGAAGTCATATGTTGATAGAAGATGGAGACATCTGGAGTTCGAGGAAGTCGACCACGTCTTTTTGGGCGTCTCACCTCGATGAGGTTTGTGCAGATTTGGCCGAGTCAACCAGTTATCTTCGAGATTAATTGGACCCTTACAGGTCATTAGTTAAGTTGGTGAGGTGTCTTATCACTTAGCTCTTCCACCTCAGTTGCTCTGGGTGCACGACGTCTTCCATGCTTCCCAGCTAAGGAGATATGTGCATGACCCTTCCCACATCATCAACCATGGAGAGATGGATGTCAATGATGGGGTGAATTTTACAGAGGTTCCAGTGGATATTGATGATCGACAAGATTTGGGTCCTTCGTGGGTGGTTGGTACCTCTGGCGCACGTTTTAATGCAGCACAAGCACCCCTAGGAGAGAACATGGGAGCGGGAGGCTCAGATTCGTGCTTAGTACCACCACATGTTTTCCTAGTATTAGTAGTGGCATACGAGGAATCAAAACCCTAAGGTAGGGAGAATTAATTTTTTTTTTAAATTAAATGGGAATTTATTCAGTCCGTTAAAATTAATGGCACGTGATTCCGAGGCCCAGTGTCCCCATAATGAATTTCGGAAAATTTCTTCGGGTACGTACTGTAAACATACGAGCGGGTTTTTATAAGTTTTGAATAATTGCACGGAATGGAAATCTGAGGGTATCGTTGAACTCACAGCACCAGTATATGCTTAAGGAGACTATCACCTCGACCATATGGTATCGAGGGTGAAGATCGATTTTGGGTTTTCATGAAAGAAAGAAATAAAATAAATTTTTTTAATATTTTATTTTATTTGAATCTCCTTGTGGATGTTGAAAGGAGGGGACCACCAGAAATAAACCCCCCCTTGAGGTTATGGAGGTGGGGAACACCGAACCTAAAACCTCCCATCAGAGGTTATGGTTGTGGGGACCACTCGAGATTAAAACCCCTTTGAACCTCCGACAAAAATGTGGGGAAGTCTCTTGAACTTCCCCTTGTTTAATTATTCCACCCCCTTAATTAATCATTCCAACCACCATGTAATCAATTAATTCAATTTGAAATTGTGCCAAAAATTAAAATTGGGGAAAAATATCATAAGTTGGCTACTTTTCAATTTTGTGGACTTGGGGTGAGGAGAAATATTGGTTAGATTACACATCACAAACGAAGAACACCATCGATGAATGTTTTTTGGAAATCAAGGAAGAGGATGACGAGCGTGCCCGACATCGAAGCATGGATTTTGATGTTACTATCATTATAACTCTTTTCGCCTTCTTCGACATCTGTCTCGCTCCACCATCAATGAACAATCCATGTTAAGGGTTTAGTTCCCATGTTCATCCCTTCTAATTTTTATTTTGTGTGGTTAGGAATAGTGATTGGTGAATGTTGTGGGGATTTGTATTCTTAAATATCTTCCATACACGTTCCTGATTCAAAAATGGCGAACCACTTGCTACTGCTCCAACGTGGAGGGGGCGGGCCAAACCAACATGGCCTGACCCCTCTTTCATTCTTCCTTATTGTGTTCTTCGCGATGGAAGGTGGCTTACACCATAAAGACGAATGATGATAAAGGCCATCTAAACTAGCCATCGACGAAGGCACAACACCCCTCCGCACCATGGAATCAACATTCACTCTTTTGCACCCTACGTCCGGGCCACTTCCTGAGCCACCGCTGCCATCAGCGGCCGGGCTGCCGCCCGTGGCCTCGCCACCCGAGTCGTCGTGTCCCTACATCACCGCCTACGGCCTCGTCAGGCAGCCCCATGGCCTCTTCCCTCCTGGCCGAGCTACCCCAGCTGAGTCGTCCTGTGGCCTCTGCCCTACCTGCCAAGCTGCCAAGCTGAGCCGTCCACTGCCTCCGCCCTCCCAGCTGAGCAGCCCCGCGCCTGGCCGAGCTGCCCCGCGCCTTCACAGAACCCCCCCGAATGGGCCGCCCTATGGCCTCCACCCTCCCGGCCGAGCCGCCCCGGTTGGGCTGAGCCACCCCAGTGCTTTGCGACACCCCCGCGACCGAGCCGTTGTCCATTGCCGAGCTGACCCATGTCCTACGTGGCCCCACGGCACTGGCGGCTATGCAGCCCCTTGCAGCCCTTGCAGCCTACCAGACCGCCCAGCGGGTCGAGCCTCACCATGAGTCGAGCCACACCACAGGTCGGGAATGACCCAGTGGGTAGGAACAGGTCAACCCAAACCATCTATGGGTCAGGTCGGTCTGAACGGGTCAGACCAGACCCGGACAAGATATGAACCTATACTTTACGTGGGCCATAACTTTGGCATCGAACATCCATTTGATGAACCATCATCGGTGTATGGGACAATGGAGCGAGATGACCCCTTTGAGTAATACACCACTGGTGTTTTGGATTGAAATGGAGTATAGTCATGTTGGATCGAGCACAAATCCAACCAGGCCCCCAATGACTAAAAGGCAAATAACTCACATACCGGGCGTACGAACGACGCACCGTCTATTACATTGAGACTCCAATAACGTGGTTGTCCTTTGAGAAACATCTTCATGGGACTTCGTGGAATGTGGAGGATCGGACATTGGCTTGTGGAGAGGATCCTCCTAGAGACAATTTAGTAGAGTGCGGGAACCCAGTAGCTCACTCTGAAGAGAAGAATGAATAGTGATTCTATGTGGGTCAGCACCGAGCGATCCTGTGTGGGTCATCACCGAGTGATCCTATGTGTTTCTTCCTCTAAACTGAGTAAGATGATTCAGTAGTTATACCTAATCATCTTTACTACCGTACCTATGTTATACCTAGTGTGAGCTGAGTCTGTACTTGTGGGGTACTTTCTTCGTGGTAATATTATGGTGTTATTCTTTTATGTGGATTTCCTGTGTGGTACTTTCCTTCATGGAATTCCTTCCATTGTATAATTGTTGAGCTTGGGGATTTGGAATTGGACTCTGTGTTTTCCTAATGATTGATATGGGTATGCTTTATATCTTAGGTATGTGTATAGGCATATACCTAAGTAGGGTTATCATTTGTTTCCTTACTTTGTGGTTATCCATTGTGGATTTTGTGAGACCTTCAGTGTCTCAGGGTCCCTACTGTGTATCGTTATAGTCACCCCTTCCTGGGATATTCCCATGAATAATTGTGTTCCATGCAGATGACTGACATCACTGACTGAGGATGAGAGTACCAGGACTGAAGGTAGCATAGAGGTGGACATTAGATGAGGTAAACTACAGAGATGATCATTCGTGAGTTGTACCTACCCTTTAGGTAGCATTCATGGGGGACAATCCAAGATCTGCATCTCAATAATCAGTCGTCTTATACTTTCATTTTCTTGTAATTTCTAGTTGGCCTTGTATTATATCCCCTTTTTACTTACTGAACTCACTCCGTTTACTATTTAGTTTTCTTGAGTTCATATCTTGTTGTGTGCTTGGATTTGTGTTCTTATAGGTTATAATGGAAACTCCATCCCATTTTTTTGGGACAACTTCTTCGGTGCTAGTTGATATCCAGTAGCCTATGGAATGTGGGCTTGAGGTAGTAACGGCACAAGCCCTGGGGGACCAGTCGTAAAATACACTAACTAGGATTTTCGATAAAGGTGAAAGGTCTGGCCACTCTTTTTGGTGACCATGCACAACCAATGAAATCCACACTCTCACAAGAATCATTTTATAAGGGGAATGATGTAAAATTTTCACTAATGATAAACCCCTGGAGAATATCATAATAACGAACATGTTTTTTTGTGCAAACCCAAATAGTTTTCCCTAAACCTATGACAACTGTGAACAACCCCCATAACAAAAAAGACATTGTAATATTCTCTAAAAATCCAAAACCATGACCTAAAATTTTACAAAAAAATGGTTAAATATACATGAAATATAGTAACGGGATATTAAAAGGTATTAACCCAAATATTATTTGTGGTAAAAATCCATTTTTTTCTTTCAATTATCACTTTATATTATCTAATATGGCCTATGGTTGATTAATGTAGGTGTCGTGGACGTATCCAGGGTGTTAGGGGCTACTTCGGAGCCTAAATCTCATTTTTTGGTGTTTTTTCATGGTGCACGGTTAGTGAAAACCATGAAGTGAGAACCACACAGTTCGAAAAAACCATTCAGGTATGTACATTGGGGGTTTATAGGCCGCATTTTTTGGGTAATCTACGAAATAGGATCCACATGACCATGCAACATGTCTATGATTTCAAAATATTTTGACAGTGGGTTTTTGCACAGTTTGTAAATCGTGATGGTAAATTGTAAAATATTCCCCTAGTATTTAGGATGTCATGTGTGGTTTCTGTACATTTTTTACAAATGGTGTGAGACCTATTGAATTAATACTTTAAAAACATTTAATTAAAATTAAAATAAATTATTAGAACTAAGTTAGGTCTTCTCTCTTTCGAGGACCTCACCACATTTTTGAGCTCTCATCAGTGATAGAGGTTGGATCTGAAAAATATATACCATCGAATCTATGATTAGATCATGTTTCATATCCTTGGAATTGTAAAAGTAAATCCTTAATTACCTTTTGATCTTATTCCATTGTTTTGGAAATCGACTCCACTATTTGGATTTAAGATTATATGAAATAAATTCTCAATCATCTCTCATTCTTAGTGTTTATTCTAAATTGAGATGAGTTAGATCATGATACTGGATGACCTATCTAGAATGGAATGAGAATAGGTCTCCATGTGTTTTCCATTAAAAGTCATATCTTATATATGTGATGGCGTGTTGCACACCAAATTTCCAAGCATCACCTAAATTTAAAATAAATCCTAAAATTTTTAGGCATCCCCTATTCAATTAAAGAGGATCATTTATGCATGTTATTGGTTGATAACCGTGAATAAAAAACCACTTTGGTTATGTTGGCTATAATGGCCATTTTGATGGATTTTGAATTTGACCTTTAATTCCGTTGAGATGTGCCATGTATTTCCATGGGATATTTTATGTCTAAGTTGAATTATAATCAATTTATATATTGCTTTATATATCAAATGAGTTTTGAGAATATGATGGATGACTTTCCCCATGACCCAATAATTTTAGTTCTTGTTTTAATCATGAAATCCTTGTCTTTCCTTTACCATATGAGTAATGTAGAGGTTATGCAATATGTTAATGAAATTGATTTGAATTTCTCTAAATGTTGAACTTCACATGTGAGTTATATTATTATTAATCCATGTGACAGAATGAAAGGGTTTTTAGTATTTTTATATTAAAAATTACATTGTGTGCATTTGAATTCCCAATGAATTACAAGACCATTTGGGAAATCTTGAGACCATGTTATGTTATGGATTGATAAAACATGAGAATATCATTATTATAAAATAACTAAGAGTGTTAAATGACGTTAAATCCATGTATTTATTTGTTATGAATGGGATGGTTGATATATAAATTATACACATGTGATTAAATTAAATGTCAGTCCCCCCAGGTTGGTCCTTTGTTGAGTCACCCATCTGAGGTTAGTTATATTGAATGATTTTGGTTTTGTCCTTGGCATGTTAAAACAATTTTTTTGAATGAAATAGAATTGTTTAAATGATAAATATCCTAGGGTGGTTCATGGATACCAAATATATTTCCCTGGATAGAATGATGTGACTACTGAACTAAATACCTTCAGTGATACTTGGAATAACATTTCAATTCCATGGACATACTCAATGGTTAATATGATATTTTCATGAGCCATACATGGATCTAAAAGAGGTATTCCATGGAAAAACTCAAGGATACTAGAATTATATGGCGAGTGATACTTGGAATTCAAATAGATTACTAAGGATAGAATCATAGATAATTGATTATATGTCATGAGTGATACTTGTGGCTTCTTTAGAAGACCACAAAGGATAGACATATATTGAGTGTAATTTATATCACATCATGAGAGATACATGTGTTCATGAGAGATTCACCATGTATGGGAAAATAGGGTGTTGGATTATTATACCTTGAGTGATACATGATTTACAACATTTGAATGGATAGGAAGGACTTTGGTTCTAAATGAAATGAAATGACATATGACGTGTCTCTAAGAAAAAGCAAAGGCTAGGATTTGGTCTTTACTTTTATTATTTAGATATCCTTCTGATGCATATTTTTTCCTTTAATCTATATAGGGGATGTGAAACTAATGTCGGATCCCAAGACTTATAAATTCGTGGGTAAATGTTTTGATTAAATGAAATTGATATAAAATGTGTAACTACACATCAAGGATGTTTACTTTTGTGTTCTCCATATTTACTGTTTTACTGATTGCACACTACGTACTATATATATTCATTAACTTATAGTAACATACCTTCAGTGTTTTCCTACATGGATTATTTCTCATTCCCTTTTTTGTCCATTTTTTCACCCAAATAGATTATATTATTACAGGTGTTGTAAAGGGAATGCACTATAGTACATGTACTTGATATGCTTCTTAGGAGGAGGAGATCATGGGACAATGATATGGATTTCAATTCTACTGAGATAATTCTATCCTTTTTTACATTAGGGACATATATGTTTCTTGTGGATGACATGAACATGTTTTTCAGTTATTTTTAGAAACATGTGAAAAATATCGTCTTATTATATATGATATAAATGCTTGGCTTGGTTTATATTATCACCCATCCATTGTTTATTTGATTGTATGGTTTACTGATTTTCCTACCTATATATGATATTGATATTCTACTATGCTACACTCTTCTAATAAATTATTATTCTCCCCACAAACCCACACAGGCCCTTGCTACAAGTTAGAAACATCCAGTATTTGGGGATATGAACATGAGGTCATATGACCCAATAGGCTTAGGGAACCTTTTAGTGTCATCTAGGTCAGAAACATTACAAAGTGGTATCATAGGTTTTTTTTCCAAGTTTCCTTTAGTAGTTATAAAATATAATGTAATAGGAGGATTGGGAATTTGGTAATAATAATTTCTCATGTTTAGCTTACCCATGTATAGAAATAACCAAATTCTATCATATTGAATTGCTATTTTAAGGATATTGATAATTGTAGATGATTTCATTCCATTTTTGGGTGATAGAATTGATTTATTCAATTGTTTTTTATATGTATTTGGGTTCAATTATATTTCAAACAATAAAATGGGGTTATTCAATATCATTCATCATAGAGTCACCTAAAATATTTCACATGATAGGCATTATGTCATTCCATTTAGGCAACATTAATGAATGCAAGTTTTTGTGATAGGTGTTGTGATACATATTCCTATTTTCATGTAGGTATATAAGATATTTTATTGTGTAAAATAGATGGATGCCATGTTTTGGTCTTAGAGTTTTATGATCTCTTTTGGATTAGAATTTGGAGACTCAGGGTTTATCCATAATGTGAATTGTGTTGTGATATGCCATAGGTGGATACCCAAAATTGATCACTATGGAGTATGGGTCCCCATTGGTCTAAACATGATGTACAATTGTTTTATCCCTTTAAAAGGGATGTGATACACATGAAAAAAGTATCAATTAAAATAATTTGAATGTTAAATCAATTTTAATTTGAATAAATATGTAAATAAGTGAAACTGAAATGGTGTATAGTAGAGAAGTTGACCAGAACCTCCCTCGGTAGTGGGATTTTGGTGTTGTCTCTCTCTTCTATGTGATTTTTAAAACCCCTATATCTATCCCCTGGGGTAGGAAGAGGGGTGTAATCTCATGGGAATTCTAGAAGCAATCCATTATTTATATATCTTTATTTGAGTTCATAAATCATTAATGATCGTTAATTGAGTTGTGTTTTTGGAATTGTAAAGACATACCACCAAAATACCTCAAATGATATTCCAGGAGGGTGTTGATGATCACACCCTATATGTGATGGGACATTGGATACTAGTGGATCATCCAGTTGTTCTGGGTAAGGCACAATATGTTTTACAAGATGCATGTTTTGAGGCAGAGTTCCATGAAAAATGAATGCACTTTATACATACCTTTTAGGGAGAACTGTAGCCTTCCACATATATGGATGAGCTGATGTGAGTGTTACAGTAGTAGAATCTTCCAAAATTATGGTGATGGTGGACAAAATGATATAGTTTCATGGCAAGAGTCCATGAAAACTATCTTTGAGAATCTTGATACACCATATTATTGGAGGGTCAAACTCACTACATTTATACTACATGACTCCTCCAGGAGATGGTGAGATGATATCACTCAAATGTAAAATCATCAAAATATGTATTGGGGGGATTTTCATACTACCTTATATGACTACATTAATCCTGAGATGATGGTGGATTATAAATCCTTACATTTAATGCAACATGAGCAGGGTGTGCTATCTATGATTGATTTCTCATCCTGTTTTACTGAGATTCATCACATCTCACCTTTTATAATAAATTAATATATTTAAAAAGATAGGATATTAGAGGATGGTTCTAGGTATGAAATCTTATCTAAGGTAAATGTATTTTGATCGACTACTATGTCTAGGCTAGTGAATCTGGTACTGATATGATAGTATAAACTGAGGGAATCTAGAGGTGTGGAACTGGGCGGTTCAACTCCTATGTTTGGTAATACATCCATCGTTAGTTGGAATATTCATCTAGAGCATCCTCACTTTGATAATATTAATCAGAACATCTAATCATGTAGATAAGTGATGTGCTACCTGTGTGGTAGACTGGGACATACAAGTCCCTATTGTATGAGGGACCCAAAAGATTGTCGTTCTTGCAGATTGATGGGTCATCTAAGGAATTTATATATAAAATTCCATCCAACTTCTTGTGACAGATGGTCTGGAATAAATCCACATTCAATAGTTGGGTCAGTAGATTCGCACCCAATAAAAATCTAGAATATTGTTGGTTGATCAGGCTAATGTGGTGGTCGTGGTCATCATAGTTAGAAACAAGTTGTTTATCGATAGCATGGTGGATATGCTTAGAGTATTCAGACAATATAATAGGGCTACTATTTATTCTAGGTTTACAAAGTGAAAATAACCTATAGGTGTTGGATCAAAGACCTTCTATTGTTATAGGAACTATTCCAGAAGCCTCTACATTAGCTTCTATACTTTTTGAAACTGGGGCTTCACATAGTTTTATATGAGTGCCTATTGTGGTGACTATTTGTATTAGTTTTCAGTATACTGATGGTACTATGAAACTAGAAACATCATTGGGGATCATAAAAGTGGTTGTACACTAGTTTATATAGTGAACCCTTGATATTGGAAAGATTCACTTCCGTCGGAGCCTTTATTTCCCTGAGATGACATAGTATGATCTCATAATTAGGATGAAATGGTTCGTGGATTATCAATCATAGGTTGACTGATATCAATATAGTGTGAATTTATTACTGCTATAGGGTGGAGAGTACATTAAAAATGGTGAATGGGGTGTCTAGGAGAGTTGATATAGACCACAACATCAATTGTTGGGAAGGATAAACAAATAGCGTGTTTATATCCGGGTGATCATGGAATATGTTAGGGGGATTCCCCTCTGGTGGTAAATCGTTTCAGGGACAACTTCCCAAATGACTTCTCAAGATTACCACTAATGAGATGGGTAGATTTCTCTATGGAGCTAGTTCCAGGTGCTTCACTGGTATCAATTCCTCCTTATAGGATGGATACTTTTGATACCCATGTTCTTAGGATCCAGCTAGATGATTTAGAGATAAAGGTCTTCATCCAACCCAGTTCTTCATTGTGGGGTTCGCTGGTTATTTTTTGTGAAAAAGTTAGATATTAACCAAGGTATATGTGTGGATTAATGGCTGTTAAACCTGTTAATAGATGAAAAATTCTATAATTTTCTGTGGATATAATATCTCTTTGACCATCATCATGGACATCTGGTCTTATCAATGGATGTTTTGAGATCTGTATGTCTTAATGAACATGTTAGAACATCAAACATATCTCACATCGCTTTTCAGAGAATGTATGATTTACATGAGTATTTGTTATGCAGTCTGGTCTCATGAATGTTCTAGTAGTCTTAATGGAATTGATGAACCAAGTGTTCCATCCATATCTTGATTCGTTTGTCATTGTTTTTGTTGGATGATATCATAGTGTGTTCTCATAATTTATGTACCATGCCACCTATATTGATTTCATTTATAATACAATGAGAGAGTATCTGTTATATGTTAACATCACCAAGTTCCACTTTTAGATCGTATATCTTCACATCTTAGTTTACATCATATCTATTAAAGAAGTTTCAGAGGATATAGAGATAGTGAATGGTAATGATTTCATGGATAATTAAATTGTAGTCTTTGATCTGATATGTTTCTTATGGATGGTTTTTTAATATAGGTGATTCATATTATAAATCATAGTATTAGCTTCACCACTGATGGGCTTGTTTAAGAATGGTGTAATGTATGTTTTTCCGGATTCCTACAAGATAGCCTTTCAAGAGATAGAAGGGAGATATAATTTAGTATCAATACTAATTTTTCTAGAGCTAGGAATGGGAAATATGTTGGATTGTGATGCATTATTTATTGGTCTAGGAGTAGTTCTTATGGAAATGGTTTGATTTTTTTGCATACGCGTCTCATCATTTGAGGCCACCTGAGAGGAACTACTTGAAGCATGACCTGGAGTAAGATGTGGTTTCTCTCTCATTGCATTGTTGGAGGCATTAATTACTAGGATAGTGTTCTGTGATTTTCACATATCATATAATCCTCAATAACAAATTTAAACATCATGATCTAGACCACAGACATTGAAGGTGGTTTGAGTACCAACATTCATTCGACATGAAGCTTGCATATATTCTTAGTAAAGGTAATATAGTGGCCAATGCACTAATCAAGGGGAATTAGATAGAGGAATTGAAACAAACTAGTAGTGAGTGGAAGAATATGGAATTACCCTCCAATTTTTACATAGAGGTGAATGACAGTCAATATTACATATAATCTCCCCACCATAAATGTTTTCTCCCTCCCCCCAAATACTATCAGGATGACTCTATATCAAAGAGATGAGGCCACAAATTTATCATTAGTCTCTCACACTTCCAAGTGTCATGTGAATCAAAATTGTGCATCCAAATAACTCTAACCAAATCAATGTATTTTACATATTTATCCTTCATTAAAAATTAGTATTCTAAACATGCCTCTCAATCTTGGATAAATTAGGACCCACATCATGTACCTCCAACCTAAAAACATAATATTATTATAGTGATAATTTATTAGTTGATACATGTGAAACATATTAGGAATTTATGTCACCTAAGGTGGAAGTGAAATATGATAATCCAAAATTTTAGGCTTCTCAATAACCTCATATGGTCCCACAAATCACTATGATTACACACCCCTTTGTCTCATCCTCTGGTGACCAAACAATGGTGAAACTATAACAAATACCTGATCACCAACAAAAAATATAGATGGGTATCAACAAAGATCTGTATAAAATTTATACAGAATATGAGTAATCTATATGTTCTAATGATTTAACTAAATCATTATCATCCTGACCAAGAACAAATTTGTAAAAATTAGGAATAATTAATTGATATATAATTGAAACAATGGATAATTACATTCACTTCCACAAAATCATAAAATAGTGATATCATTGAGAATGACTGGGAATTATTATTATATAAAAACTAAACTAGTTCCCAATGGTTATTCCAAACATCACCAAAGATGATAACTCAAGATAAAATAATGACTTACTGATACAGAATAGCTCATTATATATCAATATATGGAAGATATTTCATTATCAAAATCACCAAATATCTAATCACCATTTCAAGGCCTCTCTAAAAATGATAAGTTAACTAACAATCTCTTTCAGAAACTATAATAGATGGAACATCAAGAAATGAGAATATATCTTGAACATAATGGATTCAATGTTTCTAAAAATGTTTTCTAATAAATAGGGATGAAGTGAGTTTATTTTTTTCAACTGTCTAATTTTCAACAATATCATATTCTTCCCTCAAGATGTATGAGGAAACCCAACCACACAATCTATTTAAATCTCACCCCACCATCATGTAATCACATGATGTTTATAAAGAAAAACAAAATGTTTCATGTTCTAATCCTTAACATACATAAAATTATAATAATGGTAAAATATTTCAATGATATATTTTCTCATACCTATAGACCATAATTGTCTCTCTATATCATAGAATATCTTTATGGTTTTAGGGTGTATCACATAATAGGAATTATGTAATTCCTTGTCATATATTTTAGAACAGGAAATTGTATGGTGTACCTGTTCTAGATTCATTTTATACCCATCAAATAAAATAATAACTCATCAATGATCTCTCCATTATAATGATAGTTCCTCATTCAAAAAAACTCATCATAATGTTTTTATTCCAAATGAATATTCCTGATATTATGGGAGGTTAATAAAATTGTAGGTGGAGCAAAATTGGTCTCATCCTCCCAAACTGCAAATTTCACAAAAGAAAATATATTCATCAAATTCTACTCATCTGAAAAGTATTTCATATACTGGGTTAATATTTTTTTCTCATAGCATCATCATTTAAATTACACATACCATTGGTGTAATAAATGTTAATATAAAGTGAATATAAATATTCCAACCATTGACACTAATAAATATGTATGTACATTTTTTATAATATATAACCTGGTATTTTTTTTTATCATAATAAATTGAATAAATATATTTTAAATGGTAGTGATTCCAATCCTTAAGTTCATAAATCATATCTTTGTCTTAATTTTCTCAAGAGGGACTACATATCTGAAGTGCCTTAACTTGTGATGAACCATATTCCACCATGTGATCAGACTATATAAAAATATAACCCAGACCTAAACCTGATTCATTAAAAAATACTACACAACCCTACCCAGCTTCTATGATAGTCAACACAAGCATTGAAGTCAATAAGTGATTCAAATCATCAATGGTATTCTTTAATTTATAATTCCATAAGAATGTTACATATTTTTTAGTTATATAAGTTAAAGAAGGACCCAATTTTGAGAAAACCATAACAGACACGTAGTAGTTCCACAATAAACCCAAGAATCTATGAATATCATAAACATTTTGAGGTTTCTCTCATTTCATTACAACCATCACATATCAATTTTCAACAAAAGTATCATGTTCCAAGATCATGCGTCTAAAGAAATTCACTTCATGAATCCATGAATTTCATTTTGATTTTCTGAAAAAATGTTAGAGCTGTATCAGGATCTCTAAAATTTATCTTAGATTATGAACATGATCCTCTTATATAATATAGTAAATTAATATTTCATCTAAAAGAGAATCCATGAATAAATTGAGATACTCATGGAATATATTATTCATTTGATCCATAGAAAAACTACAATTTAAATGGTTAGGAAAAAAATATAAAAAAATGTACTCATAATGGCCAATACATCTCAATATGGTTGCCTTAAAAATATATGATTCCCTAATTCTATGATGTTGTTGACCAAACTAATTATTATTCTTAGAGAACCACTTCTCATTTTTAAACTAATTAAAAAAATCAACAATCTAAGGAAATATATACCATTTCAGTATCATTAATCTATTGTGTTTTTAACATTGAGTTGAACTGTGTCATGTTCCATCATAATTCTATAAAAAATCATGGGAACCACTTATAGACACACACTCGTGCGAATGACGCCATTATCTATCAAATTATATAAAATATTCTTCAACTCCTTCATTTCAGATGGTGTTATGTGTTAATAGGGAATAGATATAAGATGTCTAACTAGTAACAAGTTATTATAGAACTCTACATTCCTTACTAGTGGGAACATAGAAACATAATATGGGAAAAAAAATATGAAACTCCACAACTACTAGACGAATATCACCACTCAAATATTCATTCTCAAAGAAAAAAATTTATTTCACTCTTCCCAACTACAAACGTAGTGGTCCCACCCAACACGATTGTGGGTCCCATTCTCCCAATAAATCAAAGTACACCCCATAAAGGGAATAAAAAGAAGATCCTCTATGGATGTCGATCAATTATAGATTATCTACAATCAACCAATCCATACTGAGAATGAAATCCATTTTTTTATATCATGAACGAGAAATATAAGGTGGGTTCACTCTCTAATAAATTGAATTCACAAGAGGGGCATCAGTGACCCTAATCTCTCTTAGTTTTTAGGGGAATCGGGATATCTATGAATTAAGATATAAAATTTTAAGGAATATTAACCACACTAATAATGTGAGACAATATGAAATAATGATATGCAGTAATATCAAATAATGATTTTATTAAAGATGAATATATAGTAATGGTAGCTATCACTATAATTAAAACCACATCATCATTTTTTGGAGACTCCACTATAATGTATAGAATATTTTTTGGATTAATTTCGATAGAAACCCTTAGTTATTGATTTATATGACTAAAAAGAAGTACCTTTTTGATTTAATGATCTAATTCCACTGTGTGAGTTAGGAAAATTATGATAGAAATTATATAGGTATCCTGAGTGACAACAAAAACCAAAAATAAGTGGTCATTCTATTCAAAACATCATTGAATTAAAAACCACACCATGTTGAAATAGAGTAAATTATTCACTTATAGACACCTTATAAGGTATGAATTATTTATACTATCGGGATCCACCGTTAGAATCATCACGCTTTCCCTTTCCTTTAATTTATTTTCATAAATTCCCCAATGAATTAGTGGTAATCCTATAAACCCTTACTCACCCTCAAGTTCATGATCATCCATCAAATCACCATCCATCACATCATAATAAGAGGTAAGCTTCATCAGGAAAACCTAAGATTGAATATCAGGTCAAACACCCATTTCAAACCTCCAGTCCTTCAACGTCTAATTCAATACTACCTTAGTGTAAAACTAAAGAGATTTTGTAAATATGTTTTCATAATGATTCATAGTTATATCACCTTGTTGGAGGTTGAAAAACTCCCTGGAAATTTCTTTGAAAACTAATAATGGAGAAAATAATATATTAAAATAGATATAAAGTCATTCCTTTCGAAACCTTCATGTTTTGTAACCATAACAATTGAATCGCAACACATCCTTCTATAACCATATTTCATAGAGGTATAACATTTAACATTTACCAAATCTAGAATTTCAAAAAACACCCAAAAATCCCAATATTATTAAACCAATACTCTACCTCGTATGGATCATTTAAGCATTAAAATGTTATTTTTTCATTCCAATGAATCTTTTGATAAAAACAATTAGATTGATCTCTTTGATGTTACACTATTGAAGCCTCAATGGTAATGATTGTGGAAAACTATCCTAGATTCAAGGACCACACACCCAACTATATAGAAGATATTCTGATTCAATAATAGGTCTTCTTGTCATGTTTTATCCGTCAATCACACATGTGGCCGTTTCACATGTCTTCTTGGGTACATGGTAGTAAAAATTATCCATAGGAAACACGATAACATCCAAATATATACTCATAACATAAAATAATTCATGATATATAGGAATATGTAATGCATTAGATATAATTTATCATTATGGGATCTCAAAATAATTAAATAAAATTTTGAAAAATACAATTATATGATCAATTTAATCCTCAATAATGATTTTACCAAACAACAATAGTGACTCAATGCTCATTATAATGGGATATGGTCAGGTAATCCCTTGTAAACGATTCAGTATGCCCTGAACACCCTAACTCTTATCTATCGGGATATACCAGACTACATATTGACATTAATGAAAAATTATTTACTTGAAATTTGATGAATTTTTTATAATAAAAATCATAAATACACAAGTATATTCGTACCCAATCTAGTAAAATCATAACCTAAATTAAATTACCAATCCCCAGGGGCCACTGACTAGTAACAGGGCACAAATACATTGCTACAAGCAGTTATTTCACTCTAAGATAAAATTATAAATATAAAATACAGGAAGATAAAACAATGAAAATTCGCCTTTCCAAACACTTATGAAGGACATACTAAAATAAAAAGATTGATAAATGTCAAAGTTACATCATCCAAATGAACGAATCAATATATATCAAGAAAAAACATTGAATATCAATACAACAAGTGGATTACAGATCCATCTATGCTCAACATAACCCAAGGTCCCACTAATCAATTATAAATGTTAACTCCAAGTAGTGATTTCACTTTTCATGGAGCTTGAATAAAAAAATATAAAAAATCCCAAAGGAAAAGGTATGGTGTGAGAAAAAAATATACACATAGTATTTAACAAAATGTTTCATAACCAGTTCAATAAAAATTGAAACATTTATTCTTCAATTCTAAACAGTATAGTCATGGGAAATTAATTTCATATTTATTGCCAAAAATGATTTCAATTAAAGTAGATGTAAATTAAAATAAAAATTAAATAAAAATTTCTAATAAAAAAGTGAATAAATAAAAAAATTAGACAAATAATGGCAGGTAAAATTCTAACCACACTGACGAAAAGTGGTCATATTCAAAGAGGCTATTTAGTTACTTGATTTAGGATCCCTACAATAACCATTCAAACAATCATACCTCAAATCGTGCACACATATATATGGATTGGACCATCGGGATAAAATAAGTTAATACCCATAATTAAATGTTATATTGGACATGTTTTAGTTAGATTTTTTATCATAAATCCATTTATTGGGAGTCATAGTGTTATATATCTTCTCCTAATCGCCAACTAAATACTCATGATCACATTTTCTTTCAATCAATAAATCTACCAATCCCAGAAAAAATATTTCCTTTCAAATCATTATATATAGTTCAATTACCCAATTTTAGGTTTTGAAAATTTATTTCAATTACAAATCCAAATCATAGGTTCTTATCAATGTCATTACTTTTAAAAATAAACTTTCATTCCAATAAAATTTTCTCAAGAACCGAAATCAAGTCATTTTATCAAAAAGATTTTTATTATAATCTATATTTTCTGAAATCCACCCAAAATAATCAAAACCATTAAAAAGGGTTCTATTTATGACTCTCATTCCTAATCGAAGGAAAAAACCAATTCCAATAAACCCACAGAGAAAAATTAAAAATAAATTTCAAATAATTCGTTAATTTGTGGTCTTATGTGTAAGGAAAATCCATATGGATCCAACAATATTTAGTCACATGATAAATGAAAAACATTATATAGGAACCACCAATGGATATTTGAAGGAAATGAATATTTAAGGGGGAATTCCTAGAATTAAAATCCATAAAATCAATGGTTCAATACATTAAAAACCTTATGAAATACTAATATAATATAATGTGATATATAAGAACAGTGACCTCCAATATCTAGTGATTTAGAATTTCTAGGGTTGGATCAATTCCATCCATAGGTACATCATTTTGAGAAGAAAGGGGTTAGATAAGTCAAAATACTCTCAATGGATCCAACAAAATCCAAAGGGTCATTGTAGGTTTTATTAGTATTTGTTTATAATTTATAATTGGGTTTTAAGTTCCTTAATAAAAAAATTTAGGGATTAAAAACAAATTCAAATAGTTTCCAGGGTCAGGAAACACGATTAATGTTTATTGTATTCCAAACTGTGTTCCCTAATTGGGATTCTACTTAAAATTGAACATTTTTTCAAATAGTTTTGCAATTGTAAAACAACCATGTAATACCCATTAAAATATGGAAAAATAATTTAAAGGGTATTCCATACAATTTTAACTTACTATTTCTCAATCTAGATCATAATAGTGAGGAACATCGATTATAGGACCAATAAGTATAGATTTCCCTAACATTGTGCTGACCGTAAATACCCCTAGAGCATATCATATCTTCCAAAAGTATCCAAAAACAACAAGAAATAATATTAGAACAAAAAATGAACAAAATATGGGATTTAAGTACCTAGAATCTAGTAAAGGATGTTACATTCCATTCCACATATGACTAAATATTCGTTGATATTCACAAGCTTTGTGTGTGTGTAATAATTACAAGAATTATATCCTAATGAATCTTTTGTTTAATCATATAAATATTAATTATGTGATTTTTAAACATTTACCTCCATGAAATATTAAAATATATAGTTTAATACCTATATCATTATCATTTTAATATAGTCTATCATTTAAAATAAATAGTAAGTTTCTGGTCCATTTAGATCCTTTAATAACCTTTAATTATCATATATAAATACTACATATTATATGAATAATAATCATTATATATAAATATGTTCCATGATAGAACTATAATGGTTTCGTTTCTTTCTAAACATTGATATATAAACAACTAGATCATAAATATCGACCTGAATTACCCTTACATTGTTTAAAAATGTCACCCTTTTGAGACATAACTTTAATATATTTTTTTTATAACATAGGGAAGGAATTAATAACAAAGAACAATCTCATATACTCAGTAATGGTAAACATTATATATATCAATCAATGATCATTAGTGATAATAAGACAATAATAAGTTTATATGAACATAATCAATATTTAAGATAATAATTCCAAAATAGTCAATGATATTTAAAAATTTGTCCTGGAACAAGGTTTTTTCAATAAAAAGGCATATGAAATTAGTGTGTGGATTTAACAATAATCAATATTGATTCATGAGAGAATATCATAATCATAAGAAATTTTTATTTCCGAATTCAAATAATCATATAAAATCACTTCCTCAGTAAAGGTTCACTCCCAACACTATAATGATAGAATAATATCCAGAATATAAATTCCAACCAATTAATTTCCATCAATATCATAGGGGCAACTTCCATATAGTTAAATCCATCATCTCTTATGATTTTTTTACTATGTCGATTGGATGTTTCTAAACCCCATAAACATTAAAATATTGAGGCATGCAAAAAATACCAATCCTTGTTTTATAATTTATCAACCCTTCCTTAGTTTATAATGGGACCACTTATCACATGATAAAAATATATATGTACCGAGGACACTAGATTAAGAAAAAAAATATCATTACATCAAAGCTTAACCCATTTATTTTTTTTCAAATTCATTTTATCATCATAACCACTACCCATATAAAGGAAAAATAAATATGATATCCATGGATCATGTACCCAATAAAAAATAATAAATTTAATTTGATGTTGTTATAGATAAAATTACCATTAAAATATTATAGGAACATTTATTTATGAAAATACCATTTTCTTTAGGAAATAAATTATTTAAAACCAAAAAATTAAAAAAATATTAAGGAAAAATTTATTTCAAAAAAACCAAACAAACATATAACTGAAACATCAAGGAAAAGAGTATTCATGATATCATGGAAATATATTCAGGAATTGTATGTTAAAACAAAATTTTATTTCACATTCTCAATTTAATGTTACGAAATTAACATGTTTAGAAAATGACTATATTTTTCCTTTTAAACCATTTTATATAATGTTAAATATAGAATAAATGAATTTAAATTAAAACAATATAATTTTAATAACATTCATGAAAAAATTTGAATTAAAATATGGACATGGAAAGAAATTATTCTCGATCGAAGAGAGAAATGACGTATGTTTTCCTTAAAACATCCTTTTGGAAATTCCAGTACATAAAATGTAGAATATATATGAAAATAAAAAATGAATATAAATAATCATATCATAATAAAATAAATATGATTTATGAGGTATAAATCAAATAATTTCATCACAATAATTTTAATCATAAACAATCTTAAAAAATGAATTTTAAATATAAAAAACATACCACATTGGTAGCATTTGAATCATAACCCCCATAAAAGAAATGAATTCAAATAAACCGTGAACTACAATGAAAATAAATATATTAATGATCATAAATTTCAATGTGTTAGTATATACACCACATAAAATTATATAGCTGTATAAAATATAGTATATATGAATGATAGAAATTTGAGACAAAGAACCCTTACAACATTAGTAATTTTTGTAATGAATGTATTTCAAAGATTGAAAATAATATAGTTCTATAAATAACATATATAATATCATTTATTATTATAGAATACTTTCATGGGTATTATATTCACAATATAAATATTAAATAATTTCATAATTTGAAAATAGACTCTCAAGTAATAGAAGTTGATACGAAAACCTAACAACATTATTATTTTTTAAGTCAAAATATTTGTAAATAAATATCATGATATGGATCATAAAAAATTCATTATTTTAATTAATATTTAAAAATAAATTATATTTTTATTAGCGAAAACACATAAAATAAATGATTGTTCCTAATATCAAACAACTCTCTTGAATTTGTAAATGAGACCAAGAAACCCTTACCTTATATCCCACTTGATTCAAAATCACACTACCCACCTATATGATAAATATATATTTATTATAATTATATTAATTATTATTATTATTATATATAACATCATATATAATATCTTTATATCATTTCAACACCCTTTTACTATGAATTATCAATTAAACAATCTATCTTGGTTGTCAATAGCTTTGTTTTATATGTATATTTTAGTTTAGAAGTTATCCTCCTTACACATTGATAATGGATCCTCTATATAAAGAATTTTTTTACGATATAAATATCATATATAATACTTATACACATATTTATATCCATTTATCTTAAACAGTGATGAATAATGAACTGCATCACTTCATGGAGACTACAATCTGTATGTAAACATAAGTAATGCTTCCACTTTTTGATGGATAGAAAATAAATTAAATAATAATTAAACATTACATAATAATTATTATATCATAATATCATGTATGATCATCAAATAAATACGATCCACCATTTAAGTAACTATAAATTATAATAAAATCACATCACTTCGTGGAATTGGTTGTCCCAATGTCCACCCGAGTGACGTTATCTTTTACCAATGGATCAGAAGGATAAAAATTTGGTAATATATTTTAATTAAAAAAGTATAATTGGGATATAAATTTAATAAAAAAACATTTAGTACATCATTAAAATCTAAATAGTAATATGTTATTTTAAAATTTATTGAGTCAATAAGGTTTTCCTTATGAATTTTCCATTTTTTCTTGTTTATAAAATCAGAAACACCTTTTACTTGAGAAAATATTTGTTTTAATTCTATAAGGAAAATTTCCCTCCTTAAGTAATTTTACCCTAACATAGATTTCCTTATATTTATCAATATTTTATTCTTAAGAGTAAAAATCGGATTCATACCCAAAACCTCAGAATCATATAATTCTAAAAGATGAAGCATTATATTTTAGGATCCAAATTCTGGATGATAACTGTAATGAAGTTCCACTCCGAATTCTGGATACGAACTCTAATGAAGTTCCACTCCGAATTCTGGATACAAACTCTAATGAAGTTCCACTCCGAATTCTGGATATGAAATCTAACATTGTTCAACTCCGAATTCCGGACTCCGAACATTTATGAGTTCGACTCTGATCTTTTACTAGTTCGACACCGAAATTTTACTAGTTCGACTTTGATCTTTTATATGTTCAACTACCGAACATTTACTAGTTCAACTCTGAACTTTTTCTAGTTCGACTCTGAAATTTTATGAGTTCAACGTCGAAATTTTACTAGTTCGACTCTAAACTTTGTAATTACAGATTCTGAATTCTATTGAAACCAGACTCTGAATTTCCTTAGATATTCGTACTCTAGATTTCTACAGAATCCAGGTTCTGAATTCCTATAAAAAATAATCCGAAAATCCTTTTTATTATAGACTCTGAATTCCTTTTGTGATAGACTCCAAACATTTATTTTCTTACATTCTGATGTTTAGTTTTTCTTATGCTTACACTTGCTTCATTATAAAACGATGTCGTGGATTCAGTTACACATGTTTTGTTTCAAAACGATGTGGTCCATTCTGTTTCAAACTAACTATTGGATGAGTTACACGTGTACAGGTCCCTCTGAAATTTAAGGAAAATATTACCATCGGAGGAGGGAGCCGACCGTTCCAATCAAGCCTATAAATAGAAGCTCCTTTGAACGAGCTCAATACTTATCTTTGTCATTAGTGCTTACTTGTTGTCGAAGTGATTTCTAGAGAGAGAGGCTATTATCAACTCTCAAGCTTCGTGTAGAATGTTTGAACAACTTGTTCAAACTTTTCCCTATGGAAACATGCTTTGTGTGTCTCCGAAAGTTGGTGATTATATTCGAGGACTTCCGAGGATAGGAAGATAGAGGTGCCGACTACCTTAAAGTTTGAGGGCTTCCTTTTTGAGGAAGACAGATAATCCAACTACCTTGAAGTTGTGGTATTAAGTGGATAGCAAGACAGTGACTCTTATCTTAGTAATCAAGGGTGTACCCTGGTGTGGGCAAGACAGACTTTTTTGAAAGTATAAATCAAGGGACCTTTATCCAAGGTTGGTGGATACCCTTCTCTTATGGTTAAAAGATCTATACCTTATTACTTGTACTTTTACAAATTGTTTTTATGCTGCGTTGTGTATTGTAAGAAAATTATAACCTTCTTATATGTCCATATACTTGTACTCTAATTAGTTGATATTCTATATGCTTTAAGGTAGAATCTCATATTGTAAACTTTTTTTAAGTTTCAATTTCCAGATCCATATTTCCGGAACCTGTTTTCAGAATCACTTTCAAGATTTAAGCAAGTGCATAGAACTAGAAGTTTGTAACTTCATACTTGGTTTCAATCTTTCATTGGTGATTAGAGGTCTTGTTAATTTTCATTGTATAACTTTTTTAAACATAGATCATTCCTTGATTAAGGAAATTTTTAAAGTGTACAATTCAGCCCCCTCTTGTATATTGAGAATCTACATTATTATTTCGATCCTAAAATTGGTATTAGAGAAGGTCTTTGAAATACTTATACTAACATATAAGGTTTTCTTGCTCAATATTTCATTGTTCTATATTTTCCTTTCTCAGGAATATTTTTCCTTGAATTAGAACTTTTGTTATTAACAAGTTTTTGTGTAGAAATATTTTCTTAAAGATGGCAGGTTTAAATGTTGGTTCCATCGACAACCTAAATCCTACAAGACCACCAATTTTTGATGGAAATGATTATGAGTATTGGAGAGATCAAATGAATAATTTCTTTATCAATACTGGAGTAGATAAATTTTTTATGCTTACTGGAAGTTATAAAATTCTTGATAAAGAAGTGAGTGCTTTCACCAACCAAGAGAAGCATGATTATCAATTAAACTATGTGGTACACAATAATCTACTATGTTCAATGACTAGGAACATTTATATCCAAATTTCATCATGTGAAACAGCTAACTTTATATGGAAGAAACTTGAAGTTACTCATTTTGGTACATCTAAAGTGATTGAGACTAGATGATCTATGTTGAGAGGTGAGTATCATGGTTTTAATTTTCCTTATAGAGAACCTATAAGAAAAGTACAACAAAGATTAATGACTATCGTGAACATCCTACAATCTATGGGAGAGAATAGTCTGGAGGATGAACCACTAGTTGATAATATTATTGATATTATTCCCAATGAGTGGGAATCAAAGAGAACAATTATTGATGAGAACAAGAAGGTAACTCAAATTTCCTTAGATGAGCTATTTGGAACTCTTATTAAACACGAAACTAGGATGAAGAGAGATGAAAACAACATAAAGAAGAAGAATGTGAATGGTACTATTGCTTTTACTACAACATAAAATCACATGAAAGCAAAGACTCTGGAGAGAGTAACCAGATCTATGTCTAAGAAGGTTACTATCCAATCCAAATCTTGTGATAGTGAAGTCCCAAAGAATGAGCTAGCAAATCTTGCCTGAATAATGAACAAGATAGCTGGTCAAAGAAATTTCCAATACAGGTATTAGAAGAAGGATTGGAATGATAAGAAAGATTAATAGGTCACATGATATAAATGAAAGAGAATTGGAAAAGTACGACCTGATTTCCCTATGCATAAAAAGATGGAATGAAAAGAGAGGCATTTCGAAAGGAACCGAAAGAAGTTCTATAAATCCAAAGCTAAGAAAAGTATGAAAGCTAATACTACTTGGACTGCTAGCTTTGGAGACTCTTCAAAAAGCGAATATTCATAATATGATTCATTAGATCAGAAGAATATGGGATTCATTTCTAATACTTCTTTTCCACATACATGTCTTATGGCCAAGTTACGCTCTGCCGAGGATTTAACAAATTTATCTCTTGATAAGAATTACTATTCTGAAAATAGTAATTCTAATGAAGACACTTCATCCTCAGAAAATGATGAACCATCATATGAAGAAGTATCTAGATTTTCCAAGTTACTTGAAGAAAAAAATTAGTAAAATTTCTAAGAAGTTAGACAAGGAAAATTCTAGTGGGGGAGTTCTTACAAAAGTGATTTCAAATCTTTCTTCAAATAATAAAGATAAAGAAGTTCTTCTGGAAAATCTTTCTAAAGACCTTGAGAAAGAAAATTCTAATAAATAATAACATTCTAACGATCTTAAGAATGTTATTTAAAAAATAAAAATTCTTGAGGAAAAATCTAACTCTAAGGAAATGATTCTTGAGGATAGGAACATAGTCATTAGACTAAAATCTGAAATTTCTTCTCTAAAGAAGATTCTTGAGAATTTTACTTCTGGGAAGGAAAATTTTGACAAGATGTCTTCTCAAATTAAACCTAATGGAAAAACTACTGGAGTATGTTATACTCACCAAAAACCAGTTTTCAAAAACAACTATTTTATTCCTTCTAGAGCAGCTTTTTGCACTAAGTGTCAAAGTGGTGGGCATTAGATGAAAAATTGTTCTTTTAATAGAGTTCAATATCATGGGTTTCATAAAGCATATTTCTTTAAAAATTGTGGATAACCAAAATTTGGTTATCCGAAAATCTTGGATCTAAACAAGTTTGGATTCCAAAAGTCTAATTCTATTCTTATTTTCATAAATATAAAGTAAGTACCAACAAAAACACTTGGTACATGGATAGTGGATGTTCCCAGCACATGACTAGTAACAAAAGCTATTTCAAAAATATTATCAAGAAGAGAGGAGGAAAAGTAACTTTTGTATATGATGCTCAGGGAGAAATTGTTGGTATAGGTAATATTGTTCTTCTTGCTAAAATATTTATTTAAAATGTTTTGTTTGTTAAGGGTCGTAAGAACAACCTCATTAGCATAATACAATTATGTGATGAAGGATACCTTGTAAGTTTTATGAATGATAAGTTCTTAGTACACAATTCCAAGGAAGACCTTATTCTTTCTACCAATAGGCAATAGAATTTTTACTATTTGAACTTAGAAGATCTTAGGATCCAAGACTTACATTGCCTTAGTGTAATGGAAGATCCTTCTTGATTATGGAAAAGAATGCTAGGTCCCTGTAACCTTAGAAATTTATGAAAACTATCTATGAAAGGTTTAGTTAAGGTTCTACCATAGCATAGATTTGATTCTTCTAAAGACTGTGATCCTTGTCAATACGGAAAGAAACATAAATCTATTTTTAAATCAATAGGTGAAGTCTCACCAACTAATGCATTATAGTTGGTTCACATGGATCTTTTAGGTCCAACACAAACTGGAAGCATTGGGATAAAAATACTATGTGTTTTTTCTAGTTTATGATTACACTAGATTTATATGGGTTTATTTTCTAGCAATGAAGTCTCAGGCTTTTTCTTATTTCAAAAGTTTTAGATCCCATGTAAAAAATTAGAAGAAACTTCCATTGAAAACTATTCATAGTGATCATGGAGGAGAATTTCAAAAATATTATTTTGAAACTTTTTATAGTAGAAATGGTATTACTCACAACTTCTCAGCACCTAGAACTCCTCAACAAAATGGTGTAGTTGAAAGAAGAAATAGAATTTTTCAAGAGATAAATAGAACCATGTTGAGTGAATATTCTATAGCTAGACATTTTTGGGTGGAAGATGTATGTACTACTTGTTAAACTATAAATCGAGTTTTTATTAGTCCATTTCTTAATAAAACTCCTTATGAGTTATGGAATGGTAGAAAACCTAGACTTTCCTACTTCAATGTTTTTGGTTTCAAGGTATTCATTCTGAATACTAAGGATAATCTACACAAATTTTCACCAAAATCTGATAAAGGAATTTTCATAGGCTACTCCACAACTTCTAAGGCTTATAGAGTTTTCCATAAAAACACTTGTACTATTGAGGAAATAGTGCATGTAAAATTTGATGAAAGTGACCCTTTTGTTTTTAAACCATCCCAACTTACATCCTCAGATTTGTATTCAAAAACTGATTATTAAACGTTGATTGAAGATCCTTATGATAAGGAAAATTTTCAAGAAGATACTTCTGAAACATTTACCCCAGAAGACTTTCTACCCTATGTTGATGAACTGGTTTTACAAAACCCATGTTAGGTGTTTCTAAAGAATCATCCCAGTGATAGTATCATCGGTGATGTCAATGAACCTATAAGGACTAGAAGTTCCTTAAGAAATAAAGTATAAAATCTAGCATTCCTTTCCCAATTGGAACAAAAAAAACACTGATGAAGCTTTAGGTGATGATGATTGGATCAAAGCCATGAAAGATGAAATAAATGAATTCAAACGGAATAGAGTTTGGACCTTGGTTGAAAGACCTAAGGAAACTTCTGTTATTGGAGTATAATGGATCTTTAGAAACAAGTGAGATGAAAATGGAGTCATTATAAGAAATAAAGCTAGACATTTTGCTAATGGCTATAATTGGCAAGAGGGAATACATTATGAAGAAAACTATGCTCCAGTAGCTAGACTTGAATCTATTCGTATCTTACTTGCCTTTGCAGCATTCTTCAATTTTAAAAATGTTCCAATGGATGTAAAATGTGCTTTTCTTAACAGTTATGTTCAAGAGGATGTTTTTGTAGAAAAAACTCCTGGCTTTGAAAATAAAAAACATCCTAATCATGTTTTTAGACATATCAAAGCATTTTATGGTCTTAAACAAGCCCCACGAGCTTGGTATGATATAATTATAGGATTTTTACTTCAAAATTACTATGTTAAGGGAATTGCAGATCCAACCCTTTTTATAAAGAATGATAATAAAAATGTTTTGATTGTTCAAATATATGTTGATGTCATTATATTTGGATCAACTTAGCATTCTTTAACTGATTCATTTGCAAATCTAATGAAATCTGAGTTTGAAATGAGCATGATGGGTGAGTTAACATTTTTCCATGGTTTTCAAATTTCTCAAAAAATAGAAGGAATCTACATATCTCAACATAATTATATTAAATATCTTCTTAAAAATTGTGGTTATTAAAACACAAAGAGTATAAGTACTCCTATTGGTACCTCAAACACACTTGATCTTGATGAATCTGAGAAAGTAGTAGATCAAACATCTTTTAGAGGTATGATAGGATGCCTACTTTACATGACAAATATTCAACCAGACATGATGTTTTCTGTATGCTTATGTGCCAGATATCAATCTAATCCTAAGGAATCTCATTTAATGGCAGTGAGAAGTATTTTTCGCTACTTAAAGGGAACCATGGATCTATGACTATTTTATACTTTTTCAAATGATTTTATCATAAAATTATTTTCGGATACTGACGTTGGTGGATGTAGAATGGATAGAAAAAGTAAATCTGGAATGTGTCATTTCTTAGGAGATTCGTTAGTTTCTTGGTCATGAAAGAAGCAACATTCTATAGAACTTTCCACTGCTGAAGCTGAATATGTAGCAGCTGGAAGTTGTTGTGCTCAAATGTTGTGGATGCAACACACACTACAGACTATGGCTTTAGTTTTACAAAAACTCAAATTTTGTGTGATAACACAAGTCCCATTGCCCTTAGTAAAAACCCTGCACATCACTCTCGTGCAAAGCACATAGATATTAGGCATCAATTTCTGAGGGATCACACACTAAAACGAGATATCAATCTTCAGTTTATCGGAACACAAGATAAACTTGCAGACATTTTCCCAAAATCTTTACCTTGTGATAGATTTTAATACATTAAATAGACGTTAGGAATGATATAGATGAGTTAATCCTTCTTTATTGACTTCTTTTTTAACAATTCACCTTACTTTAATAAACTCTTTTTCATAGGGGGGTACATTTTCTTGATAGCATAATCAATTTTTTTTGGCTTTTGTAATGAAAATTTTTGAATTCTATTTTTCAAACCTTTGTAACAAAAATTTCTTCAAATGAGTTTTCCAAAATTTTCCAGAACAGAAATTTTCGGAATGGAAATACTCTGAACTGAAATTTTCGTAATGAAATTTCCAGAATAGAAATTTTCAGAATAGGAATATTCATACTGGAATTTTCGTAAGGATAATTTTCGTACAGAAAATTGTCGTAAGGAATTTTTCATAATGATTTTTTTCACAATGAATTTTTCGTAATGAGTTTTTCTCGTAATGAATTTTTTTTGTTAAAGAAGAATATTACCCATTAAGAGAAATCTTTCTAGCCAATTAGAAATGTATTATTTCCTTACTTATTTTTTCATAGTCATATTTTGCTTGCAGGTATTTTCCTATGAGTATTAAAAAATTTCGGATTCTAGTTTTTTTAATTCCGAATTTTTTTCTTAAAAACCTCAAAAGATCATAGTCAATTTTTCCTTGCTGTTTGTATCTCAACCTTCATTTCAAATCTCAATGTATCTCAGTCATTTTATAAACGGTGTAATCTGAACCATCATCTCAATGCCTATATAAAGGGGACCCATGAGGGTCATCCCACATTGGTTTTTTAAATCTTTCGCATCTCGAAGACACGACTCTCTTGTTAAGGACTGTTCCGATAATTGTCAAAGGTCATTCCGAATCTTCCAGAACTCTCTATTCTGAATGCCTATTGAAGCTACATCTCAAGATATGTCTACCTCAAAGCCAATATCAAATTGGTTAGTTTACAGGGAGAGGTTACTACATCCATGCTTCTTCATGTATGATTCTCTTATAACTAAGAATATCGATTTGAATGGCTGGGAGGATGTTTTCCTATCGAATCCAGAGAAACAGTATCCGGTTTATACAGAGTTTCTAATTGAGTTATACAAGTCTGTTTCCTTTCTTGATGAGGATGGCAAGGATTTCTTTTCTTTCACGTCTTCTGAGAAGACTTACAAATTATCTTACACCCAGGCTGCATGCTTGGTGGGTCGAACGTATGAATTTGAAGCTGAGTTTTTTTCACACAAGCTTCCGGATGAGCAAGGAAGTTTCAACAAGGTGAAGGCCTCAAAATGCCTTGGACTTAAAGATTCCAAGACATCTAAGATTTCTCATATCACTCCAAATAATCAGATTCTATATCTGTGGGTACAAGGTTTTCTTATACGAAGAAGGGGTGATAAGGATAATCTGAAGAGGGGTGAAATTTATGTTCTAGATTTTTTGGGTTATCTAAGGATGATAAATATGATGAGGCCTATTTGGATTACGGTTAGGAATATCCAAGAAGGGAATATGAAATCTTAGATCATAATGTATACGGCCTCAATTTCCAAACTTATCATTAGATGTCTTGATTCATTCAACGTTTATTGCACTTCCAAGCAGAGAAATAGCAAAGTACTGTTACTAAGTTATGATACTCTAAAATAGATGAAGATGGGTTTTTCGAATGAATCTAGAGAATTCTATCCTTTACCAGAAGAAGAGGCTGAGACCATTCTGTAAAATATGGAGAAGGATGAACCAGTGATGAAAGTTACAATGAAGAGAAAGGTTAAGAAAGTGGTTACTGGGGACAAAACCCCAAATATAAGGAAACTCAATCTGCACCTCCCACGCCGAAGAAACAAAAATCATACCCAGATGAAGTGGCTGCTAATTGGAGGGAAGACAAAGAGAAGAGAAAAGAAGGGGATCCACAGTTCGTATTGGACCCTACTGAGGCTATGGCCATAAGAGAAAAAGCTGCGGATGTGTAAGAAAATCATGAAAAATTGATGAAGCTGAAGAAGAAAATGTCTGAAGCCGAGGTTGTTCAATCTCTTTTGAAAGAAACAGAGATAGCTTCTGAGCAGATTGCTATTCCGGAAAATTTTCATGTTCAATATTTACCAGAAACCCCTGGCAAGAAATACCAAAATCCAAAAAAGTCCAAAGGAAAAGAGATTTTTTAAGAAGTACATAAAACATCTGGAAAAGTAGTAGAGGAAGAGGTTGTTGAAGAAGAAGAAGAAGAAGAAGATGGAAGTGTTGATCTTGATGACCTAATCAAACAAGTAGAAGAGTATCAAGAAAAGGATGATTCCGCAATGTTAGTCACTCCAGGAAAGGCAGTTGAGAAAGAAGCACAGAAAGATGATGATAAGGAAGAGGAAGAGAAGAAAAAAATTTTATCTGAAAAAGAATGTTATGGGAAGAATTATCGTGAAGAAGGAATAGAGATGGAGAAAATTGATTAAGACGAAATTGTTCAAATATCAGAAAGTGAGGAAGAATCTCCAGATGAACAACCCATTCTAAAAACAGATAAAGGTAAACAAGTTCTCATGGATACTCCAATAAAAGATGTCATCAAGAAGAAAGCGGTTGGTGGTTCTTCTAGAAGAAAGCAAGTGAAGGTTGACGAAGAGAAATATCCAAGCAAGATATCTAATTCGGAGTCATCAACACATGGTCATGACTTTGTTGTTGAATCATTGAAAAAACTGGGGGACACCATTCTGATATTTCCCACTATTGACTCTACATGGCAGATACTGCAAAATCACTTAGTGGTCTAATAAAATTGAAGAAGACATGGCTCAGTTTGATAATTTTTAGAATGAGGTAAAAGATTGTTTAGATACCGAGGATGTAAAGATTAAGAATCATCATGATGAGGTGATCATTGATCAAAGCTATCAGAGTCAACAAGTGATGGAACTGAATGATAAGGATAACTCTCTTGCTCAAAATTTTATTAGGGATAGAGATCTCTAGATTGATCTTGAGAAAACACTTTTAAAGAAAGATAAGTTAGTAAAGATGCAGGATGAGTCCATTAAGGCTCAGTCAGAAGCATTGAAGCTCAAGATGAAAGGATAAAAGCTTTGGATAGGCATTCTGAGGTGGATCAAAGAGATTTGAAGAAATTGAAAACCTTGTTGAAGAATCTGATCCTGAAGGAAAAGCAAGATAAATAAACCAACTCCAATCTTTTTTTGTATTTGTCTTTCCTTGTAAAAATTTTCTCAACTCTAGTGAAATTTTTGTTCGGTTATATCTTGTGTTGTTTTATACTAATGTTTCAGGTACTCCATTTCTTTTCCATTCCCTTAAATTCTTTTAGAAAATCACAATGTATGAGAAGGAAAAAAACAACTCAATAGAAGAGAAGGAAAGATTTAAACAGTTGAAGGAAAACTTTCTAAGTGAAATATCCTTAACGTAAGGGGGAGTTTCTCATCACGATGTTTTTCATTCCCAAGATAATGAAAACTCCACTCCAGAAATTCAGAAAACAATCATTAGAGTTTCAATGACTAAGGGGGAGTTATTTGTATTCACTATCATCCATGAACAAATTAAGATAAGTTTTAAATTCAAAGTCTAATGAAAATTGTCAAAGTCCTTATATTCTTTTTCGTAAGGATGTTTATGATTTCCAAAAAGGGGTAAATTATTGAGTCAATAAGTTTTTCCTTATGACATTTCCATTCCATCTTGTATTGAAAATCACAAAAACCTTTTACTTAAGTAAATATATGTTTTACTTATATAAGGAAAATCTCCCTCCTTATGGAATATTACCCTAACATAGATTTCCTTATATATATCAATATTTTTTTCTTATGTTTAAATATAGGATTCATACCCAAAACCTCGGAATCATATAATGATATGATATGATGCATTCTATTTTAGGATCCGAATTCAGGATGAGAACTGTAAGGAAGTTCCACTCCGAATTCTGGATACAAACTCTAATAAATATCTACCCTGAATTCCGGATACGAATTCTAATGAAGTTCCACTCTGAATTTTGGATATGAACTCTAACAAAGTTCAGCTACGAATTATGGCCTCCGAACTTTTATGATTTCGACTCTGAACATTTAATAGTTTGACTCTGAACATTTACTAGTTCGACTCTGAACTTTTATGAGTTCGAATACCGAAATTTTACTAGTTCAACTCTGAAATTTTATGAGCTCGACTACCGAACTTTTACTAGTTCGACTCCGATCATTTACTAGTTCGAATCCGAACTATTATGAGTTCAACACTGAACTTTTACTATTTTGACTCCGAACATTGTTAATTTAGATTCCGAATTCTAGTGAAACCAGACTCTGAATTTCCTTATAAATTCAGACTCTGTATTTCTACAGAATTCAGGTTCCGGATTCCTATAAAATATAATGTGACTATCCTTTTTAATATAGACTATGAATTCCATTTTTGGTTAGACTCTAAAATTTTATTTTCTTACATTCTGAACTTTGTTTTTGCTTATGCTTACAATCACTTCATTATAAAATGATGTCATGCATTCAGTTGCACATTTTTTGTTATAAAACGATGTCATTAATTCTATTTCTAACTAACATTTGGTTGAGTTACACGTGTACAGGTCCCTCCAAAATTTAAGGAAAATATGACCGTTGGAGGAGGGAGATGACCATTCCAACTAAGCCTATTAATAGGTTCTCATTTGAATGATCTCAATACTGATCATTGACACTAGTGCTTACTTACTGTTGATGTGATTTCTAGTGAGAGAGGCTCTTATCAACTCTCCAACTTCATGCAGAATGTATGATCAACTTGTTCAAATGTTTCCTTGTGCAGACTTGCTTCGTGCGACTCTGAATGTTGGTGATTACATTCGAGGACATCTGGGGATAAGAAGACAGAGGTGCCGACTACCTTAAAGTTCTAGGGCTTCCTTGATGAGGAAGACAGAGGTTCCAACTACCTTGAAGTTGAAGTCTTTCAGGGATTGCAAGAAAGAGACTCTGATATTCGTATCGGGGGCTTAGCCTCTTGTGGGTATGGTAGACTAGCTTGAATGTATAAATCAGGGGACCTTTATCCAAGGTTGTTTGATACCCTTATCTTTGGGTTAAAAGATATATACCTTGTTACTTGTAGTTTTACTACTTTTTTTCCCGCAGCATTTTTTATTGTAAGGAAAGTATAACCTTCTTATATTTTCATACACATATACTCTAATAAGTTTAGATTATATATGCTTTAAGTTATAATCTCATATTGTAATCTTTGGTTATGTTTCAATTTCCAGATCCATATTTCTGGAACCTTTTTTCGGAATCACTTTCCAGATTTAAGCAAGTGTATAGAACTAGAAGTTTCTAACTTCATACTTCGTCCCAATCATTCATTGGTGATTAGATGTGTTGTGAATTGTCTTTGTTTATCTTTGTTAAACTTAGATCTTTCCTTGTTTAAGAAAATTTATAATGTGTACAATTAACCCCCCACCCCTCTTGTATATTGAGCATCTACGTCATTATTTCGATCCTACAAAATTAATTGTATCACTATGTGGATGTAGTAGTCCATACATTTGTAAGAGAGATATTTTTATTTCCCATTTGAAGTAGAATGGTAGAATATTGTTGTTTCATTATCATAATAACATATCAATATATTTATAATAAGTTATATATAATGTTTTTATAGATAGAAGAATTTATAGGATGTAGAGGATGAAATAAAATCCAAAGAGATTGGTCAATACCTACACCACATTTTGAGAGACCCCATTTTGATTACTCATTTAGCCTTGAATAATTGGTCTTAAAAGAAAACAAAAATCTAAGATGGAGATATTGATTATATGAATCTTTTTTAGTATTTATATTCCAACATATAATGCTCAAATGGTGTGAATAAGGGAGGATTATAGTCTCCCTTTTATAAATGAGGGGTGGGACAGAATTTGAATTTCTAAAATGATTTTAATGATATAAGGTCAAATTCTTAGAAATGTGGCTCCAAATGGCTAGGTATTAGTATTTAGTAAAATATAGGTTTTAAATATCCTCAAAAAATGTGAATTTTATATTTTTGGGTGAAAATACTGTTCTCTTTTCTTTTTTTAACCCCTAGTAAACCTATTTTAACCTTAATCATTGTAATTAAATTTTATATACCGTTATTGTTCACAATGACCAATGCATTACTAGAACCTATTACATATTATTAATTATCATTATTAAAAATATGGAATTCATTTTTCCCAGTATAGTTTTTATAATTTTTTCTAATTTTACCTTGAATAATAAATAAAACCTTAAGAAATCCCATTTTAGAAAATGGATTTTTAAGAATAAAACATAATTTAATTCCCATCCATGACTTTTAGAAACCATATAATAATTGTTAAAATATTATATTATGTATTAATAAATATATTTTCATTTTTATTCATTTATGGTTTTATAAAATAATTTTTTTATAAATTTTCATATATTCAAATTTAATATCTATATTATAAAGTTTTACTATATCATGGTTCATATAAACCTATGGTTGCATGTAAATCTAGTATTCGAACACATAAATTTCATTTAAAATATATCTATTTTAATTTCGTATGGTGTTACATCCCCCCCCCCACACTTAAATAAATTATTCCCTATCGATATTTATCTTTGGAATCAAATTTTAAATAATTAAAAATATATTTTTTGAAAAAACACAATGTAAAACAGGCTAAAAAATAATCCACTGAAAATAGAATGTAGGAAACAAAATGATTCCTGAATTAACACGTAATTGGGTTCATAGATAAGAAGAACATTAGATGAAAGTGAAAATATGTAAATGGAGGAGGAATATAATTTCCAAAAAATAAAACATAATGATAGAGATTATTGTCATGAGAAATTTGGTTGCCAAAAAAACAAAAAATATTAAGGAGTGAAAATGACCATCAACGTTTTATAGACAATTTTAAAAATGAAGAACCATTTTAATGTTCATTTTTCATTAATTTTATGAATAATTTTATTATGTAATATATTAAAATATAATTGTAATGGTCCGGACCTCTCCGGTCCATTACTTTGTGAATTTTGGTGTTGGACGTGTTCCGGGAGGTCAAGGGGACTTATCCCCAACACTTTTCCTATTTTTCCAGTTCTCTGAACAGTGTTTCCAGTTTTATGAACAGCAACATATCGGTCTCACTGATCGGTCTGACAGATCGGTCTCACAGATCGGTTTCACAGATCGGTTCGATAGATCGGTTTCACAGATTGGTCTAACAGATTGGTTTCACAGATCGGTGTGACAGATCGGTTTCACAGATCGGTTTGAAAGATTGGTTTCACAGATCGGTGTGACAGATCGGTTTCACAGATCGGTGTGACAAATCGGTTTCACAGATCGGTCTGACAGATCGGTTTCACAGATCGGTGTGACAGATCGGTTTCACAGATCGGTGTGACAGATCAGTTTCACAGATCGGTGTGACAGATCGGTTTCACAGATCTTTCTAACAGATCAGTTTCACAGATTAGTGTGACAGATCGGTTTCACAGATCGGTGTGACAGATCAGTTTCACAGATCGGTTTCACATATAGGTTTCACAGATCGGTGTGACATATCGGTTTCACAGATCGGTTTCACAGATCGGTTTCACAGATCAGTTTCATGTACAGTAATAGTGGGTGAACAATGTTTCCAGATTCCTACAGTTTTTCCCCTTTTGACGTTTCCTTTGATGTAAAATACATTTAGTGCCATATTTTAAGGGCTCTTAAGGCCGTTTAAAATTCCATAAATCCTATATTAATTATTCCTAAGGCCTATATGTATTTACTTGGTCAAACCGTGTGGGTTAATGCGATCCGTTTTTAATGGAGAATTAACCGGATCTTAAACCGTCACCCCCTTAAATATTAAAAAAGGGACGATATATAATTATCCCTTGTTCATTCCATTTTTTCTCAACTAAGAGGCACTAGAACCTTTCAATCCTTTCCGTAAGAGTTTCACAATCAATATTTACTCCTAGGATTGGTTCTGCTCTGTTTTGGATGCAACTGAGCTATGTCGATCAATCTTCGATATAAGGAATATTTTATCATCGTTCTTTTGGGTTTAATCTTCTCCTATCCTCCTTTACATAATTATACCATGTAATTTCCAGGATTCTAATGGGTTTTCTTGGGGTTGGATGGTACTGTCGTACCGCAGCATCCTCCCGTGGATGCAGTTGTCGCGAGGGGAGGATCGTGACCTGTTGTGTGGATAAAGAACGTGAGGAACTGTTTGAGGTAGGGGATTCATGGCTTCTCTAATTGTATATGTGCAATCGTAGAATTATAATGATTTATCCCTTTGGATCACAATGAAATTAACCTAATTAAATACATGAAACGGATTAAAAGAATTGGTTGATCGCATGTTGTTGCTTTATACTGTGATAACGGTTTGCCTCATGTTTTCCTAGATATAGTGATATCTATGTTTTCTTGGATTTGTTGTTCATTCATGATAGAAATTGATAATGAACGTAAATCCATAATTAATTGTTAATTAATTGGCTAAAGATAAAGATGCATGTAAATTAATCTGGTTATTGCAGTTGTTGTAGTTGTTCTAATTTTAGGATAATCAATTAGGGAAGTAAGCATGGTTATTTAATTGTGATAGCTTACTGACTTGGTATCCGTGATCGGAACCTACAAATAACAAATCTTCCAATTCAATATGGATTAAAGAACAGATTATGTGGGAATTTCTAAAAGGGTTCTGAGTTAACCTCTTGTTTGCTAAAGGGTCAAGAGCCCATGGTTGTGATTGTTGTTTTTCTACTGCTTGTGCTATGATGTCACCCTAGAGTGGTGTTGTGATATGTGGAGATGTGGAAGCCTTGTGGTTATAGCAGTGGATGATGCCTAGGGTGGCGATATGCATCAGTTATGCATGTGGGTGTCAGGGAGGACATCGGGGGTGATGGAATGGGATGGATATGGTTGTTGGATGCTTTTGGTTTCTTTGAATGTTAATCTGCTTTGCTTTTCCCCACTGCTCAGGGCAGCTGGTCTTGTTACCCTTCTTCCGAAGGATGTGAAGATGCGCAGGGTATGCCACGTGCTTTCCGTGTTTAGCCTCTCTATGGAGAATGGGTCTATGGTCTTTCTATAGGTGGCAGAGACTCGATGGGTAGTATATCTACTCACGGTGTTGAGCCTCCTTTGTGTTTTGAAGCTTAGGATGCTTTTCTAGAATTCCTGGGAATATGGAAAAGTAATTTTGTAATGAATTTTTGATTAAACATTGAAAATCCATGGGGATGGAGATACTATAATTTAAAAGGTGATGCAAATCTTAAAAGGAGCAGTTGGTACTGAATGTGATGCCAATTCAGTTTATTGAGGAATTGTTCATTCTTAATTAATGTTTAAAGAATTAACTAATGTACAGTGGAACTGATAAAATGAGAACGGAGTAATCTAATAAAGATTTTCAAATGTTTGTGTGCTTATAGAAGACGTAGTCTTAGAAGTAGCAGCCTGGAGTCTGAGAGACGTTAGTTGCAGTCGTATCTAAGGCTAGGTAATGCCCATAGTGTGGATGTGAGTTACATATATATTCTGTACTTTTTGTGTTTTTATACGCTACTCCACCCTATCGGTAAGGTAAACTAACACACCGGGGATTCTAAGCCCTGGGGGGTGTTTTCCCCTACATTCAGATGGGAGGTTGAATGGATGACTACCCCCTTTGACCCCGCTCTCTTCTCTTGGTAGATACTTGTGCCATGAGGCACAACGGTTAGTTACCCCATATATGTGTGTAGAGGGCTATGATGGATTGTGGCTATTCACAAAAATATATTCTAGATATAGTATCCTATTGACTACTACAGGTGTAATGTGTATAGTCTATGATGGCTTGAGGATCCTTACTCGGAGTATGGGCTGTAATGGCTTGAGGTATTATACCCGATGTATGATACACATTATGCGGGCTGTGGTGGCTCCCGTAACTTACCTGGTTACTGTTGGTTGTGAGGATGGTTTGGTGCTTCTCCCAGGTGTCTGTGGGCAAAGCCTTTGTGGTGCACGAGGTGCAGATTATGGAGCTTAGCCCAGGTGTCTGCGGGAAAGCCTTGGAGAGAGATGCACAGGACGTATGTTGTTGGGGAAAAGCAGAAAACCGGTGGGGAAGTAGTAGTGGGGTACCCTTGATATTCTTTAGTATATGCTATATTCTTGTATGTGTTACTTGGTGAGAGTAGCCATGGTGAGGTTGGGAACATATATACCTGTTTAGGTGACGAGTTAGTTTCACTTGTTGTTCACTGGGCTTTAGTATTCTTTCTTTACATTTGCACGAGAGGCTTGAGGAGGATCATACTATGTATACTGTTATACTCACCCTATGTACCTATAAACTGTTTTTCTAGTCACTTGGAGAAGGTTGGAGATCAAGCTGGTTACTACTAGTTGGTGGTTAGAGGAGGAGATGTTCGGGCTTGCGGTCGCTGCCGTTTTACTTTATTTTGTCTACTTTTAGTTTTCCCTTTTAGTTGTAGTGCATTTGCATGACATTTCATATATGTACTCAGTTTTCTTTTATATCTCAGTTCTGATTTGGAGTTGATTGGAGTATATTATATCTCTCTCTTCTGCATGTGTTCTCTTAGAGGGTAATGCCTCACATTTTGTATGGTTATTATACCCTTGGTGCTAGTCGCCAACCCGGGGGATACTAGGGGTGGAACTTGGGGGTCATTATCTCCCTTCTCACATTGCCAGCCCAGGAGGGGTACACTTTGTGGGGAGGGGGTCATGACAGAGTGGTATTAGAGGTCTGGTTGAGGGATAGGATGGAGTTTGGAGTTAGGCACAAGGGAGGATGCTTGGGATGGTAGGGAAACGATGTCATTAATGTTTAGCAAGTGGGGTAAACACTGGAGACCGACAGAGACATAGGTTTTTATGGCCCCCTATGATCTATTGCACGGACCTTTACGTTTTCGATGGCTACTAAACAAAGTGATACTAGTTGCAAGGTAGAGACCTAGGAAAGGATAATTCATCATTATTCTTTGTTCCTGTGTTTGAATGGGTAGACCTTGGGATAGGTAACCTAAAAATTAATAAAACAAAACAATTAATTAATTAATTTTGAGTCTTCCATATTCCAGGAATAGGAGCTCTAACAGTTGTTATTTTATAGGTATGGCTCCAGGTCGACGTCCTCGTCAGGTTTGCGCAGAAGATGCCCAGCAAGCTGTTCCAGCAGATCGCCGCTGGTTAGAGGTTAGCGACGATGACACTTGGAGGAAGACACTCTGAGAGTTCCAGCGCCAGAGTCTACAGAAGTACGAGGGCTCTGTTTCAGATGCAGTCACAGAAGACCGGTTGGAGGAGGTCGAGATAGGCTTCAGTTTGATTCGTCCTCAGAAGGAACACTGGGTGTCCTTAGTTGTGATGATGCTGCGTGGAGCAGCGAGGCAGTGGTGGTTCTTGTTCCTCGGTGATCGTGAGGAGTCAGCGATATCATGGGAGAAGTTTCAAGACAGGTTTAGAGTCGAGTTTCTTTCTTCGAATGTGAAGGCGTCTAGTCGCCAGGAGATTCTTACCCTTCGACAGGGGAGATCCAGTGTTCGAGATTTTGGAATCCGTTTCAGGAAACTTCTACGATATTCTTCAGACCAGTTACCAGATGAGGTGGCCAGGGTGAGGCATTTCGAAGAGACTTTGCGTCCAGATATCCAGCGCCAGGTCACCCTATTTATGATATAGACATATCTTGAGGTGCTGGCGAGGGAGGAGGTTGTTGAGAGGACTTTGGCTATGACCATATCATTACAAGAGGGGAATCGTCATGTTTCCTTGAAAAGCAGAGCAATGGCCCAGGGTTCCCGGTTTTCAGGGCAGAAGAGTTTACGTTCACCTGGGGGTAGGTCCCAGCCCTTACCATCTCGTTTCTCCGGAGGCAGCAACTCTAAAACCTATGCCAAGGGATCATGAGATTTTTTTTCTTGTGGTGGTCGTGGTCATCAGCAGCAGGAGTGCCCGACTTTTCAGAGCAGTTATCGTGCACCGGGCAGTCCGCTCCAGGTTCCTCCGTTGAGGCAGTTCCATCCAAGGCAGCAGCAGTAGGTTGCACCAGCTTTAGATCACCAGAGGGTAGATGGAATAGGTAGAGGACATCCCCATGATGCTCCCCGTCCTTAGAGAGCAGAGCGCGGTCGTGGTGGTAGTCGTCATCAGAGTCAGAGAGGCCGTGTAGGAGGTCATGGTCAGCTTCATGCTCTAGCGTTGCCAGCCCAAGGTGAGCCAGATGTCGTTCGAGGTACCCTTTTCTTGTTTTCTACCTTGGTGTATGCCTTGTTTGATTCAGGAGCAACACGCTCCTTCATATCCCCTACCCTTGTCCATGCTTTGGTACTTGAGGTAGAAAGGCTTCCAGTGCCCTTAGCGTTGACTACGCCAGTTGGAGGTCGAGCGGGTTTGTTTGAAGTATGTAGAGACTTTGACCTAGTGATGGGGAAACACCGCTCTTGGGGATATTTCCTATGTTTACAAATACAATCATATGATGTCATACTCGGCATGGATTGGTTATATTCGGTGCAGGATGTTGTGGATTGATACAGGAAGAAGGTCGTTTTCTTTGATGTAGATGGAGAGAAAGTGGTGTTTGCTGGTGAGAGAGATCCTCGGATGAGTCATAGGCAAGTTCCATCCTTATCATCCATGATGGCTGGGATGACACTGAGTTCTTCAGAGGTTCAACAGTTGGCGTTTCCTAGGGTCGTAGAGGAATAACCTAACGTCTTTCCAGAAGAGGTTGTATCCTTACCCCCTTGACAAGAAATCGAGTTTGGGATCGAGCTATAGCCATGAGTGTCTCCTATCTCTATGTCTCTATATAGGTTGGCCCCTTCTGAGTTATGAGAGCTACGTATTCAGCTTGATGGTCTATTGCAGTGCGGTTTTGTTCGGCCAATTGTGTCACCGTGGGTAGCTCCAGTTTTGTTTGTGAAAAAGGCTGACGGTAGTTTGCGGCTGTGTGTCGATTATCGTCGATTAAACCAAGTGACAATAAAGAACCGATAACCTCTTCCATGGAATGATGACCTATTCGATCAAATGAAGGGTGAAAGTTGGTTCTCAATGATCGACTTGCGGTCAGGATATCATCAGATGCGTGTAAAGGATGACGATATCCCGAAGAATGCTTTCCGCTATCGTCATGGTCATTATGAGTTTGTTGTAATGCCATTCGGCATGACGAATGCTCTAACTATTTTCATGGGGTTGATGAATGCTATGTTCCATTAATTCCTACACAAGTTTGTTGTGGTTTTCATCGACGACATCCTTGTGTACTCCACATCTAAAGAAAATCATGGAGAGCATCTATGAGCTGTTTTGGGAGTTCTTCGCCAACATCAGCTGTTTGGGAAGTTGTCGAAGTGTGAGTTTTGGGCTTGAGAAGTTCGTTTCATGGGGCATGTTGTGTACAAACAGGGAGTATCTGTGGACCCGTTAACGATAAAAGCAGTGGTGTCTTTGGCAGCCCCCAACACCGTGTTAGAGGTGCGATGTTTCCTTGGCCTCGCAGGCTATTATAGGAGGTTTGTAGACAATTTCTCCCGAGTTGCGACTCCTCTGATAGCTTTGACCAGGAAGGATCAAGCGTTCATATGGACTGATCCGTGTCAAGCAGCTTTCAATTATCTAAAGTATAAGTTGGTAAGTTCTCTAGTCCTTTGTCTTCCAGCGGAGGGAGTCCAGTTTGATTTTTTCTGTGATCCTTCACATCTGGGGCTAGGCTGTGTTCTCATGCAGGAGAGGTCAGTTGTTTCTTATGGTTCTCAGCAGTTGTGTCCCTATGAATGCAACTATTCCACCCATGATCTTGAGATGGAAGCTGTGGTGTTTTCTCGGAAGTTGTGGAGACATTACCTCATTGGTGAGCACATTGTGGTTTTCAGCGATCATAAGAGTTTGACGTATGTTTTCTCCCAACGTGACTTGAACTTGAGGCAGTGTCGGTGGATGGAGTTCTTGCAGGAAAACAATTTGAAATATCGTATACACCTGGAAAAGGGAATATTGTAGCTGACACACTAAGCCGGAAGTCACGTAATGATGTTATGTGTGAATCTGGTGATTCCTGGAGTGTGATGGAAGAGCTATCAGCTTTGCATCTTGATATGGGAGAAGTTTGGGGTAGAGGTTGTCTTTTCCAGATGACGGTGCAGTCATCCCGGATGCAGGAGGTGGAAGAGTCTCAGTTGGGTGATCTAGAGGTGGAAGTTTGGAGAGACAGACTTGTTTGTGGTGAGGCCCCTGATGGTTGGTCGGAGGATGAACAACATCGAGTGTTTTATCATGGCAGGCTTTTTGTTCCCTTGGCGATGTGTGAGATGATTCTCCGAGAGTTCCATAGTTCACCCTTGGCGGTACATCCTGGTGTGACGAAGATGTACCGATCCTTGAGGAGTCAGTTTTGGTGGCCTGGGCTGAAGCGTACAGTTGCAGAATGTGTGTCTCGAAGTTTAGTCTGCCAGAAGGTGAAGGCCGAACACCGTGTTCCTGGTGGTCTTCTCCAGCACTTAGAGATTCCTCAGTGGAAGTGGGAGGACATCTCGATGAACTTTGTTACATGTTTACCTTGAGCTCCGGGAGGACATGATGCTATATGGGTGGTAGTGGGTCGTTTAACAAAGTCGGCCCACATCATAGCGATCAAGGAGTCGAGCTCAGGGGAGGTTTCGTCGAGGCAGTATCTAGAGGAGGTGGTGAGACTCCATGGAGTACCTAGGACGATCATTTCTGATCATGATCCTTGTTTTACCTCCAGGGTGTGGGGAGGTCTGCAGCATGGTTTTGGCTCTCAACTGTGCCTTAGCACTGATTTTCATCCTCAAACAGATGGTCAGATAGAGCGAACCATCTAGACTCTTGAAGACATGTTGCGCTCTTGTGTTCTTGATTTTGGAGGTTCATGGATGAAGCACTTACCCTTGGTAGAGTTCGCTTACAATAATAGTTTTCACTCTACCATCGGTATGGCGCCGTTTGAATCCTTGTATGGTCGGCCATTCCGTTCTCCGTTGTGCTGGACTGGGGTCGGAGAGTCAGCAATTCTCGGGCCAAAACTTGTGCAGAATACAACAGAGATGGTTCAGGTGATTCGTGAGAGGATGAAGACAGCACAAGATCGTCAGAAATCATATGCTGATTAAAGAAGGAGACCCTTAGAGTATAATTTTGGGGATCATGTGTTTTTGAAGGTGAGTCCCCACCGTGGGCAGTGAAGGTTTGGTCGTGGAAGTAAGCTTTCTCCCCAGTTTGTTGGGCCTTTCGAGGTGTTGGCTCATGTTGGAGTTGTGGCATATCGAGTAGCACTTCCCCCTCAAATGAGACAGATACATGATGTTTTACATGTATCACAGCTCCATCATTATCTTCATGATGAATCTCATGTTATCTATTTGGGGAGAGATCGATATTGATGATGATGAAACCTTTGAGGAGCGACCTGTAGAGATCCAAGACCGCAAGGAGAAGGTGTTGCGTGGGAGTTATATCCCCTTAGTTCATGTCTTGTGGCGACACGGTGGCATGGAGGAGAGTACCTGGGAACGTGAGTCACAGATACGTGCTCAGTACCAAGAGTTGTTTAATGTTTAACTCCTTTTTTGTAATGGTGTTTCGTTTATGGTTAGACCTTTCATGTTTTATTAATGTACCTTGGATGTGATGTTATGAATGAATTGTTTGGGTATGGATTTTTTGTTCCCGGATGTCGTAGTTTTGTTCCAGCTTTCGAACAACTCATGGTGGTTTTCCCATGAGAGGTATCTTATGGGGTGGTTGCTCGGACCCCTCTTTTCTTCTGGGTTGGTTTTTAATTCTCGAGGACGAGAATGTTTTGAGAGGTATCTAATGTAATGGCTCGGACCTCTCAGGTCCATTACTTTGTGAATTTTGGTGTTGGAGGTGTTGTGGGAGGTCAAGGGGACTTATCCCTAACACTTTGCCAATTTTTCCAGTTCTGTGAACAGTGTTTCCAGTTTTATGAATAGTAACAGATCGGTCTCACCGATCGGTCTGACAGATCGGTCACACAGATCGGTTCCACAGATCGGCCTGACAGATCGGTTTCACAGATCGGTCTGACAGATCGGTTTCACAGATCGGTGTGAGAGATCGGTTACACAGATCAGTCTGACAGATTGGTTTCACAGATCAGTGTGACAGATCGGTTTCACAGATCGGTGTGACAGAACGGTATCACAGATCGGTCTGAGAGATCAGTTTCATAGATCAGTGTGACATATCAGTTTCACAGATCAGAGTGAGAGATCAGTTTCACAGATCGGTGTGACAGATCAGTTTCACAGATCGGTCTGACAGATCAGTTTCACAGATCGGTGTGAGAGATCGGTTTCACAGATCGGTGTGACAGATCGGTTTCACAGATCTGTGTGACAGATCCGTTTCACAGATCAGTTTCACAGATCGGTTTCACAGATTGGTGTGACAGATCGGTTTCATAGATCCGTTTCACAGATCAGTTTCACAGATCAGTTTCACAGATTGGTTGCGCAGATCGGTTTCATGCACAGTAACTGTGGGTGAACAGTGTTTCCAGATACCTACAGTTTTCCCCTTTTGGTGATTCCTTTGATGTAAAATACGTTTAAAGCCTTATTTTAAAGGCTCTTAAGGCGGTTTAAAATGCCATAAATCCTAAATTAATTATTCCTAAGGCCAGTATGTATTTACTTGGTCAAACCGCGTGGGTTAATGCGATCCGTTTTTAATGGAGAATTATCCGAATCTTAAACAGTCAACCCCTGAAATCTTCAAAAAAAGGGACGAGATTTCATTCTCCCTTGTTCTTTCCCTTTTTTCTCAACTAAGAGGCACTATAACCTTTCAATACTTTCTGTAGGAGTTGCACAATCAATCTTTACTCCTAGGATTGGTTCTGCTCTCTTTTGGATGCAACTGAGCCGTGTCGATCAATCTTCGATATAAGGTATGTTGTATTGTCGTTCTTTTGGGGTTCATATTCTCTTATCCTCCTTTCCATAATTATACCATGTAATTTCCAAGATTCTAATGGGTTTTCTTGGGGTTGGTTGGTACTATCGTACCGCAGCATCCTCTGGTGGATGCAGTTGTCACGAGGGGAGGATCGTGACCTGTTGTGTGGATAAAGAACGTGAGGAACTGTTTGAGGTAGGGGATTCATGGCTTCTCTAATTGTATACGTGTAATCGTAGAATTAGCATGATTTATCCCTTTGGATCACAATGAAATTAACATAATTGAATACTTGAACCAGATTAAAAGAATTGGTTGATCGCATGTTGTTGCATTATACCGTGATAATAGTTTGCCTCATGTTTTCCTAGATATAGTTATATATATGTTTTCATTGATTTGTTTTTCGTTCATGATAGAAATTGATAATGAACGTAAAGCTGGAATTAATTGTTAATTAATAGGCTAAAGATAAAGAGGCATGTAAATTAATCTGGTTATTGTAGTTGTTTTAGATGTTCTAATTTGAGGATAATCAATTAGGGAAATAAGCATGGTTATTTAATTGTGGTAGCTTACGGTCTAGGTATCCGTGATTGGAACCTATAAATAACAAATCTGCCAATTCAATATGGATTAAAGAATAGATTATGTGGGAATTTCTAAAAGGGTTCTGAGTTACCCTCTTGTTTGAAAAAGGGTCAAGATCCCATGGTTGTGATTGTTTTTTTTCTGCTGCTTGTGCAATGATGTGACACTGGAGGGGTGTTGTGATAAGTGGAGGCGTGGAGGCCATGTGGTTATAGCATTGGATGACGCCTAGGGTGGCGATATGCATCAGTTATGCATGTGGGTGTCAGGGTGGACACCAGGGGTGATGGAATGGGATGGATTTGGTTGTTGGACGCTTGTGGTTTCTTTGAATGATAATCTTCTTTGCTTTTCCCCACTGCTCAAGGCAGCTGGTCTTTCTACCCTTCTTCCAAAGGAGGCGAAGACGCACGAGGTTTGCCACGTGCTTTCCGTGTTTAGCCTCTATAGGGAGAATGGGTCTATGCTCTTTCTATAGGTTACACAGACTCGACGGGTAGTATATCTACTCACGGTGTTGAGCCTCCTTTGTGTTTAGAAGCTTAGGATGCTTTTCTAGAATGCCTGGGAATATGGAAATGTAATTTTGTAATGAATGTTTGATTAAATGGTGAAAATACATGGGGATGGAGATATTAGAATTTAAACGGTGATGCGAATCTTAAAAAGAGCAGTTGGTACTGAATGTGATGCCAATTCAGTTTAATGTGGAATTTTTCATTATTAATTAATGTTTAAAGAAATAACTAATATACAGTGGAACTGATAAAATGAGAACGGAGTAATCTAATAAATCATTTCAAATTTTTGTGTGCTTATTGGAGACCTAGTCTTAGAAGTAGCAGCCTGGAGTCTGAGAGATGTTAGCTACAGTCGTATCTAAGACTAGGTAATGCCTATAGTGTGGATGTGATTTACATATATATTCTGTACTTTCTGTGTTTCTATACGCTACTCTACCCTGTTGTTAAGGAAAACTGACACCCCATGGATTCTGAGCCCTGGGGGGGGTGTTTTCCCCAACATTCTGATGGGACGTTCAATGGCTGACTACCCCCTTTGACCCTGCTCTCTTCTCTTGGTAGATACTTGTGCCATGAGGCACAGCGGTTAGTTACCCCATATATGTGTGTAGAGGGCTATGATGGCTTGTGGCTATTCACACACATATATTTTGGACATAGTATCCTATTGACTACTATAGGTGTAATGTGTATAGGCTATGATGGCTTGAGGATCCTTACTCGGAGTATGGGCTGTAATGGCTTGAGGTATTATACCCGATGTATGATACACATTATGCGGGCAGGGGTGGCTCCCGTAACTTACCTGGTTACTGTTGGTTGTGAGGATGGTGTGGTGCTTCGCCCAGGTGTCTGTGGGAAAAGCCTTTGTTGTGCACGAGGTGCAGATTGTGGAGCTTAGCCCAGGTGTCTGCGGGCTAGCCTTGGAGAGAGATGCACAGGACGTATGTCGTTGGGGAAAAGCGGCAAACCAGTGGGGAAGTAGTAGTGGGGTACCCTTGATATTCTTTACTATATGCTATATTCTTGTATGCGTTACTTGGTGAGAGTATCCATGATGAGGTTGGGAACATAGTATACCTGTTTAGGTGATGAGTTAGTTTCACTTGTTCTTCACTGGGCTTTAGCATGCTTTCTTTTCTTTTACACGAGAGGCTTGAGGAGGATCCTACTGAGTATACTGTTATACTCACAATATGTACCTATAAACTATTTTTTAGGTCACTTGGAGTAGGTTGGAGATCAAGCTGGTTACTACTAGTTTGTGGTTGGAGGAGGATCTGTTCGGGCTTGTGGTCACTGCCGTTTTACTTTCTTTTGTGTACTTTTAGTTTTCCCTTTCTATTGTAGTAATTTTGCATGACATTTCATATATGTACTTGGTTTTCGTTTATATCTCAGTTCTGAGTTGGAGTTGATTGGAGTCTATTCAATCTCTCCCTTCTGCATGTGTTCTCTTAGAGGGTAATGCCTCCCATTTTGTATGGTTATTATACCCTCGGTGCTAGTCGCCAACCCGGGGCCTACTGGAGGCAAGACTCGGGGGGTCATTATCTCCCTTCTCACATTGCCAGCCCAGGAGGGGTACACTTTGTGGGGAGGGGGTCATGACAATAATTACATGAATTATTCATATATATATATGTAATTTCACCCTTTCTTTTGTTGGTTTAATTAGATTACAACTTTTTCCATCCATATTTTCATAGTATGAATATTTAAGGCATGGTGTATCATAATTATATTTTGAAAATTCATAAGATACATTAAATAATGTAAATTAATTCCTTTTTCCCTAAATATTATCCATTAAATTGGGTACAAAATCTTTTCCTATTTCTACATTCTTCATAGGATGAAATGCTATGTTAATCTATAAAAAAATACAAATAACACTTAAACATCAGCAAAAATCATTCAATAAATTTTTAACCTTATCACTCTTGAAAAATATGTCTATCCAAATTCTAAATCCAAACAATTTTGAAAAAGGTCACTGAATTTCAAGAAATAAACATTACATCCATACCTATAAAACATAAATTATATTTTAATGTCACATAACACACATGTGAATACCTTTATCATATATTCCCCTAAAACATGTTAATAACCTGAATTCCCATAAAACCTCTATGAAAACATAGATACATCTAAAAAAATTACCACAATTATTTTTCCACTAATAAATACAATCGAATATATTCAATAAATAAAAAAATGTAATAATCAACCTTAATGATAACATAAATCACATTATCATCATATCACTAATTAATTTCAACTTCACTAATATTTTCTAATATACCTTACCAATGTCAATTACATATTTATTCTAACTAATCATTGATATCTCAACCTTAGTCATATATTAGAGGGTATCTATCCTTCTGTCATTTTTTTTCCAAAAATATCACCATACCACTACAACACTACTCTAGGTTATTGTTACCATTCAATATATTCTTGAAAACCCTTAATGAAAAATTACTGTGGAAGAAACAATATATGTTTATTGATTCTTATAACTAGAATATTATTAATAATAAAATTATATGACATGATTTTCAAATTCTATAGCATAAATAATTCAATTATTCAACTTTAATGAATTAAAAAGTTTATTCCATTCAATGTTTTTGGAGTTATCCCTTGTATCAGCGCATTGTATTTTATGAATTCCCCTGTTACCCAAATATAATATAATAAATTATTAATTGTACCATGGGATGTAATTTCTTTATATTAATTGTACTCTTCCTTTTAAGATATAAATTACATTCTATATATCCTTAACTTCCACACATAATACATCTTCATGTTTTTTGAGGAATTTACAAATGGGATTCTTCCAACATTATCAACATGTAGGAGGAGGGATATTATTTTCAAGACGACCTTCAGGATACTCCATTTTTCTCATTCTAGTTCATTGAAAAACAGACATAAGTTTATCTTGTTTGTGAAATAATAATTTATATTATTATTAATAATCAAATGGTTTTACCAACCATCTCTCATCCCTTTTTTCATGTGTCTACAATCATTACATCGTCCAACACATTCAGAAATAACATGAACATTCTTGGTTACATCCATTAACTAGAACAAAAAACATAGTGTGATAAACAGTAATGACTAATAATCTAATCATGAAAAATAATTTATTTTATGTTCATACATTGCCCCATAATTTTAAACTGATGAAATATTAGGTTTAATTTTTGCCATCAATAGTCATTATTTATCAAAATCCATCATCATGGTTTATAATGAAAATCTATGTTATCCAAATAATATCCATTAGGAGTGAAAAAACATGTTCATATTAAGATCACCTTCACTATAAACTATAATTATTTTCTAGATATACATAACCAAAACATTTTTGGGGTTATTACCCAGAAATAAATCTATTACAAAATCACATTTACTTATTGTATTTAGATAGAGAAGTATTTAATTAGGAAAACAATACACCTTTGTTCACCATAACATAGTATGTTCTGAAATAAAATGGCTTACTATAAGAGTGATCACTAAAGATTCATCAAACTAATTTCCAAAGGTAATTAAAACGATCTCTAGTACACTGTTTACTATCCTATATATTTCATATACAAATACTAAATCTTATTTGTGGAATAATTATTACTTATTAGTATGATTCAACCGAGAACTATACATTTTTGTATATTTTTTGAAATTGATACAAAAAACCCAAAAAAGAATATATATATAAATTTCCACAAAATTATTCACAATTATCACCCTTCATAGCCAGATCCTACTTAAAATAATTTAACATAACATGGGAAATGAATACCTGGGAATGGGTGAGATCATAAGAATGGTAATGGAAAACATACAAGGTATCATTAAATAGTCATAAATGAGAATAGGGTAAACAAAAGTGTATAATAAAATCATCAAAACATATAATAATCATACCCAATAATCCAATGATCATTAATCATTTATCATAGAATGAGGTTTTTTTAGTCAAAAGGAAAAATATTTTAAATTTGAGAATCAACAATAATCAATCCTGATCCAATATATTATATCTTAAAAATAAGAAATATATTTTTAGAATTCGAAAAAGAATATAAAATCAATTCACTGGTAATGTATCACTCATAAAACTATCACTGTAGGAATAGTACCATAATGGAAATGCTGACCTTTTCAATTATGACCTTCCTTTAGATTCAAGTCCTTTCCCAATAACTCGGACATCTCTTATGATATTATTAACATCATCATTTATTTTTAGTTTCTCAGCAGCATTATTATTAAAAAATTAATTGGAGGTCTATAATATACCTACCTATCATTGGTTTATAAAGTAACCACATGTCCTTGGATTATAACTGATCTACCCATCACATAGTTATAATACATTCATATTTATTCTAAAAGATAATGAAAACATTTATCATGCGATAAAATTTAAAACCATGGAAATAAAATGGGTTACATAAACATTGCTTCATCATAAAAATTTTCCATCCAAATAAATAATAAAAATGGTAACATTTGATATATCCCTTCTAATTCAAAATAAACATAAATGGATGTAATTCTATATCAATAATACTATTAAAATATCAATTTCACATTTATTGATGAAAATACCCTTTTCATTTTGAAATCAATCATTTAAAATATTTTTTTTAAATAACAGGGAAACAAATTTTATGTGAAAAAAAAGGAAACTCATGAAGGATGCTTCAATGAAAAATGTATTCCAGATAGCGGGGATAGTCGATCATGTGGTGTCTGTTAAAAAAGATCATTTTACATTAATTATAAAAAAATAAAATTTATAATTTTGGTAAAATGAGCTGAAGATTACATTTAATGATTTGTAATAAAATTAAAATATAGTGAAACCTAAATTTAAATAATCTAATTATAATTTTAAAAAAATTCGGGAAACAAATTAATGAAAATATAGGCATAAAATTAGGTATTCTTGACTGAAGAGAGAAATCAAGTCAGCTTTTGTTGAAAACTTCTTTTTGTTATTTTGAGTATTTAACAAGGCTAAAATGAAAGTGAAATAATTAATCACCAAAATTAAATAGGGAAAAGAGAATTACTTATAATTGACTGATATAGATATTATAATTCCATTATCAAAAAATTATGCATAAGAAATTCCATAAAAATGGGATTGTAACATAATACCCTTATCATTGTTCTAAATTTTGAATGATACCCCCATAAAGACATCACATAAAATTAAACATTAAATATCAATAGAAAATTATTATTAATGGTTCCAAATATAAATGAGGTAGTAAATAAAACTCATAAAATAGTATATTTTGAATGACTATTACCCTAATAACTCAATTCGGTGGTTAATTTATCATATTGGAACTAGATACAATGAATCACATCCTGATGGACGGAATAGTTTAGTTGTATCAGAAGACTAGATACAAACTTGAATCACATATTAAAATTGGTAATATAAAACCAAACATGGAATCTTATTTTATAACACCATTTTTACCTTTAGAATTTTCTTTTATATGAATAATACTACACTTCCTATCATCCCGAGGAAATGAAACATATTGGGTGATTTTTATTGCTCTCTAAGGGTATGTTTACATTAGAAGGTATCAAGAATAAATATGTAATAATTAATATGGATGTTTTATTTATTGAAAAAAAATCATTTAATGAGTACGTTAATCCAAATGAATAATATGTAATAAATAAATAATGATCCAATAATTACAAATAAATAATCAAATGAGATCAAAACTTATGCATTGATATTTTGACTAATAGAAAATCACATTGACATAAATTTCTAATCTCATAATAAGGGAATGAATAAATATGGAAATTATAACCATATAATCATGGCCTTGTTCCAATAAATATTAAAAAAATTTGTATGTACTTGGCCAAAACCAAAGAGTGTTTGCTTCGTGAGACCAACCAACACATCATGGTGATATGGCGGGCCCTACTCGCCTCATACTAATTCCAATGAATTATACATATGAATGGTGATAAACATAATCATGTAAAAATTCATTTTTAAAAAATACCACATCAAATGTTTATAATTCCCATAATCAATTATCTTAATCAATAGAAATGTTTGTATTGGAAGCTGACATAAAAAATGTAATTAATTTTCCCCATCAAACAACATAATCATAAACCATCCATAGTAATATGAAGAATTGTATCCAAGTAGTGCATCCCAAGTCAAACTGATCATAATCCATCTAGATAAATTATAATGATTGTATCATTAAAATGTATCCCCAATAGAGTACATGTAAGAAATTAGTTTTTTTCCTTATCTATGGATAGTTAAAATTTTGGTTTAGTTCTCATTTGATGATCGAATTTGGTTGCCTATTGAGTTCATGATGGTCTCAGCGGTGTCCTTGGAATTTTTGATGATCAATACACTGACTAGTGGGAGAAAATGTCATGTTTCTTGGTTAAAATAAACCATTTGAGGCAGACCAAAGGGATGGTTATAACCCCAAGGGAATATATATTGTGTATAAATATTGTGTATGGTTGACTTAACCATGCAATTTGAACTAAGATTCCATGTGATAAATGCAGAAAAAAAATAATAAGTGGTTATTCATATTATTGGGGCACAATTTCCCAAAATATATGTCCTAATCATACAGTTACCCATGCCTAAAGTTAACTACACACAAATGGTGAATGGGTTAGAAAACTATTCATCCAGACTGTGAAGGTTGGTTTTTGGGTGAAATTATAATTTTACGCTCAAAAATATAATTGAATCAAACCCTCTCTCTTTCTATTTTCTCTCTAATGGATAGTAGCCCCCATTTGTTCTCTTTTTTAGCACCATTTTTCATCTAAACTATGAATTGATCATGACAATCAGTCTAGAGTCTGATTTGACCAATTTTCACCATGCTGGATCCACACTGGGAAGATCTCAATTCATTTTCTATCATTCATAATTATTGTTTCTATCAAAGAAAAAATTTATATATATGCTCATATACCCGATTTTCAAGATATTTGATTGTTCTTTAGATCTCTTCAAATAAATTTCAAACTAGTTGTTGATACTAGATTTAAAGATTCATACAAGTATGATGATGTCTTCTATAACCCACCGCTCTTGAATCATTTTTTTATAAATTATCATGTGGTCATGTCAATTTCATTGGCCATCCTAAATTTAATAAATATTCCATACTTATAGTAATTAGAATCCCTTTCTATGACCTATTCCATATATTCTATTCATCATTGGTTTATACATCCATAACATCATCCACACCATGTAGGGTGACTTCAGTGTTTATGCATTTTCTATCTAGTTATACCTTAATGGTTCTTTTTGACCTGTTACCTCCACCGTTCGAGTGTATGGATTGGACCTGCTAATGGTATTCCCCATTAATTATAAATATATAAAATTGGTAATTCTTAGAACCATTTTTACATTCAATATCACCCACATAGGGTATGTGATTCACTTGATTAATCTTTATTAAATTGAAACTTCAAGTATATTAAATTTATATGACTTGGAATTAATATATGTATCTGAATTTTTTGTTTTATGTTCATAGAAACCATTTATACTTATGATGGAAGGTAGTGGATTGAACCATAATAAATGTGTATTACATAAATGAGTTGATTATGACTTTCATGTTTGCATTCGACATGGCCTTGTCTTACTAATGAAAGGTAAGTGATGAACCGAATGAAATTATAAATTGATAATAAAATTAAATGGAATTAATTATTAAATGAATTTATGTATGTTTCCTAATTTTATATAATCATTGACATATTTATAGGACTCTTTGGACTGGATCTCTCCTTGGATTTCTTAGGGTTTACTTTGATCACTTGAGCACACCATTCTGATTCATGGTTTTCAGTTTCTGTATTTGAGACACACCTTGGAACATGATCCTCATATTTCAGTTGATTTCAGGTATGGCATCACCAGATTCGTTCTTTATAGTTATTGGTTTATATGGCTACACTTCTTTGATTCAGCACGGTTTCTACAGACATTTGGGTCCATGGTTACATCACTGTGCTTGGCCATTACTTATCTTGTCTTATCGTGGATGTATTCCATGGACTCAGTTATGTGACACTATTAAAGATTTACTTGGATAAAAATCCATGGAATACACTCTAACCCCTAATCTAGACTTCAGTTACTACTACATTGGTGACTGCTAAGTTCTATGTTTCCTTAGTTATTAACATTGAACCTCATCATTATTAAAATCAATAAATATTTCATTGTTACGTCACAAAATCATTATTATTACAATCAAAAGTTTATTTTCGTTCTCATTATGCCTCATGTGACTTAAATATATAAATTTGAACTTAATTAATTAAAAAATTGGTTATGTGTTTAGACACTAGCGGAGGGATGAAGTTGGTACCTGGGTATTTACATTACCATATTACATTAATTTGATATATGAAAGCTCAGATACATGTGGAGTTAATATTTGAAATATAAGACATTATAGACACTATTTTTGGTGGACTATTGAGTTTTATCTCAAATTGTATATAGGCTCCATTGGTACCTAGGAAATTAATATGTATGTAGGTGTTGGAAAAAGGAAGCAAGTCACTTCAACCACTTAATTTATTGATTGTTTATGATGGAGATGGTAGTAGGTGATTGAGTTGGAGGATAGGGTGGTGGGTAAAGTATTTGTTTTATTTTTACTAAATTTTTATAAAATGATTGTATTCTTCTCTTTGTCCATGTTTTATTGCTTTATAGATACATGAAATATCTTCATCATCATTTTTATATGATTATCATTTTTTTAGTTTTTTATTACTTCCATCTTCTTCTACTGATCAATCTGTATAATTATCTTTCATTATATACATATTTATATTTTCTTATATGTAATCCTATATGATACACTCTAGTAATTAGTTTAATGTATCCCCAAATACACACCCTAGGTCCTCAATGCTATTTTACAGACTCTGATGTTCAGGTAGATGTGCTTGAGATAATTTGGCCAACCAATCTAATGGATCTTTTATGTGTAATCGAGGATTAGGATGTCACCAAATGTTATCAGATCCTTCTATTAATATATTTATATTTCTGATAAAATATGGTGTATATTAGAAAATCCTAGAATTTGGTCATATTTCATTATTGGTTGTTGTGATCCCATGTTTAGGATAAAGTCTGAGTTGCCTAAATTATAATTTTTTCGTCTTTTTCTAATTAGAGTTGATATCATTTCACAATTGGGTTACCCACTTGTTGTGTTGTGGTTATTATTATTATCATGATTGAGATTCCATTTCTTTCTTGTCTTGGTGATCTAAGGGTAAGGATAATTTTTACATTCATCATCATATAATCCTATAATTATCTTGTCATTCATATTTCCATGCCATATAGGTTCATTTAACTATATTTCATTTCCTAATATGCATGTGATTTTTTGAGTGATCCTTGTTATATATATATATATATATATATTCACTTTTTTTCTTTCATTGAGTGATTTCCAGTTTCAAATCATGAGGTTTTATAGTTCTTCATGGGTTGAAATAAAAAATTTACCGAATAAAGTGATTAGAATAAAATCAAATGGGTGTCACTTTCAATGATATGGTGTATGGAACATGATTAACTGGGAATGGAGATCCATTATATAAGAACCATGTTATATGTAAATAAGAAAATGTAAATTTAAAATTGAAACTTTCCTAATTAAAATTAAATTCATTCCAGTAAATGACGAGGAAAGGTATAATTGACCATTAATATACTAGAACCTATGATGTATATACATGGTAACTTACCAATACCTAGACCACAAAATAGTTAGTTTGGGTAGTATTTTATGGTTAGTGACCCGTTTGTTATATTCAACTTCTAATAGTGTTTCTATCTATCTACATAAATATTTTTCTAAGGTATGATCATGAAATTTGTAGACCAATGATGTCAAAATTTCCACGTGTCTTGAGCCAGGTGCGTTGAGACAACCGTGCTGTATACATGGTGGGACTTGATATGATTGTATTAATTAAATAAGTACCACTTGATGAACCACCTTGTGTATCTAATTTGGGATCCAATGATAAATTTTGATATAGTTTCTTAAATCTGATGTGGTCCATGGGTGTTCTCTATGCACTGTACCTTCGATGGTGGATCTAGCTCATGAATTATTGTAGTATCATCCACATTTATTAAATAGTTTATTAGGAAATTATTTCAATGAATTTCTTGATTGATGGTGATATAATGGGTCATAGGGGACCAATACGTTAGTAGGGAAGTATTTCCTCTGATATGAGAAATTGATCTCTCAAGGTTTATCCTAATGGAAATGGAATATAGTGTACCTGTTCTTGTATCTCCATGGTGTTACATCATTCATGAGTATAGGGGCATATGAATCCTTTGTGTGATAGAGACCCTATGGTATGTTGGGCTTACGGTCTTATCTAGTATTTTCATATATTCTGTCATACCTTTCTATTAGCTTCTAGAGGAAGAGGTTTCCCAATATCTCTGCCATTAGTATAAGTTTTTATTACATCATCTCAGCTGGGGTGATTGATTATTACCATTAGTACATGATGAAGATGTGGTTGAGGAAATAGTAGTTAATATTCTATTCACCAGCAGTTCTATCATAGAGGATTTGATCTATTTAGTTTGGATGTTTCACAAGGTTGTGGATAAGGTTTGTTTCATGCTTTACATTCGACACCTAAGGATCAAACTTCATAACTACATAAAGTACAATGTACTATCCTAGTATCCTCCACTATAGTAGCTGATTTATTTGATATAAGTGATTCATTCTCTTTCATATCATTATCTTTATTGGAAAGGCTTGGTTTTTAAATAATGTATTATTGTGGTGTAATGTCTTTCAATACACCATTGGAAGTATTTATAGGGGGGTTCTTCAGTGTAGGGATTGTCCCCTTGAGGTAGGAAGTTACCCTTTCTTATGGGACCTCTTTATTATTGAGACAATGTGCTGTAATGTTATTCTAAATATGTATTGGTTGGTTATGTATCATGGATTTTTAGACTACTATAATGGAAGGGTATCTTTTCCCTTTACATATGGGTGATGTTTTCTACACAAGGGTTTTTGTGGTGTTTATTGTAGTAGAGCTGGATCAATTCATCATGGACTATGTGGGGTGATCTCCCATATTTATATTTTCTTCGTGGAGGATCATGGTTTAATTCCGATTGAATTCCCTAAAGTTGTATATCATTTTAGGGATTTCATTACCAAAGACATATCTTTCAAAAAAAATTATATATAGGTATAGTTTCTGATATATCATGTTCTAATAGAAGCTCTAGTGTCCAATCAACCATATATGGTGTAACCTACAATGATCTAGGAGCTCATTCGATAGTTATAAGACTTGGAGGCTGGGGTTTTATATGGCCTATCACTTCCTTTTCGGGTTCCCCAATGATTGTTTCCATGAAGGCTGATGTGACCCTTCATTTATGTGAATATTAAAGACATTTGAGCCAGCTTACATTCATGAAATTGTATCCAATTAATCTAATTGATGATTTACTTGGATATCACTATGGATCTTTAGTGTTTTTAAAGATCGAATTGGGATCATGTTTTCATCATGTGTGAGTCGTTCCAATAGCCATAAATCAAACAACTTTCTATAGTTGTAATGGTCTGTATGAGTACCTATTTATATCATTTGGTCTCAAGAATGCACCTACCTTTATCAAGGATCTGGTGAATGGGGTGTACCCTTACTATTTTAATTCCCATGTCATAGTAATTTTTGGTGAAATATTACTGTATTCACACACTCATAGTGACCCTAATAAGAACCTTGAGATCATAATGAGTACACCAATAGAGAATCGTCTTTATTACATGATTTTTTTGCGCAATTTATGGATCCAAAATTATATCTTAATGGTTCATATTATCTATGAATTAGGAGTCCCTTTTGACCTAGAGAATCCAAAGTCTGTTGTTTCTTTGAGAAACCCATGAATGACTTTTATATATGGAGATTATTGGGGATAAATAGTGATTACATGAATTTTAGATAGGACATATCACTCCATAAATTTCCTCTACTAATATTAAAAATAAGGTTAGTATGTTTCTCGGGTTAGAATAGTTTGAGAAATCATTCCAAGTGTTTAATGGAAAGTTGGAATATGCACATATTATAATTATTTCAAATCCTAGAAGTGGTTATATAGTGTATTGTGATGCATCATGAGTTGGACTAGATGTGGTGATAATGTTGGAGAACATATTCATTTTGTATGTATGTCATATTTTAAGGCATCCTGAGACAAATTTTATGATGCATGACTTTGATCTCACAGTAATTTTACATGCCTTGCATGACTGTAGACACTCTCTATTGGGTTAGTGCTTTATGGTGTATATAGACAACAAGATACAGAAACATATATTTATGTATTGTGACATAAATCTAAAATAATGATGATGGGTCAAATATCTTTAGTATTTAGATTATGAGATATGTCTATATGCCTAAAAGGGGTAATGTAGTTACTGATGTGTTACGATAGGTGGCTCAGTAACAATCCAAAAGGTAAGACAGTAATGAATTTATGTTGATTTACCTATTTTCCAATCCATATATGGGGTTTTAAAATAGTCATAATCTTTCTTATCTCTCAAAAATGGAAGTTACATCTTCCCTGCTTAAGAAGGTGATAAGTATATAATTTTTAAATTAGAGGGGGATTGGTTCTCTGTGAGAGTATTTTAGGGGATGACCCACATTCATATTGTTCTATAGAATAAGAAAACATCCCATATATAAATGAACATGAATGGTTCCCACATATTTGTGTTCTTATTTAATGTGATATTACCATGATTCTTGGTGGGTAGTTCATCCAATCGTTACCAAAATGTATTGATACTTGTGAATCTAGTATTTGTTGTTTGGGTTGAAACGTCAGATAGCATGGTTCATTACTAGGATTTCCACCTATCTATATTTGAAGGGAAAACACTATCGACTAGTAGGATTGTTAAAGCTAATTTTAGTACCAGAATTGAAATTGGGATTGATTTATATTTATTTTGTAGTGGGTTTACTAAGGTCACCTTGAGGTCGTGTTTCTATATAAGAACACATTCATAGACTGAAAAAAGTAGACCATTTCATTCATATCATTCAACATTATCAGTTGATGTGATGGGATGTTTGTATATACATGAGACCATGTGACCAAACAGGGCCCCTAGTACTATCATTTCAAATATAGGGAGTTGTTTCAAGTCATGGTTATGGTAGGGGTTGTAGAAGGACATGGGTAGAAATTTTCATTTGAGAACATCCTTCCATCCATAGATCAATAGACAATAAAAATAAAAAATACCAGTTTTAAATGGAATTATCCATGAATTCATTGATGAATTAAATAGTTTTTAGGAGTATCATATCCCTCTCATAAATTGAACGTATAATTATAGATATTAGGATACAGTTCAAATGGTTTATTTGGAGGCCTTGTATGGTTGGTCATTCAGTTCATCCCTATTCTAGATAGAGACAAGAGATGCTTCACTACATGGTCCTTATCTCGTTATAGTGACATCAGAGTAGGTTAAGATTTTCAGAAATAATATACCTACTACTCATTCTAGAGAGAATTTTTTTTACTGATTTTCATTGACAACCTCTAGAGTTCGTGGATGGGGATTGTGTTTTTCATGGGTATCAACCATGATGTAGGAAAAAGTGGATCCAAATGTAAATAAAGATATAGAAACATTTTATGGTATTTATTTATATTATAGAGAGATTAACTCTGTATCTTATCAGTTATTATTACCTCCAAGGTATTGTTCCATAGATAATGTATTCCTTATTTCACAGCTTCATCGGTATCATGATATCCCAAAGAATAATTTTGACCCCAAGTAATTGTATCTCTTTTCCGATGATTCTTTTGATTAGAATATAATATGAATCATTGAACAAACAAAAAACGCCCCCATGCCCAGTTTTCCCTACTAGTATGCATGTTATGGGAGCACAGTCATGTATAAAATGAAACTTTGGAAGAAAAATCTGACGTATGTTCCTCATGGATAGAGTTATTTCCAGATAGATTTCAACCTCCCAAGAAAGGTTATATTATGTAAGAGTGTCTTTGTTGTGGAAAGATCGAATGAACCTAGATTTTGACACATGTATGGGTCCTTTTAGTTTCAATATAGTTCCCTTTTTTGACATAATATTGCTGAATAGTGTGTTCAAGAATGTCTTGATGGTATTTTGGATTTTTTTGGTTCTCAGAACCCGATCCAGTGGGAGGAAATGGCTAGTTTCATGGTTAGAATAATCTCTATGAGGAAAAAAACTTGGTTATTTTTAACTATGTGGGAATTGAAAGAGATCATTATGAGGGTGCATGATTTGAACAAACCATGTTATTTGCACAACATGGTCATGTGCAAACTGTTGAAAAAAATTTAGAGGTGAGTTAATTTTTGGTTGTATGGTTTCCATGACTCTTAATACTAACAATTATGGTTCCCCAATCCTAAATACAAACATGACACATTATAACACCCTTTTTAAACATTAGGACCAAACATTGTGAGGCGGTTTTTAGGGATAAATTACAATTTTTGTCATAAAAATAAAATAAAATAAAACTATATCTCTTTGTTTTCCCTTTAGTATCTACAATCCCCCATTTTTCTTATTTTTTGATTCATTTTCCCTCTAAATTAGGAACATATCTCATGTTTTTTTCTGAATCCTAATTCGATCACCATTCATATTGAGGGGATCTGAACTGGTAATATCTCTAATCCTTTTTTAATCTTTCTTCATTCATATTCCTATCAACAATGAAATTTTGGTGGAAGCTCATTTTCTAAAATTTCAGGGTGTTGATCCATTCACTCAATATCTTCTAATCTAGGAATATCTAAGGGATGATATTAGGTGAGGTTATTTGTATAATAATGTGGCCTGTGGTATATAAATCACTCCTCAAGATTCTTCATTATATAAATTGTTATGTAGTTGTTCAAATTTCATCATGCATTGTCTTTCTAATATGTATTTCTAGATTGAAGTAATTAGAATTTTGATCTGATAACTATTACATATATTATATTCAACTTTTGATGGTACATCCACAACGCTAACCACCCCATGTAGGTTGATTCCAATGTTTATGCCCTTAATGTCTAGTTACTCATTAATGGTTGGTTTTGACCCATTAGCTCAACCATTTGAGTGTTTAAATTAACCCTACTAATGGTAAGACCCTTGAAGTAAATTTCTATCATATTTGTATTGGTATTTACAATGTTAACTTTCAACTTTAACAACCTCCGTATGTTATTCACTTGATTAGTCACTATTAAATTAAATCTTAAATTATATTATATATATTTATTTATTACTTGATCTCATTCAATGTAATTGGAGGTATTTTATCATGTCTATTTAATCCATTTACAGTTATGATTGAACATTGACGAAAAAACCATAATAAATCAATACGACATAAATGAGTTTATTAGGATTTAAATGCTTTCATTCTTCATAGCCTCATCACAGTAATAAATGTTAAGGAATAAACCAAATTAACTAATTAAATGATATTAATATTACATGTACTTAATTATTAATTGAATTAATGTATGGTTATTAATTGTTTATGTACGATTAAATAGTTATATGACTCATCTGAGTCAAGGTCATTTTGGATACCTGAGGGAACTCCTAGTGCAATCGGGGGTTCTATTCTGATCCATGGATTTCAGTAGCCTTGGTTACGACCCACTTTGGGACTTGATCCTGAACTATTAATGGATTCCTACTATGAAACTGCAGGATCCATCTTTTACTATTAGATGATTCCAGGGAAAAACTCCATGAATCCAATATGGTTTTTACAAGCATGAGGTGCCTTCGTTACATCCTTGGTCCAGGTCATTTCTTATCCTATTTTTCCATGGATGTATTCCATGGATTTTGGTAGATAACACTGTTTTGGAATGCCTTGGGAAATGATAAATGGAATACACTCTTACCATGGGTTGGGAAACAATTACTATTGAGTTGGTGACCATTTAGTTCTAGGTCTTCTTGGTTATCACCTTCGAGACACAAAATATTTAATATCAATACTTGTGGCCTTACTAATTCATGTAACCTTTATTATATATATCATGAGGTGATTTAATTGATAGAGATGACTCAAATGATATAAATATATATACTAGAATGTAATTAATTATTGAACTAGTTATGTGTTCAAACACAAGTAGAGTGTTAAAGCAGTTACATGGGCATTTATATTACGTTACCTCTTTAATTTTATATGTGCATTATTTTAATCTTTTTCAGTTTATATTATATAGACATGATGTTATACAAACCACTATTCATAGAATACTATGACTTTTCTCAAACCATATTCTAGAGTTATTGGTACCTGGTATGATTATAAGTATGTAGGCTTTGAAAAAGGGAATCATGTGGCTTTGGACTCTTGATTTACTGAATTTTAATTATGAAACTGGTAGCAGATAACTAAGTTTGATCTTGGGTTGCTAGGGATAGTTTTTGGTTTCTTTTATCTATATTGTATTACATTATTTTTAATTCCTTTGTATACATGTATTCGAGATTTATAGATACATGACATATCATCATCATCTTTGGTATTTGATTACTCATTTCTATGTTTTTTATTACTTATATTTTCTAATGTTGTGTGATCTGTTTACTTATATTACATTTTTAACATATTTACATGTTTATATAAATTATTTTTTATGATACCCCATTGTAATTATGACATAATAATCATGTACAAACACCCTAATTTCTTGTTCTTAGTCGAAACCTCAAGATTATGGGGAGAGGCGCTTGAGTCCATATGTCCAACTAGGCTCAGGGAACTTCTAAGTGGATTTATTATTTGTAATGTCAAAACAAAAAGTAAAATGATAGTTTATATTTTTAGTAAATTGAGATACTATTAAAATACCATTAAAAATATTCTTGATGAAAATATATATTTCAATTTGAAAATAAATTTTAAAAAGTGTTATTTTTTAGAATATGTGGAAATTCAATTCCTTTAAAAAGATTCATTGAAACTTTTAAAGAAATATTTAATGAAATGAGTGGTTATTTCCTTTGGTAATTCCATTTATTCAGTTAGAAAAACATTCATTTCTCACAATTGTAATAAGGATAATAGTATCTTATTTTGAAGAGAAGAAGATGATTACATTTAATCGATCCTGTAAAAATTCAAATAGATGTTAAAATTAAATTAATAAATATTTTTTCATAATGATGAAAAACCACATCAAAATAATTTTATAAAACATTGATATGAAAACATAAATAAACATTTCATCTAATGTGGTAAATAAAATCACCTTTTATTGAAAACATTTTCACAATTGTATTAATTACCAAAGATAGGAAAAGGGTACTATTACATGAACATTTCATGAATAAATATAGTCGAATAAATTTCATGAGTTACTTTAGAGATGGATTATATTATTTCATCATCATAAACTTAATAAAAAATAATCCCGATAAATGATGAGATTGCAAGCATAAAACCATTACCACTTTAGTTTGGTTTTGAATCACATCCTCTGGGAAAGAAATAATTTAAAATGATAATATTATTTCATTAATATAAATATATTCATGATATAACATATCATAGATGAATTATATACAAAACAAAAAATAAATGAGTGATGAATATGGAATATTACTCAAGGAAGTAAATGTGTGGTGAAAACCCATTTCCTAACGAATTTTTTCCTTTGTATGTGTTTGAAACTAATATATAATAAATATAATTATATTATAAATATTTAAATTTCAATAATTATATATATAATAAAATATAATACTTCATTATAACTTTGTTTCACCTGTTTATTAATAATTAATTTTTAAAATCAATGTTTCGGGTAATAGCTAATTCATTTTTCATGTATATTTTGGTTTAGTATTTTTTGTGCTTGTTCAATGATGATTGTTTTATAATCTAAAGAATGTTAATTAATTAATTAATATAACATATATATTAATTTTTTATTTATTTATTGATATATACAATATCAACAAATAGACAAATTTGTTGTACCATTCATGAAGATGGTAGGCTATCTGTACACATGAATTCTATTTTGATTTTTAAAATGGATAGAATGAAAGAAATTAAAATAATTGTTCACTTATAATGAATAATTATTATTTAATATAAATCATGTATATTTATTTAATATTTCTTTATTTCGATTCATGTTAAAATTAAACGAAAATTGTCGCACTTCGCTACCACAAGGCTTATGTCCACACGTATGCAAGACTGTCATTATTATTTTACAACGGATTGGACGGTAAGAAGGATGTTGTGATATTATAATTTCATAAGTATATTTTTTATTAATTATCTTATAAATACATTAACTCTATAAAAATTTAATTTATTTTGAGGTGGTGATGGAAAATGAATTACATAGGTACATGAGGTGGTAGGCTGTCGTACACACTATCAATGGTTTTGATTCACATTTGATAACATATGAGATGAATATAGTTTATTATATTAACATAATAACATCATAATATATGTAATAACTTATTTTTATTATTTCAATAGAATTATATAATATTTTATGGGAAGATGGGAATAAATAAAATGAATACGCATGGCTAAAAATTCTACCTCTTTTGTCAAGAATGTCATTAGGATTATAATTATTTAAAAACAACCATAGTTTTATGATATAAAAAGGTATTTAAAGTAATTTTAATGTATTTATAGATGTTATTTGGGAAGTAATTATCTTAATAGAAGAACCGGTTGAGTGTGAAGATTACTTTTGTTTGGTGTTCATTTATAATTTTGGGAAAGGAAATAATTGTAATTTTCAGAAAGAATAAAATGTAACCACATTTTAAACATAAAATGGATCATTCATGATTATAAAATTATACATGTGAAAAAAATTTCCATCAAGTAGGAATTTTATTAGTTTTATGACATTTTAATCCTTACTTTTTAGATTAACCAACGGTAAACTCGTTTTTACGTTAATAACAGTAATAAAGATTTACCGTATTTACTTTTAATTATGTAAAAAATTATGTTGATCATATTATATAACATTAATTATTAAAATTAATTTTTTTTTATTTTTTATAATTCTATCCACTAAATTGTAAGAATATAATATAAAATTAAGACCATACACATGATGAAATAACAGTTATTCAAAAACAAATTCCAAAATTTGGAAACATTTTATTATAAAAAATTGACATGATGTTGATTTAAATGAAATCATTTGGGATAATAATAATATAATATAACGATTTTTAAATCAAAAATATTTTAATAAAACATTTTATTTTTAAAATTATTTCATCAAAAATGATGTTTTCAATAAAATTTTTATTTTTAACGATTCATTAAAAGATTTATTATTAAAAAAATTCCCAAAGATTAACTAAAATATAAATTTAACAGGATTATTCCAAAACATAATATCATTTAAAAAAATATTAAAATGGTGAAAATTAATTTAAAAATTATTTTTATAATACATGATGAATCTATTTTTAATGAAGTTTTTCATAAAAACATTAATTTTTCGTACAAATGATTTTTATTTTCAGTTATACAAAATTGATCACCAGTGCGTTTATTTTATACACATATAAACTACATAATTTTAGTATTTTAGTCAGTAATATTCATAAATATGAATTTAATGTATATTTTATAACAATATACTATTTTACAGTTTCTTTATACTATAGGATGTGTGTATTTTATGTTATCGAATATATTTAATATATTTAAAAGAAAATATATTATAAATTTCTTGGTAGTTACACTCTACCCTTATTCAAAAAAAGCCTTATCCAGAATTTTTATAATTTCACCACATGATATTATTTGGGTAAATTTTCATCATAAAATCCTTAGGTTCCCATGTTACCTATTCTATATAATGATTTATTCAACATAACATTACCAGCTAACTCTTCTGATTCCTCAACACCTGTAACCTAGTAACAAATAATAGGATAGGCTCTTCATATTGAGATTAACTGGGTATCAATAATACTTTTTTACAGTTTATTACATCTGCTGGTCCTAGTACGTACTTTTATAACAATGAAATATGGAACACATCATTTACTTTAGAAAGAATTAATGGAATTTTTAAATGGTAATCTATAACTTTTATCCATTATAGAATTAAAAAAGGTCGGATATACCTCATTAGGTGTTTCCATTTATTAATAAACATTATAACACCTTTCGATAGAGATACATTCCAGAAAATGATATTTCCCACTTGAAATTAAAACTATTTCCTCCAGTTATCACTGTAGATCATTTTCATATTTTGAGATACTATGATATGTGTTTGAATATTCAATACATTTGTCATTATATCCTTCATAGGATTTGGATAAAAAATATTCCTTCCACCAACTTCATCCCAATAAGTAGTATTATGTAATCTCTTACATTATAATTCTATATACAATGACATTTGAATAATTTAATTAATGCCATAGTTATAAGATAACTCTACCAATTGTAAATTCTAATCCCACATACCTTGAAAGTCTAGTGATCATGTACAAAACATTTCTTCTAGTGTTTGAATAGTCCTTTTACACCGTATATAGAGTTTGAGGGTAATATTAAATTCATAAACATGGATATGTATCAAGAGACTTATAATAATTTTTTTTATAATATTGATGTAAATCATGGATCATGACCAGACACGATTGAAATAGGCGTATCATGATTTCGTAAAAAATCATTAATATATAGACTTTAATGGTACTAAAGAATTAAATATTTTTTTATAGAAAGCAAATGGGCATATTTTGTGAGGTTTTCACCTATAAAAAATATTTCATCATTCTTTCTAGGGTTGTTAGTTAATCAAGTGAAAAAATCCATAATAATGTCATCCCATTTCCACATAGAAATAGGTCGAGGTTGTATAAATTATATATAAAAATACCTCTCATCCTTCACCTATTGGAAAACTGAATATCATGACACATTATTTTAACTTTCCCCAATTATATTATACATCCAATGAATTTTCGTCCAATATCTATACATCTTTTGGATACCATGGTGTATAAGGATATTTGATCTATGAGCATCATCTAAAAATTCCCTCTTCATCTATGGTTTAGAAGGAACATAGAGACTATATCAAAATTTTATAATTCCATCATCACAAGTTAAGTCATCCAATATCCAATTACTCATGACATTAATTTTCATCGGAAAATTATCATCATTAGGTGGATAATTTTTTATTAGTTACATTGAATATGGTTTAGAAATCATTTGAAAATGGAGGGAATTATCCCCTTTCTAAATAATTACAATATCTATATATACTAGATCCATTAACATAGTATCACTATCAATCCCCATTTTGGTTAAGATTTCATGATATCTCATGATCAATGCATCTCCATCCTTATTATCCTTCCATGTGTGGTAGTGAATTGAGAAATCATAGTCCATGAGTGGATCGATCCATCACATATTCGTAGTATTGATCTATTATTGTGAAAATATATATTTCAAAATCTTATGAAATATGATTATCTCACATCTTTCACCATAGAGATAATTCCTCTATATCATCAAATAAAATATTACAGCTTCTGACTCAATATCATGGGTTGTATAGTTTTTTTTCATTATTCATTAGCTGTCTAGATACATATGAAATAAATTTAACATTCTGCATAGGAAGAAAACAAATTCTCTTATGTGATGCATCAATATATATCCGCAGTCCATTATATCCAAATGGTAGAGTCAAAATTGGAGTATTCAGAATTCTCCTCATCATTCATTAAAAATATTATTCACAATCCACATTCTATAAAAATAAAACCCTTTATGAGTAATCTTTGTTAACTGGTTACCCAGTTTAGAGAAATTCAAAAAACATAATCAATAGTATCCTTCTAAACAAATGAAATTTCACACCTCGGTTATAATAAGTAGTGTAGGAATTTCTTGGAGTGAATATATATTCATAGGATTAACTGAAAATACATCCTTAGAGACAAAATGGCCATGAAAATAAAATTTATAAACCCAAAATTTAGAGTGTACAAATTTTTCATATAGATTTTTTCTTCAATGAATCTATATAATGATATGAAAGTGCTTATTAGGGTACCCATTTATTTTAGAGAAAACCCTTATATTATCATTATATACTATAAAAATCTATAATAAATTACATGAATACTCTATAATTCTAGGACATGATAACTATGGGTATATAAGTCAATCCAAATGGAATTACTATGAAATCAAAATATACATACCTCATTCTAAATTATTTCATAATAATATATTTCATTTTTATTGACATTTCATGATACACAGAATAAAGGTCAATATTTGAAAAATATTGGGATATTGGATGTTGATTGAAAAAGTCAACAATGTAAGGTAGATAACATTTATTATTTATTATATCAAAATTGATTTCCCTATAATTAATTAACAATACTATATATCTGTATTTCTTCATAATGAATAATATAGTGGATCATTATTGTGAAACACTAGGGTTTATAAATCCATTATCACACTACTCCTATATTTTTTCAAGTACACTAATTCTACAGAATTCATCATATAGAATGAATTTTAAGTTGGTCATGGATCGTGGATTAAATTAATGGAAATCTTAGATTCACACTCTATTGGATTCATATGTAAACCCACATGATAGGCATCAACATGTTCTAGTAAAATAGGTTAACACCTAGGTAGAATATTAAATTTCATTCTCATATTTTTTATTATCATATTCCCAAAGAATCTCATTTAGAAAAGCTATTGGTGAGGATCTATACATGATCCAGTTGATTTTGTTTCTCCTATAAAGATTAATATTTACCTACATTCACAAAAATCATATCTTCCTTCTCTTTGTAAAAAATATTTGTACTATATTTTTAAATCCATCTCATGCAATGGATTATATCAAAATCGACCATAGTTATAATAATGGAGTTATATAAAAGATAATGTTTAAGTGTCATTATGGGATAGTACTGAACAATATTTTTTATATTGAGACATCAACTATGATTCATGACAGTAAACTCACTTATTAAGGTTTTTGGAAAATATATAACTTTCATTCAAACCATGGAAGATGTAATGGTGCTAGAAGACTGATAATAAAATAAATGATTTGATAAATTTGATGATATGATCAAACGACCAATAAACACATCATAAGGGAATTCAAACTCTAATTTTGTTATTTCATATACTTTTCAATTAACCCAGGTCATTTTATGCAGTAAATTACCTTAATGACTGGGAAAATATTTTCTATAGTGCTCAATATATTTAAAGTTAAATAAATGCACATTGCGTGATAATTTTTTCCGATTAAACCATGAGCATGGTTTCTATTTTCTCTAAACTTGTATCATATTCACATTCCTAGATTGAATGTTCTATGGTTTCTCTTTCCACATTTATTATAAAATGTAAATTTCACCTTTCCCTTCTTTCCTTTTTTCATATTTCCTTTTCTAGAGTGCTCAACCACACCTCTCTCATATTGATTCAAAATGAAGTCATAAGACTTGGAAAAAAATTTCTTTCACATGAGAGAAAGTGATATTATATCATCATATGATGAAGCTTTTTGAGATATTAGTTCTCATAAAAATATTGTCTAAAGTACAATTAGGAAATGATTAATATTTATCTTTGGATTACATTCAATGTTTGCATCATGGATTTTGAAACATGAAATTTTAGGTTTGTACTTAGCAATATTTTTCTTTTTATTTTGTCTCAATATCAAGAACTGTCTCTCTATAAATTATCATTAAAAATAGAAAAACAATTTCCCAGGGAGGGTACCTTAAAATTCATCCAATCCATTATTTTCGCATCCAATTCATCCTTAGTCTTCTAAATAAATTACATTTTTTTGTCATTATCCTTTGAGAGTTGATTAAATTACCTGACAACCCTCTCCCATTCAATACTTTCCAAAATGATAAATATCTACTTAAAATATTATATCCACTACTTAGATACAAATGGATTTATAAAAACATTAAATGATGGTGTTTTTCGATACATGAAATATTCTTGAATTGTTACTCCACATTTTGGATCAGAAGTATTATTCATACTTTAAGGTTATTAAACATTAACTTTGACAGCTTCACCCAATATTGTAATCATTTTTTAGCTCTATCGACAGCTCTAAATCCAACTTCATTATAATTCCCATGAGGAATATCCCAACATGAATTTTTCGTATTGATATTAGTTTCCACTCATTTCAATATCTTCTATTTATAAAAATTTAAATAAAATAGATTGGATTATTACATTAATAATTGTAATGTATAATTCTCGACAAGTAAATTACATAGAATAAATTGGAAATTAATATATATCTAATCTCAAAATGAATAACATGTTATCATTAGGAATACTCATAATTAATAAAAATAATTTCAAATACTTATTAGTATTTTTAATAAAAAATGTGAATTATACCATGATTATTCTTTAGGAGTGTAAAACTAGGTGTGCAAAAAGGCATGTTGTCATGCACTAGGTGATGATTAAATCTAATATCAAAACACCATTTTAGTGTTTTTACCGCTAGGTATAACTATTGTAGAGCCACATTCACTTATAGTATATCTTCATGGATTTATTAGTTGAAACTCTCCTAATATATACCTTACAAAAAAAATTAGGATGTTATATGTCATTTAGATATTTCATAAGAGTCATTCATATTGACTAATTCTATAATCTATGTCTTCCAAAATATATTTCCCAATGTTTCATATAAACTTACTTTGACAACAAATATATATACCTCAATGTTGGTGTATCCTAGAGTCCGTAGTTACATTTTTATATCGGCACCAAATATAAGAAATCAAATCATGAAGGACAAAATAGTTTAGTAGTACTGCTAGACAACATAAATATGTGAATATCATATTACAATTTAAAACAAAAAATAAAACATAGGATTTTATTTTATAACCCCACTATTCTCTCAATAACATCACTATATATAAATTATAATGCACATTAGGGTATCCTAGTGAATGGAACCCTATGAAATGGTTTATTTATAATACTTACTAAATGTATTCTGGTAGTAGAAGATATCATGAATAAATATAGTACAAAAAATATGGAAATGTAAATAACTGAAATTGATTCCATTTAATCAATAACATGAACATCAAGAAAAAATATGGAATGAATAAATTATGATTAAATAATTCTATATAAATAATCATGTGGGATAAAAACATATCCATGGATAATATAACTAATAAAATAGTCACATGGACATCAATAACAAATCACACAATGAGGGAATTCAGATATCATAAATCATAACCATAATTTCAAGGAATCATAATAATACATCCTATATAAATGGGTAAAGATTCTATCCATACTCAATCTAGATTTTCTCATAAGACCTACTAATGCCCCAAGGGGATATAGAGGTCCCCACCAATATCTTATTTTTTTCACGGAATTCCTCATCTGAAAGGGGAGAAACGTAATCATTGAAACATTCGTATTGTAAAGCTAGCATAGCCAACGAGCCCGTACCCGAGTGGTAAGGGCTCCTGCTCGGCATCGAAGAGACCTAGGTTCAAAATTGGGTGGAGACAAATTTCAGGGTACTGTAGCAGTACTATAGAAGGTACTGTTCAGTACTGTGTCAGCCGGACTATTCACCTGATTTGGGATTTCGGGCCACCGGGCCTCCAGGCCATGGAAGACCATGAAGTATCCCATTTCACATAGAGCATGCCCCTGATTAGGATCAGAGAACCAGTAGTAGTCATGAGAAGAAGAGCTAATGGGATTGGAAGAATGAGAGGGTATGACAACCGCCATGAGGACCAAGCACTGTGCATCTTTGTATGGGGAAATTCTCGTAGATCAGCAATGCAGGTGGGGAGCTAAAGGCAACCAATGATGCAGAATATGGGGAGGGGCAATTCAAGTGGGCTGGGCCTACGAGTCATGTATTGGGCATGATATGCCTCTAGGCCTTTGAGTTATGTAATACAGGTCATGTTGGGCCTTGTGCCTTGGGCCTATGCATCATGTACGGGTTCCCCTTCAACCCATAAAAGGGGGATTATCTATATTAAAATAAAAAATAAGGCCTTAGGGCCATTCGTTCAAAAACAAGCATAATGTTTTAATAATTTCCCAAATTAATTTGTATAATCAATGTATACATTCATATTGGAAACTAGCATATGAAATGTTAATAATTTGTTCAATCAGTAATCATTATAATAACCCATGTTGGGTGATATGGATTATGGTATCAAAATAGTATATACCCAGTCTAATTGATCATAAACAATAAAAAAAATTATAAGGACGACCTCAATACAAAACTTTCCAGATGAAGAATACCTAAAATGAGGGTCTTGTCTTTGATAGATAGAACTACTAGAAAAATTTAATTATATACTTGAGAAGGATAAAATGGGGGCCATTGTCCATGTGTATCGTATTTGGTGATTATTTTTTTCTTTCATTTTTTTCTCATTAATTTTCCCAAAAATTTTAGAAGGATACGAAAGAATTATATTAATAGTATTAGAATTTAAATTCAAATATATTTAAACTAAATTGTATTAGAATAATCTAAAAGAAATTATATGAAGATAATTTTTGTATTAATAAATGAAAATAATATCTAATATTCAAGGGTAATTTATTTATGTTGTCAAAGTTTTAATTATTTTGGACTATCTATGATAAATTTAAAAAAAAATTGGAAATGAGTTTTTGTGTAAAATTATTATTTTGTTATTGAAATGATGGATCAAATTGTAATTTATCAAAATATGTCAAAGTATAAAACATTGAATTATAATTGATATTATATTGAAATTAGAAAATTTTAATTATTACATTATCAAAGAATAATTTAGAGAATAAAAATTGTCTTAGGATAATCACAAAGTTTTATAGATGGATATTTTATTGAATATAAAGATAATTAATTCTGTTAACTGTTAAGGATTAATTAATAAAATTTTCAAATTATTATCTTGTGTTTATAAAAAGATAATTTAAGTGAAATTAAGAAAATATATTAATAAAAGGATAATATTTAATATATTATCAATGGAAAATTATAAAATAATAATTTATAAGAAATTATCAAAAAATATTTTAAATGAATAATTTATAATAATTTATTATAATATAATTATAAAATGATATTTTTTTGTAGGATTTATCAAAATATATTTATAAATGAATTTTTTTTGAGAAATTAATGAAAGATAATTTTAACAGTATAATTTAAGAGAAATTATAAAAATATAATTACATAATAATAATTTTAAATAAATAATCAAAATATAATTGTAAATGGGTTATTTATGAGAAAATATCAAATGACAATTATAAAAGGATAAATTATAATAGCATAACAATAGATAATTATGAAAGGATAATTTATGAAAAATTATCAACAAATAATTTTAGAAGGATAATTTATATAAAATTATTGAGAGATAATTATAAAGGAATAATTCATAATGAATTGTTTATAGATAATTACAAAAATATATTTAATATGAAATTTTTATAAGATAATTGTTCGTGAAAAGAATATTATGAGAACATGTATTGACTGAAATGATAACATGGAAATTATCTTTGAGAGAGAATGTATCATTTCATGTGATGTCTAATATATTATTCAAATAAAATCATTTGGTTTATTTTTAGGGACCCATAGTCAACCTCGACTGTTGAAATTTCGATAATAAGGACTCAAAGAGGAGTTCTTGACTGGTTTTTACTAGCCTTTTAGGTCAAATACTTTTAAGTTATGATGTTTCTTAACTTTTATGGATCTAGTAAAACATTTTTTCACTGTATAATTATTGTGTTTTAATATTTAATATCCATTCTGGGCTTGTGATTTTATATGCGCATGTGTGTATCCAGTGACACTATATTACCATAATTCAAGAGAATTGTTGAGATAACTAGATTCCATGTTGATGTTTTAAATACATGTGGTATTTAGGATGATTATATATTTTTTCACGATTTGTGCCTTGATATATGTGCCTTGATATGTGGTATTGATATGATATCAATGTTTTCTTATGATATTTGTGTATATACTATATTTTTCTGTTATGCATGGTAAAAAAGTAAAAGGTGGACCCATCGTGGATTGATTTCCCTAGAGGGGGTTCATGTTTTGATGTTTCATGTGACATAATAATGAATTTGATATGGATGATAGGGCTTGATGGCCTAGTGTGGACCAACCTGGGGGAAAGATGATCATAAGTTATCAATCCCATATGTGATGACTACGTGTCATGAAAGTCATGTCTAATGAGGCCTACATTGAAACTGTGGGGAAGGATGGTCTATGTGACATTCCCAGGAGATAACACCAGGAAATGATGTCCATGTGCGGTTTTTCCTAGATGAATGGGCCTTTTATGGCTATTGAGTAACATGATGATGGTTCTATTGTGATATGTATGTGTCAACAGATCATGATGTTATCGTGTTGTCTGGACGAGAGGTATGGGACCTATATTTTTATTGATCAGTGTGAGGATTGATATAACATATACACATTTCCACAATTGTTCATATTTTTTCTAGTTTGGATCCAAATCAAGTTTGGTAAGTGGATTGTAGTATCATGGTTAACGTGTAGCTTCTAATTTAGTCTTATATTTGTATTATAGTTACGTATTTATAATTATTATGGAATTCACATATATATTGAGAACATTTGGTCTTCAACACATTTGTGGTGTCTTATAGGGTCTTTCCCTCACACCCTACTCATGAATATCAATGCACTTTTATATTTCACAACAAAAGATTTGTTCTAGGGATGAGTTATTATGGTGGACAATTGAGTAGTGAAGCATGTCGATAGATCCTACTGGGAATGAAATCGGAGTATCATGTCTATGTTTGTTATTTAATTATCTTGCATTTACCTACTTCTTACACTCTTTATTGTCTTACCAATTTGGGATCTAATTTTATATGTATGTCATTATTCATTTTCAACATTTTTCTATAATTATTTACATATTGTTTGGTTTTTTATTAAATATTTCCCAAATAAATAACATGATATTAGTGGTATAGTCTCCCCATTATCATATTTAGACCATAAATACAAGTCATAATCCCCATGCATTTGGGGAGGCATGCATGATTTCATGTGGTATTTCGGCTTATACCTAATGGTGTGGGTTGGGATGTCAAAAAATTATATAAGAGGATCGAGACACAATAAAAATTTTCTCTTTTTCTATCGTTTGTGAGAGATTAGGTTTGAGATAGGAAGGTTTATACATGGGTAGGGGAACAATGACTAGGTCTATCCTGCACTGTATAATGGACCATTGAGTTTCAATAATTTGTTGGACTTGAGTTTTACTATTTCTATTGATTGAACTCAACTTAGATGATGTACATGATGTTAATATTTTATTTATGAAATTTATTATGTGTTCATACATATTGACTTGTCATGCAGTTTCACATAACATATAAATACTTATTTTTCTATTTCATAGAATTTAATTTACTAAATTCCTTGTTTTAAGCTGTCAATTTGGGAGAGTTTCTCTTTGTGTGAAATATTTTTGTTTCCATTCTATGTGATATATCAAGATTGGAATAAATTTGTTGAATGGAATATTTTTCAATGTTAGTATATATATATAATTATTATAACTACCACTTAGGGATATAAACAATGCTTACTACTAAGAGGGGGTATAACTTAGGTCAAGGGTAGACTGGTTGGAAAACATTATTTGACCCCGTAGAGTGATTAAGAAAAACCTATTATATTCCCCTAGAATGATTTGGGTTTATCCTAATGACTCTAATTATTTTCTAAATTGAAATAACAGTGTTTAGACTCCTGTGAATATGTGTTCCTTGAATTATAGAGAATGTTGACGACAACTCCAGTACTGACACTCAATGAGCCTGGGGTTGGTTACATAGTTTACTGTGATGTATCAGAAGATAGTATGAGAGTGGTGATGGTGAAATGAAGTCATGATTAGGATATGGGTCTCATCGTCTACATCCCTATGAGAGGATCAACCTTATTGGTGACATAGTCATGTTGTCCCATTCCATGAATTATTGGTGACATAGTCACTTTGGTGTGATCTTTTTTGTATATAAGACCTTGATATACTTCAATACCTCTTCCCACAAGCAGACATAAACTAGAAGAGGGTGTGTTGGGTTATGTATTTCTGGATTCTCAAACACAAGATCATTTATACACCTTGAAAAGGTAACATCATTTCATATACTCTTATCTATAAAATGTATAATGATAAAGAGATCTGTTAGAGGTAATTGAAGGACCACTAACACATGGTGAGATTGTTTGTTCACCGAAGGACGGATTCGTCTAAGGTTCATGGATCTGTGAATTTTTTCAATTTAGTGATGACATCCAAACTTTTGGACCTAGTGAAGATATGTTAGTATTCATAAATAGATCATCCTATAATGAGGGGAAACTATATGGTGGTGACTCAATTCCCTGATTGATGATGGAAAATTATTACATGATCCAAGTACATGGGAGAGTTACATTCCATCCTTCCATAGTATAGGACATGGTGAGGGATTACCATAACTCTATATGGGTAGTAAATCTCAGTGCTATCAAGATGTATCACGAATTCAAGATGCGGTTATGGTGGTCAGGGATGAAGAGATTCATTGATATTTTTATCTATTTATGCTTTACCAAGCATAAGATAATGGTTGAGAACTAGTTTCCTGAATGGTTTTCACAACCCCTCCTAATACCAATGTTGGAGTATGATGATTTAAAAATTATATTTTTTATGGGGTTACAGAGGATCTTAAGTAGTCTTGAGAAATCATGGTGACTTCTATTAGGTTAACAAAATATACTTACACATTAATGATTATATAGACTCTCTTAGTTGAGTTGATCTGATAGATATATGTTTGAGAAATTGTACACTTTAGTGGAGTTACCATGAGAATTTTTTCTGTTAGAGATTCATATCTTATGTCACACTTTTGGAAGGGATTACATAAATCCCTAAAGATGTTGATTAGATTGATCTTGGCATTTAATCATCATACTCACACACAATTTGAGTAGACATTATGTATATTTTCCTATATTCTTTAAGCTTATAATATTTAATTTGGTGTAGTGTGGGATGATCACCTATGGTTTATTGAGTTTTCAATCGATAATAGATTCCATGATATGATTTAGATGGACAATTATGAGGCTCTATATGGGATACCGTACTGATCACAGATACCTAAGGTGGGTAAGGAAGCGATTATGGTATCAGTTTGGTTTAGCAGGCCTCTGAGAGAGTGCATCATATTATAAAGAGGTTTATCACTTATCAAAGCAGAGATAGATCTTATGTAAACAATTAGTTGAGAAAATTTTATTTAATAATGGCGATGAGTATTTTTTTGGGTGACTCCTCAACTGGTTGTAGATGTAAAAGAAAGAAAGGAAATCTATCACCATATTTTTTGTGCCCCTTTTGAACCATGAGTTGATATGGGTAGTGTAATATCATCTAAACCTCCCTTATCACTATAATGGTATGAACAATGTGTTCCATGTGTCACATCATCAGCGGTATGTATCAAACCATGTGCATGTTATTGAATGAAGGGACATTGAGATGGATACCAATGATTCATATGAGGGTCATCTGTTGTGGATCCTAGATCAAATAAAAAATAGGTTGCAATAAAATATGGTACCACTAGTCTAGATTCAGTAGTAGCATGGAAAGACCTAAGAATAAATGTAGAAACATGATTCTAATACTTGTACTCACTATCATGAGTTATTTAATAAAGATAGTTAAAGATACATATACAGTATGAGAATTTGATAGAAGGATATAATTGTAATATCATTAATTTTTTTAGACAATAAAACCCACTTTGATAATAATTTAAAATATATATTTGTTAAAATAAAAATTTTCAGTTAAAATAACATAATATATGTTTTAAGGGATTTCTGTAACGGTAAATCCATGTTATAATCTTAAACTATTATATTGAATATTTTGGAGTTTGGAGCTGATTAATGATATGATTCTTAGTCCTATATAGGCTTTATGTATTTGAAATAAAAATATTAAAAATATTATATTATGCGCTGGTGACGTACCCAAAGTAAATTAATATATCCCAAAGTGTGCATCATATGAGAAATATGAGACAACTGTTAAGTCTAGGACATTGGGTTTACCCTAAGGGTATAACTTTTGTGAGCATCAAAAATTTGGAAAATCACATGTGAGGATAATTTGATTAATATTTTTACTGAGTTATTTAAAAATAATAATTGAATATATATCAAAAAGTTCATCATATGAGAAAAATTAGAGAACAATTTAGTTTGGGATTTGGGTTCTACCCTATGATGCATATAACATTAATGTGTATTGTGTTTTTTTCAACATTGCATGCGATAATACACTTTTATGTGTAATTATATTAATATTCTTTTTTTTAAATAAAAAATAATTAATATCTCCCAAATATTTGATCTTCTGATAAATCTATGAAATTCGATAGGTCTGAAACATTATTTTTACCCATGGCAGGTGTAAATTTTATGCAAATCAATCTTTTGGTCGTATTTCTCAAAATTTTGAGTTATTAAATATAATTATTATTATAATTAAAATTTATTTTTCTTATTATACTCTCCAACACCTAAAAAGTAACCTCTAGAAAATAATTTTCCTTTATCTAAATCCTTCACATTTTGACCATTTTGACCTGTTTTAATTGGAAACAACATAATTTGAGGATTTTAATAAATCATTCATCATTTTTTCGATGAAATGGTTGATTAATGTTTTTATTTAATTCTACAATAATTAACACATTTTAGGGTTCTAATTGCAAAAATATATTTAGTTTCATATTATTTTTTAGATTTCGGATGACCTTGGATCTCCCCCAAGTTTGATTAGTAAGGCTATAAATATCTATTAATGAAACATGACAAGGAAACATGCTACTTGATGCAAAAACACTCCCCCTTGGACTCTGTATGCATGGTATTTGGGGTTTTTCTATTTGTATTATATCATTTATTAATTACATTTATTATTTCTAAATATGTAGATGTCTAAAAATAATATTAAAAATAAAAACATTATAATTTAAATATAAATAATATAAAAAAAATAATAATAATCAACATTATATTATCATAATATTTTTTTTTGTTTTAGTACAAGAAAATCAGTATGAATGTTCAAGGATAATTTATTTAAATTATAATGTTATAAATATTTTTTATTTTCAAAGATAATTATTAAATGAATTTTAAAAGTAATTTTTCTATTAAACTATTAAATTATAATTAAAAAAATAATTTAGTATGATGATTTATCAAATATTATCAAATAATAAAATATTTTATTATCCATTATAATCTATTAAAATTATCATATGATAATTTTTACATTATTAAAGGATAATTTATGAAATAAAATTTATCATTGGATAATCACAACAATTTATTAATGGATTATTTATATAATTTCTATGTGATAATTAAATTGAATTATCAATGAAGAATTATTAAAAAAATAAAATGATAATTGTGAGTTTGTCAAAGGATAATTTTTTTATAATTATTAAATTATAATTATAAAAGAATAATTTATAATAACTTATCAATGGATAATAATAAAAGGGTTATTTGTCAGATATTATCAAAAGATAATTATAAAAGGATAATTTATTATAATTTATGAAAATATAATTATGAAGAGATAATTTGTGATAAATTAAAAAAAATTATAAAATGTATTTTCTGAGAAATTATAAAAACGTAATTATTGGAGAATAATTTATGATAAATTATCAAAAGATAATTATAAATTTATAATTTATCAAAATTTATTTATAGATGGATAATTTATGACAATTTATCAAAAGATAGTTATAAAGCGTATAATATATAATAAATTATAAAAAACATTATTAAAGTATAATGTATGAGAAATTATCAAAAGACAATTATAAAAATATATTTTATAATAAATTATCAAGAGGTAATCATAAAAGGATAAATCATAATAAATTATCGTGGGATAATTATAAAAGGATAATATTTAAAAATTATAAAAAGATATTTATTCTTGAGAACATGTATTTTGAGAACATGTATTGAACTGAATGATAATATGGAAATTATCCAAGAGAGTGAAAGTATGATCACATATGTTATTTTATTTCATTGTTAAATTAAAGAATTAGTTTTGGTTTTAGGGGCCCTTGGTGAATATCGACTGTCTGTGTTTCTATAATATAGTCATGAAGAGGTGTCCTTTACTGGTTTATCATCTCCCATTTACATCGATGAGTTTTGAGGTTCAAAGTTCCTCACATTCATTAGGCTCTTATTATAAAAGTTTCCAAAATATGATTATCATATTACCAAATTTTATATCCATGAATTTCTTTTCATTTCATGTGGGTGTGTGTGATACCTATGAAACTTTAGGACCAAACTCCATGAAAAATCCTGAAATAGCTAGATTCCATGTTAATATATTATTCACATGTAGTAGATATGATGATGTTGTATTTTATCATGATGTGTGCCTTGATATCTTCTCTTGATATATGTCATTTTTGTGTTGTGATATTGTGGTATATGATATGTTGTTGTGTTATTCTTCGTAACAATGGGACAAGTGGACCCATTATGGTTCAATATCACTAGAGGGGGAGTTTGTTCAGAAACTACATTATAAATGATGATGAGAACGAGATGGATGATGATGCTAGATAGCCAAGTGTTGCCTGACCGGGGGGTGTGGTGATCATGAGTGATCATACTCCTATATGATGACCATGTGGTTTGATAATCATGAGTCATCAGACCTGTACATCAATAGTGTAGAATAATGGTCTTTGTAACCTGACCTGGATATTGTGTTCGGGGCATCATGGCCTAGTGTGGTCTAACCTGGAGGCACGGGGATTGTATGACTATCATGTAGCTTGAGGATGTAACTATTGTGATATAAAAAACCTTGGGGTATGATGGTTGGGGGTAATCTAACAAATAGTCCTGGAGCCTATACAAATATCGATCAGCTTTATCATGTCTCTGACATTGATACAGTTCCAGTATTATTTTTATGTTTTCTAAAATAGGGCTGAAGTAAGAATGATTGGGGGTTTTGGTGTCTTCATTATAACATGGACACTTTGTTTTGGATTTTATGTTTATTATTATGAAGCATTTTCATTATTATGAAATTAAATTTTATACTTGAGCACTTAATGTTTGGGAAACATTGGTAGATTCCTATTGAGTATTTCACTCACAACAAACATGGGAAATTTAGTGAGCTTGTAGATTTCATGACGAGAGATCCAATGAAGGTAAAAGGCTATGGGGTAGATAGTTGAGTGGTCATGGATGGAGCTGGAGTAAACCGAGACAGACATTGGAGTACCCCATAGTTGTTTCATTAGGTAATAATCTTGTATTTACCACTTTCTTACACTCTTGATATGCATACCACTTTGGGATATATTTTTATATGTATTTATTTATTCATATATTTAATTTTATAAGTATTACATAATTATTGTTTTGTTATTGTTTGGTATTTTCTTACTCGATGACATAATTAAGAGGGTATAGTATTCCCACTGTTTATTTTAGAGCCTCACTACAAGTGACCAACCTCTTGAATATAGGGGGAACTTGAGGTCACATGTAATTGTGGATCAAACTTAGTGTTTTGGGATGGGTTATTATAGGTTAAATCATATGTTTAGTATTGAGTAGTTAACAATGGATTCAATAATGGAATAAGCATGGAATAAATAGTATTATACAAATAAACTTTCAAAATAACACCATAATAAAATTATACTAGAGGCATACTACATACATGAAAATAAATAGAAAACATGTATAATAATTACTTATATAATATTTAAAGATTCTATAATGTTATACATCATAAAAATAAAAACCAATATTTATTTTAAAATTTCATACATAAATGGGTAATTCATATACTAATGCCATATCAATTATATCTCATGAGACCAAAATATGAATTTAGTTCTTATCAATACAAGTCATACACATCGCTAATTTAGTTGATTGCATTCACCTAATGAGTTGAAAAGACATTTTATTACATTCTCAAAGAGACTTGTTAATTAATAATTCATAACTAAAAAAATTTATCCATATAGTAGAAATATTTTAAAAAAAATTATCTATTTAATGTAATAACATGTCTATCTTGGAACATATTTTAAATTCAAATTATAATCAAGATGTTATTATCAATATAATAGGAGTGGTTCAAAGTGTACATTCAATGTATTGAGTTTTCAATAGATGATATTAATTTATTTAATTAGTTTAATATAATTGGATTCCAATTTAATGGTAGTAAAAAACATCATAATATTTTATAAATAGAGTGTGAGTAATCAATTGAATTTTCCCTAGGTGTGTCTATCTAGGGGTATTTTTTCCAACTCATCATGCACTGAGCAGTGATTGAGTTGATACTCAACCAGTATTTCTCAGGGTTTTTTCCCCTAGGAGAATTTTTTTTCACATTCTATTATCCATATCAGTATTTAATTTCTTTTAATTCCACAAACACAGACTTTTCTTTTCAAAATTAGGGATTTTTTGTCATTATGAAGGATTTGGTAAGAATTCAATCAAAACCCCTTTCAAATATAGTGCACATAATTGAACATAAAATAACATAAATAAATGATAATTTAGGATAAAATATAGAAAATAGGTTATATATACACCATATTATTGAAATTATGTATATTATAAAAAACATGTCTCAATGAAAACGAATTTGAGATGAAAATTCTCTTTCCATTAATCTCGCTTAGCCGAATGTACTCTATACTCAATGATAAGAAAAATTGTGATCTTAATCACCTATTTTAGAACATTATTTAAACCTCTATAATTTTTGAAACATGATTTATAACAACTTAATTCAAATATATTTTTAAGCCTTATATTAATTTCATCATCATATGTTATTAGCTCTAATTGATTGTTTACTACTACTTTTGTAATAAAATTGTTTAATTTTATACATATTCAAATTTAATCATTATAAATCATTATAAGTAATGTAATTTATATTTTATGATAATCTAAAATGATCTAATTTCAACTTCTAATATTTTCATTTATTATGTGTTGGTGAGATTTATAATGAGATTATTCTGATAGTTTTGATGAACACATGGTGTTATATTAATAATAAGTTAAAAATAAATTTAACTTTTCTTGAACCATAAACCATATAATATGTTTTCATTAATATAAAAAACTGTATTAGTTATGTTTACATATTCACCAATGAGATAAATTTTTAAAATTATTCAATTGATTGGTAATACCAACCCAGAAATGAATACGGTATAATATATGGGTGGGTATGGTTAATAAAGTGTTTTTTGGAATATCATAATTATTCTAGAAGCATAATGATACATTTTATATTTTTTAAAGATTATAATTAGGTCATACTTTGGTATTATTCATAGGAAAAACTAGATTTAATAATGAAATAAATCACTTTCAAGGACGTGGTGGTCCATATGTATGCGCTTGTAGCGTGTCTGTTTATATAGAATGTAAAGGAGGTACAAATTGGTTTATAAATTAATAAAATTTTTAAAATTTTAAATTTTAATATTTATTCACTGAATTAAATATTTTTTCCAATAATTTATTTTAGTTATGAATAAAAAAACACATCACTTACGGTGGAGGTATTCCTAATGTAAAAGAAGTGGTCTTTCAGTTTTCTAAACAGGTTGGAGGAAGGTAAAAGAGTGTTTTTAATCTAGTATAATAGAATTATGTAACTGTATAAAAAATTATATAATAAATACATGGATATAATAATATTTATTTGAAAAATGATAAAAATAAAAAAGATAACATTATTGATAATATTAATTATCTATTTGGGAGTTCTCTATTTTGTAAAACATGAAAGCTCATTTTCATTGTCATTTTTCTAGAAGAAAATATTATATGATGTGGGTATAGTGTCTGGGAGATAATATAGAATATTTTTTAAATAAATAATATAATATAAATGGTGGAAAAATTTAATGGATTAGAACTCCATTAATAAGTGATGAAAAAAATTATTCTTGTAAATAATCATTAATTTTTCAAAGATGGCATGAGACTATTAAAAGTTAATGCATCTAAAAGTGAAAAATAATGGATATTGGTGTGAAATAAGGTATACATTGCCTCCAAAATTCATATTAAATCTTTTTTTAAAAATGTTTCAATTTTTTATCACAATATTTAACATTTTATTATTTTGGTTTTTACCATCATAACTAGTTTTTACACAAGCTATTTATATTTTATTGAAAATAAAACATAACCCTTATTCCAATTTTTTTTTGTTATTATACTAAATTTAATATCTATATAATGTAATTAAATTTTTAAATAACTTAAATTTATATTTTAAATACTTAATATATATAAACACTCTTTTTTTAAAAATATACATTTTCCCATTAATAGATATTAATAAAATTTATTATTGATTACAAACTGAATGAGTGTTAATATATTTATATATAGGATTTGAAATTATATTAGAGTCATTTTTTGATAATATATTAATTTATCATGTTGTATTAAAATAACACATTGTTAATAAAACAATTCATCGACTATAAAAATTTTACAATTCTAATGATAACTAACATTAATAATTGAAGACTAAATGATTTCCCCAAAATTTAATTCACATTGTTAAATATTATAAACATGAAAATTTAAAATATGAAATAAATTTTGTTATATATAATCAATACATGTGATTGAAACCAATTTTTAATATAATAGAATAAAAAATTACAATAAAATATTACCTATGTTTCCAAATTATTAATGTTGAGTTTCATAATTTCAACACATTTTCCTTAGAGAATAATTTAACTCCATAAATACATTTTTTATCATGAAAATTTTTTTATATGTTTTTAAATTATAATTTCTTCTAAATATAATCATAAACACTGCAATACTTGTAAAAATAGTATTTTTACACATTATTCTAAAAAAAATACAAACAACTCTAAAATTAAACATAAAATGATTTTGGTATGAATAATATAAATATGAAATCATTTAACAAATTAAAATTATTAGAATTTTAGAAAATTAACTTTTATGTATAATTATGATTGAGGGCTCTTTAGATGGTGCATTTTGTAATAGATTTGGTGTATAGTTTTCACCTTCTATATTAAGGTATAATGTAATATATATATGACACTCCATGTGGTATATATAGTCGATCATCCAGCCTAAAAAACATTTTTTCTCATGGGAATATCTTATATATCTATTTGAAATGATACCCATGAAAACATTAACATTTCATCACAACATATAGTTTTAGATGGTGAAAATTATTTAGGTCCAACTAAAAGTTTTACTTTGTGAGGTCAATTGAAATTTTTGTTCATATAATATGTGTAGAGGATGAGAAATAAAAATAATGTGGTGGTTTTTTTATAATCATACACATTTTCTATTATTAATCCCTTTAATAATACTAACATTAAGTAAATTATAATATAATCGTATCCCATATGACAGACCACTAAAAAGATCTTATGTTTAATACACATTTAAAGATTTTTTAAATTCATTACATCTCAATAAAATTCTTCCCACATCTCTTTGTGTCGATCTGATAAAAAAACACCCACTAAACTATTTTAGCAATTAATATCAATATTGAATCTTTATTACGAATAATGGAAAGACATACGAATCCAATTTTTAATGTTCAACTCATTGAACATCATATTAAAAACTCTTAACATCACAATATTTAATTTTATGATGTTAATAACTTCTATTAAATAATTAAAATAATCATTATAATCATCATAATTTTTTTACATTCATACTTCTATTTTGATATCATTTGTTAAAAATGTCACACTTTAAATTAATATATTTCATCACCCGTATTTCCTAAACACTTTTAGGATATAAATATACTTTCAGTTTATTATGGTAACTAATTATAATTTTTTACATTCCAATTTACAAATATTCCTTATATATTTTAAATATATTAAGTGAAATTAACATTGAAATTTACTAGTGTAATATTTAATATATACATTGAACTACTCCAAATTAGAACATACTTCCACTAGACTATTGAAAATTACATTCTCTCCTGAATTTCATTCAATGATATGTAAAGTGATTTATGATATAAAATAACACATATTTCTATTTGTATAAATATATAACAAATAAACTATTTCATTCATATCATATATGGTTTTGAATGTGCTTAGTTAAATATACATCAATGTTTTTTAATTATTTAAAATATTCTATTTTGGGTTTGTAGGATAAAATAACTAATATTTTATCAAATTATCTTTTATAAAATCATTAATTCTAGATAAAAATTTTCTTTATATTTCTCACATTTTAAAAAAATGTATACTTGGTTCAAACATAACCATGTATATCCTAAAAACATCAAATTTATTGATAACAACCATTTTTAAAATATCACCTCTTATCAAATAAAGGAAAAAATATTAAAATTACATATTAATTATTTTAATTCATTTAATATTTAATTTAATCTATTGCATTTGACACCTCAATGTATAAGCTTCTGGATCCATTAATCTAATGCATACATTATCCACCATAAAACAATATTTCTTAATTTTTTTATATATTCACAAAAATTGTATAATATACAGTGGGTATCATATAACCATTTAGATAAAATTACAAAATCAAATTTCATTAATACATAATGTGGAATATTCACTAAGTATCTTATAATGTGTTATTTATTCTAAATAGTTCCTTCTCCAATATCAGGGTTCACAGAAATGAAATCACTCCCCCGCCTTCCATTTATTTAGTGTAAATGGAATTTCAGGATCTTCTTGGTCTGTCTTCATTTCCATCATGATAAAATATTAACCTCTTTATGTATCATCACTATGGAACGTAATCCAAGACTAATGATTTCCTTATTATAAATCATCAACAAATTGAAGAGGTCAGGTAAGTTTTTTTTGAAATCATTCATGTCTTAACTCACAGTAAACTATGGAAACATTTCTAACAATGAATGAAAATTTAAGTATGTGGCTAGAAAAAGCAAGAGTGGGGACCCTAGTCACTTATTTTAATTTATATTCACAATAATATTGAGACATGATCATATAATTAAGTACCTTTAACTATCATACTCACATAGAGTTATTTAGAAGCATCAAATCATTTATTTCAATCTTCTTCATAAATTTATCTATGACCTCATATACATAAACAGTTTCATGATTCTTCTATAGAATAGGCTTTATAGATACAATAATAAATTTTTATACATCAAAATAACCCTTTTTTTAATAACAATAAAAATTATTCACCTTTTTTTCAATATTATTCAGATTGTTCTTCCTTAGTAACTGGTTTCTCAAACATGTGGAATTCTTCTTTGTACTTGAGGACTATTCTTATGTGTGTTTACCAGTCTACGAATTTGCCTCTATTAGAGTTTTAGTTTAGTAATATTGGTATCAATGTTATATTTTACAATTATAATTCCATAAAATATACAGTGGAGTTCTTTGTCTTATGAATATCTTGTTATACATTAATTTAATAAGGACATTTATTAAATATTCTCCCACCAAAATTATAACCCATTTTAATTTAAATGAAATCAATTTGTGGAACTAGATCTATATTTTATAATGGATGTTCATATATAATCTCATAATATAATCCTTTATTATATCTAGTACTGGATAATAAAAATTAAATCCGAAATGAAACTTACATAGATGAGTGGAAAAATATTTATCTTAAACATTATATGAATTATTTCAACTTGATTATTTTATTATATTAATATTTTGAGTTTCTGTGATAATTGTAACTGAAATTATATATCAAAAATGAATATTAATATTGTAAGTGTCACCTCATTTAATTATTACCTTACACTGGATAATATAAGAGAAACAAGCTAATTTCAACATACTCAGTTGGATGATAAAGATCATTAAATGATTTCGATGGAATATAAGACATACTACTTTTAAAGGGAATTTATTTCATAATATTATCCTGTGTATTCCTATTACACATTCATACTTATAATGATATATTTTGGAATCCATATTCATTCCTCCATATCAATATGTTCAAACAGTATTGATCCGTAAATATTAACACATCCTAAAACCAATATTACCAATCCAAAATAAAATCCAACTATATTTTCATATAAGAAAATGAAACACAGTCACAAGGTATATGAAACTATTTCATCAAATGTCATAGTAACATAAAAAATAAAAAATACCCATAAGTCTTAGGATGGGGTGATTGGTACTCAATCCCCAATTTTCTAGATATGGAAGAATCCACTATTCTATTGAGTATTATAACCCAAATTCCCTCTAATTGTGCTTATTTAATCAAAAAAGACTTCACATCCACAAATATTCTAACACAAAATATAATTAACTTATTAGTTCAATATTATACACAAAATATAATCCAAATTAAATGTAGATAAAAAATTATATAAATTATCATGCAAAAAATGTACCTCCATAAATGAAAGTATGATATTTTTATGAAATTATTTAAACACTTTTAAACAATTATATACACAAAAATTCATTATATAAAAATTATACTCTTGAATAAACCAAGGAATAATAATAAATATGTGAAGTATTCATTATTTTTAACCATATATTAGCATTTATGAAAAATTCATAAATAAATTATAAACACATTATAGTTTAGGACTGGATAAGAATGAAAAATTCACTATTGTCCAATATTGACTTATCATATTATCAATTAAAATATTTTAATATGAATTAATTCATATTAAAATCATGTTAAATTTTACGAAAAAAATTATCAAATAATTTAAATTTCATATTTTATGTAAACAATTTACATAATTTTAATATATCATATATTTTTTAATGATTGTTAATATCATCGAAAAACCTTTTTTAATGGTTTAAATAATATCAACAAAGCTCATTTATATAATAATATTTTATTTACTAATTTTAAAATTTATAAAAAATTTATAAAATATTAAACCATGTAACTAAACATTAAATATATTTTAAATCAAAAAATATATTTTTTGTTTGAGAATTTGAATATAAACAATAAAATTCTACAGAATGTTTTTCACTATGATGATTTTATGTCCATGTAGAATTCTTGTAGTCAGAAGAATCGTAAAAATTATCTAAAATATTAATAGTTTTTTGATTAATGGTCATACCATATACCAAAAAAAATTCTATGTCATTTTTTAAAATAAAAAAATATTTGGCATTTGAGTATTAGGGGGATGTCTATTTTTGACACTCGTTTTGGACAATATGTTTCATCTGTCTAGAGCATTTCAAGAAGGAATCAAACATCTCAATGTTTCTTGGAAATATCCATAGTATTATGTAGGATTTTCGTAGTTTAAAACACCAGACCATAGTTCTCAGATAACCATAGAATAGAGCATTGTCCAATAATGATCTATTTTCATTGATTTTCATCATTTTCCCATAATGCAGTTTTAAGAGAACTATTACATTTTCAAGAGAAAATAAGGGAAAAATAACTCATTTTCATGTGGTTTATATGGTTTTAGAAAAAACAAAAACCAAAATTGTTATTTTGAATTTGGTTATACTGTAGTACCTATAAAACTCTTTTTCATCATTCATAGTTCATTCAAATATCATAGAAAATGTAAAGAGACGTTCTCGTATACGAGGGTTGGGTTGTAGGGGGACCACTATCATCCAAAACATATCGGTAGAAAATAGAAAAACACCAAAATAATTATAATATATATATTTGTTATGAATAAATATCTATATTATGAACATAATCAAACTTTCCACTAGTCAATTTGTACTCATCCACACAATTTTTATGTTCATCACATAGGAGAAACTGACAGGTTCCTCACTCTTATGGTATCAATGTATTATAGAAATATATTGAAACACGGAATGTATATATCTCAATCCATGTTTTCTAAAACCTCATGTTTGAAGGCATGATTGAATCGAGATATTAATAATTTTGTCATTTTAGATTCCAGCCCATAACATATGTCTCATCAGTAAAGACACACGATTGTATATACATATATATCCTTCCAAATACCATACATGGGTATAACAAATTCAACCATATTAATTTGGGGGTTTCCAAAAATGATTAAATATTTAAAATCTTTTAAAACATATAGTTAAACATCCAAATTGATTATTTAAAATTTAAGCCTTCTTGAAATCCATTCAAACTCATCAAATTCATCATCAAATAATTAATAACTGAGTGATATATCCATTAGGAATAAATATATAAGGAATTAACAAGTTATCCTTTGACATTCATTCTCAGGAATGAAAAACCATTTAATAATGTTGGACAATTTTCCATGGTGTATAAGTGTATTTACCCCAACATGGTTTAAACCAATCATGCCATAATTCCCCCATTAGTGCATATATCAATTTGGAACAACACATATTATAGAGTAATTTTTTTCGAGTGGATTGTGATTCTATTTAAATTAATTGAGAACAAAACTGATTGTAGTCAACTCATGTTATATAGTATAATATTCATGTTTTGGAATTTCTTTGGTACTTTTCATATATTAAGTTAATTAGAAAAATGACTATAATTCTTTTTTTCTTTATCATGGATTTAAAACCAAGTAAAATGGATTAAAAATTATGAGACAATTTATATGACACAAATATTTTTCATATCATGCATTGAGGTTGTTTTCAGGAAAACTATCTGAAAAAATTTCTGGATAACGATTTGTTTATGTAAAACACTATGAAAAAATTAAAATTACCTTATTCATTGTAATTTCATGAAACACCATTATTAAAACTATGAATAAAGAACCGATAAAAGGATAACCTTTGTCTGTAATATCTAAAATCACAGAAAATGTAAATATTTATCAATGCTAAAAAAGCACTAATAATGGTGTATTCTTTATTAGTGAATAGTTTATAACTGATAAAGGTTATATTTTTCAGTGTTATTCTTATCACTGATAAAAGTTTTTAATAAAAAATATTATTAATTTATATATATATAATTATTGTATTTATCATAATGATTAATTTTTATTTATATATATTATTTAAAGTCATGTATTGGGTGGTGTATAGGCCTGGTTTCTTTGGTCTACAGGTTAGGTAAGGGTTTGCCTTCAATGCTCAGAAAGGGGGATAATCCAAAAATAAATAAAAAAGAAGGCCTTCGGTCTATTTGTGGTTTTTTTATAACTAATATAAACATTATATGTGAATATATAATTTATAATAATTCAAATATAAATATAGTGTTTTAGAAAAAATCATTATAAGACTATATATATATATTTAATAATTTATAATAATTTCATTTACATAATAAATATATTTTTTATATTTATAATTTTGTATTTATCATTTTATATAAATCCATTTTAAATATATTTATTTATAATTGTAATTATAAATGAATATAAATATATATATTTATTTAAATATATATCCCCATGAATATGGTCAATATATATATATACATATATATATATATATATATATATCTGTGTGTGAGTTTGGGTGTGTGTGTCATGAGATAATAAGGATATTCCTGGACTTGACTGCCATTATTTATATCCATATGAAAAAGTATAACTGATGCCACATGATCATAAGTTTAATTTGTGGACAAGAATGGGGGTTGCTATGTTCCAAATATTAAGATGGCCTATATTAATATGGCTAATGAATATGTTTTTATTCATGACTCATGAAGGTTCATTTATACATAGAAACCCTTATTATTCATACCTTCCATATATGTGATGAATCCTTTATTATGATGTATTCCTCACTAGAATGGTTTCAATCTTGTAATACCCATGAACTTATTAGTTTCTCATATAAACATAAAAAATTATAATAAATATATTTACTGTATTTATAATTTTAAAATTTTGACTATATAAATTCTTTTTAAATGTATTTATATATAATTATAATTATTACTATATATATTTCTAAATAATTATAAAAATACATTAAATTCATTTTTTATAATTTTTAATATATGTATTTTAATATTAAAAAAAATAATATATATAGATATATTTATAAATATGTACAAATATTTATAAATATATCTTTTTTATAATTAAAATTATATATAATTTTTTAATTAATTATAACATTATAACAAATATATTTATTATAATTTTTATTTTGTAATTATCTATATTTTTATAAATATATACAAATATTTATAAAGAAATAAAAATATTTTTGATTATAATTATAATTAATATATTTTTAAATAACTATAATATTATAATAATTATATTTATTTTATATAATATTCATATTATAAATATAATAAATATATTTATTATAATTTTATAATTTCAAATAAATATATATATATTTATGGTTATAAGTATAAATAAATCTTGATTTATTTATTGTTATAATTATAAATATATCTACATTTATTTATAGTTATAATTATAAATAAATCTATATTTATTTAAATAATTATAAAAAATATTTATAACAATTTATTAATATTTATAGAATAATAATAAATATTTCTAAGAAATAAATATATTTATAATAAATATAATTTTAGAAATCTATATAATAATATAAAAAATATTTAATTATATAAAAATATTATAAATATATTAATAAAATTATGATAAACATTTTTAAATACTGATTATATTTATTTATTTTGATCTTTATCATATAATTTTTTGTACTAATAAAGACTCCCTTTTATCAGCAATTGAAATGCACAAAAAAAAGTCTTTATCTGAGCTAGATTCTTAGCACTGATAAAGGCTCAATTTATTAGTGATAAAAAAATCAAATTAAAATGTTTTCATCAATGCTTACTATTTTATTTCTAATTAAAATATTCTTTATCATCATTTTTATTTACGTGGTGATAGAAGTCTTCCCTATTCTTATAAAAATTACCCCAAAAGTCTTAGGTCATGCCTTCAGGATTTCACGGAACTCGACTATAATTATTGCCTTTCCCTACCTCTTCCACCGCTGGATCCTACGTTTCCCACCATGGATCCCTATAACCATTATCACTATGTGATACTACCATGGCCACTACCGCTATTGTAACCAGTGTCACTACTAATGACCACTATCTCACACTTCCACCGAACCCTACCACTGCTACCAAACCCTCTCCAAATCTATGGTTTCTTTCACCTTTATTGGGTTTGTCATGTGTTAATAATTAATTAATGATCACAGATCCTATACATTCTATAAATCATATTCATGTGGTTTAATCTATCAAAAATTATGTTTACAAATGGTTAGTTTCTTTATGATTTAAATAAGAATATCAAAGATCTTATGTGCAATGTTTAATTATTGTAAACTATTTTGAGTTTGTGCTATAATAGATTTCATTGGAAAATGATTAAGTCAAATCCATTATATGAATATCACTATTTAAGACTGTGTATAGATATCTGGCTAATTATGGGAAATCCTAAGTCTGCCACCGGTAATGTTTTCATGACAACGGACCGAGACATCGTGACCACCCAGACACCATGACAATCTAGAGACTGTGACCACCCAGACACTATGACCATCCAGACACCATGATCATTCAGACACTTTGACCAGGCACTATGATCAAACACCCTATCTATGGTACCAGTTCCCCTTCCCTGTACAAATTTTCCATCATGATTGTCTCATCTCTCAAAGGAAAAAAGGAGGAAATTTTTCAAGGAGACACCTTTTCGAGAAGACATTTTTTTCAAGGGGACACCATTTCAAGAATACCCCATTTCAAAAAGACATCGTTTCATTAAGTTGTAGTTTCATGGAGACACCATTTCACGGAAACACCATTTTCGAGAGAAACTGCAACATCATATCTCAATCTCTTTTTTTCAATTTGATCTCTAACTATCATATTTGATTGTTTTTAATGAACTAACATAATTAATGTTTCTATGTAGACATGTCACCTGATATTATGAGGTAAGAGGTTCAGAATACATGCATCATGTTGGATCTAACACATGCACTCCAATAATAAAAGGAAAAGTGTGGCAAAAATAGAAAAAATGGGGACAGAGAAACATGTGTGTGTGATAACGAAGAGGCACAAGGATTCTTGAGATGAGAAACAACACATGCAACTCAAAAAATTTGAAGAACACACACAAAATTCACTATGATACCATTGATCAGAGTTAATAAAATATTCACAATACAGACTCTAGGAAGAACCTGAGGCAGATTTGAACCAGAGCACCAGACATGCAATACTCTGTTTTTTTCATGGGGACTGGATTTCAGCATCTTCTTTATCATGGAAGTCTAGAGTGGCATAGAATAACACTCAAAGAAAATCTAAAATTGTCTCATATTTTTTTCACAATTGTGTATTATATTTACCTTTCTAGCAGTGTGTGTGAGTGTGTATAAAACACGCACTATCTCCGGCATTAAATTGGAGGATACCAGATATCCTTCCTCTAACATCTTTTAAACCTTGTAAATTCTCTCAGATAATTATTGATGAGTTCCCTATGTGACATGGTAGTTCATACCCATGGAGAACTGTGGAAGAGCTCTGGTGACCTCGACAGTCCTCTGTACTTCTATTTACCATTGTCCAGTGTGTGGATCATTTTTTTTATTTTAAACTGATTGTTGGAAGGTGATCACCAAGTAGTGTGGATTACGTCTCAACATGAGATTGAACCACCTGTTTTATATCTGATGTGTTTCTTAATATAGTTTAATTTGTTTTACTCTATTAATCAGAAATAAATAAATTTAATTAGATAGTTAATCATGAAATAAAGTTATAATTGTTTTTCCTTATTATAATATCTTAAAAAGTATGGGTAAAACTAATATTAATATTAATGAGAATTTATCAATCTTATGGGAAGTTATTTAAATAGTAAAACATTTATAAACTTATTACATTGATTAAATGGGTTGTAATTAAATTTATTGGGAAACCTTATAAGAATACTTTTCAAAGAAATTTTTTTATAGATACTCAATTCACCCCCTCTTGAGTACTTTACTCCGACCATTATTTGGTATCAGAGGATTCATTTTATGAATCTGTTTTAGACCCAATTCAACTGTGATTTTTGTTATTATTTAATGATCTATAAATTTTTGTTAATTATAAATTTATATCTCTTTAAATTTATTTCTTTATTATTAATGAAAAACTAGAAGATGTTTTAACAAAAAGACATACATCCTTTAATGGTACTAATTCTTCTTAATGTAAAATTAAAATGAAAATGTATTTATAATGTATGAGCATTGAAATATGGTCTTTATTTATAAATTAGTATAATATTCCTGCTTCTAATAGAATCACTTGGGATTAACCTACCAAGACGGAATACAATAACAATTGAAAATCCATGAATGCTTTATATTTCTTCTTGGGAGATGTGGAATTTAACAGAATTTCTCCATGTAAAACTGCACATGAAATTTAGGATACACGGTCTGTTTCACATAAAGGAACATATAGTGTTAATTAAATGAGACATAATAGGTATTTTTTATATATTATATCATTAAAATGAAACATGATGCGACTGTTTCTAACATGTATCTCTGGTTCAATGTAATTTTCACATTATGATTTCTCTTGAAAGAGACGTCACTTCTAATGAACAGATTATGAGGATTCCAAGATTCCCACATGACAGATGGATTGGAACCTCTATCTTTGTTAGATATCCATTTGACATTAAAATTTTACTGGTAAAAGAACTCATTGGGAAACTAATGATGTATGAAGAGTATCTTATAGTCAACTTGGAGGAGGAGGATGAACCCAAAACAAAATCTATTGCATTCAAAACCACCACTTCTAAACACAAAGGGAAGAGGAAGTTGGAAGCCTTCGTATAAAGTTCCAGCATCAAACCATTATCACCAGATAGTGATGTGGATATGGTTCAATTATCCAAAAGGTTTAAGTGAATTTACAAGAAGAAGAGTAATTTGTTTCATAAATCCTAACTTCATGGGAAGATATGATCAAAATGGATGCTGGAAGAAAGATTGGAATGTATGGAACATGTCTGATGATATAGTTTTCAAGGAGTGTAAATGAGAGGGACATATAATCGCTAACTATCCCAAGCTCATGCACAAAAAATAGTACGAGGAAAAAGATAGAAAGTATAAAAATACAATAAAATCAACATGGAGTACTTCTGGGGGTAGCTCAAGTGACAGTGAGTCTTCACATGATGAACACGCTAACAAATCCAATATGTGTTTCATGAAAAATACATCTGAGGTAACACTAGAATCTCCTGTTAAATATTCATATTATTCTAGATATGATTGTGTCTCTGAAAATGTTTCTAATTAAAAAATGGGTGAATATTGTAATATGATTGAGGATTAATGTAATGAAATAAAAGATAAAAACAAATATTTAAAGAAAAATTATGATCTTACATCAAATGATAAAACTGATCTCACTATAGAAGGGGATAAATATTCTCTATTACTCAAAGAAAAAATGAACTAAAGCTATCTAATGATCAATTAAAAAAGGATATTGAAATTTTTACTAATAGAAGAGATACATCAGTACAAATTCTAGGTAAAAATATTTCTCATAAAAATACCATTGGTATTGGATATAAACCTGGTAAAAGAAATTTTGGAAGAACTAATTATATTTCTATGTTTAGGACATACAAAATTACTCATAGTTCAAGAAAACACTCAACTAATTCATGTTATGATACACTTTCTGTTATTTCATGCATTTCCATACCAAATAGATTTTATTTTTCAAGTACAGTACATAATGCTTATATAAACCTATAAGGAAGATATAGGTTCTTTAATCAGTCGTCACTAATATTACTGGACCCAAATTGGTATGGGTACGAAAATATGTTTTTATCTGAATATTTTGTAGAAAAGAAGCATAAATAGCACATGTAAAATCTTATTTCACTTGGACAGTAGGTTTTCAAGACATATGACATGAGACTATTCATACTTCAATAATTTAATAAAAATTGATGGTGGAAATGCCACATTTGGTGACAATTCTAATGGAAATATCATTGTCCTTAGCCAAATCGGTAACTCTAACAGAGTTTTAATTTCGAAATTACTTTTCATTGTTGGATTTATATATAATCTACATATTTTTTCACAACTATGTGATGATGTATTTCATGTTAAATTTGAAAATGAATCATGAAATGTTTTCAATTCTAAAAGTGAATTATAATTTTCTACTCTAACAAATGAAAATTTATATTCTATTAAAATAGATTCTTCAGTCTCTCAAAATGATTCATGTTTAAGTATGTTTCTAAAAGTTTCTTGGATTTAGAATAGGTGACTATGATATTGTAATATTCAATCCCTTAGAAATATAACTAGAAATATTTTAGTAAAAGACCAACCCAAACTTGAGTTTTCAAATGATAATGTGTGTAATCCTTGTCAAAAGGGAAATAAACACAAAATTTACTTTAAACTAATGAAATAAGTGTCAACTTATCTACCTATCAAATAGGTTCACATGGATTTGTTTGGACCATCTAGAGGTTCTAGCTTAAATTGGATGCACTATATATATGTTCTTGTAGATGAATTTTATTATCACACCCATCCTTTTTATTTTATTTTATTTATTATTTTTTTTGGGAATCAGATAGTTTGGGTCAACGCCCGGCTTAAAAATTTATGAGCTCTTACTTAGAAACGAATGGTTCACTCTTGGTTGTATCCAGCATACCGCAGTCGAAGCCACACAGCCTCGACTGGTTCATCACACGACCTCACCCAGCTCCCCGCACAACCTACTCTATTTTTAAGGGAGATGAAAAATATGCGAAGAAAAATAATAATACAAGAACACAATGAAAATTGAGACTGCGCGGCCTTGGGAGAGGCACGACTCGGGCGGGGCACGATTTTGAAACCGCGCAGCCACACCTGGTCCATCGGGTGACCTACCAAGGTCCAATTAATTAAATAAAATGACTTGATGATAAATAAATAAAATTATATGTGATAAAAAATTTAATAAATTATTTTATTGATAATAATAATAATATTATATGAGGATGTAATTGTTATAATTATTTTTATCACTATTGTTATAACTGTTATAGCTTCTATTTAATTACTATTATTTTTGTAAATATTTTTAGTTTATTATTATTATTATTATATTAATTATTATTATTATTAGTTCTGTTTTGTTTATTTTATATTTTTATTTCTTTTCATTCTTAGTTTAGGGTTTCATATTTTTCATTTGTCAGTTCCCCACTGACCCTTCTCCCGTCATGCCTCCTCCCCAGGAACCCTCACACATCACCCCTTGCCTCTCGCCTCCTCTACCTTGCCTCCCTCAGCCACCTCCCGTGTCCGGCCTGCTCCGGCAGCGCAACCTTGACAAACCCCAGCCCTGCTCCCCCTGTCACTATGACCTCACCTCACCCACCCCAGTGCCAAATCATGCCTCACCCGTTGATTCCCCACTTCCGGCCTGCCCTCCGCATCGTCACCCAGCTCCTTGGCCAACTGCCAGACCATTGACCTCCTCACACTCACCCTCCGGAGGCCCTCCAGCTGCTGCCTTCCTCCCAACCAGCAAACTCGGTCCACACCACCAAATGGTCTCCAGCCTTCCTCTTATCCGGGAAATTCTGGTTGGTGCCCTCCTCACTCACCTCTGGTGACCCACTTCTCACATGAACAACTTATGATGCCCTGGTTCCACCCTTTTTCCCCTTCACCGCAACTGCTTTTCACTCGGGTGAGTTCCCCACCCCCCCACATAGGATATTGGGGAGTGTGTTCATGTTTTTTGGGGTTTAATTTGTGCTGAATTTGATTCTATTATGATTCATTTGTCGATATATTGTTTATAAGGTACATTTATGAATTTTTGTGGCGTGTTTGATGGGAAATTGGAGTTTGACATTGAGTGTTAGAGTATTTGACACCAGAGGTAGGAGGTTCCACGTTTAAACATTATCTAATAGGCTAATTTGCTTTCTTAGTTAATTTAAAATATTACTTGATTAGTTCTTTTGTTTGCGGTTTTAATTATCGTGAAGTTTGTCTATGCATTATATTTTTTTAGTAGTATCTTTATATGGTGTGGGTACATTCTCTGTTTGAAAACATATTTTTTTTAGTCTATAGTTACTGTTTAATAGTACATGCAGTTAGTTTTCCAGTTGTGAATGTGGTGATAAATGTGTTTTTGATACGCTGTTGCATGTGTTTGGTGATAACGGAATGTGTTCTTTGGTATGAATGGGTTGTTGTCGTGAAAACCCACTCTGAACTATCTGCTAGTGTTTTATAAATTTTGTGTTTGTTTTGTGAAAAGGCACAAAGTGTGATTTTTATGTTCTTGTGTAGCAGTCATATGCAGCTTCTCTGAAAAGGGAATTTGAGTATGCCTTTGGTGTTTAAAGTCACGTTTCATATTTTGGAATTGTTTAATAAAATTTTAAGTGTTTTTTCTAATTTGGAAAATGGTCTTTTAACTATGCGATTGGGTTATTAATTGATGCGTGTGGTGCAGTTTGTGTTCTTTATGTGTCATCAGGTATGTTTGGTCTAGGTGGTGGGATGAATTGTTTCTTTGGTGTTAGTCATGCTATGATTCTTTTTAAATAATTTTTTATGAATAATTTAATATGTTTTAATAAAGAATTAGTAGTAATTTAAAAATTGTTTTAATTGAGTTGGGTAAAGTCTTTTGGCATGAATACTTTGTCAAATTTTTTTATGTGTGTGTGGAAGTTTGGAGTTGGGTTTATGTTACACCCTATTTGTTTTATTTGTCTGAGTTTGACATATAATGTGAAATTTTAACATATTGAGCACAAAAGGGGAAGCCTGGGTACTAGGTGGGTGAACTAGATCTAGCACGCTAGTGATACAGAAGTGGCTCTACCCCAGTTTCACTTTGCTGGTTTGCCGATTACAACACTAACTAAACATTGGATGATGAATGGAGACCACTAGTTTGTGGATGTGTTTCCATACAAGTGTATCATGCATGAGAACATATTTTTTGTGCTTCCTATACTACTTTTCACCAAGATGTGATGTTCTAGGGTCCCATTCCTTTTTCTGGTACCTTTTGGGCCTCTCCCACTTTTGGTGCTCCTGGACTACTATACACTAACAATCGGCATACGGTGTTTCATTTGGGTGTTTCTTGAAGGTTTACGTTTTTCTTAAATGTAAGAGTGTTTTTATTTATTTATTTAAGTTGTTTTCTTTTAAAGTCTTTTCTTTATAAAAATTATTTCATTAAAAAATTTCAATCGTTGGCATCATTTCATTTATTTAGCCTGAAAATGTTTTTGTCATTTAATATTTACACATGGAACTTTTTTATTGGGTGATTTCCTACTGGGCTTTTTGCTCACACCCTGCATACACCTTATGGTGTAGGTAGACCTTTTTTCTTGTGGTCTATTGGTTGTTACATCGTGTTCAGTGATGGTGGTTCGGATTTTATTGGTCTTCGCTTTCTGGTTGGTGTTAGTTTCTTGGGAATGCGGCTTCTCATGTCATGGGGAGGTTGGAATCGGAGTTTAGTTTTCCATCCTTGTTTTACAGTTGTGTTTTTTAGTTAAATTTTAGTCTTTAAACCTGTTTATAGTTTAATGGCGTGTTTGGTTGTCTATTTCCAGTTTTAGTTTGTTTATCTTGTTAGTTTTTTTTCAATATTTTATTTTGGGTAAATAGTTCCCATGTAATATTTTTATACCCAGGAATGTGTGCCAGTCCGTGGGGATTGGGAATTCCCATCAGGCCTTGGCGCGGAGCGGTTCAGGCGTCGGGTTGAATGGCGACTCGACATGGTTCATGACAAAATGGTATCAGATCTAGGTTTTCTTTCTTGGGTCAAGTTATTTTGGGATAGTGTCATGGTAGACTAGAGTTAAGGTTGTCACGACTCGACATTCTTGCTACGAGTAAGGTTCCTGGACCTCACACCACTTGGCGGGACTAAAGTTACCAAAGTAAGTTGAGGTTTGTCTGAGTTTTTGGTCCTTACGGTTAATCTTTTTTATGGGAAATGAAAAGAGAGTAGGGTCAGTGGTCTTAGTGAGCTCGCAGGGCCTGGAAATCCTTGTGGAGCCAAGGACGCTGTCCTAAAATACTATATGTGGGCAATGGCCTGATTGGCATATAGCCACCAACCATATGTTCAAATCACCCACTAACACTAGTTTCCTACAACATTATTCCTCATCTCTTGGTTTTGGATTCAGGAAAATCTAGTATTTAAGAAAAAAATGAATTGGTCTTGAAAGTAGTTTTGAAATGAAGTTCTTAAAAAAATGATGATGTGTAAGGTTTGAAAATTTTGTTTTGAATGTTTGGTTTTGGAAAAAATGGAAAACAATCCGGTTTTGATTATTGGTGTTCTCATGGGAAATAACATGCATGAGTGTACATAGAAAAACAAACGAAATGGTCAATGGAATGAATGAATGAATTCTTGGGTGGCTATGAGGCGGGTGCCGGTGTGGAATGAGAACATAATTGTGCGAGGCCCATGGGACACCATTGGTGTTTGTGTAACCCACTATCTTTGCTTATTTTCAATATGGTTTATTAAATAAAATTTTTTGTTTTAGTAACCAGTGATTACATTGTGTGTCCTTGTGATTATGACTTGTTGGATGTGAGGCATTTTGAGCCGTGAATATTTTTTGACTGATTTGTGTCCGAGATTGAATTTTTATTTTTATGTTAGTATGAAAGTGTGTGGTTAGAGATTCTTCTGAATAGTTCTTCAGGAAGCCCTAGTTGCGGTTCACCCTGCACGTCTAGTTTTCGCTTGTGATATGTCTTGACAATTGGACCAATTTCTTTTGGTCCCTGGTCTTCATTCTTGACTAGTGTACACCCCCCCCCCCCCATGAAGCGTTAGCATGCGATTGAAGTACGGCCATAGAAAATTCATCATTGGCCAGCCCTCCAGTTGATCAGATGACCCTCTTTTTGAATTCTTGAATTGAATGCACCTCTCCTTTTTACAACATGATGGATCCTCTCCCAGTGGTATGAAATATGTGATGGGAGTTGAAAAGAATTTTGGTTTGTTTGAGTGGTTAGAGCCGTCAAGTATAAATTTTGACATCATTGCGTTTGATGTTTTTCTGTGGGAGTGGAGAAATAAATTATAGCAGGGAAGGGTGAAGGTGATCCATTGTTATCGGTTCTTACCGATATATGGAATGGGTTTTAGTGTTTTCATCTGCTGTAAGGGTCATGTTCGGTGACCACTTCCAGTGTGAGTTCACCTTGATAGTCAAGGGTGAAGTTTGACATCATAAATTTGGATGTTATATTTGGAAACGGTAAAGTAAATTCTAGTGGGGAAATGTGGAAGCAGATCCGAGGGTTCGTTGCTGACCACAATTCTAAATGACCATTGGTACATCGTTGGTTTCTTTTAGGAAAGGGTCTACGTTAGGCCACTAGTATGGCAGACCCATTCACATGGGGATGCTATGGTCGATTTTAGGAATAACATGTTGTTTAAGACTCAATTTGATGTCCCTCTCTTTATAATGTTCTTCTCTACAGCAATGATCATGTTCAAGTGACGATTTTCGGTGTCGTGTTCCCATTATGTGTGACAAAGGGTGATACACATACACCATGTCAGCTCTTGTGTTGGTGAATGGTCCATGTATGATTAGTTGGATGTCGTGGTGTGTTGTGTTTTCTCGTGTTTCCTCAGTTGTAGTATGGTTGTGTGTGACACCAAAAGGGGAAGCTCTGTTCAGTTGTCTTTAATACCTGACTGCGAGGCAGGAGATGCTTCAAACATCATGGCTCTACCCATAGGCCTCGGAGCGAAGCTGGTGTGTGGTCAGAAACCTTGAGAGTGTATGAGACCCCATCTTTATTTTTTTCATCATTGTTTAAAGTAGAGTCAGTTTAAATTGTTTCTATTGTTGTTCCTCTCTGAACGAACCATCAAATTGCATATGGTTTTCGTGACCATGTGGAGGTGTGTTCGTCTCATCAACTTAAAGTCTTGGGGGTTGTGACCCACATGATGTAATCACTTCAGTGGTCCTCATGGGAGTCTGTTGGGTAAATCTGTCTCAAATTTGAATAATTCTCACCTATGAATATTGAAATGATGGTTTGTCTTGGGTCATGCTTTTGATGCCCCTGTAGTCAGGCCCCTCTCTCTCCACCCATTTTTGGTGGGGTGTTTAGTCACCATCGAGAAATTTTCAAAGTTCTACACCTTCTGTTAGTTCTAATGGTGAGGAGACCCACATTTGGTCTCCCACAAATATCTCTAGAATGAATCAGTTCTGGCCTTTTCGTTGATGGTGAGGAGTCTGCTCGATCCTCCCCATGTCATTTTTTCAATTTCATCTTGGGAGTTATTAGGTTCTCAATTGTGGGGAGCCCCTCGGAATTCACCACGTTGACCTCTTGATTCTGTTTCTAAATATGAGTTGGTGATAGGTGATACGGGTGCTTCTCAGTCATGGTTTCTCTAATTTGTTCGTTCCAGAAAAACGACATGGTTTTCGTTCAATGGTGCTTGTGGTGTTTCAGCTTGTGAAGTTGGATTCTGTGGGTGCGAGAGTTCCCTTCCTTGATCAGTCAACTAGAGGCATTCTATCTCTTTGGGGCGGGCAACACTTAATAGAAAGTATTTTTATGAGCTTCATTAAGCACTCTATAAGTCTCCTTTTTTCTGGTCACGATGTGTTTAACAATTCCACTTTTTTATAAGGATCCTCTAGAACCATATGGGGGTGTTGTTCCCTACTTTGGGTCTCAGCCTTAGTTATATATTTCTGGGGATAGAAAGCTTTATTTTGTGGAGAATTGTCATACCCGTACTTTTTATATTATTTATTTTATTATTTTTTTTTGGGTATCAGATAGTTTAGGTTGAGGCCTGACTTAAAATTTTATGATCTCTTACATAGAAATGAATGTTTCACCCTTGGTTGCATCCAGTGCACTACGGTCGATGCCGCACGACCTCACATGGGTCATCGTGCAACATCGCCCAGATCGCCGCATGGCCTACCCGATGTTTATGGGAGATGAAAAATATGTGATGAATAATAAACAAACAAGAACACAATAAAAATTGAGACCGTGCGGCCTTGGGCGAGGCACGACTCAGGCGGGGCACGATTTTGAAACCGCATAGCCTCTCTTGGTCCCTCAGGTGCCCTACCAATGTCCAATAAATTAAATAAAATTACTTGATGATAAATAAATAAAATTATATGTGATAAAAATTTTAATAAATTATTTTAATGATCATAATAATATTATTATTTGTGGATGTAATTGTAATAATTATTCTTATCACTATTGTTATAATTGTTATAACTTTCATTTTATTACTATTATTTTTGAAATTAGTTTTATTTTATTATTATTATTATATTAATCTTTATTATTATTAATTTTGGTCCTTTATTTTTTTTTCTTTTCATTTTTAGTTTAGGGTTTATTTTTTTCTTTTTCGGTCCCCCTACCCTTCTCCTATCGCGCCTCCTCCCCTAGAACCCTCACATCGCACCCCATGCCTCTTGCCTCCTCCACCTCACCTCCCTCAGACTCCTCCTACGTCTAGCCCGCTTCAGTAGAGCATCCTGACCGAACCCCAGCCTTGCTCCACTATCACTACGGCCTCACCTCACCCAGCCCAGAACTGACACGTGCCTCACCCTCTGAACCCACCTGTCGGCCTGCCCTCCGCTCCATTACCCTACTCCTCAAGCAGCTTCCGGACCCCCAACCTCCTCGCACTCAAACTCCGGCGGCCTTCCAGCTACTGTCTTCCTCCCAGCCAACCAGCTCGGGCCGCACCATCCCCAAGGTCTCCATCCTTCCTCCATTTTGTGAGATTTTGGTCGGCTCCCTCCTCACTCACCTCTGGTGCCCCCATTCTCACACGTCCTACTTCCGAAGCCTTAATTCCACCATTTTTCACCTTCTCCACAACTTCTTTTCACTCAGGTGAGTTTCCCCTCCCCACTTTGGGTTTTGGGGTGAGTTTTCATGTTTTTTGGGGTTTAATTTGTACTGAATTTGAATCTATTTTGATGCATTTGTCGATATATTTTTTCTAAGGTTCATTTAGTAATTGTTGTGGTTTGTTTGACGAGAAATTTGTGTTTCATGTCGATTTTTGGAGTTTTCAACACTTGAGGTAGGTGGTTCTTTGATTAAAAATTATCTCCTAAGATAATTTTCTTGCTTAGTTAATTTACAATATTACATGATTAATTATTTTGGGTGCGGATTAAGTTATTCTGATGTTTCTCTATGTATTATATTTGTTTAGAAGTATTTTTATGTGGTTTGGGTACGTTCTCTGTTTGAAAACTTGTTTTTTAGTCTATTGTTAGTGTTTAATAATATGTTCAGTTAGTTTTCAGTTGTGCAAGTGGTGTTAAATGTGTTTTCAATACGCTGTTTCATGTGCATGGTTATAAGGGAATGTGTTGTGTGGTTTGAATGGGATGTTTCCATGAAAAAACACACTGAACTATCTGTCAGTGTTTAATAAATTTCGTGTTTGTTTTGTAAAAAGGTGAAAGTGCATAGATTATGTTCCGGTGTAGCATTCATAAGTATTTTTTTCTGAAAAGGGAATTTTAGAGCGTCTTTGGTGTTTAAAGTGATGTTTCATATTCTGTAATTGTGTAATTAAATTTTTAGTATTTTGTTTAATCGGTAAAGTGATCTTTTAACTATGTGATTGGTTTATTAATTGATGCAAGTGGTGCAGGTTGTGTTCTTCATGTGGCGTCAGGTATGTTTGGTTAGGGTGGAGGGCTGAGTTGTTTATTTTGTGTTAGTCATGTTATTTTTCTTTTTAAATACATTTTTGACAAAGAATTTAATATGTTTTAATAAAAAATTATTAGTAATTAAAAATTATTTTAATTGAGTTGGGTAATGTCTTTTGGTCTGCGTACATTGTCAAATAGTTTTTTGTGTGTGTAGAAGTATGTTGTTGGGTTTGTGTTACACCCAATTTGTTTTATGTGTCTTAGTTTGACATGTAATGTGAAATTTGAAAATCTTGAGCAAAAAATGGGAAGCTTGTGTACTATGTGGGCGGACTAGATCTAGTGCGCTAGTTATACGGAAGCGGATCTGACCCGGTGTCACTTAGCTAGTTTGACGATTACCACACTAACTAAACAATGGATGATTATTGGAGACCACTAGTTTATGGATGTATTTCCCTTCTAGTGGTTCATACATAAGAAAATATTTTTTTGTGGTTTCTATACTATTGTTCACCGAGACACGATGTTCTGGGGTCCCATTCCTTTTTCTGGTACCTTTAGGGCCTCTCCCACTTTTGGTGCTCTTGTACTACTATACACTCCCCATCAGCATACGGTGTATCTTTCGAGTGTTTCTTAAAGGATTGGGTTTTTCTTAAATAAATGGTTGTTTTTAATATTTATTTAATTTTTTTTCTTTTAATGTGTTCTCTTTATATAAATTATTTCTTTACAAATTTTCAAGCTTTGGCGTCATTTCATTTATTTTTCCTGAAAATGTATTTTTCATTTGTTTTTTACACATGGAACCTTTTTATTGGGTTATGTCCAAATGGTATTTTCTCTCACACCTTGCAAACACCTTCGGGTGTATGTAGAACTTTTTTCTTGTGGTCTCCAGGTTGTGACATCGTGCTCAGTGATGGTGGGTCATATACTGTTGGTCTTTGCGTGCAGGATGGTGTTAGTAGCTTGGGAATGCGGCTTCTCGTGTCATGTGGAGGTTGGTATCAGATTTTATATTTCCATCCTTGTTGTGCACATGGGGGTTTTAGTTGAATTGTAGGCTTTAAATATGATTATAGTTTAAATGAATGTTTTTTTATCTGTTTCTAGTTTTAGTTTTTTTATCTTGTTAGTGGTTTCTCTATCTCTTATTTCGGGTAAATCATTACCATGTAATGTTTTGATACCCAGGCCCTTGTTCCAGCACATGGGGATTGGGAACGCCCCTCGTGCCTTGGGGTGGACCGGGTCGAGTGTCAGGTCAGATGGCGACCCGGTTTCTTTAATGACATTTCTAGATAAACTTGGACTGTTTTTTGGATATCAAAAGTGATCCCTTCTCTCATTTTACCAAATATTCTGAAACTGTAGAAAATCATAGTGAACATATAATTAAATCATTATGATGTGTTCATGGCCGTGAGTTTGAAAATCATGAGTTTGAATCATTTTTCTCACAAAATGGCTATAGTCATTATTTTTCTTCCCCTAGAACACCTTAATAGAATGGAGTTGTAGAAAGAAAAAATAGAACCATGCAAGGGATTTATAGAACCATTTTTAGTGAATATGTCTTACCTATTTATTTTTTGGATGAAGTCATAAATACATCTTGCGATATTATCAATAGAGTGTTGATTAGACCTATTCTTCAAATAACTCCATATGAGTTATGGAACATAGACAACTAAAAGTATGTTACTTCAATGTATTTGGTTGCAAAGTATATATCCTTAATACTAAGGAAAATATAGACAAATTCTCATCCAAGAGTGATGATGGAATATATTTAGGATTAGAAATCTCTAGTAAAGACTATAGAGTGTTTAACAAGAGAACTAAATCTATGAAAGAATCTGTCCATGTCAAATTTTATGAAACAGATACATATGAGCCTAAAACCAATCTATAGATCACTGAGAATGATGTATCAAATCTTGACAGTAATTCAAAATCCTCTAACCATTCTATGAAGGTATCTATGAATGCTTCCAGTTCTGGAAATTCATTATATTCAAGTCTCAATGACCCTAGCCCTATTGAAGAACCTCAAATCAATATTCCTTCTTTTTATAGAGTTGTTAGAACTCTAACGAACCATCCATTATATACTGTTGTAGTATATTTATATAAAGGAACTCAAACTAGATCTTCTCTTAGAAATTTGGTTGAACATCAAGTCTTCTTGACACAAGTGGAAACTGAAAAAAATTATGATGCTACCAATGATGAAATTTGGGTGATGGCTATTCAAGAATAACTTAATCTATTTGAAAGGAACAATGTTTGGAAACATATTGACAAAAATAAAGACAAATTTACCATAGTCAATAAATAGTTGTTTATAAATAATTACTATGAAGTTAGTTATATAGTTAGATACAAGGCTAGATTGGTTACAGAAGTCTATAGTCAAGAAGAAGGAATTGACTATGAAGAGACCTTTTCACTAGTATCTAGATATGAATCCTTCTGAATTATTCTTTCTTATGAAGTAAATCTAAATTTCAAACTACATCAAATGGATGTTCAAAGAGCATTACTAAATTGTTATATAGGTGAGGATTCTGTTATTGTGCAACTGCCGAGTTTAAAAAATCCTTATTTTCCGAATCATATTTTTTAATTATCAAAAGCTTTATTTGGTTTAAAAAAAGATCAATGTGATTGTGATGGTAGATTAATAACATTTCTTATTTACAATGTTTTTACAAAAGTAATATCTGATCCGAAAATTTTTATAAAATGAATTTATATTTATGATTTAATAGTTCAAATCTATATAGATGACATTATCATAGGATCTTTAAAAAATTATTTATGTTTTAAATATTCAGAAATGATGAAAAACAAATTTGGAATTTGTTTAATGGGTGAACTTAAATTATTTCTTGGATTTAAAATACTTCAAAATAATGATGGTATTATTTTAAATCAATGAAATTATACAAGATATCTTCTAAAACATTTTCGTTTTCATATCACTAAAACATGTGACACTCTAATGAGTACTAATTGTAAGTTAGATATTGGTGAAGATGAAAAATACATTGATCAATCCACTTAGGGAGGGATGATTGGAAGCTTACTATAATAAACTGCTTGCCGACCTCACATTTTGTTTAGTGTGTGTATGTGTTCTCGTTTTCAAGAAAACCCTAATGAATCCCCTTTAAATGCTCTTAAGAGAATTCTCAAGTACCTAAAGAATATACCCAATCTAGGACTATTCAATCCAAGAGGAAAATCATTTGAGTTAGTTAGTTATTCTGATGCTGACTTCATTGGTTGTATTTTGGAGAGATTACACGCCTTTGGAACATGTCATTTTTTAGGCAAGTCACTAGTATCATAGTGTAGTAAGAAACAAAACTACATTGCATTATCTACTATAGAATCTGAATACATAGCAACTAGTAGTTATTTTGAAATAATTTTTTGGATGAAACACACATTACTATATTATGGAAATCAATTCCGGCATGCACCTATAAATTGTGAAAATACAAGTGCTATTGGCATCTCAAAAAATCCAATTACACACTATTGAAAAAAATATATCGATGTAAGACATCACTTTTTGAGAGATCATTATAAAAAATGTGATATCACTTTGTAATTCATTGGAATTGAATAACAACTTGCTTATATATTCACCAAACCATTAAATTCTGAAAGAATAGATTGCATCATACAGGAATTGGGAATTATAAATCTTAAGAGGTAGGTATATTGTTTCACAGTTTAGATTTCACTAGTCTCTATCTGGCGGTTATTGTCTCAAACAATACATTCACACTATTTAGAAATCAAATTGTTAAGTTCTCAGCATTAAGTATTGTTACGATGTCATTGTATTGATGATTCATTATTTTATTTACATATTATTACACATATCATGGTAATTAATTTCTTTTTCCCACTGTTTTTTATGACACTTGGTATCCCTAAATGATAAAAATGAATGAATATTCACACCCTTCTTCATCTAATCTCTCTTCTCTCAAACATTAAATCCTCATTCAACTTGTATCTCTCTCAAACATTCATTAAATTCCTAGGATAAAACACCCATCTTTTTCAACTCTTAGGATATGAATATCATAGAAGAAGTTAAAAATAGCATTGAAGCTAGATCTTTAAGGTACTCTAAATTCAAATTTGTTAGAAACAATAGGGGTATCCCAAAAGGAAATATTCCCTACGTTGCTTCATTCATGTAAATAATTTGTATTGAAAGGGATAAAAGGGCATGTATGGATGGATTGGTTCACAAAAGTGTATAGGCCTATTTACCCTAAGAAAATTGCACAGTCTTATCAATATGTTCAATTCTATATTGATGCAGAAGATTGATATGTTGTGGGAAGCTGGATAAATGGACATAGATATACCTTTTCATTGTGGTTATGGGATGGATGCCTTAGGATACTTCATGAGGGTATTTTTGAGGATAACCACAGAGGTAATACACCACTAAGTTAGTTCTTTGGTTTGAAATAATCATTGGGAAGCTTAACTGGATATGAAACAAAGTGAAGAGCCGTAACTGCTGAGCAAGATGGTCAGACTAAACCTCTGTTTAAATTTGGTCAGAATCTGATTAATCCCAAAAAAGGTGACTTTTCTGCAATAAAGTATTATTAATTATTTTTGATACACCATATGAAGAATGGACATAAGGTCAATATATGAAAATATGTAATACACTATATCTTTGATTTGATCAAGAAAACCTCCAAGTCAACCTCCCTATTTTACTCAAGATTAATCTTAGAATTGGTCCATGAAAAAGGGGTGGTTGGACCAGATGAAGAAGATATTAAAGAATATGTGTTTTTTCTTTCAAAAGATATATTATAGAGAATGGAAATCCGTTGGACTCCATGGAGAAAAGAATGGGTTGAAGATAATGATAGGTCTAATAAAATGTTCAATCTGGTGGAACAATATTCATGACCTAAGGATATTTCTTATCTTGGTTTGGAACTAGATGAAATTTTGAGTATTAAAATGAGGATGAAGTGGAAGGGGTAGTTGTACCAATAGGGGAAACTGTTCTATATGAGAAAAATAGGTAACCTATTCTCCAAGACATAACTAAGAAGGGAATTCCTGTTCTTGAAGAAGTTTCTAATTTGAAGGAATGACCTACTGCTAATGAATAATCTGTTGCTACGGTAAATGAAAAACGATATTATCAAAAGTGCATATAGAAGAAGAATTTTCTCATGTGCAAGAAACTTCTCATGAAGAACACCCAGAGGAACAAGGTGTTTCTAAAATTGTTCCATCTGCTGAAAAGAGAATGGAATAGTCCATTCTGTTGGCTAGAAAGGAAATGGGTAATGATATCAGGGATAAAATCTTTAAAATAGATCAAGGATCTAAATATCTCAGTCCAAAAAAAGATTCACCTATTGAGGGGAGGAATCCCCCTACTCTGGAAAGTGTTGAAGTTCCTAATACATTTTTAATGGTTTTTGGATACATGGTATGAATTTCTTAGTTATTTTGATGTGAATGACTCTCATGAAGACCTAGTGAATGGTATAGATCTATCTACAGTGTTTTAATTGACACCAGTATCTTCCCTTAATGTTATAACTGCCAAGGAACCCGATCCTGTCTCAGATCCTATTTATGAGCCATCACAAGAACCTTCAAACATAGTCAGTAAAGATGATTTAAAAGCATTTGGAGCTACCCTATTGGATGTGTTTGAAAAGTACATGAACACCCAATTGGAAACTGTGACCAATTTATGTGAAAGTTATGTTCCCATATTGTTGGAAAAGTTCATATGGAAGATTCATCCCAAATGCTTCATGAAATTCAAGAAGTCATAGTTAAAAACAAACATATATTTGTTGATGTTTCGACTCTCAAAGGTATGGTTGATGAAATAAAGAGAGTGATGGACTCAAGATTAGAACCTATTTCTCGTCTTATTGATTATATTGGTAGTAAGTTTCCATAGGTTTTAGCCTCCTTGAATCAACCATATCTAACCTCTTTATTTAATAAGGTTACTGAAAGAAACAAGAAAATTGTTCATGAGATGTGTGTCCTTGTTATTGGTCTTAACAGGTCGACTGATGAGTATAAAGGATGTATCAAAATTTTTGGAATCAACTAAAGTCCCATAGTTTAACTATTAAAACTTCTAATACATCTTGAAAATCATCTCATCCCTCTTTGGATAGTGATTTACTAAGAATAGTTGTCAAATAAGAACTGTAGGCTGTGCTCAGTGGATTTGACAGAGAATCTCTTTCTCTAGTTTTCAAGAACAATGACAGAGTTCTCATTTTGGTGAGAATTTATTCTAAAATAGAAAATGATGCTCAGGAAGAGATTACTATGATGGTGGAATCTATAAAATAAGATCTTCTAAAATAATGACATGGCCAACCCTTTCAAGTACCTTGTAGAGAATCTAAGAATCCCTCCTGTCTCCCAAGAATTCAAAACTCAAGTCCAAAAGCAAAATGATTTCATACCATTTATTGATTCGTTAATGGAGAACATGGATGACTTTGAGAAATCCAATCAGTATGGTGGTGAGATTATTGCTAACTTCATCAAGCTTTTAAGGACTTATCTTTATTTACAAGGTACTGCTATTGTGGCTCCAAAATCTACATCCCTGTGATCTGGTTTTCCTACCTTATCATCTTATACCCTTTCCTCAAAATCTATGTCTGTCTCTCTATCTCTGATTCGGATCAGACCTGTTATCCTTGATTAGATGTTTCCTTGGTCTTCCACTGCACCTACCTTGGCCTATTCTATTTCGGAAGGCCTCCCTTTACTTTATCTATCAATTTGTTCACTCCCTTATTCTACTTCCACCTCTTCTACTATGGATTCCTCTTCTGATTATGCTGGAAAAGGAAAAGAGTAGATACAGCAGTGCTGAAGATCTGTGACTTCTATATTTTGATATGGATGATTTATTTATTCTTCTTTCTTATTATTTGTAATGAAAGTTTTTTATTTAATGTATTATGGTCTCTTCTTATCTATACTATTATTTACTTCTTTACTCATATTGATAATCCCAAAAGGGGGTGAAATATATATTCTATATGCAAACTAAGGAACAGACACATTCACTAATAACTGATATCTCACTCACATGTTTTTTTATCATCAAATAGGGGGATATTGTTGGACTCCTCATCTATTAATCATGTTTTAAAGATAAAAAATCCTTTACATTCTCTAAATCCTATTAATCTTGTTTAATATATCTAAAATCATGTGCATAGATGATAAGTTTCATTATACATTAAATAAACCAATCAAATATCTTAAGTGCTATGATTATTGATTGTATACTATTTTGTGTTTGGGTTATAATGGATTTAATTGATAAATGATTAAGTCTAATCTATTCTAGGAATATAACTATTTATGTCTATGTACATATATTTGGCTAACTTTGAGAAATCGTGAGTTTGCAACTGGTTATGTTTTTCTAGAAAAGGACCCAGACACCATGACTAGACACTGTGACCACCCAGACAACATGGCCATCCAAACAGTGTGACCACCCAGGCACTGTGATGAACCAGACATTATGACCATCCAGACACCGTGACTAGACACTCTGATCAATCACTGCTTGTGGGATACCATTTCCTGATCCCTATAAAATTTTGTCATCATGACTGTCTCATCGCTCAATGGAAAAGAACAGTACAATGTTTCTAGGATACACCATTTCAAGAAGACATTTTTTCATGGAGAAACAGGTTCAAAAAGACCGTGTTTCAAGGATACACTGTTTCATGAATAAACCACTTCAAGGAGACATTGTTTCATGGAGAAACTATTTCCAGACATATTATGCTACAATTTCCTAAACTATTTTGTAGATTTTCAATTTGATCTATAATAGTAATATTTGAAGATTTTATATGAACTGAGATAATTGATGTTTCTTTGTAGACATTTCACCTGACATTATGGTGTATGAGGTGAATAATACATGAATATTTTTGACACAAACACATGCACTCTAAGAATAAAATGAACAGTGTGTCAAAAAACAAAAAATGAAGGGGGAAAGAGAAACAAGTGTGTGTGATAATGAATAATCACAAACATAATTGAGAAGAGAACTGGAACATGCATCTCAATACAAATGATTAACACATGAAGAATTCATGATTCAAGAACATATTCTCAAAACAAACTCTATGAAGAACACGAGCTAGATCGGAACCAGAGCACTAGACTTGTGATACTCTATTTTTCGCAAGTGGACTCGATTCCTACATTTGTTCCATCCATGAAGTCCAAAGCTACATAGACTAACACTCATAGCACTTCTAACATTATCTCATTTTTTTCTCTTTTGTATTATTTCCATATTTTGAGTAGTTGGTGTGTGTGTATCTAAAAACATGCATTGTATCTTGCATTAAACTAGAAGATAAAGGATATCCTTCCTCTCACATCTTTTTAACCTTGTTTATTCCAATGGATACATGTGGAAGATGTCTATGAGTTACCTGATAGTTCATACCCAAGGAGAACTATGGATGATGTCATATGACCCAGACAGTCCTGTGTACTGCTGTTTAACTACGTCCAGTGTGTGGATCATGTTTCTTAATATAAACTACTTTGTGGAAGATGATCACGAGGTGGAGTGTATTAAGTCTCGACATGAGACTAATCAACATGTTTTATATCTGGTGTACTGTTTAAGTTAATTTACTCTATTTTACTGTATAGTTTAGAAACAACTAAATTTACATTGATTGTTAATATTGAAAATAAGTTATAATAGTTTTTCTGTATTAGAATAACATCAAAAGTAATTTTAATAACTGATATTAACATTAATGGGAATTAATCATTCATATGGTAAGTTATATAAATAGTAAAACTTTCAAAACCGTATTACATTGATTAATTGGGCTGTAATTAAATTTATTAGGGTATCTTCTTTGAATACTTTTATAAAAGAATTATTTCATAGATACTCAATCCACCCTCCTCTTGAGTACTTTACTCCGACCAACATTTGGTATTAGAGGATTGTTTATAAGACTCTCTTTTGACCCTATTCAACTGTAATTTTATTTATACTATAAATATCTATAAATTTCTGTAAATTCTAAATTTCTAACTCTTTTAATGTATTATTTTATTATGGATAAAATACTGGAAGGCGGTGTAAGAAACACACCACCATTCATTAAAGGAACCAATTTTGTTTAATGCAAAGTTAAAATCAAAATGTATTTATAATATATGATAATTGAAATATTTTCCACAATTATAAATGATTATAAGATTCCTGCTGCTGATAAAATCACTTGGGATTACCCTACAAAGACTATATACAATAAAAATTACAAATCCATGAATTATTTATATTTCTCCTTAAGAGATGAAAAATTTAATAGAATTTCTCCATTTAAAACTGCTCATGCAATTTCAAAAACTTTGTCTGTTTCCCACAAATGAACATATAGTGTGAATCAAATGATACATAATATTTATAACATTAATTATTATATTTATAAAATTAAACCTAATGAGACTATTTCTGATATGTATCTCTGGTTCAACGAAATTTTCACCAAATGATTTCTCTTGGAAGAGACGTCACTGCTAATGAACAGATTATGAGGATTCCCAGATGCCTACCTGATATATAGAGAGGAACCTATGCATCAATTAGAGAGTCAGGTGACATCCAAAAGTTACAAGTAAAAGAATGCATTGGGAAACTGATGATGTGTGAAGAGTAGCTAAAAGTCAACACGGATGAGGAGGATGAAACCAAAAGAATATCTATTGCATTCAAACCCACCACTTCTAAACATAAAGGGAAGGTAAGTCGGAACCTCTATAGAATATTTCTAGTAGTGAAACATTGTCACATGACAGTGATGTAGAGATGGATCAATTAGCAATATGGATTAAGATATTTTACAAGAAGAAGAAGAAATATTTTCAGAAAGCCTAACATTACGGGAAGATATGATCAAAATGGATGTTGGAAGAAATTTTGGAAAATATGTGGAATGTATGATGAGATAGTTTGCAAGGAGTGTAAATGAAAGGGAAAAATAATGGCTAATTGTCCCACGCTCAAGTAAAAGAAAAATTATGAGGACAATGATAGAAAGTATTAAAAGGAAATAAAAGAAATATGGAGTTCTTCTGAGGATAGCTCAAGTGACTGCAAATCATCACATGATGAACAAGATAACAAATACAATATGTGTTTTATGACAAAAATATCTAAAGTAATACTGGAATATCTTGTACACAATTTAAATTATTCTTGAGATGAGAGTGAATGTAGAAATATTTCTAATTATAAATTTTTTGAATACTGTAATATGCTTGAAGTGACTTGTATTGAACTAAAAGATAAATACATGTATTTAATGAAAAAACATGCTCTTACCTCAACTGTTAAAACTGAACTTGCTATTGAAAGGTATAAAAATGAACAATTACTCAATGAAAATAATTATCTAATGCTATCTAATGAGAAATCATAAAAGGATATTGAAATATTTACTAATTGAAAAGATACATTGGTACAAATTCTATGTAAACATATTTCTCATAAATATACCATTGGTATTGGATATCAATCTGGTAATGGAAATTTGGGAAGAAAAATTAAGTTTCTATGTCTAGGACATACAAAATTACTCTTATTTATTTAAAATAATCAACTAGTTAATTTTATAATACACTCTCTATTTTTTTTGACCAAATAGAGTTAATTTTTCAAGTACATTACATAATTCTTATAGGAAACCTGTATGGAAGATATGGGTTCCTAAACCACTAGTAACAAATATTAATGGACCCAAATAGATATGGGCACCAAAATATGTGTTTATCTGACTATTTTGTAAGAAATATGCTTAAAGTGCTCATGTAAAATCTTATGGAACATGGACAGTAGGTGTTTAAGACATATGACATGAGACTATTCATGATTCAAAATTTTAGTTAAAATTGATGGTGAACATGTCACCTTTGGTGACAATGCCAAAAGAAATACCATTGGCCTTGTCCAAATCAGTAACTCAAACACAGTTTTAATTTATAATGTACTTTTTGTTGATGGATTGAAATATAATCGGCTTAGTTTTTTCACACCTATTTGATGATGGATTTCATGTTAAATTTGAAAATGATTCTTGCAATGTTTTCAATTATAAAACTGAATTAAAATTTTCTTCTTTATGAAATGAAAATGTATATTCTGTTAACATAGATTCTTTAGTCTCAAAAAATAATTCATGTTTAAGTTTGTTTCAAAAAGAGCCTTGGATATGGCATAGGTGACATGGAAATTTTAATATTCACTCCCTTATAAAGTTAACTAGAATCATTTTAGTCAAAGACCAAACCAAACTTGATTTTCCAAATGAAAATGTGTGTAATACTTGTAAAAAGGGAAAGAAACATAAAATTACATTAAAACAAAAGAAATAAGTGTCAACTTCTTGACCTATCAAATTGGATCACATGGATTGGTTTGAAAAAACTAGAGTTTCTAACTTAAATGGGAAGCACTATGTTTATGATCTTGTAGATGACTTTTCTATATATAATTGGACTTTTTTTCGTTCTCAAAAGTGAAGCCTACTCTCATTTTACCAAATATTCCAAAACTGTAGAAAATCCTAGTGAATATAGAATTAAATCCTTATGATTTCATCATGGCCGTGAGTTTGAAAATCAATAGTTTGAATAATTTTTCTCACAAAATGGATATATTTACAATTTCTCTTCCCCTATAACACCTCAAAAAAATGGAGATGTAGAAAGAAAAAATATAACCTTGCAATATATTACTAGAACCATGGGTTGTGAATATGGATTACCTATTTATTTTTTGGTTGAATTTGTAAATACGTCATGCTATATTATCAATAGAGTGTTCATTAGAACTATTCTTAAAAGAAATCCATATGAGTTTTGGAACAACAGAAAACCCAAAGTAAGTTACTTCAATGTTTTTGGTTGAAAATTATATATCCTTAATACTATGGAAAATCTAGACAAATTTTCATCAAAGAGTGATGAAGTAATATTTTTAAGATGTTCAATATCTAGTAAACACTATAGAGTTTTTTTACAAATGTACTAAATCTATGGAACAATCTGTCCATGTTAAATTTCATGAAACAGATCCACATGAGCCTGAAACAACTCTAGGGAACCTAGAAGATGATGTATCAAATCTGGAAATTAATTAAAAAACCTCTAACCATTCTATGAAGAAATCTATGAAAGCTACCAGTCCTGGAAATTCTTTATATACTAGTCACAATGAACCTGACCCTATTGAAGAACATGAAATCAATATTCCTTCTTTTTATATAGCTGTTAGAACTCTAAAGAACCATCCGTAAGATGTTTTTGTAGTATATTTAGATAAAATAACTCAAACTGGAGCTTCTCTTAGAAATCAGGTTGAACATCAAGTCTTCTTGTCACATAATTAAAATAAAAACATTAATGATTATATCAATGATGAATTTTTAGTGATGGATATGCAAGAATAACATAATCTATATGAAAATAACAATATTTGGAAACATATTGATAGAACTAATGACTTATTTACCATACGAAATAAATGGGTGTTTAGAAATAAGGTAGATGAAGCTAGTAATATAGTTATAAACATGGCTAGATTGGTTGCACAATGTTATAGTCAAGAAGAAGGAATTGACTCTGAAATGACCTTTTCAATAGTAGCTACACATGAATCCATTAAAATTATGCTTTCTTATGACGTACATCTGAATTTCAAACGATATCTTATGGATGTTAAATCTGAATTGATAAATAGGTATATAGGTGAGGATTTCATTGTTGAGCAACCTCCTGGTTTTACAAATACTCATTTTCCAAATCATATTTTTAATATATCAAAAGCATTACATGGTTTAAAAAAGCACCAAGTGATTGGTATGGTTGATTAAGTATTTTTCTTATTTCCAAATGTTTTGCAAAAGGAATATCTGATCGAACCGTTTTTATAAAATTAATATAAATTGATTTTTTTAATAGTTCAAATCTATGTAGGTGACACTATCATAGGATATTCAAAAAATTCTTTATGTATTAAATTTTCTAAAGTGATGCAAACAAAATTGAATGAGATTAATGGGTGAACTAATATTATTTCATGGATTTAAAAATCATTCAAAATAATGATGGTGTTATTTTAAATCAATTAAAATATAATAGAGATATTCTAAAACATTTTCGTTTAGATTCACTAAAAGTAGTGACACTCAAATGAGTACTATTTGTTAGTTAGATCTTGGTGAAGATGGAAAATATATTGATCAGAACACATATAGAGGGATTATTAGATGATTATAATACTTAACTTATTGCTGACTAGACATTGTGTTTAGTGTGCGTTTGTGTGATAATTTTCATGAAAACCCTAATGAATCCCATTTAAATGATTTTAAGATAATTATCAAATACCTAAAGCAAATACCCAATCTAGGACTGTTCTATCAAATAGGACAGTCATTTGAGATAGTAAGTTCTTATGATACTAACTTCGGTGGTTGTATGTTAAAGAGAAAAAGCACCTTTGTACATGTCACTTTTTAGGAAAGTCACTGATATCATAGTGTAGTAAGACACAAAAGCATGTTTAATTATCTACTACCGAATCTTAATACATAGCATCTAGTAGTTATTTTCCAAAAATTGAGTGGATGAAACATACATTACTAGATTTTGGATATCAATTCAGGAATGCGACTATAAATTGTGACAATACAAGTGAAATTAACATCTCAAAAAATCCAATTTTACACTATATGAAAAAATATATTGATGTAAGAAATCAATTTTTGTGAGATCATTATCAAAAAGGTTATATCACTTTGGAATTCATTGGAATTTAATATCATCTTTCTGATATATTCACCAAACTATTATATTCTGAAAGAATAGATTACATCATACATGAATTGAGAATGATAAATCGTATGTAGTATGTATACTGTTTCATAGTTTACGGTTTCACAAGTCAATGTCTGGAGGTTACTATCTCAAACAATACAGTCACACAGTTTTGAAATCACAATGTTACAGTTTTACCATGAACGACTGTTACCATCTCACCGTGAAGACGCCTTATTATTTTATTTACATATTATAACACATATTACGGTAATTAATTTTCTTCCACAGTTTTTTTACGATGCATGGTATCCCTAAATGATAAAAATGAAGGATGTTTCACACCCTTCTTCACCTGAGCTATCTTCTCTCAAACTATAACACCTCATTCAACCCGTATCTCTATCAAACCTTTTTTGAATGCTCGAGATGAAACACCCATCATTTTTAACTCCTGATAAGTGAAGATCAAAGAAAAAGATAAAAATAGCGTTGAATTTAGAACTTGAAGGTCCTCTAAATCTGAATCTGGTAGAAAAAATAGTGGTGTCCAAAAAATATATGCACTAAGTGGATTTATTCAGGTAAATAATTGGTATTGAATGTTCTAAAAGGGAAATCATGGATAGATTTCTTCACCAAGGAGGATATACCTATTTACCCGAACCTAGTAGCATAGTTTTATCAATATGTTCAATTATCTATTGATACAGAAGATAACTATGTTTTTGGAAGCTGGATAAATGGCCAGAGATATACCTTTTCTTCGATGTTTTGGGTTAGATGCCTTTGGATACCTCATGAGTGTATTTCTGAGGACTGCCTGAGAGGTCATACACCTCCAAGTGAGTTCATTATTTTGGAAGAATCATTGATAGGCTTAATTGGAAATGAAACAAAGCGAAGATCAATAGCTGCTGAGAAAGATGGTGAAACTAAACATCTGTTTAAAAATTTTCAGAATCTGATTAACACCAGAAAAGTTGGATTTTCTACAATAAAGTATCACGATGTATTTTTGATACACCTTATGAAGAATGTACTTAAGATCAACCAATGAAAATATGATATACTCCATATGTGTGAGTTGATTCAAACAACTTCCCAATCAACCTCCCTATTTTACTCAAGATTAATCTAAGATTTGGTTCAAGCAAAAGGGTTGTTTGGACTAGTCATAGAAGATATTAAGGAATATTTTTTTTCTTTAAATAGATATAGAAAAGAGAATGAAAATTGGTTGGAATCCATGTGGAAAATCATGGGTAGATGATAAATATTGGACTTATAAAAAGTTCAATTTGGTGGAACAATCTACAATACCTAAGGATATTTCTGATCTTTGTTTGGAAACAAATGAAATTTTTTAGTATTCTAATGAGGAAGAAGTGGAAGAGTTCCTTGTACCTACCATGGAAAATGTTCTGAATGAGAAAAACAGTTAACCTATTCTCCATGACATAACTGAGAAGGAATTGTTTTTTCCTTAAGAGGTTTCTAATTTGGAAGAAAGACCTACTACTAATGAAGAATCTGGTTCAAAGGCAAATGAAAATAATACTACAGAAGAGCATATAGAGGAATATTTTTCTCTTATGCAAGAATTTTCTCTTGAAGAACACCCAAAGAAACATTTTTTTCCTGAAATTGTTCCATCTGCTAAAGAGAGAATGGATCAAGCCTTTTAGTTGGATTGAAAGGAAATGGGTAAGGATATCAGGGATGAAATCTTCGAAATGGAACAAGGATCTAAATATATATGTCATAAGAAAGATGAACCTTTTTAGGGTGGGAATACCCCTACTCTGGACTGTTTTCATGTTCCTAATAAAGTTTTTTCATGCTCTATGGATATATGGATTAAATTTAGTAGTTATTTTGATGTGAATGACTGCCAGGAAGCCTCAGTGAATGGTATAGATATGCCTATAATGTTTTAATTGACACCCGTATTTTCCCTTAATGTTTTAGCTTCCAAGGAACCTGAGCCAATATCAGATCCTATTTCTGTGCCTTCATAAGAACCAACAAACACAGTGAGTAAAGATGAATTAAAATCTTTTGGAGCTACCCTATTGGCTAGGTTTGATAATCTCATGAATATCCAACCGACTCTGGTAACCAATTTATGTGAAAGATATGATTTCCTATTTTTGGAAAATATCATATGGAGGATTCATCCCTAGATGCTTCATTAAACTCTTAAAGTAATAGTTGGGAACAAACATATCATTGTTGAAGTAAAGACTCTCAACGGTACGGTTGATGAAATGAAGAAAGCGATGAACTCAAGATCAGATCCAATTTCTCATCCTGTTGAGGATATTGTAGTCAGATTACACATGATGTAGCCTCCTTGATAAAAAATATTCAAAATTTTCTTGCTGACATGGTAGCTGAATGAAACTTGAAAATTGTTCAATATATGTGTGTGCTTGTTATTAGTCTTAACAAGTAGACTGATGAGTGTAAAGGATGTCCCAAAAAATTTCTGAATCAACTAAATTCTCGTACTTCACCTGTTACAGCTTCTAATACTTCTGGAAAATTGTCTCATCCATCTATGGATGGGGATCTACTCAGAACAATTTTTTAAAGAAGAACTGCAGGTTTTAGTTAGTGGATTTGACAGAGAATCTATTTCTCTTGTTGTCCAGAATAGTGACAGATTACTTTATTTGGTAATAATTCATTATGAAATAGAAAATGATTCTCATGAAGAGATTACTAAAAAGGTTTACTTCTACTTTAATAGAATATTCTTGAATAATTACATGAAAAACCATTTCATGTACCTTTTAGAGAATCTAAGAATCCCTCCTGTCACTAAGGATTTCAATACTCAAGTCCAAAAGCTAAATTATTTCACTCTTTTGATTGATACGTTTATGGAGAACATGGATGAATTTGAAAACTCCATGATGGTGGTGATATTACGTTTGACTTCATCAATATTTTGAGTCCTCATTTTCATATAAAAAGTACTGTTATTGTGTATCCTAATGTTGCACCCCTATGATCTGGTTTGACTACCTTCTCATCATCTACCCTTTCCTCTACATCATTGTCTGTCTCTCTGGCTCTGAGTCGGATCAGAACTGTCATCCTTGATTAACAGTTTCCTTGTTCATACATGGCACCTAACATGGACACTTTTATTTCGGAAGGCCTCCATTTACTTTATCTGTCAACCGGTTCACTCCCCTGTTCCACTTCCACCACTTCTCTTATGGATTCCTCTTCTGATGTGGCTGCCAATGGAAAAGAGAAGAAACGACAGTGCGGAAGAACACTGACTACAATATTTTGAAAGGTATGATTTCAATATTATTATTTCATACTTTTTGTAATGAAAATTTTTTATATAATGCATTATGGTATCATCTTGTCTATACTATTCTTTACTTCAATACTATATTTGATAATCCCAAAAGGGGGGAAAATATGTATTCTATATGCACACTAAAGAAGAGACACATTCACTATGAATAAATACTTCACTCAGATGATTTTTTATAATAAAAAATGGAGAGATTTTTGGACTCCTTGTGTGTAAATCACGTTTTAATGATTAAAAATACTTTACATTCTCTAAATCTTTTTAATCTTGTTTAATCTATCTAAAATTGTGTGTATAGATGATTAGTTTCTTTATGATTTAATTAAACTTATCCAAGATGGTATGTGATATGATTAATGATTTTAAACTATTTTGAGTTTGGGTTATAATGGATTTACTTGATAAATGACTAATTATAATCCATTCTATGAATATCATTGTTTAAGTCTATGAACAGATATGTTTCTAACTATGAGAAACCATAAGTCTGCCACTATTTATTGTTTTCTAGAAAAGGTACAAGAAACCATGACCAGACACCATGAACACCCAGACAAAGTGACCATCCAGACACTGTGACCATCCAGATACTATGACAATCAATACATTGTGATCATCCACACATTGTGACCAGACACTGTGATCAAACACCGCATATGTGCTACCTGTTTTTGATCCATATACAACTATGCCATCATATATGTCTCATCACTAAATGGAAAAAAGGAGACACCGTTTCAATGAGAAACCATTTAAATAAGGCATTGATTCAAGGAGACACTATTTCAAGAAGATAGTGTTTTAGTGAGACACAGTTTCAAGAAGACATCATTTCAAAGAGACACTATTTCATTGGAGACACCATTTCCAGACAAACTGTGAAAAAATTTCTTAAACTGTTTTTTCAATTTTCAATTTGATCTCTAATGGTCATATTTGAAGCTTTTAAATGAACTGAGATTATTAATCTTTCTTTGTGGACATGTCAACTGACAGTACAAGGTATGAGGTGTAAAATACATGAAGCTTGCCTGCTCCAACACAAGCACTCCAATAATGAAAAGAACAGCGTGGACACAAACAAAAAATGAAGGGGTAATGAGAAACAAGTGTGTGTGATAATGAAGAAGCACATGAATTATTGAGAAAATAAATGGAACATGTATCTCAATACATCTGAAGAACACATGAATCATTCATTGTGATACCATTTATTATATTCAAGAACATATTTTCAATATATACTCGATGAGGAACACAAGACAAATCAGAACCAAAGAACCAGACATGTTATACTCTGTTTTTCGTAAGAGGACTTGATTCAAACATCTTCTTCATCCTAATAGTCCATAGCTATATTGACCACCACTCATAGAACTTATAACCTTATCTAATCATTTTTTCTCTTTTATGTATTATTTTTAGATTTTGAGTTGTGTATGTGTGTCTGTATAAAAACATGCACTATCTCCTGCATTAAACAATATGATGCAAGATATCCTTCCTGTTACATATTTTTACCATTGACTATACCCATTGGTAAGTGTGGAAGATTTCCCAATGTGGACAGATAGTTTATACCCGTGAAGAACTGTGTAAGAGTTTGTGTGACCTGGATAGTTCTGTGTACTATTTTTTACCCCGATCCGCGGTCTGGATCATGTTTATTAATATAAATTTAGTGGTTGTAGTTGAAAACCAAGTGGAGTGGATTAGGACACAGATTGAGATAGAACCAATTGATTTATATCTGTTGTGTTTAATTTATTTTTCGGTTTTTTATTGAGTAGTTCAAAAATAATTGAAATTTCATTGATTGTTAATCTTGGAAACAAGTTATAATTTTTTCCTTTATTAGAATTGCTTTAAAAGTAATTTTAATATGTGATATTAAGATTACTAAGAATTAATCAATCTTCTGTGAAGTTATAGAAATAGTCAAACATTTATAATCGTATTACATGGATTCACTAGATAGTATTTAAAATTATCAAGGAACCATCTAAGAATCCTTTTCAATCTGAAATTTTTTATAGATACTCAATTCACCCACTCCTGAGTACCCTACTCCAACCAACACACCTTATTATAAGACCTTTTTGTAGTGAAGGAGTTTCAAACTTTCCCAGAATGTTTTTTTTATCCTCCCAATACTTTTTCCTTAGTTTCATGATTTTGGGGGTTTTTTAATATTATTATTTTTTTCTTATTTACTTCCATAGTATCTATGTGTAATGAGTTGGAAATATTTCATTTATAGAGTATATTAACACAATTCAAAAATTGTCTTGGTTAGTGCGTGGGTATATTATGAATTTTTTTAAGAAACAACTAAAAGATCCATTGATATAAAATATTATTATGTTTTATTTTTTATATACAAAGAACACTTATTTTTAAAACACAATTAGGTTCAAAGGTGACTTGTAATAATATAAATTTATAGAATCTATTTTTAATTTGTTAAGATGAATTTGTGATTTTTTTCCTAGAAATCAAAGGAGGACTATTAAGGTAAATATATTAATTGTAGATGTGAAATTTCTCCAATGTATAATAATATTGTTAGTGGCTTCTTCTATACACTAATTTATGAGAAATATTGAACTATTAGATATTGAATTTAATAAATAATTAGTTTAAAAAATTTAAATGGAATTATAAATGGATTAAGAGTTCTTATGAATGTTTCATTTTTTATGAGTGTCATTTTGTGAAATTCATTGTGGGTTTTCATAGAATGTGTGTTCATTTTTTAGAAAATGAATATTTTTAAGGGTGTGTATTTCATCGTGGTAGATAAATTTATAATTCGATTTTAATAGAAGAATAATTTTCATTATATAATGATATAATAAATATATATACATTTCTTAAAAATATATACGTTTTATGTTTTATAAGATTTTAAATCTATATTCTTCTATAAATTCTTTATTATATCATATTATAATAATATAATTTGATAATAATTTATATTAAATATTTATACTTTTCAGGGTTTTTTCATTTATACATTTGTATACTTTTATAAATTTTATAGTAAATAAAATTTAAATATATAGTTTTAATATAAAATTTTATTAGTCACATATACTTTTATAGTTTTCTATATTTTCAAATTAATATACATTTATAGTTTTATTCATTATAAATTATTATACATCTTCACTTTAATTAATTTTACTCTCATATATTATTATTTTATACTTTTATACATTTTTAATAATATATATGCCTATGAATTATGTATAAATTTATAATATATATGTACAATTATATTGTTTAATAAATTTATATCCATTTATAAATTGTGTATATTTATTTAAATTATATATTATTTTATAGATTATATATAATTTTATACTTCTATATATGTATATAATTTTAAATAATAATATAAATATATATATATACTTATTTATTTCAAATTTATACCTATATACATTTGTAAATTTATGAATATTTAATAATTTTATACTTTTATAAATTAATTGTCAGTTGTGAAAATATTTTAAAAAATATAATAATTTTTTTATTTGTGAAACCATTATAATTTAAATTTTCGTAATTCTTATAATGAAATGGGGTTTTAAATAATATATCATAAAATTTATTTATATTTCTATTATTACATTAAAAAGTCTAATTTTATCGATTTTTTATAATGTAAATGTGATTATATAGTTCATTTATACTCATACAAAAATTATTTTCATCATTTAAAATATGAAATAAAATATCAATTAATAGCTAATCCCTCATGATTATAGTTCAATCATTTAATCTTCTAATGATTAATTTATTAAACCTTTAATAACTCTTATTAACATTGTTAAAAACTTGAGAAATTCTAAAGGAATTGACCCTCCATCAATAAACAAAGAGAACATCATTTGATAAAAAATTCATCACTATGAATTTAGTTTTTTTTTCTACTCCATTCAATTGAAGTGAAAAATATTTTTTAGAAGGGAAATATGCACTATTATAGTTATAAATTTCCTTCAATACGTTTTTTTATCATGTGGGATGATAATCCTTTTTTCAGTCACTCCATTTTCATTCAACCAATTCGTGAGATCCATATTCAACTGAAAATATTTTGTGTTTTTATTTTGTTAAATATTAACATTACCCAATAAAATTGAATTAATATGAATAGAGAATGGTATTATACCAATAATATGATATAATATTATAAATATGGGGTAAAAGAGTTCATCATGTTTGAAAAATATCATTTGTATGGCCCTTCTCATGTAACAACCCAAACCACTATGAATGGAATTTATTCCTTCTTATTATAATTTAATATAGTATAAATCACAAAAAATCACTTATAGAACATAAAAAATACTCATAAATGTATATTTAATGACATAATAATTATTTCTAGAGTTAAGGAACCAATACCGATGAAATTGCAACATGACCTTAGGAATTGTAATATGACCCTTATAAATAGTAAACAATCAAAATGAATTGTAATCATAACCATTAATGTATAGATAAAATATAGGCATCATATAAATTATTTTATGGTTTAATTATATCATAGAATATGTAAATAAAAAAATTAAAAAAGTATTAATTATGTGTTAGTATTTTTTCAAATCATGAAAATTGAATTAAAATTTTATGATTAATTTAATAATATAAAATAATATTTTATTAAAAAAATTATAAATAAATTAAAATTTTTATGTCTTGTGATTTTAAGATTATTTTATGAGCCCTTAAGCAATTTTTCAAAGTGTTATAAAATCAATTATAAATTTAAAAATCGTTATTTTCCAAGAAAATAGTTATTATTAAAAATTAAATATATTAGATTTTAAATCTTATTTTGATTAAATGGAGTTAATTTTTGAATTTTACACTATGAAAAAGGTTAGGGTAAAATTTTGGGATTTTTATGAAAAACTGGAATTTTTTTGAATAGTATAATACGAAAATTCACAACAAAAGATAAATACTTGAAGTATCGATTTATAGATCATTTAAGGCTTATTTAATCCCAACAAAATCCAAATATGATTCATCATTTTAATATATTTAGATAAAATTTTCAAACTGTGCATAGTCTTGTGACAAAATAATAAACTAAAAAATATAATAATGAGAAAACACCCCCTCTCCTCCACTATAAACACCACCCCTCACAACCTATTCTCCACACCCCTATCAGGATTTGAGCCTTGCCAAAATTATACCCAATATTATTCCCTAGATCCATACACATTTCTATGAGTTTTTTGTACCATAAAAATTACCAAACCTTTTCTCTAAGGAAGTTCTCAAGGTGGGTAAATCCAAGAGGTAAAATATGCTTCCTTTTTCTTTTAATTCCTTTTCAATTTCAATTATTCCCTTCTTTTATATTTACCTCCCCTCTTAAAAATAGCATGATAACTCCATTGAAAACTGATACTTTAATTATACAATTTTAATGGAATATCCATTATTAAAAACTTTCATCACTCTATTTTATTAAAAAATGAAATCTTTACCCGTGATGTCTTTATTTACCGACATCATGGGTGATGCACATTCATTTTCTATTAACACCTTAATGGATGTTAATAAAACTATTAAATGGTTGAAAAACTATTTTATATTTCATTTTATAACACTTTTTATGTTTTGGTTCTATCTTATATTAATAAATCATAAAACAAAATGAGTTATTTGTGATCGAAAAACCACAAAAATTATCCTAAAACGATCATCATTAATTTTTTTCTTCTGATTAATCTTTATAACATATAAAAAAAAATTAGACCATTTAATCTTTTTTATGAAAATATATAACATATAATAACTTTTTTTAATATTTATCCACATTTTAAATGACCTTCTATTCATTTATAAAAGTGATCTAATTAGAAAAACATAGAAAAAGAACAATCTCGAATGATGGAATAAATCACTAAAACTCATAGAAAGGCCCCTCAATGAATTTAATACATACATAATGAATAAAATTCATGTATTAAAGGTTCCATATTTGTTAATTAATGAATATAATTTTATAATACATGACATTAAAGAGAATAGAGTGTTTAAAAATAAGGTAAGAGGAATTCTAGAACCCATGTCTATATCATTGGGGTTTCCATAATTCAACCCATTATCAATATTTATATCCCATTAATATCATTTACACATCATTTTATTATGTCATCTTGGATAAAATTTTGTTTTTATGACATAAAAAAATTTCTAGTTGAACCCTTCTTTTCAAAAAACACACCTTTTACTTATCACTCAATGTTAATGATTCTTTTAAAAAGAATGTTATTCCTCATTTCATTTGGGAACCCAATTCTTATAAATAAATGATTTATTATTTGTAAACCATTATTTTCAATGAATTATTTTTAAAAAAATATTCATTTACATTCTGTGTGGCATGTATTTTAATGTAAATGTTATGATGTGATTGGGGAACACAAAATTATATAGTGCATTGAAAATGTTAAGATGTGATAGGTGTGCCCTGAATTATATAGAACACTAATAAATTGTGTAATGTGATGAATCTGAAGTGTTAAAGTGAATTATGTATGAACATGATTCCAACATTGTTCAAAACCACATGTGGTAATTTACCACTAAGACATGATATATCAGTTTTATGAATTTCCACATTCAACGCCATTCACTAATTCTTACTCTCATTTTTTTGTTTATGATGTAATTATTATTATCATATAATGATATATTGTTCTAATGTATCCAATTACTATGGTTTTACCTCACCCTTTTCATTTATTTATATCGTGAGGTGACTACTTGTACTAAGGATAATTCATGGGATAATATGAAGCTAGAGAAGATCAATTTAAATATAGGTGTATGTTTTATTTTATAAATTTTATGTATCGTCCTTATTCTCCCAAGATAGTGATCCTTTGGATCATGGTCAATTAATTATTTTATGATGTTTATAATTTTAATTATGTAATAGTATTTTAAGAAATGAATGGTTGTTATAGTTGGTATCAGAGCACAATATAAGTAATTTGGGAATTTTGATTAGAGAACCAGAGTGAAAACCCCTTGTATAACACTATGTATATGTATGAACCCATGAATATTTTTTTTGAAAATTCCAAGCATTGGTATCTCACAATATATTCCTTTATTCTTAATTTCAAAAATGAATAATTTATTTAATCTAGAATTGCTGACATATGTATTGTTCTAACCTATTCCATTTTAGAAAATGGTGGGAACTTTGTGAAATGAGGCCAATATCCTATGAAAGGGACAAAGAAGAAATTTCTTAAATGATATCCCCAATTCATTGAGAGGTTCAGTTCAAAATTTAATTATGATACTTACCCATATTTCTTAGGTTATGATAAATAACCTGAATAATGCATAATTTACACCAACAACTAAGAGGGAGAAACAAGATATCAATAGTTTTATGTGGAAATGACCACCAATGATTAGAGGATCTTCTAATCCACTAGTCATAGAATAGTGTTCTAACACAATATAGAATGTTTTTTCTATTCTTCAATGTTATGATATGGATTATGTGACTATCGATGTTTATAATCAAGATAGAGTGGCTGATCAATGGTGGGTCTTGATTTTGAACTCAACATCGAAGGTTGAAATTGAAGAGATGGAGAGGGAAGACTATAATATATTGTTTCTTAACAAGTATTTCCCTCAAACCCATCAAAAAAATATGAAGAGATAATTCATAAAGCAGTAAACAAATGGGAGGAGAATCAATCACGACATAGGATGAAAATTTCAATCCATTCAGGATATGCTTCAGGTATTGTTATCCATAATTATATAATAATTAATATACTCTTATGTGGTTTAAACCCATAATTTTTAAAGTATATACGAATTCGAGACATTATATGTTTTGAATAATTTTTTTGATGTGATCTCAAAGTGGAGATGGAGTTTATAGAATGGTGCCAAAGGTATGGTGATAAGAAATTAAATATGGAGTTTCTAGTTGGATGATCACATAAAAAAGATATAAAGAAGACTCAACATCCCACATGTCAAAAATGTGGGAAAATTAATCTTTAAAATAAGCTCAAAATGATGGGGAAATTCTTCAAGTGTGGGATAAAAGTACACAACATTCAAGAATGTAGAAAAAGACATGAGGAATAAGGGATGTTTTGAGGGTGATAGGAGACAACCACACATGGTCCGATGATAAAATTATAGAGAGAAAGGGAAATATACAAGATAGTTCACTAAACCTCGAGTCCATGGGGGTAATCATTGTCATCATCCACCAAATTGAAAGGAGGAAGGTAAGGAATATTCTATCACTACTATGGAATTTGAGAGATAAAATGAAGTCATACATGGTATTCTCCCTATTAAGTGATAAATGGAAACTGTATTATTTGTTTATGCGTCTACATATTCAATTATATCTTGCATGTTTTTATAGAACTACTGAATTGAAGCCCCAAAACCATGTGGTAGAGATACCTATAATAACACCAAGTGGTGAAATCATTGTAACCCATGTATTGGACTCTACTTATATTGGAATATGTTGGACGATTCTCCTAGATAATCTCATAATAATTCCCGTTGTGGAATTTGATGTTAGACTGGGGATAGATTGGATTTCTTTATATATAGACCACATAAAAGATTAGTAAAATAAAATATCCTTTCAAATTCCAATCTATCCCATACTCCTATACATATTTAAGTAAGATCACAAATATCTTTTTTAGAATCCTTCAACGGGGTTGATATTTATTCCTTATGAAGAAACATACCTTGCTCAAATGTATGAGTCTAAGGAATGTGTCAAACTAGTATAAATTCCAATTATGAGGGAAAAAAGTGATGTATTTCCTAAGGAGTTACCCTTTCTTTCCCTAGATCAAGAGGTATAGTTATCAATATAACTCATACCTAGAGCCAATCCTATCTAAAAGTTTCCTTATAAGATGTATCCAATCATACATGAGGAGTTAAATAAGTATCTCCAAGATAATTTCTAACATGGGTATATATGACCCAGTGCATGAGCATGTGGTGCAGTAGTGTTATTTATCAAGTAGAAGGGTGATCAAATATAGATATGTCTCAATTATCAAGAACTCAAAAATATCACAATAAAGAATAAGTTTCCTCTTCCAAGGATTAATGACTTGTTTGATCAGCTATGAGGAGTGCATTACTTCCCAAAGGTGGATCTTCATTCTGGATATCATCAGATAATGTTGAAAAAGGAATATATTCAGAAGATTGTCTTACGTAAAAGATATGGGAACTATGATTTTTTAGAAATTTTCTTCATACTTACTAGTACCTCCTCAATCATCATAGATTTCATGAATGGTGATATTATATATTGTAACACCCATGGATTTTATGAGAAATATTTTTTTAATATAATTTCATTGATATCTTATACACTACACCAAGATTATCTTGCATAATAAGAAACACTGTATTAGCTTACAGTATACATAAACACTATTTTGGGCTTATATTTCATGCCAAATCAACCTTCCTTAATAGTGTGTGTTGTACGCAATACCGAGTTTCACTAAACGAGATATTATTATAATATTATTATGTACTAGCCATTATGAATAGTAGTACCCAATTTTGGAAATTTAAAAAATTTTATCATTCAAAATGGACTTCATATTTTGATTCGGAATATCAAAATTAGCCTATGGTGATTTTTTTTATTTTTATGAAAACTTTCAATTTTTGATGAATAGTGAAAACACATGGTTACTATTTAAAAACCGGCTTTTTATTTAAAAAATTATTTATTTTATTTAAACTTATTTTCTATAAAAATTGATATATAATACCTATATAATTTCAATTTAATTAATTGGAGTAATTTTATAATAATTATAGATATATAAAAATTTAATTGATCTTTTCACTGTCATTTACCCACCTCCTAGGAAAATTTAGAAATTTACATAAAACTTAATTTTACCGCTTCTGTGAGTGGAATTTCGAAAATCTAAGAAGCATGGTTAATATCAATCAGTAAAATGTTGTTCAATAAGATAAAAATAATTTTTGGTGAATAGTAACTTTTTACTTTTATTTACCACCGTTAAAGTAAATAGGGTAATTAAGGGTAAAAATGGTATTATTATTTCCATAAAACATGTCCTAATTCTATTGGATATGTGTAATTCGACCAAAAAAACCATACAAATAACATATTACCCGTTATGTCCACTTGGATTTGATTAGGACATTTATTATTATTGAATTTAAAGAAGAGTTGAAATAGTTAAAATCAAAGTTCAATAACTAAAACATTTTTAATATAGGGTTATACATAAGTTAAACTCGTCTATGAATATTAATTAAAAATATAAAAATATTTCCTACATAATATTATTTTATTTATAATTTTTAGACACTATGTAATGTAATTTATTTATGACACAATGATGATGCAGTAATTACCTTATAAATGAAATATTAACATAACTGATGTTATAAATACCAAAATAAATATAATTTGAGACTTTTTAAAAATTCCACCAATTATTTAGGATAATATGACATGTTAGTACTGATATAATTAACATTTTTCGAACTAATCATGCTGTTATGAGTTTCAAAAAAAATCAATTACCAAATACTATCAAAATTGACATAAAATTGATTTTAAAATAAATATTTTATTATTAATTTTTATTCTATTACTAAAAATCTACGGTTTGGAAAAATTATTTATATATGGTTATATATATTAATAATGAACCACTTGGGGTTCGTTTGTCTTGTAATAGTAATTTTATTAACCATATAGTATAAGGAAACAAGAAGACACGGTAAAAGATAAATTAAAGTTAAATCTAAATGATAAAGTTAAAATAGTAACCTAAGCATTTCTAAAACCTATTGGAGGAAATTATTATGACACATCCCTACTTTAACTTATAAATAAGTCACTTTGGAGCCATTATAAACTGAATATGACTTTATTATAATATAATATTTTAAGTTTTCCCTAAAGTGCCCCTCTCCTCCCTTATAAAATGGAACCTCCTCCCTCTTCTATTTACACAATTTTGAGCCTTCATGATTGACCAACCTCTGCCCATTTTCCTTCCCAACTTCCATAGAAACATTATAGTGGTTCTTGTCTCCTCAAAAAACCAACTCTAGTGCCTTAAGAGGAAGCTTAAAAGAGGTGCATCGAAGAATAGGCAATCTCTTCGACCGAATCTTTCAAGTTTCATTCTTCTTCAACATATTATTCTTTAGTTTTTTCATTATAAAGTAATACCATCAGTTTCAATAATATAATAATATGTTATTACAAATATGAAACAACCCCATTTCACCTTCTATCCATCCTACGGAAAACGAAATCACTGCGCGTGCGTGCGTACGGAATACCGTCTGCACGTCGTGGTGTAATCTATTTTTCTACCACAACCTTACTTGAATGGGTATAATGGTGTAAATAATAACTATATATAGTTATTATAATATAATACTGATTCTGAGATATTATATCATCCACTTGAATTCAATTCAACAATTATGGGAATGATATCATCACCCGTGCGTACGTACGGATTACCGTCTCCACGAAGCGATGAGATTCATTCCCCATGTTAACCATTCAAGAATGATTATAGAGTATATATAATGAATAATAATTAAATATATGAAATTATTAAGCTACTTAATTTATGTATGTATATATATATATCTAGTTACTTCCATTCACGTCAATAAGAAAAGGAAAACATCGTTCATTCGTACGTACGACCTACCGTCTCCATGAACGGTGTATTTCATTTCATTTATCTATCTATTATATATATATATATACTGAATATATTTGATATATAAATCATTATTTACATTCTATATGTAATTAAAACATGATATAAGTAACATTAATACCAAGAACAACATGTCCAAACATGTACTATAAATAAAATGATTTTACCCAAAACGCTACTTTAACATTGAATTTACAAAAGAAAGGGTAATATAATGTCATAATTGTACCATATATGATATCATAATAATTTATATGAATCTATAGTAAGTCAATGAAATTATTGAAATCATTATATAGGAGGATTGGATACGTGTGAATCATACCGGACCTAAGGTCAGGTATGACTATTCCTATTTCGTTCTTATCTGAGATTGTTTATTCGTAAGTATTTACTGGGGTTATTGTTATCATCCATATCCATGATTCATAAAAATTGTTTCATGTATTTATAAAGTCCTTTTTACCCATTTTTTACTATAAATACATGTATTTACGTAATCTTTCTTTTGTTTACCATACAAGGTACTTTTTGACTTTTCTGGAAAAAGTATGAGAATAATGTTTTTTTTAACTTATAAGGCATGAACGGATTTTTTACAGTTTTATAACTCCTTATTTTCATCAATATTACTATAAAATATTTCATGATTATTTTCAAAAAAAATCCTTTTCTTTTATAATTGAATGGGATTTTTTGAAAAGAAAATGATTTTAAAGAAGAAAGGACATTTTCCTCATGAATTCATTTCAAGTGTTTTGTCAAAACTATTTCCCATATAAGATGACATTATTTAGTATGATTATATTTCAAGTATAATTTCTCTATGATTTAAGTGGTTTCAGTTATTTTATGATGTAATGATATCCAGTTGTTTTATATGGATTATGTTATTATGTGATGATGTTTATGAAACCCATTTTATTCTTTGGGTTATGCTGAATGATTTGTGTTTATGTTGTGGAACAAGTAAGAATGATTTCATTATGAGATGGGTGGGACCAATATCTCCCTCATATGAATTAGGTAATGATTTATATCTCATGATATTAATATGGCTGGAATGGTAAGTTGATCTGGTTCAATGACACATGACTGTAACAAGGAGTGAACTCGATTCAGAAAGGGGCTTTGTCCACTAAGATAGTCATGGCAGAAATGCCTTGGCTATTATGGAAATAATATCATGTAAATAATGGTTTTCCACAATTAAATATTTTATTCCCATGATATTTTATCGTGATTTATGTTCCATTATGATCTATGCCTTACGTACATCCAAGATTTATTTCACAACTTATGATTTTTATGTTTAATCTTTATTTTCGTGTTTTGAATTTCAAATGTATATGGTTTGTTTTATTTTCTCCATGCTTACCCTTACTAAGAATTTGGGATCACCCTTTATATGTCTTCTTTTACCCAGGATATAAAGAATGGTTTTAGGTAAGGAAAAAATGGAAGATATTTATGGGAGATGTTGAAGATCTTTCACCAATATTAGAAGATTATGTTCCATGTTTCCAAAGACACTAAACTGTTATGGTCCATTGGTGTATGTTATTGTTTTGTATTTGGTATTCCTCAAAAGTAATTTAATTCTTATGTACATCAAGCTTTGGGTCTCTACAATTTCTATCAGAGGAAAGGTTTAGATAACCTTTGGAAACTAGGATGCAAAAAATTTTGTGAGATCCCTAGAGATATTTCTAAGGTAAGTCTAAGGATATCCCTAAGGTTAAGTATAAGTATAGGTTATAGTCCTAGAATTTCGGAAACGATATTAGAATTAAACCTAATATGTTATATATTGAAGGTAATCTCCCTTGATTATGATTTTTTCCTCTCAAGCTATTCTTTTTGGGATTTAGAAAATGGATAGCAATAGGAAGATTCACGATAATGGAGGATATGATGGATAATGTAATGATATTCTTCATGAGAAAACAAATGAAATTGGATCTAGAAGTCCACATATCATTATTATTCTTAATGAGAAACCTCATAATATTATCAATAATGTCAACTTTGGTATGTTTCATAACTCAACTAATAAGAGAAAGATGGAGTTTCATGATGATCATAGAGGAAAGAAAGTTCAATTTCCCTCATGTAAATCCTGTGGGAAGAGTCATTAGGGAGAATATTTAAAAGGAACTGGAAGATTCTTTGGGTGTGGAAAAGAAGGACAAAATGATATTAATTTTAAAGGAAAAGGTTTTGCTAACACCATGGTCAAGGATACGGGTATTTCTAAGACATCAAAAATGGTTAAATGTTTTGATTGTGGAAAGTACGGGCATCATGAAAACCAATGCACTAAGGGAAAATCTCATGAAGAGTATCATCATGGTTATATGGGTAGTATTTATGTGGATGATAATGAAGAGACTACAAATGATATATGAGATTAAAGAAATGATGAAGCTTAGTCAGTGGTTTAAGAAGGTAGTGGAATGATTGTGTGTTTACCAAGAGTTATGTTAATGGAACTCTAGAATAAAGAAACATCTAAGAATTGTTACACTATTTTTTTCCTAAAGTATTTGAAATTATATTTTGAATGGTACCAGCAGCCATGAAAATTATTCAGATATTTTTGGAAAGAAGATGGTATACACATAATGGAGGGATAAAGAGATAATGAAATGTTTGATAGTATTAATGAGCTCATGACTGATATAAGGACAAATTGATATCATGGTTTGAGTATATAGAAATATTTTTATTTTTTCATGTAGAAAGATTTATCTTTTAACAGTATTCATGTTCTCACTAATGTTCAATGGATATTCATTTTTCAATATAATACATGATTAAAGTATTCAAATATTATGAATGTGACCATTATGATATATATTATAATATATGGGAGATAAATGATGGTATTCACATGCTTGGTAGATGACCTTTCTAGTAATAGTTTTCATTATACTATGAGATTGGGTAGAAATATTTATGATAAGACAAAAGGTTTGAATGGATTATGTTGGACATGAGATATTATTGTTTAAGGATAAAACGTTTTTTCTAGAATTTTATAATAGTATAGTTTTAGAAAAAGGATAACCTGCAGGATGGGCGACAACCTGTCGCATTGGACAAGGTTGTGGGAATCGAACCCACAACCGATGTATGACAGGCCTTTATCGCCTACCTCAGGCCTACAAGAATCCCCTGGTTAATATAAATTAGTTTCAATTTATTATGTGGTATGATATATGAAGTATACGTACATTTTTGGAACCATATACGATTAATCTCACCATAGATTGACTTATGTATATTTAATAACTTTTTATAACCTTTTATTTGAGATAAAGAGAATGACCCACTGTTCTATCACAGGATATGCTAAAGCATCATGAATGACAGATTCACCATCATTTAATTTAGAGATGAAGTTGAAATTTTTCATGGCGTGAAGAATGGTTAGATTGTGCCAAAATCAAGTAAGTATTTCTTTTAATTCAACAATTCTTCAACTTTTGGGAAATGATCTTGAAAACCAAAAATGTTGCCCTAGTGGATTTATATCTGATGAATCAGATGGTACTATAAATCATCAAAAATTTATGGATTTTTGATTGTTGGCATTTTCATAGTCATGTCATCTACCAATCTCCACCAGAACATGAGGGTTAGATTTTTCTTTTATATCTGTATTTACACCTATGTTCTTCTATGTGGAAACCCAGTGATGAGTTAATTTGGGTAACCGTTAATTTTTATTAACTAGTTTTTAAAATTATCTGTTAGTATTCTTTTTTATGATGTGGGTTTCTATGAAAGAAACATTCAAGTAGAAAACCGTTTATAACCTCGATTTATTTCGTGGGAAAAATTAATTTTAAGGGGGGGTAGAATGTAACACGCCGAGATTTTATAGGAATTTTTTTTTATTTAATTTCATTGGTGTCTTATACGCTACACCAAGAATAGTTTGCACTATACGCAACACCTTGTTAGATTACAGTATACGGAAACACTATTATAGGCCAGTGTTGCACGCCAGAGAAACCTTCCTCGATATTGTGTGTTGTACGTAATACCGAGTTTCACTAAACAAGATGTTATTATAATATTATTATGAAGTAGCCCTTATGAATAGTAATACCCACTTTTTGAAATATTATACATTTTTTCATTCAAAATGGACATCATTTTTGGATTTGGAATATCAAAATTAGCCTATGCTGAATTTTTGGTATTTTTTTGAAAACATTCAATTTTTGATGAATAGTGAAAACACTAGGTTACTATTAAAAACCCGACTTTTTATTTAAATAATTATTTATTTTATTTAAATTTATTTTATGTCAAAATTGATACATAATACCTATATAAGTTCAATGTAATTCATTGGAGTCATTTTATAATAATTTTAGATATAAAAAAATTTAATTGAACTTTTCACCGTCTTTTACCCACGTCCTAGGGGAATTTGAAAATTTACATAAAACATAATTTTACCACTTCTGTGAGTGGAATATCGAAAATCTGAGAGACACAGTTAATATCAAGGAGAAAAATGTGGATCAATAAGATAAAAATAATTTCTGGTGAATAGTATCTTTTTACTTTTATTTACCACGGTTAAAAGTAAATAGGGTAATTAAGGGTAAAAATGATATTATTATTACCCTAAAACATGTCCTAATTATATTGGATAAGTGTAATTCGACCAGAAACAACCTTAGGAATAAAATATTATCCATTAGGTCCAATTGGATTATATTAGGACATTTACTATTATTTTATTTAAAGAAGAGATAAAATAGTTTACGTCAATGTTTTATAACTAAAACATTTTTAATTTATTGTTATAAATAATATAAATTCGACTATAAATATTCATTATAAAGCGGAAAATTTTTCCTACCTAATGGTATTTTATTTATAATTTTTAGACATTATAGCATGTAATTTATTTATGACAGAATGATGATTCAGTAATTACCTTATTAATGAAATATTAACATAATTGATGTTATAAATACCCAAATAAATGTAATTTTAGGGTTTTTATAAATTCCACCAATTTTTTGGATAATATTACATGTTATTATTATTTCAATTAAATTTTTTCTAATTAATCATTCTGTTATGACTTTCACAAAAATAAATTACCAAATAGTGTCAAAATTGACATAACATAGTTTTTAAAACAAATATTATATTATTAATTTTAATTATATTCCTAAAAAACTACTGTTTATCCAAATGACTTAGATAAGGTTATATATATTAATAATGAACCACTTGGGGTTCTTTCCCTTTGTTATAATATGTTTATTAACCATATAGTTTAAGAAAACAAGAAGACATGGTAAAAGTTAAATTAGAGTAAAATCTAAATGATAATATTAAAATAGTAACCTAATCTTGTCTAAAACCTATTGGTTGAAAGGATTTCTTCCCATACCCACATTATCTTCGAATTATGTTACATTGGATCCATTATAAACCGAATATTACTTTATTATAAAATAATTTTTTATGTTTTCCCTAAAGTGACCCTCTCCTCCCTTATAAAAGGGCACCTCCTCCCTCTTCTCTTTACACAATTATGAGGCTTCAAGCTCAGCTAACCCCTACCAATTTCCCTTTTACACTTCCCTATAAATATTATATAGGTTCTGGTCTCCTCAAAAAACCAACTCTAGTTCATTAATAGGAAGCATAAAAGAGGTGCGTCGAAGAAGAGATAATCTCTTCTACCGATTCTTTCCAATTTCTTTCTTCTTCAAATTCTTCTTCTTTAGATGTTTCATTATAAATTAATAACATAAGAATCAATAATATACTAATATGTTATTATAAATAGGAAACAACCCCATTCCACTTTCTATCCATCCTATGGAAAACAAAATCACCGTGTGTACGTACATACGGAATACCGTCTCCACGTCGTGGTGTAATCTGTTTTTCCACCACCACCTAACCTATTTGGGTATAATGGTGTAAAGAATAACTATATATAGTTATTATAAAATCATAATGATTCTGAGATATTATATAATCCACTCCAATTCAATTCAATAATTATGGGACTGATATCATCGCTCGTGCGTACGTACGGATTACCGTCTCCACGAAGCGATGAGATTCATTCTCCCTGTTAACCATTCAAGAATGATTATAAAGTGTATATAATGAATAATAATTAAATATAAGACATGGTAAATCTACTGGATTTATGTTTATATATATATATATATATAATCTACTTACTTCCATTCAAGTCAATAAGGAAAGGAAAACATCGTTCATGCGTACGTATGGCCTACCGTCTCCATGAACGGTGTATTTCATTTCATTTATCTATCTATTATATATATATATATATATAGAATATATATGATATATTAATCATTATTTACATTTTGTAAGTAATTAAAACATGATATAAGTAATAATAATATCTAGAAAAACATTTCCAAACACGTACGATAAATAAAATGATTTTACCCAAAATGCTACTTTAACATGGAAATTACAAAAGAACAGGTAATATAATGTCATAAGTGAACCATATATTATATGATAACAATTAATATGATTCTATAATAAGTAAATGACATTATTTAAATCAATATATATGAGTTTCAGATATATATGAAGGATATCAGACCGAAGGTAAGTAATAACTATTCTAATTTCCTTCTTATCCGAGATTGTTTATTCAGAAGTATTTAATGGGGTTAATGTTATCATCCATGTACATGTTTCCTAAAAATGGTTTCAGGTATTTTTAAAGTCTGTTTTACACATTTTTGACCTTTTCTACATGGTATGTAATTAATCTTTCTTTTGTTTTCCATAGGAGGTACTTTTTGACTTTTTCGGCAAAAGTACGAGAGGAATGTTTTTTTAACTTATATGGCATGAATGGATTTTTTACGGTTTCATAATGCCTTATTTTCATGAATATTACTCTAAAATATTTCATTATTATTTCCAAAAAAGTACTTTCCTTTTAAAATTGAATGGAATTCTGTGAAAGGAAAATTATTTTAATGAAGAAATGACATTTACCTCACGAATAAATTTCATGTGTTTTGTAAAAACTATTTTCCACCTAAGATGACATTTTTTAGTATGATTATGTTTCAAGTATATTGTCTCTATGATTTAAATGGTTTCATTTTCTTTATTATATAATTATATCCATTTGTTTTATATGTATTATGTAATGATGGGATGGTGTTTATGAAACCCATTTTATTCTTCGGGTTATGATGAATGATTTATGTTTATGTTGTGGCAGAAGTAAAAATGATTTCATTATGAGATGTGTGGGACCTATATCTCCCTCTAATTAATTGGGTTAAGATATATATCTCATGAGATAGACATGGATGGAATAGTAAGTTAATCTGGTTCAGTGATACAACACTGGAACGAGGAGGGAACTCGATTCAGAAAGGGACTTTGTCTACTAAGATGGTCTTGGAAGCAATGCCTTGGCTACTATGAAAATCATATCATGTGCTTAATGGTTTTTCATAATTAAATGTTTTATTCCCATGATATTTTATCATGATTGATGTTCCATTATGATCTATTCCTTACGTACTACCATGATTTATTTCACAACTCAAGATTTTGATGTTTAAACTTTATGTTCATGTTTTGAAGTTCAAATGTATATGGTTTTTTTTATTTTCTCCATGCTTACACTTACTGGGCATTTGATCTCACCCTTTATATGTTTTATTTTCCCTAGGATATAAAGAAAGTTTTTATGTAAAAATAAAAGGGAAGATCTTTATGGGATATTTTGAAGATCTTTCACCAATATTAGAAGATTATGTTCCATGTTTCCAAAGACACTAAACTATTACAGTTCTTTGGTGTCTATTTTTTTATGTATTAAGTATTCGGAAAAAGTAATGTAATGTCTATGTACGTCATTATTTGGGTCTCTATAGTTGGTATCATAGGAAAGGTTTAGTTATCCTTCGGAAACTAGGATGCGAAAACATTAGTGAGATCCCTAGATATATTTCTAAGGTATGTCTAGGGATGTACCTAAGGTTAAGTATAAGTATAGGTTATAGTCCTGGAATTACGGAAATGATAGAATTAAACCTAGGATGTTTGATATTTAAGGTAATCCCCCTTGATTAGGATTTTTTCCTCTCACACTCTTCTTCTTGTGTTTTAGAAAATGGCAAGAAATGGGAAGATTCACGATAATGGAGGATATGATGGAAAATAGAATGATATTATTCACGAGAATCCAAATGAAATTGGATATGGAAATCCACATATCGTTATTATGCCTAATCAAAAATCTCCTAATCTGATCAATAAATAAACTTTGGTATGTTTCCCAACTCATCTAACAAGAGAAAGATAGAGTTTCATGATGATCATAGAGGAAAGAAAGTTCAATTTCCCTCATTTAAATCATGTGGGAAGAGGCGTCAGGGAGAATGTTTCAAAAGAACTGGAAGATGCTTTGGGTGTGGAAAAGAAGGACACAAATATAGTAATTATAAAGGAAAAGGTTCAGATAAAACCATGTATAAGGCCCCAGCCTTAAACATTACTTAATCTTGGGTTTTTTCAAGAATACACATAGGGGATCATTTTAGGTTTGGAGTTTTAGAGAATTAGATCATAAATCATGCATTACATTCCACATTTCAACAAGGTGGTTACATAAAAGATAGTATTTTTTCCATCAAAGGAGACATATTTAAAATAAAACATGGATTCCTTCTTGACACTTCCTCGACACTATCATCACATCATGTACCTTTCCCTTGACCTGTGAAAAACATTTCAAAAATGTGGGATGATCATAAAAATCTCAGTAATGGATATAAAAATATGGAATGACAACCCTAGTCCATGTATACATAAGAATCATTGAAAACATAATTTAAACATAAACATAAGCACTTTAAAAAACCTCATGAAATCATAAGGTTTATGAATAACACATAGAAAACATAAGACATAAAGGTATCTTGAGGAATTCATAATATTCATACGTAGGGAGTAACCCTCATTGTTACATTTGGAATACCCATCATAGTATATTCCCTAAATATCTTCCGAGAAACTTTATTTTTTAACTGCTTCGCGTTACCCAATGCATTGTAGAGCTATATCGGGCTCATCTTCCCTTAGTTCATCACAGAACCACCTGTCTTAATAAACAATTCCCAAGAACCATAACATAATCATATAACATTAAACATGCATAAAGGAAACATAGCATTTCCACATTTCAATCAAAAGATATCAATAAAACACATTGATATAATCAAAACATTATCAAAACAATTTTCAATACCAAAATAAAATAAAATTAACATATAGTATTTTTTTTTCATTTAAAAAAAAGTTATGGATTGTAGAGGAAGCCAAAATTCAAATAATGGTCACGGCGGTGGAGAAGTCGTTGTCAACATTTACATAAGACAAAAACATTCCCTTTTTTATTTTAGTAAAATTATTCGTATAAAAATATTCCTTTTGAATAAAAGTAAAATTCAAATGGTTTATACAGAGTATAAAATAACGTTGTGTATAGAACAAAATATGCTCCAATGAAATGAGATTGATACGAAGTCCCATACCACGTGTCCGACTTGACTTGATCGTTCTTTAATCTCCTGAATAATAAAATAGAGTTAATTTATACTTGCTTAATAACCATTTTCAAGTTCATAATTCATTTTATATCACTTATTACCATGTTATGAAAATTGTGTAATTATTTAAGTTAAAAACGGTCATTTTTTCGATCTTTGGTACTTGAGCCAAAAACAAACTTCTTATAAATAAAATTTGTTCATGTGGTAAAATATCCATTATATCCAGAATTATATACATGATATAGATATCATATATATCATATATATCCAGTAAATACATGAATTTATAATATTACATAACATTTAGATTTAAGAAATGAAATTCACTGTTTTTGGAGACGGTAAGCCGTACGTACGCATGAATTCTACTTCCATTTATATTTCATATTTAATGGAGTGAAATCATAATGATATAAAGGTATATTATAATTCCAGCATAATATCATATATATTATCATTATCTCCATCCTTTATATGTCCCACATATGGAATTAATGAATCAAATCACTTTGTGGGGGCGGTAGTCCGCATTCCTAAAATGAAGATATCGCGTTTACCCATAATGGAAATCATAAGGTATGCCATAAGAGAAAAATACAGAATCATACGGAAAACATAGACATAATATATATCATATATAATAGAGTAACATATTAATGGACACCATGAAAGGTGTTAAATGAATATTGAACAATATTCATTTCGTGAGGCAAAAATTCGCCAACCTCAGAAAAAATATGTTATTTAACCATTAGATAGAGGTGTGTGTAAGTATAAATCAAATACTTCTCAAAAAAATATCCTAGTATATTTAAGATATAGATTTTTTTATAAAATATAGGAATAAAAATAGTTTAGGGGGTTGGAGAAGAAAAATAAAATAAAAGAACACAAGTGAAGACATTACATTTAAATCGGGTAACACCCCTTGGATTGAACCAAAAGGGTTTCTTGAAAAGATTTCTGCCTAAGGCAAGGCTTCTAGGATGAATAGAGGGATTTGGAGAGATAAAATGAGCAGATCATTTCCATGCCAATGGCTTGAGAGGTGTGGGTAAGGTGGTAGAGGTGGGGGCCTTTTATAAGAGGGAGGAGGGGCACTCTTGGAAATTATTGAAATGTTACTTTATTATAAAATGATTTTTGGATGTTAAAGGAACAAAAATGATATATTTCCAGTCTAAGGAGATAAAGCGTTCTAAATAAACCCTTAAAATTGTGTTTTTACAAGTGTATGTCTTAGATTTTACATTATCTTCTCATTTTATTTAAATCGTTCATTAATGAGGTAATCGCGACATCATCATAGTGCCGTAAATAAATTTATTTATTTAATTAAAAAAATTATAATAAAATATGATGATGTATGAAATATTAATATCTTTACAATGAATATTTATAGTATAATTGATCATTTATACATAAAAAACTGAAATTGTTTTACTTGGGTGATACATACATTGGTTATACTTTCCTTTTAAAAAACATAAAATGATATTGTCACTATCACCGAAAAGTGATTCCATGGGGTCCCAAAGTTTTGCCCAAGGCATACCATGGTCAGAAATGACACCACATGTAGCATTAAGACACATGTTGGGGTAATTTTATATTATTATGATATTATTTTATTATTTTTAACTACCTGATTACTAATTAATCATGATAATTAAAGAAAATTACCGTCGTTAATATTAATAATGTCAAAAAAGAGTTTTAATTACATAATTTGGACCTTATGATTCCAAATATGGAATCCATTTTACCAAATTCCAAACAAAGAAATTGTAGTAATTAATTTAAAAATAATTCACATTGTCAAAACAAATAATGGGTTTTTTAGAAACAATATCTATCAAAAGTTTGACGATTGTTTATGTGCCATTTCAAAGTGAAATTAATTCCAATGACCACCATTGGATTAAATAGTAAAAATATATTCAATTTACACTTTAAAACAAATTAAAAAGGTAATCTATCCATATAATTAAATTAGATGAAAAAGTAGTTTTGAAGTAAAATGTCGTATCTTTCACTATTCATTAAAAAATTAACATTGTCAAGAAAAATACCAAAAATTTATCCAATGTAAATTTCAATGTTCCAATACTAAATAATAAGTTTATTTTGAAAAATAAAGATTATAAAATTATCAAAATATAGATTTAAAAATAGTTTTCCATCAAAAGGCTGTAAAACAATCTTTTAAAAATATTAGAGAATTATATGCTTAAGATAGTATTTTTTCTCATTTTAAGCCTCTAAAACCCTATATAATTCATATATAGAAATAGATATGAAAATCCATAATTTTTTACTTACATGGGATGTTACATCCTTCACCCCTTTAGAAAATTGTGTCCCCTCAATTTATTTACTTATCGAATAAGTGGGGGTATTTATCCTCCATTGTATTTTCAGATTCCCATATTTCCTCTTCAATCATGTGGTTTTTCCATAAAACCATTACTTGATGAATAAACTTATTCAGCAACATATGCTCCTTGTGGTCACGAATTTGGAACGGTTGTTCCTCATAAGATAGATTCTCTTCCATCTGAACTACCTCTAGAGTCAAAAATGAGATGGATCTGTCATGTACTTCCTTAACATTGAAACATGAAAAACATTGTGTACTTGAGATAAACTCGGAGGTATGAAACTAATCCAACTCTCTCCAGAAATTCATATGGTCCAATGAACCTAGGACTCAGCTTTCCTTTCTTACAAAATCACTTCACACATTTCCATGGTGAAACATTGAGGAAGACATGATCACCTACCTCAAAAGAGAGATCCTTCCTCTTGTTGTCCACATAATATTTCTGCCTGCTCTGAGCTGTTCTCATGTGTTTCTATATCAGCTGAACATTTTTTGCCAATTCTTCTACCAATTATAGTCCCATCAACTTCCATTCAACCACTTCATCCCAAAATTATGGTGTTCTACACCGCATCTATATAATGCCTCAAATGGTGACATCTTTATACTGGAATGAAAACTGTTGTTATTAGAAAACACAACGAAAGAAAGATGTGATTCCCAACTTCCCTGATAATCCATCGAACAGTTATGTAGCATATCCACCAAAGTCTGAATTCTTCGTTTTGACATCCAATCTGATTGAGGATGAATGGATTTACTAAAATTTAATTCAGTACCCATTGACTTCTGAAGGCCTTTCCAAATGTTATAAGTAAATCTTGGATCACGGTCATATAAAATGGAGAGGGGGACTCCATGTAACCTGACTACCTCTTTAAGATACAAAAAAGAAATTTGATGTAGAAAAAAGTATCCTGTATAGCAAGGAAATAAGCATATTTAGTCAAGCGATCAACAATAACCCATATTGAATTATTACCTTGAGGTGTCTTCGATAACCCCACAACAAAATCCATGGATATATTCTCCCATTTCCACTCTGGCACTAGTAAAGGTTGAAGCTTCCCTTTAGGTAATCCCACTCTACTTTAACCTGTTCCCAAGTCAAACACTTCATAGTAAAATCTGAAATATATCTTTTCATTCCATCACACCAGTATTACTCATGAAGATCTCAATAAATCATTGTACTGCCAGGATTAACTGAAAACGGAGAACTACGAGCATCACATAAGAAATCTTTCTTCAACTGTGAATCACAAGGCACATAGAATCTTATCCCAAATCACAAAACACAATCATTATCAATGTTGAATTCGGGCAACTTAACCTTCTGAACCATCTCTACCTTTTCAAACAACTCATTGTCATGCTTTTATGCTTGCTTAATTCTGTCTGATAGAGAAGATTTCACGGATACCTGAAACAAAATTGAAGAACATCCTGCACCAACAACTTCTATGCCAAATTTCATCAAATACTTAACCAATGTATCATGTTCCAAATATAACATGGTTAATGAAGCATTACTTTTTCGACTCAAAGAATTAACCACTTTATTTTCTTTTCCTGGATGGTAATGAATTGTATAATCATAATCCTTGATTAATTCTGGTAATCTCCTTTGTCTCATGTTAAATTATTTCTGAGTGAATATATACTTTAACCATTTTTGATCAGTATATATTTCACACTTTACACCATACTAATGATGCCTCCAAATTTTTAAACTGAAAAAAATAGCAGCTAATTCCAAATCAAGTGTAGGGTAATTTACTTCATGATCTTTCAACTGACGTGAAGCATAAGCAATTACCTAATCATTCTACATTAGGATGCAACTGAGTCCATTCAATGAAAAATCATTGTAGATAAAAAACTCACCATTCCTAGAAGGTAGTGCCAAAACTGGAGCATTCACCAATCTCCTTTTCAATTCCTGAAAACAATCATCAGATTGTTTTGTCCAGATAAACTTAACACCATTATGAGTTAGCATAGTCACTGTACTAGATAAATGTGAAAAAAATTTAACAAACCTTCAGTAATAGCCTTCCAAACCATAAAAATAAAAATCTCAGTTACAATCAAGAGTCTTGGCCATTCTTCAGCAACCTTTGTGTTTGCGGGATCAACAGTTATTCGAACCTTAGAAACAATGTGTCCAAGGAAAGAAATTGTTTGCAACCAAAACTCACACTTTCTGAATTTCCCACACAATTTATTTTATTTTATGGTTTGAAAAATAACCCTTAAATGAATATCATGCCTCTCTTTACTTTTAGAAAAAAACCAATAAATCATCAATGAAAACAACGACAAACTAATCGAAGAACTCATGGAAAATTCTATTCATAAGGTCCAGGAATACAGTAGGTGCCTTGGTTATCCCAAAAGGCATTACGACAAATTCATAATGGCCATATCTTGTATGAAACTTGGTCTTCAGAATAACTTCTTCCTTTACCTTTAACTGATAGTACCTTGATCTCAGGTCAATATTTGAAAAATTCTGAGCTCCCTAGAGCAGATCAAAAAAATCATCGATATGAGGAAAAGGATAAATTTTCATAATAGTGATGTTATTCAAGGCACTATAATCCATGAAAAGTCTCATAGAACCATCTTTTTTTTAACAAATAAGACAGGAGCACCCCATGGTGATGTGTTGGGTCGAATGAAACCTTTTTCTAATAAATCTTTCAATTTCTCTTCAACTCTAAAAGTTCAATTTGAGCCATTCGATAAGGGGTTTTGAAATTGTTTTAGCATCAGGAACAAAGTCAATAATATATTCAACATCCCGATTTGATATTATTCTAGGAAACTCATCAGAAAAAACAACATGAAACTCATTTACCACTACTACATCATTAATTTGAATGGTTCCTTTATTTTCAACAATATGTGAAAGGTAACATTCATTTTCATCTTTTACATGTTTATCAGGATCTTGATATGTTATCAACAGTAAGGGTTCATTCTTGTACACTAACTAAAAGTCTTTCTGAAAAGAAACTTCATTAGCTCTACAATCAATCTTAGCATGGTAAAGAGAGAGCCAATCCATTCCCAGGATAACATCAAACTCTATTAGAGGAAAAACAATAAGGTTTGCAAGTAGGTTCTTTCCATGAATAAGGATATTAAGATTCTTATAAATTATTTTTTCCTCAATATTTCCACCAGGTATTTTTACAACAAGTTCAGGAGTCATTTCTTAAGATAGAATTCCTAATTTACAAGAAAATTTTTCCGAGATGAAAGAATGTGTAGACCCCGAATCAAACAACACATTGGCATAATCTGAGAAAAAAAACAAAGTACCTGATACCATTTCATTTGATGGGCCTACATCTGCTGAAGTAGTTGCATAGGATTTCACCACACCTTTATGTTGTAGTCTGACTACTTCCCATCATTGGTGCTCTTTGTCGAACACTCGTTTGCATAATGACCTATCTCATTTCACTTGAAACATTTCACTAACTGTAAATAAAATTTGGTCTTACCATCACCCTGATATTTTTCAGTGGAATAAAGAGCCTTATGTCCCATCTTACCACATTAGTAACACTTTCCAAAATTCATAAGACATTCCCCACGCTGCCTTTTACCACATTTATCATAAACTGAAAACTTAGTTTTCTTACCATCAGACTTCTTCGAAGGATTCTTCCCTTTCTCCTGCCACCTCGGTCTCTTCTTCTGTTGGTTGTTATAGAACACTTGATCATCGGAAAACTCCATATCCACCTTCTTAGTACATCAAACAAGCTTTTCATAACTTTTGAACTCACGAGAAGCTAAAGCGCTTCGATATTCTAGCTTTAATTTTGAGTAAAAATGATTGATTTTACTATCAAGGTCGCGTCTAAAATTTGCAGTATACCTTTCCAATCGAGTGAACCATTCTTCATAAGCAGTCACTTAGTCATCCTCATGCCTCAATTCAAAGAATTATTTTTCCATCCTATGCCGAACAACATTAGGACAATATTTCTCAAAAAAACATACTTTTGAATTCATCCCAATCAAGAGAATCAATCTCATTAGTGTCCCTGATATTTTTAATCATCGATCACCAGTGATCTTCTTCACCCTCTAAACGGTAAACAGCACGACTAACATTTTGATTGTCTAAACACCCCATGACATCAAAAATATTCTCCAGTGCTTTAATCCACCCTACTGATTGCACAGGGTTAGATGATCCTCTAAATGATGGGGGATGTTGCCTAATGAGTTGTTCTAACACTGACATGTTCCTCTACGGTTGATCTGGGTGATAACATGCATGGATACTACCACCATTTATCGCTTTAGTCAACTGCGCCATTATTGCAACAAACTGTTAAGTTCCAATCCCGACCATCTCAGGATGCTTATATGGAATGCCATTTCCTTATGAATGCCTTCCTAGCACTACTTCCCTATTTCCTCTATGGGAAACCATTCTGAAAAAACATGTCATAGATAAATAAACATGGTAATCTTAAAATGCTATATTATTTCAATTTGACCATAAAAAATATTTTTGGATAATCATTTAATAGAATTTTAACTCCTAAAGTTATCTAAACTTACCTATGATACCAACTATAAGGCCCTAGCCATAAACATTACTTAATCTTGATTTATTTCAAGAATACACATTGACGATATTTTCTGGTTTATAGTTTTAGAGAATTAGATCATAAATCATGCATTACATTCCACATTTCAGCAAGTTGGTGACATAAAATATAGTATTCTTTTTTCCCATCAAAGGAGACATATTTAAAATAAAACATGGATTCTTTCTTGAAACTTCCTTAAAACTATCATCACATCATGTACCTTTCCCTTGACCTGTGAAAAAGATTTCAAAAACTTGGGATGAGAATAAAAACCTCAGTAAGGGATATAAAAATACGGAAAGAAAACCTTAGTCCATATATACATAAGAATCATTGAAAACATACATTACTCACAAAAAATCACTTTAATATACCTCATGAAATCATAAGTTTTATGAATAACTCATAGAAAACATAAGACATAAAGGTAAAATTAGGCATTAATAACATTCTTACGTAGGGAGTAACCCTCATGGTTATGTTTGGAATACCCATCACATCATATTCCCAAAATCTCTTCAGAGAAACTTTAGCGTTTAACTCCATCACGTTACCCAATGTATTGGATAGCTATATAGGGCTCACCTGCCCTTTGTTTATCAATGAACCACCCATCATCATAAATAATTCCCAAGAACCATAACATTATCACATAACATAAAACATTCATAAAGAAAACATAACATTTCCACATTTCAATCATAAGATATCAATAAAACACATTGATATAATAAAAACATTATCAAAACCATTTTCAATACCAAAATAAAAGAAAATTAAAACATGGTATTTATTTTTTATTTAAATAAAATTAATGGCTTGTAGAGGAAGGCAAAACTCAAATAATGGTCATGGCGGTGGAGAAGTCATTGTCACCGTATACATAAGATGAAAATATTACCTTTTGTCTTTTAGTAAAATGCTTCATTTAAAAATATTCATTTTGAATAAAAGTAAATGTCAAAGGGGTTTATACACCATATAAAAGAAATTTTTGTATAGAACAAAATATGCCTCAATGAATGGAGATTGAGACGAATTCCCATACCTCGTGTTCGACCTGACTCGATCGTTCTTCAATATCCTGAATAAAAACTATAGTTAATTTATACTTGATTAAGAACCCATTTCAAGGTCATAATTCCATTTATATAAATTATTTCCAAGTTTTGAACATTCTGTAATTATTTAAGTTAAAAACGTTCGTTTTTTCGATCTTTGGTACTTGAGCCAAAAATAAACTTCTTATAATTACAAGTTGTTCAAGTGGTAAAATATCCATTATATACAGAATTATATTCATGATATAGATATCATATATATCATATATATCCAGTATATACATGGATTAATAATATTACACAACATTTAGAGGTAAGAAATGAAATGCACCATTCCTGGAGACGGTAAGTCGTACGTACGCATGAACACTACATTAATTTCTATTTCGTATTTAATGGAGTGAAATCATAATGATTTAAAGGAATATTACAATTCTTGTAAAAAATCATATATAATATCATTAACTCCATCCTTTATACATCCCACATATGGCATTAACGAATCAAATCACTTTGAGGGGGTGGTAGTCCGTACTTCCTAAAATAGAGATATCACGTTTACCCATAATAGAAAACATAAGGTATGAAATAAATGAAAAATACATAATCATAAGTAAAACATAGACATAATATATATCATATATAAATAGAGTGACATTGTAATTTCCAACATGAAAGGCGTTAAAAGAATAATGAACAATCATCGTTTCGTGAGGCAGAAATTTTCCAACCACAGAAACAATATGTTCTTTAACCATTAGACGGAGGTGTGTGTTAGTGTAAATCAAATACTTATCATAAAAACATCCTATTATATTTATGGTACTGGTTTTGTTACAAAATAAAGGAATAAAAATAGTTTATGGGTTCGGAGAAGCAAAATAAATCAAAAGAACACAAGTGAAGACATTAGCTTCAAATAGGGTAACTCCCCTTGGTTTGAACCAAAACTGTAGAGACCCTAAGCTTGATGTACATGGACATTAAATTACTTTTTTGGAATACTTATTACATTAAAAAAACACACATACAAGGACCGTAATAGTTTTGTGCCTTTGGAAACTCTGAATATAATCTTCTAATCGTGGTGAAAGATCTTCAACATCTCCCATAAAGATCTTCCCTTTTTTTCTTACCTAAAAACATACTTTATATCATGGGGAAAATAAAACATAAAAGGGTGAGCTCAATTTCATAGTAAGGGTAAACAAAAGAAATATTAATCACGTCATATTTATAAGAACATATCTTTTTGGAAATCTTAACCTACAAAAGAGATCATAATATCATAACATGGGATAAATCATAGTAGTGAAATGTAATCAAAATAATCATGGACTAAAACATGAAGCTTTGGGGAATACACACATATTCATATAGAATCATTTCTTATTATTCAAGACTCATTTCCAAGACTATCTTAGTGGAAAAATTCCATTTCTGAACCGAGTTAATTCCTCGTTTAAGTCATGTTTCACTGAACCGGTTTAACCTACCGTTCTAGCCATATCTATCTAATGAGATATAAAATCTTTACCCAATTCATTAGAGGGAGATATAGGTCCCACCCATCTCATAATGATAACATTCTTATGTGTGCCACAAAATCATAAACCATACATCATAGCATAACCCATGTAATAAAAATGGGAATCATAAACATCATTCCATCATAACATAATCCATATAAGATAAAAGGACATCATAAAAATAATTCCATCATAACATAATCAAATCAATGTAAAAATAGGGATAGAAACTGGACCCTATATTATCATAGATGGAAAATAATTTTGATAAAACACTTGAACTCCATTCTTGAGAAAAATATCCTTTCTACTTCAAAAACATTTTTCCTTTCTTAACATGTCATACAATTTTAGACTAAAAGAAGTTGATTAAAAATAAAAATGAAAACATGTAAAGGAAGCGTCTTGGAAATAATGTTTTAAAAATCCATTCATGCCGTATAAGTTAAAAAACATTCTTCTCGTACTTTTGTTGGAAAAGTCAAAATGTACCTCGTACGAAAAATGACAAAAGATTCCTTTCATATCTTTTACTAAAAACTCACCGAAATGTAAAATTTGGATTTAAAAAATTGTAGGTGGATGGAAATAATATTACATATTGAGGAAACATGGTTGTGTATTATAAAATACACCCCAGTAAATTCTAAAGTATAAACAATCTCGTATAAAAATAAGATTGTGATATTTCCCTTACCTTAGGTATGATTTGATTCATAAGTGTCCGAAACTCCTGTATAATGTTTTAAATAATGTCTTTGACTTATTCCAGAATCATACTCATTGTTATGATATCAAATATGGTCATATTCTTAGCTTATTATTAGTAATATTTCATTGCTACTTGTTATTCGGGTGTTTATTACTTTTTGTTCTTATGCGTGTTTTGTCAAATAAATTCTTATTATTATTTTTAGGTTATATATACCAAATTTACAGAATTGTATTAGTGTAATATATATCATATTAATTCATTTAATTCATTTATATAATCATTATGCAATGAAGATCATGTAGAACGAGTCGCATCACATCGTGGAGATGGTATTCTGTACATACGCACGAGCGATGATATCATTCCCATGATCGTGGAATTATATTGGAGTGTATGTATACTATTTCAGAATAAATATCACTTCAAAATAATCATATATATTTATTCTTTATACCATTATACCCATCCAAGTAAGGTGGTGGTGGAAAATAGATTGCACCACGGCGTGGAGACGGTATTCCGTACATACGCACACGCGGTGATTTTGTTTTCCATAGGATGGATAGATGGTGAAATAGGGTTGTTTCATACTTATAATAACATATCAGTATATGATTGATATGGATGTTATTACTTCATAATGAAACAACTAAATAAGAAGAAGTGGAAGAATAAATAAAGTTGGAAGAATCGGTAACAGACATTACCTCTTCTTTGAAGTGCTTCTTTGAGACCTCCTTTTAGGGCACTAAACTTTGTCTTTGAAGAAGACCAGGACCTCTAGGATGTTTCTAGAGAAGTGGAGAAGTGAATTTGGAAGGGGTTGGCCGAGCTTGAAGGATAAAAGTGGTGTGATGATGAGACGTAGGAGGTTCCCTTTTATAAGGGAGGAGAGGGGCACCTTTGGAAAAACTAAAAATATTATTTTATTATAAAGCCATATTCGGGTTTAAATATCTCCAAATTAATTTATTTAGAATCTAAGGTGGAGATGGGTCGAAATAATCTCATCCAATATAATTTTTACAAGTTTAGATTACTATTTTAACCTTATCATTTAGATTTAACTTTAAGTTAGATAATTTTACTTTTACCGTGTCTTTTTGTGTTTTTACACTATAAGGATAATAAACTTACTATAAGAAGAAAAACGAACCCCAAGTTGTTTATTATTAATATATATAACCTTATCTAAGTAATTTGGTAGAACCATATATTTTTATGAATAAAATAACAATTAATAATATAATATTTTTTTTAAAAACTATTTTATTCCAATTTTGACACTATTTAGTAATTGATTTTTGTGAAAATCATAACAGAATGATTAGTTAGAAAAAAGTTAATTAAATCAATACTAACATGTCATATTAACCTATAAAATTAGTGTAATTTATAAAAAGTCTCAAATTACATTTAATTGAGAATTTATAACATCAATTATGTCAATATTTCATTAATAAGATAATTACTACATCATCTCTATGTCATAAATAAATTAAATTAGTTAATGTATAAAAATTTCAAATAAAATACCATTATGTATGAAATCTTTCTATATTTCTAATGAATATTTATAGTCGAATTTATCTTATGTATAACCCTATATTAAAAATGATTTAGTTATTAAACATTGATTTTAACTATTTTAACCCTTCTTTAAATAAATTAATAATAAATGTCCTAATCTAATACAAGTGGGCCTAAATGGTTATATTTTATTCCTAAGTTTTTTTTTGGTCGAATTACACTTATGCAATAGAATTATTACATGTTTTAGGGTAATAATAATATTATTTTTACCCTTAATTACCCTATTTATTTTAACCGTGGTAAATACAAGTAAAAGTTACTATTCACCAAAAATTATTTTCATCTCATTGAACCACATTTTACTTACTGACATCAACCATGTCTCTCAGATTTTTGAAATTTCACTCAAATATGCGGTAAAATTAAGTTTTATTTAAATGTGCAAATTCTCCTAGTAGGTGTGTAAAAGATGGTGAAAAGTTCAATAAAATTTTAATATATCTAAAATTATTATATAATTAATCCAATGAATTACATTGAACATATATAGGTATTATGTATAAATTTTGACCTAATATAAATTTAAATAAAATAAATAATTATTTAAATAAAAAGTCGGTTTTTAAATAGTAACCCAGTGTTTTCACTATTCATCAAAAATAGAAAGTTTCCATAAAAATACAAAAATTTCACCCGAGGATAATTTTGATATTCGGAATCCAAAAATGAAGTCCATTTTCAAAAATAAAATTTATAAAATTTCAAAAAGTGGTTATTACTATTGATAACTGCTAATTTTAATAATATTTTTATATCATATCATTGTTTAGCGAAACTCGGTATTGCGTACAACACACGCTATTGTGGAAGGTCGTGCTTGCGTGCAAGCCAAGTCAGGGATGCGTGTTGTGAAAGCTCCTTTTGGTGTAGCTTACAACACAAAATATTAATGAAATTAAAAAGAATATTTTTCGTAAAATCTTGGGGTGTTAAATTCTACCCCCCTTAAAATGAATTTCGCCCTCGAAATTCATCGGGGTTATAAATGGTTTACTACTTGAAAGTTTCTTTAACATAAAACCACATCGTAAAAAGGAATTCCAATACTTGTCTTTAAAAACTAAAGTATGAAACGTAACGGTTACCCAAATTAACTAATTATTGGGTTTCCACATAAGAGAACATAGGTGAAAAATATGGATATGGAAGACAAATCTAACCATCATGTTCTGATGGAGAGTGGTAGAGAACATGGATATGAAAAATCCAACAATCACAAGGCCATAAATTTGTGATAATCTATGGTACCGTCTGATTCATCGGATATAAGGACACAAGGACAACATTTTTGGTTTTCAAGATCATTTCCCTAAAGTTGACGAATTTGAATTAGAATAAATACTTACATTATTTTGGTACAATCTCACTGTTGTTCGTGCATTGAACAATTTACACTTCATCTCTTAAAGAAATGAAGTTGAGTTTGTTATTCATGAAGTGTTAATAGATCATTTGATAGAATGATGGGTCATTCCATCAGTTTCAAACAAAAGGTTAGAAAAAGTTATCAAATATACATAAGTCCATCTATGGTGAGGTTAATCATATACGATTCCAAGAATGAACTTATACCTCTTATATCATACCGCGTAATAAAATATAACTAGTTTCTACTAACCAGGGACTTCCTGTAGGCCATTGGTAGGCGATAAAGGCCAGTCACACTTCGGTTGTGGGTTCGATTCCCATAGCCTTGTCCGACGCGATGGGCTGTCGCCCGTCCTGCAGGTTGTCCTTTTTCTAAAGCTTTATTACTATAAAATCCCATCAATAATATCGAAACAAATTTCTATCCTTAAACAATAATAACTTATGTCGAACATAATCTTTTCCAATATTTAGGCTTATCTAAAATACTTCGGTCCAAGCTCATAGTATAAAGAAAATGATTTCTGGAAATGTCACATAACAATCACGTGAATGTCATCATTTATCCCCCATATATCATAAGATATATCTTGTTGGTCAAATTACAAACATGTGAATACCTTAATCCTATATTCTCTTGAAGAATTAATACCCATTGAACCTTATTGAAAACATGAGTGTAGTTAAAAGTTAACACTTTCCACAAACCAAAATCCTCAAAATTATTTATACTCAATCCATGATATCACTTAGTCCTTATATCAATCATGAGCTCATGAATATAATCAAACATCTCATTATCTTCTTATCCCTTCATTATGCGCATATCATCTTCTTACCAAAAATATCTCAATCACTTTCCATGGTTACCGGTACCATAAAATATTTGAAAACCACAATAGACCAATACATAAATATTCTAATATTCCACGATACTATATACAACATTATTTTGGAATCCCATTACAAAATCACTTAATCATTCCATCAAATTGTTGTCATATTCAACATCACCAATAGTGATCACATGTGACATCCCTTTGGCCTTTGCCTTAAGTGGTTTCTCATTTCGATCATCATTAACCCTTGTATTAGGGCATTTATTAGCATAATGCCCCATTTCATTGCACTTGAAGGATTGAAATGTTGTTTGTGCGTTCTCTGCAGTCTTCTCTTAATTCACACCATTAGCAACCCTTTTTCCATTACTTCGACACCCAGCTACTCGATGACCTACTTTTCTACACTTAAAACATTTTCTAGACCCTTTAAGACAATCTCCACCATTCTTCTTTCCACGCATTGATCATAAGGAAATATTCATCTTCTTTTCACAATTATTCTGAGATTTCTCCTTAAACTCCATCTTTCGTTTCTTATCAAAACCATGAGATTAATATGTAACACCATATTCCATTTCTACCTTTATAGCACAATGCAATATTTCTTCATAGCTACTGAAGTCTCTTATAGCTAATGCCCTTCGAAGATTTGGTTTTAAGCCACTGAAGAATCGATCAACTTTACTTTCAGGTTGGATGATAAATCTCGATGCATACCTTGAAAGCCTGGTAAAATTCTCTTCGTATATACCAACAGATTCATCATCCTTTTGCTTTAGTTCAAGAAACTCCTTCACCATCTTTGTTCGAAGAATACGAGGGAAGTACTTATTGAAAAATATGTTTTTGAACTGGTCCCATTCCATGGACTCAATTTAATCTCTTTACCTCGTATTCTTGATAAAATTCCACCATTGATCAGAATCACCTTCCAAACTAAACACTTCTAAGATGATTTTATCATGTTCAGAACATTGAAGAACTGAAAATATCTTTTCAGTAGTACTGATCCATTTTTCAGCAACAAGTGGATCAGAAGACCCACTGAAAGAAGGTGGACGTTGACTCATGAAGGACTCAATAGAATATTGTTCCCTTCTCTGCTCATTTGGAAGTCTATAATGATTCATAGATTGTGTATTTATATCAATAACATTTTTCACTCCATCTACCAAAATGTTGGTTTGTTCAGGAGGACAATCATTGCATCGTCCATTAAATTGATCCATACAGTTCCTTTGGGTTCCATCCATCATAAAAAACACAAAAAGAATAGTGTGAGAGGCAAAAATCACACTAGGAAAACAACATAATAAAGGGTGAGTACCATCAATATCTAACATCTTAGGTTTAATTCTAAGATGGTTAGCGAAATTCTAGGACTATAATGTATACGTTACCTTAGGGGCATCCCTGGACATACCTTAGAAATATCTCTGGGGATCTCACTAATGTTCTCACATCCTAGTTTCCAAAGGTTGACTATACCTTTCCTATGATACCAACTGTGGAGACCCTATGCTTTACGTACATGGACATTACATTACTTTTGCGAAATACTTATTACATTACAAAAACACACACACAAGGACCATACTAGTTTAGTGTCTTTGGAAACTCGGAATATAATATTCTAATCGTGGTGAAAGATCTTCAACATCTCCCATAAAGATCTTCCCTTCTTCTTCTTACCTAAAACCTTTCTTTATATCCTGGGGAAAAGAAAACATAAAAGGGTGAGCTCAAATTCTCAGTAAGGGTAAACAAAAGAAATATCAATCACATCATATTCATAAGAACATATCATTTTGGAAATCTTAACCTGCAAAAGAGATAAAAATATCATAACATGGGATAAATCATAGTAGTGAAATGTAATCACAATAATCATAACCTAAAACATGAAGCCTTGTGTCATACACACATAATCATAGAGAATAATTTCTTATTAGTCAAGACTCATTTCCAAGACTATCTTAGTGGACAAAGACCACTTCTGAACCAAGTTAATTCCTCGTTTAAGTCCTGTTTCACTGAACCGGTTTAACCTACCGTTCCAGTCATATCTATCTCATGAGATATAAAATCATTACCCAATGCATTGGAGGGAGATATAGGTCCCACCCATCTCATAATGATAACATTCTTATGTGTGCCACAAAATCATAAACCATACATCATAGCATAACCCATGTAATAAAAATGGTAATCATAAACATCATCCCATCATAACATAATCGATATAAGATAAAAGGACATCATAAAAATAATTCCATCATAACATAATCAAATCAATGTAAAAATAGGGATAGAAACTGAACACTATATTATCTTAGATGGAAAATAATTTTGATAAAACACTTGAACTCCAATCTTGAGGAAAATATCCTTTCTACTTCAAAATCATTTTTCCTTTCTTAACATGTCATACAATTTTAGACTAAAAGAAGTTGTTTAAAAATAAACTTGAAAACATGTAAAGGAAGATTTTTTGAAATAATGTGTTAAAAATCCATTCGTATCGTATAAGTTAAAAAAACATTCTTCTCGTACTTTTGTCGGAAAAGTCAAAAAGTACCTTGTACGAAAAACGACAAAAGATTCCTTTCATATCTTTTACTAAAAACTCACCGAAATGTAAAAAATGGATTTAAAAAATTTTAGGTGGTTGGGAATAATATTACATATTGAGGAAACATGGATGTGGATGGTAAAATACACCCCATTAAATTCCAAAGTATTATCAATCTCGGATAAAAATGAGATTGTGATATTTCCTTTACCTTAGGTCTGATTTGCTTTGTAAGTGTCTGAACCTCCTGTATAATGATTTAAATAATGTCATTGACTTATTCCAGAATCATAATCATTGTTATGATATCATATATGTTCATATTCTTAGCTTATTAATAGTAATATTTCATTGCTACTGGTTATTCGGGTGTTTATTACTTTTTGTTCTTATGCATGTTTTGTCAAATAAATTCTTATTATTCTTTTTAGGTTATAGATACCTCTTTTCCATAATGGTATTAGTGTAATATATATAATATTCATTCATTTAATTCATTTATCTAATCATTATTCAATTAAGATCATGTAGAACGAGTCGCATCACATCGTGGAGACGGTATTCCGTACGTACGGACGAGCGATGATATCATTCCCATGAACGTGGAACTGTATTGGAGTGTATGTATACTATTTTAGAATCAATATAACTTCAAAATAATCATATATATTCATTCTTTACACCATTATACCCATCTATGTAAGGTGGTGTTGGAAAATAGATTACACCACAGCATGGAGACGGTATTCAGTACGTACGCACGGGCAGTGATTTCGTCTTCCAAAGGACGGATAGATGGTGAAATAGGGTTGTTTCATACTTATAATAACATATCAGTATATGAGGGATACTGATGTTATTACTTTACAATGATACAACTAACGAAGAATAAGTGGAAGAAGAAATAAAGTTGAAAGAATCGGTAACAGACATTACCTCTTCTTTGAAGTGCTTCTTTGAGACCTCCTTTTAGGGCACTAAAATTGGTCTTTGAAGAAAACCAGGACCACTAAGATGTTTCTAGGGAAGGGGAGAATAGAATTTGGCAGCGTTTGGCTGAGAATGAAGGCTCAATGTGGTGTGAGGAAAAGAGGGAGGAGGTGCCCTTTTATAAGGGAGGAGAGGGGCACCTTTGGAAAAACTAAAAATATTATTTTATTATAAAGCCATATTCGTGTTTAAATAGCTCCAAATTTATTTATTTCTAATCTAAGGTGGGGATGGGTCAAAATCCTCTCATCCAATACAATTTGGACATGTTTAGTTTACTATTTTAACCTTATCATTTAGATTTAACTTTATGTTAGATAATTTTACTTTTACCGTGTCTTTTTGTGTTCTAACACTATAAGGTTAATAAACATACTATAAGAATTTAACAGCCCGAGATTTTATAAAAAAATATTCTTTTTAATTTCATTAATGTCTTGTGTTGTACGCTACACCAAAAGGAGCTTTCACAACATGAATCCTTGACTTGCCTTGCATTACACGCAATCACGACCTTCCTCGATAGCGTGTGTAGAACGCAATACCGAGTTTCAATAAACAACGATATGCTATAAAAATATTATTAAAACTAGACATTATGAATAGTAATAACCGCCTTTTAAAATTTTAGAAATTTTATCTCTCAAAATAGACTTTATTTTTGGATTTAGAGTATCGAATTTAGCCTAAGGTGAAATTTTGGTACTTTTCGGATAACTTTCATATTCTGATAAATAGTGAAAATTACTAAATTATAATTAAAAACAACTTTTTTAATCAAAATAATTAATAGTGATAAATTATTAATTTGAGTGGTTCTAAAGTATATTTAGAATATATTTTTACAATTTAATACAATGTTGGTCATTGGATGTAATTTCACATTTAAACCAGTTATAAACAAGTGTCAATCTTTTGATAGTTATTATCTCTTAAAAACACTCTATTTATTATGACGACGGGAACTAATTTTTAAATTAATTAATACAACTGATATGTTCTGAATTTGGTAAAATAGACATCATTTTTTAATTCTTAATATCAAATATATCTTAGGCCTAATTTTTGGTATTTTTCTAGAAACTTTCGTTTTTTGATAAATAGTGAAACCACTAAGTGGTAGTTAAAAAACGGAATTTTTCACAAAACATAATTTTACCGCTTATATGAGTGGAATTTCGAAAATCCGAGAGATACAGTTAATATCAAGAACTAAAATGTGGTTCAATGAGATGAAAATTATTTTTGGTGAATAGTAACTTTTTACTTTTTTACCACGGTTAAAAGTAAATAGGGTAATTAAGGGAAAAAATGATATTATTATTACCATAACACATGTCCTAATTCTATCAGACAAGTGTAATTCGACCAAAAACAACCTTAGGAATAAAATATGACCATTTAGGCCCACATGGATTAGATTAGGACATTTATTATTAATTTATTTAAAGAAGGGTTAAAATAGTTAAAATGAACGTTTAATAAGTAAATAATTTTTAATATGGGGTTATACATAAGATAAATTTGACTATAAATACTCATTAAAAATATAAAAATATTTCCTACGTAATGGTATTTTATTTGTAATTTTTAGACATTAAATAATTTAATTTATTTATGACACAACGATGATGTAGTAATTATCTTATTAATGAAATATTGACATAATTGATGTTATAAATACCCAAATAAATAGAATTTGAGACTTTTTATGAACTAAACTAATTTTATAGGTTAATATGACATGATAGGATTTATTTAATAAACTTTTGTCGAAGTAATCATTCTGTTATGAGTTTCAAAAAAATCAACTATTGAATAGTGTCAAAATTGACATAAAATAGTTTTTAAAACAAATATTATATTATTAATTGTTATTTTATTTCTCAAAATCTATGGTTCGGCCAAATGACTTAGATAAGGTTATATATATTAATAAAACTCAACTTGGGGGGTCTCTTGGATGTATATGGTACGTTTATTAACAATATAATATAAAAATACAATGTTACATGGTAAATGTCAATCTAATTAACTAAGAGATAAAACTAAAAGATAAGGTTAATATAATGACCTAAACTTGTCTAAATTATATTGGATGAGAGGATTTAGACCCGTCCCCACCTTAGCTTCAAAATAACTCAATTTGGAGCTATTTAAAACCGAACTTGACTTTATAATAAAATAATATTTTTAGTTATTCCAAAGGTGCCCCTCTCCTCCCTTATAAAAGGGCACCTCCTCTCTCTCTTCCTCACACCACTTTGAGCCTTCAAGCTCGGCCAAACCCTGCCAATTTCTCCTCTCCACTTCCATAGAAACATCCTAGAGGTTTTGGTCTTTTTCAATGACCTATTTTAGAGCCCTAAAAGGAGGTCTCAAAGAAGCACTTCAAAGAAGAGGTAATGTCCGTTACCGATTCTTTCATCTTTATTTCTTCGTCCACTTCTTCTTCATCAGTTGTTTCATTATGAAGTAACAACATCAGTATCACTCATATACTGATATGTTATTATAAGTATTAAACAACCCTATTTCACCATCTCTCCATCCTACGGAAAAAGAAATCACTGCGCGTGCGTACGTACATAATACCGTCTCCACACCGTGGTGTAATCTATTTTCCACCACTACCTTACTTGGATGGGTATAATGGTGTACATAATAACTATATATGATTATTTTAAAGTGATATTGATTCTGAAATAGTATAAATACACTCAAATATATTTCCATGATCATGAGAATGATTTCATCGCTCGTGCGTACGTACGGACTACCGTCTCCACGACGCTATGAGATTCATTCTCCAAGTTAACCATTCATGAATGATTATAAAGTATATATAATAAGAAATCATGAAATATGTGACATAATAATGATACTGGGTTTATTTGTATATATATGTATGTCATCTACTTAATTCCATTCAACTCAATAAGGAAAAGAAAACAGCGTTCATGCGTACGTACGGTCTACCGTCTCCATGAACAGTGTATTTCTTTCCATTTACTGATCTATTATATATATATTCTGAATATATATTATAAATAAATCATGTTTTATATTCTGGAATTAATTAATCATGATCTAAGTAATCATATGAATAATTACAAGTCAAAACACGGATGACAAATGAAACGATTTTACCCAAAACGCTCTTTAACATGGAATTTAAAAAAGAACGGGTAACATAAAGTAATAAGTGAACCATATATGATATAATAACAATGAGTATGATTCTGGAATAATTCAATAACATTATTTAAAACATTATACAGGAGGTTCGAACACGTACAAAGCATATCGGACCAAAGGTAAGGGAAATGTCACAATCTCATTTTTATCCGAGATTGTTTATACTTTGAAATTTACTGGGGTGTATTTTATCATCCACATCCATGTTTCCTCAATATGAAATATTATTTCCATTCACCTACAATTGTTTAAATCTAATTTTACCCTTTTGTGAGTTTTTAGTAAAAGATATTAAAGGAATATTTTTTCTTTTTTCGTACGAGGTACTTTTTTACTTTTCCGACAAAAGTACGAGAAGAATGTTTTTTTAACTTATACGGAATGAATGGATTTTTAAAACAAAATTTCCAAGAATAATCCTTTACAAGTTTTCAAGTTTATTTTTAATCAACTTATTTTAGTTTAAAATTTAATAAAATGTTACGAAAGGAAAAATGTTTTTGATGTTGTAAGGATATTTCCCTCAAGAATGGAGTTCAAGTGTTTTATCAAAATTATTTTCCATCTAAGATAATAAAGGGTTCTGTTTTAATACCTATTATTACATTTACTTTATTTTTTTTTGATGGAATTATTTTTATGAATTCTTTTATCTTATATGAATTGTTTTATGATGTCATGATGTTTAAGATTCCCATTTTTATTACATGGGTTATGCAATAATGTATGATTTATGATTTTGTGGCACACATAAGAATGGTATCATTATGAGATGGGTGAGACCTATATCTCCCTCCAATGCATTGGGGAAAGATTTTATATCTCATGAGATAGACGTGGCTAGAATGGTAGGTTATATCGGTTCAGTGAAACAAGACTTAAATGATGGTGACTCGGTTCAAAAATGGACTTTGTACACTAAGATAGTCTTGGCAACGAGTCTTGACTAATAAGATATGATTCTCTATTATTATGTGTGTATGAAACAATGTTTCATGTTTTAAGTTATGATTATTGGGATTTCATTTCACTACTATGATTTATCCCATGTTATGAAATTATGAACACTTTTGCAGGTTAAGATTTCAAAAATGTTATGTTCTTATGAAAATGATGTGATTGATATTTCTTTTGTTTACCCTTACTGAGCACTTGATCTCACCCATTAATTTTTTCTTTTCCCCAGGATATAAAGAAAGGTTTTAGGTAAAAAAATAAGATCTTTTTGGGAGATTTTGACGATCTTTCACCACGATTAGAAGATTATATTCTGAGCTTCCAAAGACACTAAACTATTACGATCCTTGTGTGTGTGATTTTGTTATGTACTAACTATTCCGAAAAAGTAATGTAATTTCCATGTACATCAAGCTTCAGGTCTCTACAGTTGGTATCAGAGGAAAGGTTTAGTCAACCTTTGGAAACTAGGATGCGAAAACGTTAGTGAGATCCCTAGAGATATTTCTAAGGTATGTCTAGGGATGTCCCTAAGGTTAAGTATGCGTATACATTATAGTACTAGAATTTCTCTAATGATCATAGAATTTAACCTATGATGTTAGATATTGAGGATACTCCCCCTTTATTATGTTGTTTTCCCTAGCATGATTTTTTCCTCTCACACTATTCTTTTTGGGTTTTAGACGATGGCTGGAACCCGAAGGAACTGTGTTGATCAATTCAATGGACAATGCAACGATTTTACTCCTGAACAAACAAATGTTATGGGAGATGGATTGCAAAATCTTATTGCTACACTTACACAAGATATGAATCATTCTGGACTTCCAAATGAGCAGATAAGGGAACAATATTCTATTGAGTCATTCATGAGGCAACGTCCACCTTCTTTTAGTGGCTCTTCTGATACACTTGTTGCTGAACAATGGATCAGTACTACTGAAAAGATATTTTCAGTTCTTCAATGTTCTGAACATGATAAAGTCATCTTAGCAGTATATCGTTTGGAAGGTGAAACTGATCAATGGTGGAATCTTATCAAGAATACGAGGCCAAGAGATTAAATTGAGTCCATGGAATGGGACGAGTTCAAGAACTTATTTTTCAATAAGTACTTCCCTCATATTCTTCAAACAAAGATGGAGAAAGAGTTTCTTGAACTAAAGCAAAAGGATGATGAATCTGTTGGTGTATACGAAGAGAATTTTACAAGGCTTGCAAAGTATGCATCTGGCTTTATCATCCAACCTGAAAGTAAAGTTGATCGATTCTTCAGTGGCTTAAAACCAAATCTTCGAAGGGCATTAGCTATAAGAGACTTCAGTAGATATGAAGAAATTGTGCGTTGTTCTATCAAGGTAGAAATGGAAGTTGGTGTTAATTATCCATCTAGTAGTTTTGACAAGAAACGAAAGATGGAGTTCAAGGAGAAATCTCAGAATAATGGTGAAAAGAAGATGAATGTTTCCTTATGCTCAAAGTGTGGAAAGAAGCATGGTGGAGATTGTCTTAAAGGGACAAGTAAATGTTTCAAATGTGGAAAGGAAGGTCATCGGGCGTTTGAATTCCGCAATGATGGGAAGAAGTTGTCTAATGATGCAAACAAAGGAAGGGATACACAGAATGAACCTACTACACATCAATGTTTCAAGTGCAAGGAGATGGGAAATTATGCAAATAAATGCCCTATTCCAAGGGTTAGTGATGATCGCCATGAGAAACCACTTAAGGCAAAGGAAAAAGGGAATTCACATGCGATCACCATTGGTGATGTTGAATATGAAAATGATGTGGTGGAATGATTAAGTGTTTATGTAATGGGATTCCAAAATAATGTTGAGTATCAGAATATTTATGTATTGGTCTATTGTTCTCTTCAATAATTTTATACCAGTAACCATGGAAAGTGATTGAGATATTTTTGGAAAAAATATGATATGCGCATAATGAAGGGAAAACAAGAAAATGACATATTTGACAGTATTCATGAGCTCGTGATTGATATAAGGACTAAGTGATATCATGGTTTGAGTATATAGAATTTTGAGGATTTTGGTATACGGAAAGTGTTAACTTTTAACTACATTAATGTTTCACTAAGGTTCAATGGGTATTTATTTTTCAAGAGAATACATGATTAAGGCCTTTGAATGTTTGGAATGTGACCAACAAGACATATCTCATGATATAAGGGGATCAACGATGGTATTAACATGCTTATTATATGAACTCTTTGGTAATCATTTTCACTATAATATGAGATTGGACAGCAGTATTATGGATAAGCCTAAAGATTTGAATGGACTATATTGTAAATAAGTTAGTATTGTTTAAGGGTAAAAGTTTTTTCGATATTATTGATGGGATGTTATAGTAATGTAGTTTTAGAAAAAGGACAACTTGCAGGACGGGCGACAACCCATCGTGTCGGACAAGGATGTGGGAATCGAACCCACAACTGAAGTGCGACTGGCCTTTATCGCCTACCACTGGCCTACAGGAAGTCCCTGGTTAGTAGAAACTAGTTTTATTTTATTACGCGGTATGATATATGATGCATAGGTTCATTTTTAGAATCGTATACGATTAACTTCACCATAGATGGTCTTATGTATTTTTGAAAACTTTGGTAACCTTTTGTTTGAGAGAGATGGAATGACCCATCATTCTATAACATGATCTGCTAACACATCACGAATGACAAATTCAACTTCATTTCTTTAAGAGATGAAGTGGAAATTGTCCGAAGAACGACAAAGGGTGAGACTATACCAAAATCATGAAAGTATTTCTTCTAATTCCAATTTCATCAACTTTAGGGAAATGATCTTGAAAACCAAAAATGTTGTCCTAGTGCTCTTATATCCGATGAATCAGATGGTACCTTAGATCGTAAAAAATTTATGGCTTTGTGATTGATGGCTTTTCCATAGCCATGTTCTCTACCACTCTCCATCAGAACATGATGGTTAGATTTCTCTTCCATATCTATATTTTCACCTATGTGGAAACCCAGTGATTAGTTTATTTGGGTAATCGTTACATTTCATACTTTAGTTTTTAAAGACAAGTTATGTTGTTCCTTTTTACGATGTGGGATTCTATTAAAGAAACTTTTGAGTAGTAAACCATTTATAACCCTGACGAATTTTAGGGAGAAATTCATTTTAAGGGGGGTAGAATGTAACATCCCGAGATTTTATAAAAAAAATATTCTTTTTAATTTCATTAATGTCTTGTGTTGTATGCTACACCAACAAGATCTTGCACAACACGCATCCTTGACTTGCCTTGCATTACATGCAATCGCGACCTTCCTCGATAGCGTGTGTAGTGCGCAATACCTAGTTTCACTAAACAACGATATGCTATTAAAATATTATTAAAACTAGCTGTTATGAATAGTAATAACCACCTTTTAAAATTTTAGAAAATTTAGCTCTCAAAATAGACTTCATTTTTGGATTCATAGTATCAAATTTAGCCTAAGGTGATATTTTGGTACTTTTCGGATAACTTTCATATTCTGATGAATAGTGAAAATTGCTAAATTATAATTAAAAACAACTTTTTTAATCGAAATAATTAATAGTGAAAAATTATTAATTTGAGGGGTTTTAAAGTATATTTAGAATATATTTTTACAATTTAATACAATTTTGGTCATTGGATGTAATTTCACATTTAAACCAGTTATAAACAAGTGTCAATCTTTTGATAGTTATTATCTCTTAAAAACACGCTATTTGTTTTGACGACGGGAACTAATTTTTAAATTAATTAATTCAACTGATATGTTCTGAATTTAGTAAAATAGACATCATTTTTGAATTCTTAATATCAAATATATCTTAGTCCTAATTTTTGGTATTTTTCTGGAAACTTTCATTTTTTGATGAATAGTGAAACCACTAAGTGGTAGTTAAAAAACTGAATTTTTCATAAAACATAATTTTACCACTTCTGTGAGTGGAATTTCGAAAATACGAGAGACACGGTTAATATCAAGGACTAAAATGTGGTTCAATGAGATGAAGATAATTTTTGGTGAATAGTAACTTTTTTCTTTTTTTTACCACGGTTAAAAGTAAATAGGGTAATTAAGGGTAAAAATGATATTATTATTACCCTAACACATGTACTAATTCTATTGGAAAAGTTTAATTCGACCAAAAACAACCTTAGGAATAAAATATGACCATTTAGGCCCACTTGGATTAGATTAGGACATTTATTATTAATTTATTTAAAGAAGGGTTAAAATAGTTAAAATCAAAGTTTAATAAGTAAATAATTTTTAATTTGGGGATATACATAAGATAAATTAGACTATAAATACTCATTAGAAAGATAAAAATATTTCCTACATAATGGTATTTTATTTTTAATTTTTAAGACATTAAATAATTTAATTTATTTATGACACAACGATGATGTAGTAATTATCTTATTAATGAAATATTGACATAATTAATGTTATAAATACCCAAATAAATATAATTTGAGACTTTTAATGAACTAAACTAATTTTCTAGGTTAATATGACATGTTAGGATTTATGTAATAAACTTTGGTCGAAGTAATAATTCTGTTATGAGTTTCAAAAAAATAAACTATTGAATACTGTCAAAATTGACATAAAATAGTTTTTAAAACAAATATTATATTATTAATTGTTATTTTATTCCTAAAAATATATGGTTCGGCCAAATAACTTAGATAAGGTTGTATATATTAATAAAACACAACTTGGGGGTCTCTTGGAAATATATAGTAAGTTTATTAACTATATAATATAAAAATACAAAGTGACATGGTAAATGTCAATCTAATTAACTAAGAGTTAAAACTAAAAGATAAGGTTAATATAATGACCTAAAATTGACTAAATTATATTTTATGAGAGTATTTCGACCCATCCCCACCATATCTTAGAAATAACTCAATTTGGAGCTTTTTAAAACCGAACTTGACTTTATAATAAAACAATATTTTTTGTTATTCCAAAGGTGCCCCTCTCCTCCCTTATAAATGGGCACCTCCTCCCGCTATTTCTCACACCACTTTGAGCCATAAAGCTCGGCCAAACCCTGCCAATTTCTCCTCTCCACTACCCTAGAAACATCCTAGAGGTTCTGGTATTCTTCAAAGACCTATTTTACTGCCCTAAAAGGAGGTCACAAAGAAGCACTTCAAAGAAGAGGTAATATCCGTTACCGATTCTTTCATCTTTATTTCTTCTTCCACTACTTCTTCTTTAGTTGTTTCGTTATGAAGTAATAACATCAGTATCACACATATAATGATATGTTATTATAAGTATGAAACAACCCTATTTCACCATCTATCCATCCTACGGAAAAAGAAATCACCGCGCGTGCCTACGTACGGAATACCGTCTCCACGCCGTGGTGTAATCTATTTTCCACCACCACCTTACTTGGATGGGTATAATGGTGTACATAATAATTATATATTATTATTGTAAAGTGATATTGATTCTGAAATAGTATACATACACTCAAATACAATTCCACGATAATGAGAACGATATCATCGCTCGTGCGTACGTACGGACTACCGTCTCCACGACGCGATGAGATTCATTCTCCACGTTAACCATTCATGAATGATTATGAAGTATATATAATAAGTAATCATGAAATATGTGACATAATAATGATACTGGATTTATGTGTATATATATGTATGTCATCTACTTAATTCCATTCAAATCAATAAGGAAAAGAAAACAACGATCATGCGTACGTACGGTCTACCGTCTCCATGAACGGTGTATTTCATTCCATTTACTGATCTATTATATATATATATATATTCTGAATATATATTATAAATAAATCATGTTTTATATTCTGGAATTAATTAATCATGATCTAAGTAATCATATGAATAATTACAAGTCAAAAAACGGACGACAAATGAAATGATTTTACCCAAAACGCACTTTAAGATGGAATTTACAAACGAACGGGTAATATAAAGCCATAAGTGAACCATATATGATATCATAACAATGAGTATGATTCTGGAATAAGTCAATAACATTATTTAAATCATTATACAGGAGGTTCGGACACATACAAAGCATATCGGACCAAAGGTAAGGGAAATATCACAATCTCATTTTTATCTGAGATTGTTTATACATTGAAATTTATTGGGGTGTATTTTATCATCCACATCCATGTTTCCTCAATATGTAATATTATTTCCATTCACCTACAATTTTTTAAATCCAATTTTACCCTTTGGTGAGTTTTTAGTAAAAGATATTAAAGGAATCTTTTGTATTTTTTCGTACGAGGTACTTTTTGACTTTTCCGACAAAAGTACGAGAAGAATGTTTTTTAACTTATACGGCATGAATAGATTTTTAAAACAAAATTTCCAAGAATCTTCCTTTACAAGTTTTCAAGTTTTTTTTAATCAACTTCTTTTAGTTTAATATTCAATGACATGTTAATAAAGGAAAAATGTTTTTGAAGTTGAAAGGATATTTCCCTCAAAAATGGAGTTCAAGTGTTTTATCAAAATTATTTTCCATCTAAGATAATAAAAGGTTCTGTTTTCATACCTATTATTACATTAATTTGATTATGTTGTGATGGAATTACTTTTATGAATTCCTTTATCTTATATGAATTGTTTTATGATGTCATGATGTTTAAGATTCCCATTTTTATTACATGGGTTATGCAATGATGTATGATTTATCATTTTGTGGCACATATAAGAATTGTATCATTATGAGATGGGTGGGACCTATATCTCCCTCCAATGCATTCGGTAAAGATTTTATATCTCATGAGATAGACATGGATGGAATGGTAGGTTATACGGGTTCAGTGAAACCGGACTAAAATGAGGGTGACACGGTTAGGAAATGGACTTTGTCCACTAAGATAGTCTTGGAAATGAGTCTTGACTAATAAGATATGATTCTCTATGATTATGTGTGTATGCCACAAAGTTTATTGTTTTATGTTATGATTATTGGAATTTCATTTCACCACTATGATTTATCCCATGTTATGAAATTATGCTCTCTTTTGCCGGTTAATATTTCCAAAATGTTATGTTCTTATGAAAATGATGTGATTGATATTTCTTTTGTTTACCCTTACTGAGCATATGAGCTCACCCTTTTATGTTTTCTTTTCCCCAGGATATAAAGAAAGGTTTTAGGTAAAAAAATATCTTTATGGGAGATGTTGAAGATCTTTCACCACGATTAGAAGATTATATTCTGAGTTTCCAAAGACACTAAACTATTACTATCCTTGTGTGTGTGATTTTGTTATGTACTAAGTATTCCGCAAAAGTAATGTAATGTCCATGTACGTCAAGCTTCGGGTCTCTACAAAGAAGCCAAACGAACCCCAAGTTGTTTATTATTAATATATATAACCATATCTAAGTCATTTGTCTGAACCATAGATTGTTAGGAAGAAAATAACAATTAATAAAATAATATTGTTTTTAAAAACAATTTTATGTCAATTTTGACACTATTTAGTAATTGATTTTTGTGAAAATCATAACATAATGATTAGTTCGAAAAAAGGTACTTAAATCAATACTAACATGTCATATTAACCTAGAAAATTAGTGTAATTCATAAAAATTCTCAAATTACATTTGTTTGTGTATTTATAACATCAATTATGTCAATATTTCATTAATAAGATAATTACTGCATCATCTCTGTGTCATAAATAAATTAAATTAGTTAATGTATAAAAATTTCAAATAATATACCATTATGTAGGAATTCTTTTATATTTCTAATGAATATTTATAGTCGAATTTATCTTATGTATAACCCTATATTAAAAATGATTTAGTTATTAAACATTGATTTTAACTATTTTAACCCTTCTTTAAATAAATTAATAATAAATGTCCTAATCTAATCCAAGTGGGCCTAAATGGTCATATTTTATTCGTATGGTTGTTTTTGGTCGAATTACACTTATCCAATATAATTAGGACATGTGTAAGGGTAATAATAATATCATTTTTACACTTATTTACCCTATTTACTTTTAACCGTGGTAAATAAAAGTAAAAAGTTACTATTCACCAAAAATTATTTTCATCTCATTGAACCACATTTTACTTACTGACATCAACCATGTCTCTCGGAGTTTTGAAATTTCACTCACAGAAGTGGTAAAATTATGTTTTATGTAAATTTAAAAATTCTCCTAGGAGGTGGGTAAAAGACGATGAAAAGTTCAATAAAATTTTTATAAATCTTCAATTATTATAAAATTATTCCAATGAATTACATTGAACATATATAAGTATTATTCATCAATTTTGACTTAAAATAAATTTAAATAAAATAAATAATTATTCAAATAAAAAGTCGGTTTTTAAATAGTAACCCAGTGTTTTCACTATTCATAAAAAATTGAAAGTTTCTAGAAAAATACCAAAATTTCACCCTAGGATAATTTTGATATTCTGAATCCAAAAATGAAGTCCATTTTCAAAAATAAAATTTAAATAATTTCAAAACGTGGGTATTACTATTCATAGCGGCTAATTTTAATAATATTTTAATAGCATATCATTGTTTAGCGAAACTCAGAATTGCGTACAACACACGCTATTATGGAAGGTCACGCTTGTGTGCAAGCCAAGTCAGGGATGCGTGTTGTGCAAGCTCCTTTTGGTGTAGCTTACAACACAAAACATTAATGAAATTAAAAAGAATATTTTTCGTAAAATGTTGGGGTGTTAAATTCTACCCCCTAAAAAGAATTTCTCCCTCGAAATTCGTCGGGGTTATAAATGGTTTACTACTCGAAAGTTTCGTTAAAAGAAACCCACATCGTAAAAACTATTACCAAAACTTGGCTTTAAAAACTAAAATATGAAACATAACGGTTACCCAAATTAACTAATCACTTGGTTTCCACATAGGAGAACATAGGTGAAAAATATGGATATGGAAGAGAAATCTAACCATCATGTTCTGGTGGAGAGTGTTAGAGAACATGGCTATGAAAAATCCAACAATCACAAAGCCATAAATTTGTGATAATTTAGGGTACCATCTGATTCATTTTATATAAGGACACTAGGACAACATTTTTGGTTTTCAAGATCAGTTCCCTAAAGTTGAAGAATTTGAATTAGAATAAATACATACTTTATTTTGGTACAATCTCACTGTTGTTCGTGCTTTGACCAATTTACACTTCATCTCTTAAAGAAATGAAGTTGATTTTGTTATTCATGAAGTGTTAATAGATCATGTGATAGAACGATGGACCATTCCTTCTGTTTCAAACAAAAGGATAGCAAAAGTTATCAAATATACATAAGTCCATCTATGGTGAGGTTAATCGTATACGATTCCAAGAATGAACATATACCTCTTATATCATACCGCGTAATAAAATAAAACTAGTTTTTACTAACCGGGGACTTCCTGTAGGCCATTTTTAGGCCATAAAGGCCAGTCACACTTCGGTTGTGGGTTCGATTACCATACCCTTGTCCGACGTGATGGGCTATTGCCCGTCCTGCAGGTTGTCCTTTTTCTAAAGCTATATAACTATAACATCCCATAAATAATTTCAAAATAAAGTTCTATCCTTAAACAATACTAACTTATCTCCAACATAATCCTTTCCAATCTTTAGTCTTATCTAAAATACTTCGGTCCATGCTCATAGTATAAAGAAAATGATTTCTTGAAATTTCACATAACAATCACGTGAATGCCACCATTTATCCCCCATATATCATAAGATATATCTTGTTGGTCAAATTACAATCATTTGAATACCTTAATCATGTATTCTCTTGAAGAATGAATACACATTGAACCTTAGTGAAAACATGAGTGCAGTTAAAATTTAACACTTTCCACAAACCAAAATCCTCAAAATTGTTTATACTCAAACCATGATATCACTTAGTCCTTATATCAATCATGAGCTCATGAATACAATCAATCATCTCATTATCTTCTTATCCCTTCATTATGCGCATATCATCTGCTTACCAAAAATATCTCAATCACTTTCCATGGTTACCGGTAACATAAAATTATTGAAAACCACAATAGACCAATGCATAAATATTCTAATATTCCATGATACTATATACAACATTATTTTGGAATCGCATTACATAATCACTTAATAATTCCATCACATTGTTGTCATATTAAACATTGCCAATAGTGATCACATGTGACTTCCCTTTGTCCTTTTCCTTAAGTGGTTTCTCATGTCTATCATCATTAACCCTTGGATTAGGGTATTGAATAGTATAATGCCCCATTTCATTGCACTTGAATTATTGAAGTGTTGTTGGTGCGTTCTCTGCAGTCTTTTTTTATTCACGCAATTAGAAACCCTTTTTCCATTACTTCGACACTTAGCTGCTCTATGACTTTCTTTTCCACAAATAAAACATTTTCTAGTCCCTTTAAGACAATATCCACCATGCTTCTTTCCACGCTTTGAGCATAAGGAAACATTCATCTTCTTTTCACCATTATTCTGAGATTTCACCTTGAACACCATATTTCGTTTCTTGTCAAAACCATGAGTTGGATATGTAACACCAACTTCCATTTCTACCTTTATAGCACAACGCACAATTTCTTCATAGCTACTGAGGTCTCTTATAGCTAATGCCCTTCGAAGATTTGTTTTTAAGCCACTAAATAATCGATCAACTTACTTCTAGGTTGGATAATAAATCCAGATGCATACCTTGCAAGCCTTGTAAAATTTGCTTCGTATATACCAACAGATTCATCATCCTTTTTCTTTAGTTCAAGAAACTCCTTCTTCATCTTTGTTCTAAGAATATGAGGGAAGTACTTATTGAAAAATATGTTCTTGAACTCGTCCCAATCCATGGACTCAATTTCATCTATTGGCCTCGTATTCTTGATAAGATTCCACCATTGATCAGCATCACCTTCCAAAATATACACTGCTAAGATGACTTTATCATGTTCAGAACATTGAAGAACTGAAAATATTTTTTCAGTAGTACCGATCCATTGTTCAGCAACAAGTGGATCTGAAGACCCACTGAAAGAAGGTGGATGTTGCCTCATGAAGGACTCAATAGAATATTGTTCCCTTCTCTGCTCAATTGGATGTCCAGAATGATTCATAACTTGTGTATGTATAGCAATAAGAATTTTCACTCCATCTCCCAAAATTGTGGTTTGTTCAGGAGGAAATTCATTGCATCGTCCATTAAATTGATCCATACGGTTCCTTCGGGTTCCAGCCATCGTCAAAAACCCAAAAAGAATAGCGTGAGAGGAAAAAATCATGCTAGGGAATACAACATAATAAAGGGGGAGTACCATCAATATATAACATCTTAGGTTTAATTCTAAGATGGTTAGCACAATTCTAGGACTATAACGTATACTTAACCTTAGTTACATCCCTAGACATACCTTAGAAATATCTCCATGGATCTCACTAAAGTTATCGCATCCTAGTTTCCAAAGGTTTTCTAAACCTTTCCTTTGATACCAACTGTAGATACCCTAATCTTGACGTACATGGACATTACATTACTTTTGCGGAATACATAGTACATTACAAAAACACACACACAAGGACCATAACAGTTTAGTGTCTTTGGAAACTCGGAATATAATCTTCTAATCATGGTGAAAGATCTTCAACATCTCCCATAAAGATCTTCCCTTTTTTTCGTACCTAAAACCTTTCTTTATATCCTGGGGAAAAGTAAACATAAAAGGGTGATCTCAAATTCTCAGTAAGGGTAAACAAAATAAATATCAATCACATCATATTCATAAGAACATATCGTTTTGGAAATCTTAACCTGCAAAAGAGATCATAATATCAGAACATGGGATAAATCATAGTAGTGAAATGTAATCACAATAATAATAACCTAAAACATTAAGCTTTGTGGAATACACACATAATCATAGAGAATCATTTCTTATTATTCAAGACTCATTTCCAAGACTATCTTAGTGGACAAAGTCCATTTCTGAACCGAGTTAATTCCTCGTTTAAGTCCTCTTTCACTAAGCCGGTTTAACCTACCATTCCAGCCATATCTATCTCTTGAGATATAAAATATTTACCAAATGTATTGGAGGGAGATATAGGTCCCACCCATCTCATAATGATACCATTCTTATGTGTGCCACAAAATCATAAACTATACATCATAGCATAACCCACGTAATAAAAATGAGAATCTTAAACATCATGCCATCATAACATAATCCACATAAGATAAAAGGACATCATAAAAATAATTCCATCATAACATAATCAAATCAATGTAAAAATAGGGATTGAAACTGAACCCAATATTATTTTAGATGGAAATTTTTTTTGATAAAACACTTAAACTCCATTCTTGAGGAAAATATCATTTCTGCTTCAAAAACATTTTTCCTTTCTTAACATGTCATAGAATTATAGAGTAAAAGAAGTTGATTAAAAATATAAATGAAAACTTGTAAAGGATTCTTCTTCGAAATAATGTTTTAAAAATCCATTCATTCCATATATGTTAAAAAAACATTCTTCTTGTACTTTTGTCGGAAAAGTCAAAAAGTACCTCGTACGAAAAACGACAAAAGATTACTTTCATATCATTTACTAAAAACTCACCGAAATGTAAAAATTGGATTTAAACAATTTTATTTGGATGGAAATAATATTTCATATTGAGGAAACATGGATGTGGATGATAAAATACACCCCAGTAAATTCCAAAGTATAAACAATCTCGGATAAAAATGAGATTGTGATATTTCCCTTACCTTAGGTCTGATTTGCTTCGTAAGTGTCCGAACCTCCTGTATAATGATTTAAATAATGCCATTGACTTATTCCAGAATAATACTCATTGTTATGATATCATTTATTATCATATTCTTAGCTTATTATTAGTAATATTTCATTGCTACTTGTTATTCGGGCGTTTATTACTTTTTGTTCTTATGCGTGTTTTCTCAAATAAATTCTTATTTTTCTTTTTAGGTTATAGATTCCTCATTTCTAGAATGGTATTAGTGTAATATATATCATATTAATTCGTTTAATTCATTTATATAATCATTATTCAATGAAGATCATGTAGAACGAGTCGCATCACATCGTGGAGACGGTATTCCATACGTACGCAGGAGCGGTGATATCATTCCCATAATCGTGGAATTTTATTGGAGTGTATGTATACTATTTCAGAATCAATATAACTTCACAATAATCATATATATTCATTCTTTACACCATTATACACATCCATGTAAGGTGGTGGTTGAAAATAGATTACACCACTGCGTGGAGACGGTATTCCGTACGTATGCACGCGCGGTGATTTTGTTTTTCGTAGGATGGATTGATGTTGAAATAGGGTTGTTTCATACTTATAATAATATATCAGTATATTAGTGATACTGATGTTATTACTTCATAATGAAACAACTAAAGGTGAAGAAGTGGAAGAAGAAATAAAGTTGAAAGAATCGGTAAAGGACATTGCCTCTTCTATGAAGCGCTTCTTTGAGACCTCCTTTTAGGGCACTAAAATTGGTCTTTTAAGAAGACCAGTACCTCTAGGATATTTATAGGGAAGTGGAGAAGATAATTTGGCAGGGGTTGGCCAAGCTTAAAGGCTCAAAGTTGTGGGAGGAAGAGAGGGAGGAGGTGGCCTTTTATAAGGGAGGAGAGGGGCACCTTTGAAAAAACTAAAACTTTTATTTTATTATAAAGCCATATTCAGGTTTAAATAGCTCCAAATTGATTTATTTCTAAGCTAAGGTTAGGATGGGTAGAAACCCTCTCATCTAATAGAATTTGGACAAGTTTAGTTTACTATTTTAACCTTATCATTTATATTTATCATTCAGTTATATAATTTTGGTTTTACCGTGTCTTTTTTGTTCGTACACTATAAGGTTAATAAACTTACTATAATAATCCAAACGAACCCCAAGTTTTTTATTATTAATATATATAACCTTATCTAAGTCATTGGGCCTAAAATTAGATTTTTAGGAATAAAATAATAATTAATAATAAAATATATTTTTTAAAAACTATTTTAGGTAAATTTTGACACTATTTAGTAAGTGATTTTTGTGAAAATCATAACAGAATTATTAGTTCGAAAAAATTTAATTAAATCAATACTAACATGTCATATGAACCTATAAAATTAGTGTAATTCAGAAAAAGTCTCAAATTACATTTATTTGAGTATTTATAACATCAATTATGTCAATATTTCATTAAAAAGATAATTACTGCATCATCTTTGTGTCATAAATAAATTAAATTAGTTAATGTCTAAAAATTACATAAAAATACCATTATTTAGGAAATATTATTATATTTATAATGCGTATTTATAGTCGAATTTATCTTATGTATAACCCTATATTAAAAATGATTTAGTTATTAAACTTTGATTTTAACTATTTTAACCCTTCTTTAAATAAATTAATAATAAATGTCCTAATCTAATCCATGTGGGCCTAAATGGTCATATTTTATTCCTAAGATTGTTTTTGGTCGAATTACACTTATCCGATAGAATTAGTACATGTTTTAGGGTAATAATAATATCATTTTTACCCTTAATTACCCTATTTACTTTTTACAGTGGTAAATAAAAGTAAAAAGTTATTATTCACAAAAAATTATTTTCATCTCATTGAACCACATTTTACATTCTGACATCATCTTTGTCTCTCGGATTTTTTAAATTCCACTCACAGAAGCGGTAAAATTATGTTTTATTTAAATTTGAAAATTCTCCTAGGAGGTGGGTAAAAGATGGTGAAAAGTTCAATAAAATTTTTATATATCTAAAATTTTTATAAAATTACTCCAATGAATTACATTGAACTTATATAGGTATTATGTATCAATTTTTACCTATAATAAATTTAAATAAAATAATTAATTATTTAAATAAAATGTTGGTTTTTAAATAGTAACCCAGTGTTTTCATTATTCATCAAAAATTGAAAGTTTCCGGAAAAATACCAAATATCACCCTAGGCTAATTTCGATATTCCGAATCCAAAAATGAAGTCCATTTTCAAAAATAAAATTTATAAAATTTCACAATGTGGGTATTACGATTCATAACGGCTAATTTTAATAATATTTTGATAGCATATCATTGTTTAGTGAAACTCGGTATTGCGTACAACACACGCAATTGTGGAAGGTCGCGCTTGCGTGCAAGCCAAGTCAGGGATGCGTGTTGTGAAAGCTCCTTTTGGTGTAGCGTACAACACAAAACATTAATGAAATTAAAAAGAATATTTTTCATAAAATCTTGGGGTGTTACAAAAAGGGTTTCATGAAGAGATTTACGCCTAAGGTAAGGCTTCTAGGATGAATATAGGGATGTGTTGAGATAAGATGAGTAGAGATTGGACAATCCAATGGATTGAGAGGTGAGGGTATCGTGGTAGAGGTGGTGGCCTTTTACAAAAGGGTGGAGGGGGAACTCATGGAAATTCTTGAAATGTTACTTTATTATAAATATTTTTTTGGATATTAAGGGTCCCAAAATAATATATTTCGAGCATATGGTGATAAGGGTACGAAATAGACCCATCCAATAGGTTTTTGACAAGTTTAAGTCTTAGATTTTACATTATATTTTCATTTTATTTAAATTGTTCTTTAATGAGGTAATTGTTTCATCATCACAGTGTCATAAATAAATTAATTTATTTAATGTATAAAAATTATAAAAAAATACTATGATGTAGGAAATATTTTTATATTTCCAATGAATATTTATAGTCTAATATATCATTTACACAGACAAAACTAAAATTGTTTTACATGGGTGATACCTACTTTGGTTATACTTTCCATTTAAAAAACATAAAATGATAAAGTGTCACTATCACCCAAAAGTGATTCCATGGGGTCCCAAAGTTTGGAACAGGGAATACCATGGTTGACCGTGACACAACCAGTATCATTAGGATACATTTTGGGGTCATTTTATATTATTATGATATTTTTTTATTACCTTCAACTACAAAATTACTAATTAATCAGGATAATTAAAGATTATTTTTGTCGTTACTATTCATCATGTCCAAAAACAAAAGAGTATTAATTACATAACTTGGACCTTCTGATTCCTAATATGGAATCCATTTTACCAAATTTTAAACATAGAAATTGTAGTAATTAATTTAAAAATAATTCTCATTGTCAAAACAAATAGCTGGTTTTTTAGAAACAATATCTATCAAAATTTTAACGATTGTTTATGTCCAATTTCAAAGTGAAATCAATTCAAATAACACCATTGGATAAATGGTAAAAATATATTCTATCTTCACTTTAAGACCAATTAAAAATATAATCTACACATATAATTAAATTATATGAAAATAAAGTTTTGATGTAAAATGCAATATTTTTCACTATTAATTAAAAAATGAACATTGTCAGAAAAATACCGAAAATTTATCCAAAGTAAATTTAAATGTCCCAATACTAAATAATAAGTTTATATTGAAAAATAGAGCTTATAAAATTTTCAAAAGATTGATTTAAAATTGGTTCTCCATCAAAAGGTGGTAAAACAATATTTTAGAAATTTTAGAGAATTCTATGCTTAAGATTGGATTTATTCTCATTTTAAGCCTCTAAAACCCTATAAAATTCATAAATAGACATATATATAAAAATAATTAATTCTTTACTTACTTGGGATGTTACACCATGGAAAAGGATAATTGTTTTTCTAAGACATCGACAATGGTTAAATGTTTTAAATGTGGAATGTACGGGCATTATGAAAACCAATGCCCAAAGGGAATATCCCATGAACAGAATTAGCATGGTCATATGGGTAGTATTTAGGTGGATGATTATGAAGTGAATAAAATAATATATGACATGAAAGAAATGATGAAGCTCAGTCAGTGGTTTAATAAGGTAGTGGAATGATTGTATGTTTACTAAGAGTTATGTTAATGGTACTATGGAATAAAGAAACCTATAAGGATTGTTACACTGTTGTTTTTCCTAAAGTATTTGAAAGTATATGTAGAATGGTACCGATAGCCATGAATGTTTATTCAGATATTTTTAGAATGAAGATGATATGCGCCTAATTAAGGGATAAATAGATAACGAAATGTTTGGCAGTATTAATGAGCTCATGACTGATATAAAGAAGTAGTGATATCATGGTTTGAGTATATATAAATTTTGGTATTTTGGTATGTGGAAAGAGTTAAATTTCTAAATTATTCATGTTTTCACTAATGTTCAATGGGTATTCATTTTTCAGGAGAATACATGATTAACGTATTCAAATATTTGGAATGTGACCAAGAAGATATATCTTATGTTATATGGGAGATAAATGATGGTATTCACATGCTTGGTAGATGACCTTTCTAGTAATCGTTTTCATTATACTATGAGATTAGACAGAAATATTTTTGATAAGATTAAAGGTTGGAATGGATTAAGTTGGACATTTGATAGTATTGATTAAGCCTAATTTTTTTTCCTGGAATGTTATAATAGTATAGTTTTAGAAAAATGATAACCTATAGGACAGGTGACAACCGGTCGCATAAAACAAGGTTGCGGGAATCGAACCCACAACTGAAGTGTGACCGGCCTTTATCGTCTACCTCAAGCCTACAGGAATCCCCTAGTTAGTATCAATTAGTTTCAATTTATTATGTTGTATGATATACGAAGTATATGTCCATTTTATGAACTATATACGACTAATATCACCATAGATGGACTTATGTTTATTTAATAACACTTTATAACCATTTATTTCAGATTAATAGAATGACCCACCGTTCCATCACATGATCTACTAACGGTTCATGAATGAAAAATTCAACTTCATTTCTATAATAGATGAAGTTGAAATTGGTCAAGGCATGAACAATGATGAGATTGTACCAAAATCAAGTAAGTATGTCTTTTAATTCAACAATTATTCAACTTTAGGGAAATGATCTTGAAAACCAATAATGTTGTCCTAGTGTCTTTATATCCGATGAATCAGATGGTACCTTAAATCATCACAAATTTATGTCTTTGTGATTGTTGTCTTATTCATAGCCATGTCCTCTACCAATCTCTATCATAACATTACTATTATATTTTTCTTCCATATCCATATTTCCACCTATGTTCATCTATGTGGAAACCCAGTGATTTGTTAATTTGGGTAACCGTTACGTTTCATACATTAATTTTTAAAATTAATTTTTAGTATTCCTTTTTACGATGTTGGTTTCTATGAAAGAAACATTCAAGTAAAAAACATTTATAACTCGGATGAATTTTGAGGGTGAAATTCATTTTATTGGGTGTAGAATGTAACATCCTAAGATTTTATGAGAAATATATATTTTTTAATTTAATTTCATTGATGTCTTGTACAATAAACCACTATTATATTGCGCTATACGCAAAACTGTATTATCTTACAGTATAGGAAAACACAATTCTAGTCTTGTGTTGCATGCCAGAGTAACCTTCCTCGATAGTGTGTGATGTACACAATACCGAGTTTCACTAAACGAGATATTATTATAATATTTTTACGAACTAGCTATTATGAAGAGTAATACCCACTTTTTAAAATTTTATAAATTTTTTCTTTCAAAATGGAATTCATTTTTGTATTCGTAGTATCGAAATTAGCCTATGGTGAATTTTTGGTATTTTTTTGAAAACATTCAATTTTTAATGAAAATTGAAAACACTAGGTCACTATTTAAAAACAGACTTTTTATTTAAATAATCCTTTATTTTATTTAAATTTATTTTATGTCAAAATTGATACATAATACCTAAATATGTTCAATTTAATTCATTGGAGTAATTTTATAATAATTTTAGATATATAAAAATTTAAATAAACTTCTCACCGTCTTTTACCCACCTCCTAAGAGAATTTGAAAATTTACAGAAAACATAATTTTACCGCTTCTGTGAATGGAATTTCAAAAATCAGAGAGACCTCGTTAATATCAAGGAGTAAAATGTGGTTTAAGAAGATAAATTTTTTTTTGGGTGAATAGTAACTTTTTACTTTTATTTTCCGCGGTTAAAAGTAAATTGAGTAATTAAGGATAAAAATAATAATATTATTACCTAAAACATGTCCTAATTATATTGGATAAGTGTAATTCGAACAAAAACAACCTTGAAAATAATATATTACCCTTTAGGTCCACTTGGATTAGATTAGGACATTAATTATTATTTTATTTAAAGAAGGGTTAAAATAGTTAAAATCAAAGTTTAATAATTAAACATTTTTAATATAGGGTTATACATAAGATAAATTCCACTATAAAATATTTAATAGAAAGATAAACATATTTTCTACATAATTGTATTTTATTTATAATTTTTATACATTATATAATGTAATTTATTTATGACATAATGATGATGGAGTAATTACCTTATTAAGGAAATATTAACATAATCGATGTTATAAATACCTAAATAAATGTAATTTGAGATTTTTTATAAATTCAGCAAATTTTTTAGGTTAATATGACTTGTTATTATTGATTCAATTAGTTTTTTTCTCACTATTAATTATTTTATGATTTTTAAAAAAATCAATTATCAATTAGTGTCAAAATTGACAAAATATTGTTTTTAAAACAAATTTTATATTATTAATTTCTATTCTATTTTTAAAAATATAAGGTTCAACCAAATGACTTAGATAAGGTTATATATATTAATAATGAACCACTTGGTGTTCTATTGGCTTGTTATAGCATGTTTATTAACCATATAGTACAAGAAATCAAGAAGACATGATAAAAGTTATATTAGAGTTAAATCTAAATGATAAGGTTAAAATAGTAACCTAACCTTGTCTAAAACCTATTGGTTGAAAGTATTTCGACCCATTACCACTTTATCTTCTAAATAAGTCACTTTGGATCCATTACAAACCGAATATGACTTTATTATAAAATTATATTTTATTTTTTTCCTAAAGCGCCCCTCTCCTCCCTTATAAAAGGAATCCTCCTCCCTCTTACCATTACACAATTTTGAGCCTTCATGATCGGCCAAACCTAGCCCATTTCCCTTCTCAACTTCCCTAGAAACGTTATGGAGGTTATTGTATCCTCAAAAGACCAACTCTAGTGACATAAAAGGAAGATTAAAAGAGGTGTGTCGAAGAAGATGTAATATCTTCTACCGATTCTTTCAAGCTTCTTTCTTCTTCAACATCTTCTTCTTTAGTTATTTCATTATAAAGTAATAACATCAGTTTCAATAATATACTGATATGGTATTGTAAATATTAAACAACCCCAGTTCACATTCTATACATCCTATGGAAAATGAAATCACCGCGTGTGCATACTTACGAAATACCGTCTCTACGCCATACTGTAATCTATTTTTCCACCACCACCTTAATTGCATGGGTATAACGGTGTAAAGAATAACTATTTAAACTTATTATATCATAATACTGATTCTGAGATATTATATCATCCACTCCAATTCAATTCAATAATTATGGGAATGATATCATTGCTCGTGCGTACATACGGATTATCGTCTCCACGATGCGAAGAGATTCATTCTCCATGTTAACCATTCAAGAATGATTTTAAAGTATATATAATGAATAATAATGAAATATATGACATGATAAAGCTACTGTATTTATGTATATATATATATACAAATCATCTACTTACTTCCATTCAAGTCAATAATAAAAGGAATACAACGTTCAGGCGTACGTACGGCCTATCGTCTTCATAAACGGTGTATTTAATTTAATTTAACTTTCTATTATATATATATACACTGAATATATATGATATATAAATAATGATTTACATTCTGGAAGTATGTAAATCATGATATAGGTAATAATAATATCAAGAACAACATGTCCAAACATGTAGGATAAATAAAACGATATTACCCAAAACGCTGCTTTAACATGGAATTTACAAAAGAACGGCTACTATAATGTCATAAATTAACCATATATGTTATCAAAACAATTAATATCATTCTATAATAAGTAAATGACATTATTTAAACCAATATACAGGAGGTTCAGATACGTATGAAGCATATTGGACCTAAGGTAAGGGATAACTATTCCAATCTAGTTCTTCTCCAAGATTGTTTATTCGTAAGTATTTACTGGGGTTATTGTTATCATCCATGTCCATGTTTCATAAATAAGGTTTCATGTATTTTTAAAGTCATTTTTACCCATTTTTTACATTTACTACATGGTATGTAAGTAATCTTTCTTTTTTTTACTATACGAGGTACTTTTTGACTTTTCCGGAAAAAGTACAAGAAGAATGTTTTTTTAACTTATACGGCATGAATGGATTTTTTACGGTTTCATAATGCATTTTTTTCATGATGTCTACTCTACAAAATTTCATGATTATTTTAAACAGAATCCTTTTCTTTTAAAATTGAATGACATTTTGTGAAAAGAAAATGATTTTAAAAAACAAAGGACATTTTATTCAAGAATTCATTTCAAGTGTATTGTCAAAACTATTTTCTATCTAAGATGACATTATTTAGAATGATTATGTTTCAAGTATAATGTCTCTATCATTTACATGGTTACAATTTTTTTATGATGTAATTATATCCATTTGTTTTAAATGGATTATGTTATAATGGGATGATGTTTATGACACCCATTTTATTCTTTGGGTTATGATAAATGATTTATGATTATGTGGTGACACAAGTAAGATTGATTTAATTATGAGATGGGTGGGACCTATATAACCTTAAAAATAATTGGGTAAACATTTATATATCATGATATAGACATGGTTAGAATGGTATTTAAATCTGGTTCAGTGATACAGGACTGGAACGAGGAGTGAACTCGATTCAGAAAGGGACTTTGTCTACTAAGATGGTCTTAGAAACAATGCCTTTCTTATTATGGAAATAATATCATGTGATTAATGGTTTTCCACAATTAAATTTTTTTATTCCCATGCTATTTTAGCGTGATTGATTTTTCATTATGAACAATGCCTTGTGTACTGCCAGGATTTATTTCACAACTCATGATTTTGATGTTTAAACATTATGATCATGTTTTGAAGTTCAAATATATATGGTTTCTTTTATTTTCTTCATGATTACCCTTACTGATCATTTGATATCACCCTTTATATGTTTTCTTTTCCCCAGGATATAAAGAAGGGTTTTAGGTTACAAAAAAAGGGTAAGATCTTTATGGGAGTTGTTGAAGATCTTTCACCAATATTAGAGGATTACGTTGCATGTTTCCAAAGACACTAAACTATTACGGTCCTTTGGTTTCTATTTTTTTATGTATTAGTTATTCTACAAAAGTAATGTAATGTCTATGTACATCATGATTTGGGTCTCTACATACATTACCTTGAAAAATTTTTGTTAGTTTTAATCACTTATATTCTCATATACATCCAGTGAATGTAGGATTATTATAATCATATATGGATGATTTTGGAAACATTAAATAAGGATTAGTTGTAGACCATGTTCATAAAGTATGACTTTTGGATGCAGAAAGTCACATTTGTGGGACATGTGATCACTAGTGAGAAACTTTCTATGGAACCATCAAAAACAAAGCTGATTAAAGAATGGACCAATCCCTTTATTGTCATATAAATACATAGTTTTCTTGGAAGATATAGGTACTACAAATTATTTCATAGAAAATATTAACAATTGTGCATCCCACTAACTATGTTAACAATGAAATGGGTAGAATATTTCTAGATAGAATAATGTGGGGAAATCATTAAATAAATATAGAGAAGGCTAATTATTGCACCTATTATCACATTACCAAAATGTGGAGAATGTTTTTAATGTATATTGATTCTTCTGTTAATGTATTGGGATGTTTCATCATGAAAAATGATAATTTTATAGCTTATGACTCATGAATATTAAATATCAATGACCACAACTACTCGATGTAATATCTGGAGCAAAAAAATGTGAATTTAACCTTCAAAATTTAGTTCCACAACAATTATGGATAAAATTTATATGTATATAACGATTACAAGATCCTAAAGTACAAATTCACAGAAAACGTGATCAAATTTTGTCAAAGGATATGGTTAGAGAAGATCAAAGACTACAATTTCTCTATTCAAAATCATCCATGAATGGTGAACAATGTTATTGAAGAACTTTGTAGAAAATAACCTTCTACTCTATCCATGTTATAGACTGAGAAATACCCTATCTTCTTGGACATGTAATGGATGGATTTATATTTAAAAATGGAAGGGAATATATCCTACCATTCCAAAAATATTTCCCATCTATCTATTCAATAAAATATTATGGAAGCAATAATGGAGGATATGGAATTAAAAAATAAGGTTAATGTAGTAAATAATGGGAAGATATAAGAGTTATATATCGATGAAGATGGTTTGATTCATTTTGTAATGAGGCCTTGTTATCCTTCATCACCTAGGATTAAGAAAGAGCTATTTGAAAATGAAGATATCTCATCTTTCTCTATACATCATGGGAGTACCAAGATGTATTTTTGTCATTGAGAAGACATTTTGTGAGACATTATGAAGAAAGTGATTACTGATTATATCTCAAGGTTCTTGATATTTCATCAAGTTAAGACTGACAGAGGGAATTCTAAATGGATGATGAAACCCCGGAATATAACCATGAGGAATTGGGAAAATGTCACCATGGACTTCATAACTTGTCTCCCAAAGACATACAAAGGAAAAAATTTGATATGTGTTGTGGTGGACCGACTCACCAACACTACATACATTGTCACTATTCGAAAAGATCTCTCTCCTGAACAACATTCAATGATATATGTGAAGAATGTGGTGATACTAAATTGAGTTCCACTCTCAATTGTCTCTTATAATTATCCAATGTTCACAATTATGTTATAGAGGTTTCTTCAAAATCAATTGAGTAATTAATTAAATTCAAGAAGGGCCGATCAACCAAAATTGATGACCAATATGAATAGAATATTCCAATTCACGATGTTATTATAAGATCCTTAACATTATATTTAAATATTGGATAGGATCAACATCTCTCATTGGTTGAGTTCTTATAGAACAATGTCCCCCACTTGAGTATTCAGATGGCTACATATGATGCTATGTATGGAAAGTGATGTGTAATTCCAACCAATTGGGATGAATATGGAGAAAGAAAGAAACTAGGACCGGATCATGGGCAATAGATTATAGAGAAGGTTCAATCCATCGGTCAATATATTAAATCTTCTCAAGGATGGAAAAGAGTTACGTTGAAAACCGTCGAAGGGACTTAGAGTTTGACATTGTAGGTAATGTCTTCCTTTTAATATCACCATGGAAGAGAGTCATTAATTTTGGAAAGAACGGGTAGTTAAGGCCAAGGAACATTGTAACCACTGAGATACTTGATCACATAGTATCTATTTAATATCTTCTTGAACATACAATGAATATGGATTATGATGTATTCTATATATCACCCATTAGTAAGGACATACAAGACCCCTCACATGTACTGAACTCAGAGGTGGTACAACTGGAGGATGATCTCTCAAAAAAGGAGTATCCAAAAATTATTATAGACTAGAGAGTTATGTGTATACACACAAATACTACCCACCTTGTAATAGAGTTGTGGAAGAACCAAAATTATGAAAAAGAATCATTGGAATCGGAAGAGGAAATGAAGAATATGTACCCTCACTTATTTTTGGAAACATAAATTTTGAGGGAGAAATTAACAAAGGGGGGAAGAATGTAATGACCGGAAATTTTATTAATGGATCTTATCCCATATTATAGTAATATCAAATTGTATAAATCGTATAAAATTACTTATAGACCATAATAAAATCTTACAAATGAATAATTAATGATTAAAGATGTATTTTTTAAGTTAATGAACCAATACTGATGAAATAGTAACCTAGCCTTAGGAATAGTAACATGACCCTTATAAATAGTAAACTAGCTAAATGAATTTTAACACCACCTATTTATGTAAAAAAATGGAATCTAATAAATGAACGTATGGTACAATTATATCATAGTTTAAGTAACTAAATGTTTTAAAAATTATTAAATAAATGTCGGTAATTTTTTAAGTCATGAATATTTAATTATAATTTTATTATTAATTTAATAATATAAATAAAATTTAATTTCATAAAATTGTACACATAAATTAATATTTTTATTTCTGAGGATCATTTTATAACTTTATAGACCATAAGTATTTAGGCAATGTGTTCTAAATTTTGTTATAATTTTAAAATCTATATTTTCCATGAAAATAATGATTATAAATTAAAATTAAATACCACATATATAGAAAATTATTTTCAAGAAATGGATTTCATTTATTAATTCTACACAATGAAAAATGGTTAAGGTAAATTTTTGGGAGGTTTTTGAAATACTTGAATATTTGGTGAATAGTACAATATGATAATATACAATAAAAGATAAATAACATCAATTTGTAGTCATAGATGATTAAAGGAATATGTAAGAAAAAAATATAGAACTATCCATCATTACTCTTATATTTTTGGAGATAATTCTCTGATTATTCATAGTCTTGATCCAAAATAATAGGAAAATGAATATAATAACGAGAAAACACCCCTCTCATCCACTGTAAATACCACCCCCACACCTTCTTCTCCTCACAGTTCTCAATATTTCATCCTTCCATAAATTATTCATTGTTAACTTCCCTATATACTTCCCCATTTCCAAGAGAACTTGGTCTCATCAAAATACCAAAACCTTTTCCCTAAGAAGGATCCCAGTGATGATAAATCCAAGAGGAAAAATACTCTTCCTTTTTCTTTTATTTCTTTTTCAATTTTATTTATTTTCTTCTCTTATCCTCACCTACCCTCCTCAAAATAGAATGATAACACTATTAACGTACATATAATATAATTATATCATGTTAATGTAAGATCTATCAATAAAATCTTCCCCCTCCATCTTTTATTCTAGAAAAAAAAGAAATCGTCACCCTTGATGTGTCAATGTACCGGCATCGTGGGCGATACACATTCATTTTCCATTAACACCTTCAAGTGTATTTACAAAAACATTAAAGGGTTGAAAAAATATTTTAATTCTATTTTTATAAACCTTTTTATGTTCTTTACCTTAGATATAATACCAAATGAGAAAACATAATGATTTGGTTGTGATCAAAAAATTGCAAAAATTAAACTAAAAGAACTATCATTAAATTTTATCTAATGATTCATCCTCATACCATAAAACCAAATTAGTTGTATTATCATTTATAATTCCATAATATCATTTATAAAATATAATTAAAATTCAATATATTTATCCTCATTTTAAATGAACATCAAATCATTTATAAAAGTGAACTGATCATTAAAACATAGAAAATTGACACTCCCAAACGATGGAATTAAACTCTATAAATCATTGAAAATGATATAAATGAACATATTAATAACATAATGAATCAAATTAATGTATTAAATTTTATTTATTATTTAATTAGTTAATCTATTGTGATTATACATGACATTAAATATAAGAGAGCATTAAACATAAGGTAAGGGTAATTCTCGAACCCAAAACTATATCCTTGGGTTTTACATATTTCTACCCATTTGTCTTATATATATCCCATTAATATCACTTCATAAAAATTATCATACATCTTTTTTAGGATAAATGTTTTCTCCACCAGTTTATGAAAAATACTGTGTTTTCTAAAAAACTCTTCTTTCAAAATAACCCAACTTTTACTTCTCACTCAAGGATGTTGATTTTTAAATCAAGTGTGTTATTCCATATTTCATATGGGAAGAAAATTTTTAGAAATTTACTATTTATTAAGTGGAAAACATTTTTTTACGTGGGTTATTTTATGTCCAATGTTGATATACATTCTATGTGTCATGCATGTTAATGTTAATGTTATGATCTTATTGGTGCACTGAAAAGTATATTGCGCAATGAAAATTTTATAATGTGGGTATGCCCAGAATTATATTGAATGGTAATTAATTGGGTAATATGATGAATCTCATGTGTTAATGTGAATTATTTTTGAATATTATTCTAACTTTGTTCACAACCATGTGTGGTAGCTGACCACTAAGACATGATGTCTAATTTTTATACACTGTCGTGTTCCATGACTTTATCTAATGATTCCTATAATGATTATGATTATTATGATATAATTATTCTCACCCCATGTTATATATTCCAAATTGTTTCTCTAATAGGTATTTTAGCACTCCCCTTTCCTTTATGTATATCCTAAGGTGAGACTTGAACTAAATAGAATGTAATGGCCAATAAGAAACTAGTGAAGGAGCAATTAAATAATTGTTTCTGTTTTATTTTTTGTAAATGTTATGTATGCTCATATTTCACCCAAGACACAAAAGGTTTTGATCATAGTCATGAAATCTTTTTATGATTTTTATCATTAAATTGATTTAATAGTTATTTAATAAAAGAAGGGTCACTATATTTAAAATCTATTTTCTATGTTTAGGATATTTTTATTGAAGAATAATTTGTCCAGAGGATTTGGAAGAAAATTTTATTTGTCAAGGAATTGAACAAAGGTATAAATATTAGAATAAAAATTGGTAGAAAAAATAGTGTATCTATATATTGAGATAGTACTATGTTATATTGATCATCTTGTATAATTACTAGTATGTAAAATGAAAAATACAATATTGATGATGTGATTAGAGGTGTGAATGACGTCGAAGATCATATTGTTGAAATGATAATTACAATTTTAATATTTACTTCATGACTGTCTAAAATTGTTTGAGAAGTTTAGGAGTTGTGAAATTATTCCATTTAATTCTCGCCAAACTAAATATACATCATTTTCATCGCAGTTAAAGGTTTATAGTTTAAAATATGGAAACATGTGGACTGAAGACAATTTTACTAAACTACTTTCTCTATTAAATGATATTCTACAAAATCATAATGTTCTCCAAAAATGAACATATCACACTAAAAAAATTCTAAATTATATGTATATGTTCTCTTAATGAATACATTACATCCCAAATAAAATTATACAACATCCATTTTTTGACAAATAACTTAATGAATTCCCAAAGTCTTGTAATTCTTGATTTCAGAAAGTTGAATTGACTCATACGAATTCTCTATTGTGCTTTTAAATTACTCCAGGGATAAGGAGCCTTTATAAAAGTTAGAAGACTACAACGAATTTTTTGTATCATATAGATACATGAAATAAATATTGGAATCTTAGTCACCATATAGTCTGTCTTTAGTGTAATAGAATTGATCGTGATTATCCAAAATATGGAAATAAACCGGGAAACATTCAACTTGAATTATCTACAAATGGAGTTAATTCTTTTGGTTTTCTATATATCATTGAAATAAATGGCCAGTTATGATAGAAATGTATAACATTCCTTTATGGTTATCCGTTATGTAAAAATATATTATGTTATCAATTATTATATCACGACCAAAACAAATGATATTGATATTGATGTTTATTCAGATTCACTGATCAATTATTTGAAATTATTATGGGATTCAAGTGTTAAATTGTTTTATGATTATAGAAATAAAGATTTCACATTGATAATAATGTTTTAAGGGACTATAAATAAACTAACTAATTATGGGAATTTCCTCGGATATATAATTAAAAGACTCAAGGGTCTTCCATTTATAATGAAATGTACATATTCTATTAGGTTGAAGCATTCATTGAATATTGTGTTTCTAGTACATTACATATTTCATCCCTAATGACATAACCATTGATCTTACATGATATCATTTGAAGGATTTTAATAATAATATAAAACACCATCCCCCCTTACAGGTGGTCAACTATTTGAGAAATTAAACTATGTGGACATCGGTTTTTGTAAATTATTTTTAAAAAACCTTAAAAAATCTGTTGTAAAAAGATATAATTCTTTTATAATTACCTTAATGTAATTTTTTGTATCACATATACTTTTTTGTGGTTATTCTTATTGAAAAAAATGTTTTTGATAGTGTAATTAGAACGTTAAAAAATGCAGAAGGAAAAATGAATGGCATTAAATCTTGGTTAGAGATAGTTTACATGGGAATTTGGGGATATTTAGTTTTGTTGATGGGTTAAAACAAACCTTTCATCCTTCAAATGCTTACACACATTCTATTTATGAGGGATATCTACTTTGAAACTTCTTTAATTATGTTATTGTTACAAATGGATATTCTTCAAATATCATTATTATATTTTCAATGTCTAATTTAATTGGAAATTATTAAAAATAACAAGACTGTCATGTTTTTTTTAATATCTAATTCATAAAGATTTACATGGTATTTTTCCTAATAGATTCCATCATACAATGACCAGGATTATATTATTTCTCATAGTTACACGTAACAATGTTATAGAACTGGTGAAAATGACCAAATATAGAAATGGAAATTATTATCATATAATTTGAATTGTAAATGTTCTTCCCAACAAAATTCATTAATATGATGTTTCATTTTATGGTTCTCATAGTGAGAGAGATTATACTATGTAGTCCTATACATTATAGATGGGTGTACCTCATTGAAAAATATGTGATGATTTTAAATGGGTATGTCAAAAATCAAAGTCTTCCAAATATTTTTATTGTATATTGATATATTCATGAGGAATCCGTTGAATTCTCTACCAAATACATATCTAGTGTGGAAAGTATAGGTCTATCTGATTCTCATCACATTGGGCAGCTTGTGGGTAAATTATTTTCTAGAATATATTATTTCACAATCAATATTACATATCAGGAGCATATAAACCATTATATTTTTCATAACAGTTTATAGATTTCCCTGTATGTTGACACCCAAAAATTAATTCATAGTAATTTGAATTGATCAATGTTTGAAATTTGGATACCAAATATACATAATCAGTATTTTATTGGATTTCATAGATAATATTTTTTAAGTACATAGATGAAAATCTAGATTCAATTTCATAATGAATTAAATGGAAAACATGAGGACCATGTTTGAATGAATTATCTTACAATTTTTATTTTATTAATGGTTATACATTCTATAAAAATGGACATGATAAAGGATGTACGATGAAAATTATTAGACGTAAAATTGTGTATAAAACTATGCATGTTTCTGGTACTAAGGATAGAAGTAAAATTTATGGGAATATGTATTACATTAGAATCATAAAAAAATATAGGATTTTGATTGTACAACATTCCATGTATCGATTTTCCAATTCATGTTTCTTGATAATAAGAGTGTAATTATAATAGATTTAATGGTTTTTGTGAATGTTAATTTTATTAAGGAATGGTACAAAGACGATCCATTTATAATGGGATCATTATTAGTAATTTATGTTCTAAATACCACAATCCAAAAGAGGTCAATTGTCTTGTTATCAACAAAAACTACTTAAGGATCAAGAGAAAATTGAGTTAAATATGAACCCTTTATTTTCACATCACAATAATTTTTCATTGGTCCAAATATATCAATGGTTTTTTATATTAGGGGTGTCAATAATGAAGTTATTTGGATACCCTATTGAGGGGTCAAAACCAATGAACCTTTTAAAAAAGTGAGTTCAATAATCAGTTTATATTTTTTAAATATAATAATTATTTCCTCATTTTATTATCTATAACTATTAAATTTATATATTCTAAATTAAATGTTTAACCAATTCTACAAATATTGACTTTTCCATGTGCTGATGTTCCCAATCTTGAGGAACAACATATTTCTCATCCTGCTATTTCTTCTAGTATAGAGGAAGAATGACCTTCTACAGATGCCAATGCTACCAATAGAGACTATAATCATATTGAAGATTTTAAATCCAATTAAATGGTTTAATATTGATAAACAATGGTATTGAGATAATAAAATCACCATAGAGTGGGAATATTTGAAAATATTATTAAGGAATAAAGAAAAGGTAACAAAGTTAAGGTTGTATAGAATGTGTGCGGAGAGCCTTTTAACCCCAATAAGTCCATGTATAGAATTTATATAGGGATCTTCACTAAGAAACACATGATGATTGATTTACATTCATGGAAATATGTTATTCCAATGATTATGGAACTAATTTCAGTAGATATTTCGATAACATTATGATATCCATTAGTAATTTTACTAAAAAATAAAATAATGAATCATTGAATTACACATCAGCATCCCTTTAAGTGTATATTTATAGTAGATGAATCCCACAATAAATATGAATTAATTCTTTCTAGATGGAATCAAAATGACATTATCAAATTTCTAACATGATTCTATCTTAAATGTTGTGACGGTAGAAAAACCAAAACCCACCTATTATGTATTCACACATGATAAGACAAGGAGAATGAAAAAAATTTACCAGATATCACGTAGAGATTTATTTTTACGTATATTGTGTTTGGTAACACATTTTTGACAATATGTGTATTCATCACATTGATTGAAAATTGTTTATTTATGAAATATTATCTGAGTGCTGAATAAAAGGAACTAAAAGAAAAACCAACATTCCATAACCATAAATAAAGGAAGGGGTATACATCACCTGAAAAAAAATTAGTACATATATTAAATATACTGTAAAACTTTTATTTGATGGGGAACAACAACATAATTATGTTCCCCTACTTATATGATGATTGGTGAATTGAAATCCAATGTTACTTCCATATATTTCTATGTTTTATGGAAGGAGGAACAAGAAAATTATGATGGGATATTAAAAATGGGAAAACCAAAAAAGTGTAGTAATCATGTGTAAGTATGACATAATAAAAAAATAATAAAAAATATATTACAAAACAATGATTACTTATTTTCATATATTTTATATCTGACATAGAAATAGGAATCATAAAATCTTATACCATATGGACACCTACTATCGGTGGTATTGAAGCATCCAAAACAGTATGGTCACATCAGAGGTATGGGTTTTTGAGTGACACCGCATACATATTTTTGGAAAAAACATGATAATAAAGTTAATGAAATTGAAGATATTAATGAAATATTATCGAAAGAAAATATAATTAAACTCAAGAAAAACCATTGCATGAGGATACAACCACCCCCCCCCCCCCAATCTTTGAGGGGAGACATTCTCCACAAATTGATCTCTTAGTTGAGGTAATCAATATTCTAATAGATGATTGTATGAAATGAGAATTAGAAAAAAGCTTCTACCTTTCTAATACCGAAATTTTATAAGGTAAAAATGATTTTAATTTATATCTAACAAAAAATAGAAATTTCCATTTTTTTAGTGCAATCTTTTTTAATATCCCATATAATATTCTAAAAAACATACCACATTTAATAGGTCATATGAGTGTGGCTATTACCATATCTCCTGAGAAGAGAATTGAGCCTGATATACCACCTAATGTCAATGATATTCATATGGTCGAACAAGTTTTTCCATCATTTGTATAATGAACATTGGATCTTTTAAAAGAATATGTTGATAAGGACGTATTCATTTTCCAATTTTTTTTCATTATAAAAATTTAAAAATTAATTAAAATAGGTAAAAACTAATGAATGAGATTATAAATAAGAAAAATTGGAGGCGTGAAATGAAATGAAGAATCCAAAATATATTAAGGATATAATAACTAGTCAAAAAGATATTATGAAGACACCTTTAACCCACCCATTAAATATCTTTATTTACTAATAATGAATGTTCATGTGGATATAATGTTACAAAATTTTAGTAAAAAAATAGTGTATTTTGAATAAAAAATGTATACAGAGTCATATATTGACTATGTTTCTATTGACAATGAAAATGAAATCCTGATGTAAGAATGTCTTTTTGGATTAGTTGTAAATGTATAGATGTGGTGTTTTTTCATGAGTTTTCCCAATATTTGATATACTAATTTAATTATGTAGAAATAAATTTCATATTTTACAGCCTTATATATGAATATAAATTGAATTGACTAATCCATGAAGATAAATTTGGACTCGTTAGTCCTCACGTCACTCCTACTGAACAAAAGTAAAGAGATTAAAAAAAGGATTATATATTGAAAAAATCGGCCAAATCATTTGAAATAAAACATATGCATAATAGAAAATTATTAGTAATAATGATTGGGGTAAAAATAGATGATTTAATCATATCAATAATATTTTCATTTTATTTATTACTAATTACTTTTTTTGAAATTATTGAGGTCTCATTACTGTCAATTTTGTTACTTAACAATTTATTTCCTAGAATCACTAGATGGATAACCAACAAAAAGGACCACATAGGATGGCTTTTTTATAATTATAATAAAAAACATCCAATTTTTTATGAACTAATCATAAATTTATATATATTATATTATGTTTTAATTAGTATTCTGTTTTGATAATAATGTCTTTAAATATCTTTATATTCATGGAATGAAGAAATACAATCTACACAAGGATCCTAATAAGATCTATAATTTGGATAAGTATTAGGGATATATATATATTAATACTTTACTATCCAAACACATATCAAAAAAATTACTCATTTTTCGAAATGTTTCTACAGTTCCTAAAAAATGGAAAACATTGTGGTAATTTCATTTGTAAATTTATGATAGTGATCATATTCCATTGACATATTAGAATCCCAAGAGTGTTATTTTGTAACATAATTACTATTACATTTAAAATATCTAATAACACTTTGGGTATTTATATTTTCTAGAACAAATATAACTATCGAAAATACACATATTCACCAGAATATAATGATTTGATTAGAAACAGATGGTTGAAATACATGATGGAAGAATATACACAAATATAATTAATATATGACTTACATAGAAGTAATTAATTGTTTCACGTTTATTTTTTATTTATTTATTTTTGGAATGAATCACATAAGATTTTTTTTTTATAGGAGGATTTATTGATTTTATTTGGGGTGGATTTTTTGATGTTGCTCTTGCTCGTGTGATATTGGACTTCAAGGCTAAAACTGAGGGTTCAATTAGAAGGAAAATATTTTTTAAAATACTATTTTTTACTCATAATATTATCTAATTTCTACTAAATTAAAATAATCTAAATTAAATGGTTGACTAATCATGCGGACAATGTCTTATGTACCTGATGATTTTATCAATCCCATAAAATAACTGACTATAAAAATGAATACCCTTTGGGATAATGTAAACGTAATGTTATGATATATATTCACTATTTTATGAAAAATATATATATAATGAAACATTGATATAATTTTCATTATAACATATAGATTATTTTTATTTTGGAATATTTTTTCCTATCTTTAATTCATTTCTTCATCAAAACTTCCATAGACATCTTCTCCCTCAAATCCTTTTCACACCTACAGTGTTAAAATTTATTGCATTCCTTCCTGTTCCCTCTACATCCATTGCTGGAATAAGAAAAACTCTACCAGTCCATAATCACAGTAGTGATATTGATTTTTTTAGTAAACTTATTAAAGATATAATTAATGTGTTGTTTATTATTTATATTTAATTTATTTACATTTAGAATGAATTTCATGATAATTGTTTTTTTTATATAGGTGGATTCTTTTATTTGAGTTTAGTGGTTAGTTCGAAGTTTCTTATACTAGTTCGATACAACATTTGGCTTAATTAAAACATGGAAATAGGTAAATATTGTATACAACTATCTTGAGAAGGTGAGTGCCAACTAATTTTAAATTAATTTTATCATCATTTTATCTACTATTTGTATTTCCATTTTCGTATCATTTTTATCAATTACTTATTCATTGTTTTTTACATTTATTTTTTGTAGTTATATATTTTTTTTAAATATCTATGACAGGAAAAAAAGAGAGAACTTGTTCCTTTAATCCAATTTTATCATTCTTTCTATTGTATTTCATTATCAATCTTCATAATTTCATATTTATTGGAGGTTCTTAGACATAAAAATTTATTTGCATAAAAACATTAACTCAATATGTAGTATTGGAAATTAGAAAAAGAAATATAATCCAAAGAATTGTAACAGTAGAATTTGATATTAGTTTGAACTTTGGGATGTGTAGGATTCATCATCACCTTAATTAGAATAATGGAGAAACCGGTATGACCCCATGTTCTTATTTTTATTTAAAATTTACATTATTTTTATTATAAAAAAAAGACAACTGGCATACTCAAAACCAGTAAAATACATTTTCATTTTCCTAATACATTAGAAAGATTATAAATTAATCATTTGTGATGTGTATGAATCCGATGCACCTCAATTTGATACACTATGTGCTTGGTATGACCCAATGTGTCTGATATTAGAAATAATTGAAATTATAATTCAACAAGCATCATTCACATAAAAATGATAAAATAAAATCAGACTATATTAATAATTTAAAACAGTAATATATATGTCATTTTTAACATGAATTAATAATTCTCATGTCAAACCGATACATGATTTGATGATTATGGTTGAAAGTGTGTGTTTCAAGTTAAAAATGACAGTTTAGTAAAAAAGGAAAGTGACATACTCAAAACCAAGAAAACACGTTATTATTGTTTTTATACATAATGAAAATGATCTATAAGTCATTTATGACTTTTAGGAATCATCCAAACCATAATCTGGGGCACGATGTGACCAGTAAGACACCAATAATGTCTATTAATATATTTTTTACATTATTTTTACTAAAAAATAAAATTGACATACTCAAAACTGATTAAAAGAATTTGGATTGTTTTTATTCTTTATTAATATTTTTCGTAACTGATTTTTAGTATCAAGGAATTATTCTTAACACAATCTAATAAATGATGCACATGATATGACTCAATAAGTCCATTATTAGTTTAAAATTGAAATTTTATATTATAAAATTTCAGTAAATGAAAACTTATTAAAAGCATGAGTATTGTTTTAATAATTTAGGAAAATTATTCATATGCCATTTTTGTTGTGTTGGAATCTGTCTCATGTAAAAAAACACACGATGTGACCAATAAGACTCAATGTGTGTGTTTTTAGTTTAAAATTAAATTTTATAAAAAAGGAAAAGTGAAATACTTGAAATTGAGAAAATACATTCATATTGTTTTGATACTTTAGTAAAATGATCCGTAAATTTTTTGGGATGTGTAGAAATCATCCACACCTAAATACTATGCATGGAATGACCAACATGATACCAAGTGTCTGTTTATTATTTAATAGGGACATTTATTTTAGTAAAATAAATATTTGACACACTCAAAACTATGTAAATGAATTTATATTATATTAATACATTAGTTAAATTATAAATATGTCATTATTTTGATGTGTATGAATTATCTAACCACAATATGATATAGGATTTTAAGGGTATGAATCAAAGTGTCTGTTTTCTATTTAAAAATTTACATTTTATGATAAAATTTTACACACACTAAAAACAGAGGGAAATAATAAAATCACGTGGATAATTTAGTATGATGGTTCACATGTAATTTTTGGAATCAGCGAAATAGTTTCATGTCAAACTGACACACGATGCAACCAGTATGACTTCGAGGGCATGTTACCAGTTTTAAATGAAATGTTAATTAAAAAATTTATCATACTTAAATATTTGAAAAAACATTCACAATGTTTAGAATAATTATTAGATTAATCCATAATTCATTTATGATAAGTAAGAATCAGCTTCACCTCGATCTAATATATGGACTAACCTGTATAATTCAAGCATGTCTATTTATTTAAAATTGACATTAATTTTTGTAAAAAAACAACAATCGACATATTAAAAACCAAGAAAATAAATACGGATTATTTTGATACATTAAAAAGGATTCATAAGTCATTGTTAACATTTAGGAATCAACCCCACATTAATCTGACGCATGGTGTGAATGATATAACTATAAGGGTTTCTTTTCATTTAAAATGGAAATTTGTTTGTGTAAAAAAGAAAACGTGGCATAAGACCCTAGTTAAAATCTGGGCCGGGGTACATTTCCACTGGAAGGTGGTGATGCCAGCTGGGAATAATGCTGGAATGATGCATGCCAGTGATGATGCTGGCATGATGCAGGAAGGCGGTCATGGGGGCATGAATCAAGAAGATGGTTGTGTAGGCATGATGCAAACATGAGACTGCACTTGGTCTATGAGTCATATTATGGAACTATTTGGCCATGTAATGGGCTTCATTTAGATTGTACCATCAGTCCATGTATTGAATAAACAAAACATTATTGGTGGGATATCCCTTGGGGTGGCTATGACTTGCCTTTTCGTCCTATGTGAATGGTGTGTGTTTGTGTTTAATGTACTGGTACCACCAATAGCCTAATAAAATATCATTTTTCATACTGAAAACCAATAAGACACATTAGGATTATTTTGATACTTCATGAAAATGGTCCATAAGTAATTTTTTTGTGTAGGAATCAGTATCACCTCTATAAGATTCATGGTGTGAACGATATAACTCAATGTGTATCTTTTTATTAAAAATTGGAATCACTTTTAGTAAGATGAAAATGTGACAATATGAATACTAAGAATAATTATTAAGATTATTTTTATAATTTATTAAAAATATCCATAATTTATTATTGATGTGTCAGAATCACCTCCAACTCAATATAATGCATGGTGTGATGGACTGGACTCTCAATGTGTAATTGTTTTCTTAAAATTGACATTAATTTTAATATGAAGAAAAAGTGAAATTCTAAAAACTAATAAAACACAATCATATTATTTAGATAAATTAGTAAAATGCTCAATGAGTCATTTTTTAAAAATTTGATGTGATCAAACCTCAATATGATGCATGTTCTTTTCGGTATGACTCATACTGTCCATTATCAATTTAAAATTGACATTTTAGTTCAAAAAAATATCAATCACTAAAAAAAGGAAATTCAATATAATTGTAAGGAAACATTAGTATATTGATTCATATAACACTTTATGATATGTATGAATCGGTCTCATGTCAATACGACACATTGTGTGACATGTATGACTCAATGTGTGTGTTTAAAATTTAAAATTTCAGTTTGGTAAAGAATAGAAGTGACATACAAAAATATGATAAAATTAATTCATAGTGTTTTGATACTTTTGGTAACCAATCCATAAGTAATTGTTTATGGGTCAGAACCATCTGTGCCTTAATCCAGTGTATGGTGTAACTGGTATAATGGTATGTGTGTCATTATTTAAAATTGGTATTAATTTTAGTAAAAAGAACAATTGAAAAACTCAAAATCAATATAATTCATTCAAATTTTTTTGATACTTTAAGAGAATTTTCTATAACACATTTTTTAGGAGAATCAATCGACCACACCATATAACAATTCTAGGTACAATCATTATTTCACCAAGTGTGTCTTTTTAAGAAAAAATAACACTTTATTAATGTATTCCTTCCTTTTAATGATTATCTTATTTCTTTATAGTATTACTAACATAATAATTGTTTTCCTTTAGAAGTTTATTCTTTTTCCTCGGTTGAGGTTATTTGGTTGGAAACTGAAACCATGGTAATAATCTTTTGAGAGGGGATCATGGATGAAAAAGATGACGAAACATTAATGTATTTAAATATTTTTGGATAGTAATTATAAATGTAATAATACAATACAATTTTTAAAATGAATATTGCGGTGTTTTTTTACTCGTGATGTAAAATTTATTTCAATTAAATTATTTATTTTTCATATAGGTTACTGTTATGTGTGGTTATACAAACAAAAAACTACAAAAGGTATATAATTTATCAGTGTTGTTTCTATTCTTGATAAATTCCCCTCTTTATTATCAATATTTAATGGGATAATAAAGGGGGAGGGGCTTTGTCTGTTCTCACAATTGGTGGCCATTATTGGAACCGTTTCTACCACTGATAAGGGCCCTTCTTTATCAGTGATTATTTAGAACATATCAAGGGGACCCCTCTCCCTATGGTGATGATGATAACATCAAATTTTTAGCCCTATTAAAAGCATGTTTTTAATTCTATTAAAGGGAATTTTTGTAGTATTGAATATATTTTTTATCTGGAAATAAGTTAATATCTCCCAAAAGGCACATCGTATGTGAAATATGAGACCATTGGTAGGTTTGAGACATAGGGTTTACCCTAGTTAAGTTATAAATTTTATGTGTACCATGTGTTTAGAAAAATCACATGTGATAATACCCTTTATATATTTGATTATATTATTATTCCATTTTTATATAATAATTAATCAATATCTCCTAAATGGTAAATTATATGAGAATTATGAGACCACCATTAGGTCTGGAACGTAGGGATCACCCTAGTAGAGGAATAAATTTTTTGTAAATCTAGTGTTTGGTCATATCAATCATAAAATTTTGTTATTTAATATTTTAAATATATTTTTATTATTATATTTATAATACATTCTATATTCTCATATTTGACACCCAAAAAGGTTCCTCCATTAAATTGTATTGATTAATATTAAGCCTTGTTATTTAAAACTCTTTGATCCCATTTATTTTTTAATACCTAAACGGGTATATTTTAATAACTCCACCATTACATTTCAGGTGAAACAATATATTAAATTCATGTGTTTAATTTTTTGACCATTTTCACTTTTTAGGGATTCAAATACATGAATATCTATGGTGTTGGAAGATTTTTTTTGATTTCAGATGACCTTAGATCTCTAATAAGCACGATCTGTGAAGGTCCAATTATCTATTCATGGAATGTGGCCAGTCGTCCAACTCCTCCTTGGTGCATCAACCATCACCCTTTGACTCCATATTCATAGTAAATGAGATTTAGTTATTTTTTTCATTCATTTTTTCCTTCCTGTTTATTACATCAAAAATCTGAGAAGGATTAATAACAATAATTATAATGAAAATATAATTAAAATTAAAATAATTTAAACATAAATTATATGAGAATAATAATTAATAAATTATCAAAATATAGTTTTTATATATATTAAAATCACATCAAATGTTCATGGATAATTTATTTAAATTATTTATTTATAATTATTTTGGATTAATAATGATATATTTTCAACAAAAATTAAAGATAATTTTTGTGTAAAATTATTACACAATAATTGCAATAATTTATCAAAAAAATATCAAAGGATAAAACCATTATTTGTCATGGGTGATATATTAATATTTTTATATTATGATTTCTAGATTATTAAAGGTCAATTTATAGAATAAAATTTATCAAAGGATAATCACAGGGTTCTATATAAGGATAATTTATAAAATTTCAACATGATAATTACTTTTAATAATAAAATAATAATTATAAAAAATTACCAACAAATAATTTTGGTTTTATCAATGGATAATTTATGTGGTATTGTGAAAAGGTAATTATAAAATTAGAGTTTATAAAAAATTATCAATTAGTTATTATAAAATTTTAATTTTTGAGAAATTATCAACATATATTTATAAAAGGATAAATTAATATAATTTATTAAAATATAAGTATAAGAAGGTAATTTATGTGAAATTATAGAAATATAATTATAGAAGGATAATTTCTGCAAAATTATCAAATGATAATTATAAGATGACAATTTAAGAATTATTATCAAAATAAAATAATAAAAAAATAATTTATAATAAATTATCAAAATATATTTATAAATGGATAATTAATGGTAGATTATCCAGATATATTTATAAACTGATAAATTTATAAAAATTATCAAACCATAATTATAAATGGATATTTTATAATAAATTATCAAGAGATTAATATAAAAATATAGTTTAAAATAATTTACCAAGAAATTAATATACAAGTATAATTCATAAGAAATTATAAATGGATAATTGTAAAAGGATAATTTATAATAAACAATCAAAATAAAATTATTATTGACTAGAATACTACCAGTGTTTTCATTGACCCAAAATATAATATGGAAATTATCCTACTGATAGGATGAATCATCACTTGTGATATTCTATTTCATTTTAAAAAAAATATTATGATATGGTTCTAGGACACTTGGGGAACCTCAAGTTTTGAAATTTCATTAATAAGGTCGCAAAGAGGTGTTCTTCATTGGGGTTTCCCCTCATTTTTACATCAATGAATTTTGAGGTTGGAAGTTCCTTACCTTCTTATAATCTCTTAATTCCTATTTTCCCGATACAATTACCACATTAGAATATTTTATTTTCATGCATGGCTTGTGATTTCTTGTGGGAACGTGTGTAGCCAGTGACATTATATGCATTACTCCATGAGAACTGATGAGATATCTAGATTTCATGTTTATTTTCGATTCACATGTTGTATTTATGATGATCCTATAATTTATCATGATGTGTGCCTTGATATGTGTGATTTTATATGTGGTATTTATATGATGTCGATATTGTCCTGTGATATTCTTGTATACGATATGTTTTTTTGCTTTCAATTGTACTAAAGTGATAGGTGGAACCATTGTGGATTGTTATCCATAGTGCCGGAGAGTGTTTAGATGTTGCATTTGACTTGATGAAGAGAATGAGTTGAATGACGTGGCATGATAGAATAGTGCAGCCTACCCTGGGGGTATGATTATCATCAGTTATCAGACCAATATGTGATGAGTAGGTGTCATGATGATCATGACTAATCAGAGCATTGTTATAAAAGTGTGTCATTATGGTCTATGTGACTTAACCTAGAGATATAGATGGGAATGATTCTCAAGTAGGGGTTTGACTAGAGGAACCGGGAATGTAATAATATCGAGTACCTTGAGGAAAGATCTTCCTTGATATATATATCATTGGGGCATGATGGTCTAGTGTGTTTTTTCCAAGAGGCATGGGACCTGTACCACTGTCGAGAAGCTTGAGGATGGCTCTAACATTGATGAATTCCCATGAATATTCTTTTGTTTTCCAATATGATGCCTAATAGGTATGGTTAGTGGTTTTTGGTGTCCTAGTCATTGCACAACTTTTCATTTTAGATTTTATGTTTATGATTTTTTCACATTTATCTTTATCATGGTATAAACTTATATACATGACCACATTTGGTTAAGGAAACATTGGTGTTGTCCTAAAGAGTCTTGTACTCACACCCTATATATGCATTTTGGTTCACCTTTTGATTTTATGACCATAGATCTGATGATTGAAACATGCCCTATGGTGTATAGTTGAGTTGTGGAGCCTGGAGCTAGAGCTGACCGAGATAGAATACGGAGTACCCCACCGTTTTTTGATTATTTAATTTCTTGAATTATACTACTATTACACTCTAGATTGGCTTACCTCGTTGGGTGATACTTTTTTATATGTGTTTGATTACTCACTTTCCACATTATAATGTGATTAGTTATTTTTTAATTTGTTATTTTTCATTATTTTCTTACATGATTACATGATGAAAAGGGTATTGTCACCACAAAATCATATTTAAACCCTAACCACTAGTCAGAATCCCATTAAAACTAAGAACACATGAGGATATGTGTAATTATATCGTATACAAGATGGTTAGGGTTGGGATATTACAAAATATAACCATAGGATTGATACTGTAATATCCCATGTTTTTAAAAGGTAACACTATGTTTTATAGCATACATTAAAGGCCACATTTAGCTTAAATGAACAACGTAATATTATTAGGATAGTTATCACATAGCCATAATAAAGGTGGTAATAAAAATAATTTACTGAATTATAAAAATATAGTGTAAACCTCTTTATAGAATGATTCATTGGTTAGAAAATTAATTTGAAAATTAAATGAAAACCAACTGAATATAAAGGATGTGCTTTTCTGAAAAAAACATTTTCTGAAAATAAGTGAGATTATTAAATAATAAAATATATATATATAGATTTTATTAATTAAATATATAATTAATATATTTAATTTAATGTTTAAAATTCCACCAATAGGTTTTCTAGTCAATTTATAATACGAAATTCAAATTTTGGGATAAATGAAGTATCTTTCGAAAAAATTATAGTTTTAACGCCTTTTATGGTGAACTAATTAAATCTAGTTTTGATACATTTATAAGTTATATTAGACAAAATAACCTTATTTTTTGTATGTTTTACAGCATAATTTACATTTCTTGTAATTTTTTTATATTCTATATAAAATTTATATTTTAAGGAATATTGAAAAATAATACATCTAAATTCAAAACTGCTTTTTCATCAAAGTTATTTATATTGATAGATTATATTGTTAATTTATTTAAAAATAAAATTATAATTTTTTTATTATTTTATCCAGTTTTTTTTATTGGAATTAATTTCACATTGAAGTTAGACATAAATGGAGATCAATCTTTTGATGGTTTTTACTTTTAAAAACCATATTTTTCGTTTTGAAAATGGGGATTATTTTTAAATTTACTACTGACACATATGTGTTCTGAATATGGAAAATTTTATTTCCTATTTTGAATAAGTAGTTCAAAATTATGTAAATAAGACCCTTCTATTTTTTGACATTATAAATAATAACTTTAGTAATAAATTTTGAAACCACAGTTAAATGTAAAATATGTAACTAAAGGTTAAAATAATATTATAATAATATAAAAAATATCCTAAAACCTGTCATAAAAAAATTTTATTACTGTATCACAACCATTAGAATCCTTGGGTATATTTTAATATACCTTTTAACCACATTTATGTGATAATGACACTTATAAAAATATTATTTAAAATGAAGACTAAGATTTCATTATCAAGACTCTCATAACTAAAACAATTTTAATATGGGGTTGTAAAATTGATCCCTCTAACAATAAATAGTAATTGAAAATATATAAATATTATGTATATCATGGAAATGTATTTATTATTTTTATTAAATAAATATTTAAATAAAATGGTTACACAATGAGGATGTAGTAATTTCCTAATTAATGAAAGAATCAAATAAATGGTATTTTAAAAATTAAAAAAAATATTATTTGACATAAGTTAATCCCTAAAAGAGTTTTATAGATATATATGACATGTTTTATATGATTTAAAATAGTTTTTTTGATCTTATATTTCTATTATAATATTTTTTAAAAGTTACGTAATGAATAGTGTCAAAATTGACACTATTGGTTTTTTAAAATGATAAATATTTTATTAAATGATATTAAGTTTCTAAAAATATAATATTCCTTAAAATGGTTCGTATAAGTTCAAATATTTCATAAATGTAACATTTTTGGGTTGTTTGACATGTTATGGTGATTACATTAAACCACAAATTGTAAATAATAGAATGTCATGGTAAGATTAAAAAGGGATAAATAAGGGTTAAAGAAAAAACGATAAGGATTAAAAAAATATTCTAAACATGTATAATATTAATTTAATGACGGCTATTAGATCCATATTCATATTATATTCTAAATAAATTATTGTTTTACAATTTTTAAATGAAATATAATTTATATTAAATTAATATTTTAATTGTTTCCAAGGGTTTTCCTCCCATCTCCTATAAAACTTTACCCACTATTCTCTAATACTCACACTCCAAAATAATTTTTTTCACTACCAATTTCTACCCAAACCTCTTATTAGAATCCATCTCCATGTTAATAAGACCTTAGATTAGGTAGAACTCCCTTCTTAGAGGTTTTAAATCATTTTTCAAAGCTGATCATCCAAAGAAGAGGTACCGTTTTTAAGTGTTTCTATTATATTTCTTCTTAAACATCCTCAAAATATTCTGCATCTAAGATGAATTAAATAATATTATTTCCTAAAACTATTAATTTTTCTAATATAATCACTTATATCCATCTTTAAATTTAGTTAAATGGGAAATGAATATTTCATTCACCTATACGACGGACTACCACTTCGCGAACCGATATAGTTCATTTTTCGTTACCATATATCAATAATGGTTATAATGAAGGAATAAATTTTGATATTATATATTAATGATATATTAATCATTTTATGAATAATAATATATCAATTCTGTTCTTACTTTCCTTGAACATAAAAATGATAACGTCGTTCGTGCGTAAGTGGGAATTATCACATTTATAAAGAGATGTGCATTGTTTTTATTCACCGCATTACTTGTATGACATATATAAGTATACTTAAATTATTATTATGATGTTAATAATATTATTATCATTATGTAGAGGTAAAATAATAATTAACTTATTTCAATAATGATAAACGAAAAATGGAATCCTTACTCATTCGTACGTACATTTTACCATCTCTAAGATTGTAACATTGTTTATTTTTAATATCAATATTTATTAAATAGATATATCATTATAATTGATATCTAGAAGATATTTTTATTTCATTAATATTGTTCTATAGATGATGGACTTATTACAAAATAGACTATTGACATCAAGTAATGTTCATTTTTGACTGAAGTATCGTATATCGACAAAACATCCAATATGAACTTAAATAATTATTTTAATTTTATAACATTGTAACATGTGTTATAGAAGGAATAATAACCTAGATAAGGGTTCTCAAGAATTTATTCATTAAACTATGTTTATTATTTTGTAATATAATTATTGTATCTAATATGTCAAACTAAACTTAATGGAATTCATCTAAATCTCATTTTATTGAGGCATATTTCAATTATATACCCCACCTTCTTTTATAGAATGTATAATAACACGCTTTCACTCTTAATTTCATTCAATATTTTTCAAAAGGAATTTTTTTATGAATATTTATTTTAAATGAAAAATGGAATGATTGTTTAACGTTTCTGGTGGAAATTACCATTCTGCCACTGTGACCATTGTTATTTATATGGAATCCTCTAAAATTCATATTTTTTTGAAAATAAAAATAAATATCATTCTCCCTTTACAAATATTTTTTTATTGAAAATTGTTTTCATGTGTTTTTATCAATATCTTGAAATTATATCTTGTTATTTCAAATGTGGAAATGTTATTTTTAAATTAATCTTGTTTAATGTGTTATGATTATATTATGGTTACTGCGAATTTATTATGTATATGGGTGTTTATGTGATAAAATGAAAGTGGATAAGCCCATGATACCTCTCCAGTTCATTGGGTAATTCGATGGAGTTAAACAATAAAATTTATCTTAAGATATTTAGGTAATATACTATGATGGGTATTCAAAATGTAACCATGTAGGTTACTCCCAATATAGTTGTGAATGCAATAATTTAATTATGATATGGATACCATAATTTACCAACAGGATATATGATTTCTTTGATTTTTTAGTAATATTATGATTTAATGAGGTATATTAAAGATCTTATGTTATACATAAGAAAAGTGTGATTTCATGTGTTTTAAATATTTATGGTCTAACTATTTCATTTATTATTTTATATACCAAACTAATATTTTTTGTTCTAATCCAATGTATTAGGAATGATTTACACACAGTTTAAGTATGGGTAAGTGAAATGAAGTAACCTGTAATATATTTATCAATAAAAAATTCAGGATTACATTTAAATGATTTATATTATTGAAGAAATTGATACTTTTTTAGTTGTATTCACTTTTTATATAACAGTAATGGCCTAATTCTATAAAACACTAAACCTAAATAGATCCTCAATGTGAAATCATTAATTAAATCATTATTATGAAAATTTTAAGGCTAGGGCCTTATTATTGGTATCAAATGATATTTTACATAACTTTAGATGTTAGGATGTTATATGGGTGTTGGTTAGTAATAATTTATAACCAAGAGGGTTATTATCAAATGGATAAATTTGGGGGATTATGATAATTTAGGTATATTTGATAATGAATTAAATCAACTGAGAAATAAGAAGGTCGAAGGATTTTAGTATTAAAAAAATTTATATTGTTATTTTTTCCCTATTGATTATTCTCCTTTTAGTAATACATTTCATGTTTAAGTAATGTTATTTTCAGGAGATTAAGTATCATTTTTCAAGATAGAACATAAAAGATTGTGCATAACCTTCTTATCCCTCCCCAACAATTTGATCAATAATATTTTTGGAAAATCTTGTTCGAATGATTTTGACATCTTCTTGAGTATTCAAGTCACCTAGTACAAATTGTTTGAGTTATCCTACACCTAATAATTTCTAAAAAACTCTTTGTCGTGGTATATTTTTCATATGATTTCATGATCTCAGATTTTACAACATGAAAAAAAATTATATTATAGAATTAAAGTGAACATTTACTTTTTCAAATTAGGAAAAAAAGTCACATTAGAAAAGAAATATCAAGATGATCTTGGTATCTTAGTTAAAGGTATGATTTATTTTCTATTCAATAAATAATTAAACATTATTGGATTGAAATTTTTAAATAACATGGATATTTTATCTACAATAATGATTTGTTAATAAATAAGGTGGAAATGCATAGTTAATGTATTATGATGAACGATGAATGATTTAGATGAATACTCATAAAGGATTCAAGAGTTATAGTATACTTAATGATGTTGAAATTTTTAAAGTTACTATTACTATTTTGGTAGTGTTGGTATATTATGTAGATTATAATTGAGTTTTAGTAATCTTTATTTTTTCATAAAAATGTTATTTTATGAGATTTCTCTTTTGTGGAAATATTAGGGATAACCATTAGGGTTCATATGATCATTGAATTTTAGGTAATTATGGGTTTTTAAATTTTGGGAATCAAAATTAAAAGGAAGAGATAAACTTCTGTGATAAAAAAATTTGTTGTTATTTTTTAGGAATTTATCATATTTTGGAAATGATATAATACTTATATAGTTTTAGAAAAAAGGACATCCCACAGGATGGGTGACAACCCGTTTCATCTTACAAGGACACGGGGATTGAACCCACAACCAAAGAGAGACAAGGTTGAATCACCTACCAATGGCCTAAATGATGTCCCCGGTTAGTATGACATTATTTTTATTTAAAAGAGTTGATGGAATAATAATTAGATTATTTATTAAACATATGATTTATCAAAATAATATCTTTGGTACTAGAAAATGATTTTGGGATTAAATGATAAATATTTTATTAGAATATGTTCACTATTTTTGGAACCCTGTATGCCTAAGAAAAATTTTTTAATATAGGATTTTATTTTAGGAATAATTTTTGAATTTTATTTTTCAAGAGTCTCTGTCTTTATTATGGAAGTACAGAAAATTGAGTTATTTATGGAAATTATTGACCTATTAGTGAGAATATGTGATTAGGAAATTAATTTTTGGTATGAGAAATTATGAGTGATTTATGGAGATAACTGGGAAAACTGATCGAAGATGAATATATGATCAAAAACTTTTGAATTTTAAGTTTCATTTTTAGTTTGTATTATTTGATAATTTTTATGGAATGTTATTTATTCAATGGTATGTGTTGAACTTTTGAAATTATAGTTGAATTTTGGTGATTAAAAGTAGATTTTCTTCATCCAATGGTTTTTTATTTTTAGATAATTATATATTATTAACCATATGGGTTTTGGTTAATGCTTCAATATTGGATAAATAGATAGTTAATATTTTGTGTTTTAATATGTTGATTCATAACTAATACTCATCATTTTTAGAAAAAGATGAGTTTGTGGTGGAATTTGATTAAAGGATAAATCAATAATTTTCATGTAAGTATATTTCTATATGTTCTTATACTATGAAGTAAAATAATTTCTCAAATTTTTAAAAATGATATTATACTAAAACCATTTCTTGTTTACTTTTAATACTATTAATTCAATGACCTATTAACCAATCACAAGTTTCTAGATTTTTGATTGATAACTTTATCCTGATCTTGTTTTATATCAGCCTCTATCAAAACATGACAGTTATTTTTTCTTCCCTATCCCTATTTTCCAAAAAACAATCCTAGTATCTATTATCTCAGGTGACCTTCATACTTTTTTCTCTTTCTTTTAAAGTAGATGTTTTGTTAATCCTTTTTATGGTGTGGGATTGAAATAATGGTATTTGTAAAATCCATACCTTAGTTACCAATCCCAAATTAAAATTGTGAGGATTCTATTTTTAAATGGGGAGATAATGTAGGATCCTAATTTTTTAAAAGGAAACTCTATGTTCAATATTATACATTATAGGCCACATTTATCCTAAATGAAAAAGTTAATATTATTATGATAGTTTTCACATATCTATTATAATGGTGGGAACTAAAAGGCTTAACTAAATTATTAAAAAAATTTTAAACATGTTTTTATAATGATTAAATAATTACAAAATTAATTAGGATATTAAATAAAAATCAATTGAATATAACATATGTGTTTTTCTGAAAAACAATACAAATGAATCTAAATGAGTTTATAAAATAAGGAAATGAATCTTTATGTATTTTATGTAACACCCCGAGCTTCCATGATACGCTTCTCATTCAATAATGCAATAGCTTGCATTGTACGCAACTTCGAGTTCTAACACACCGCAACTAATCAAAGTAGCCGTTATGAATAGTAATAACCACTTTTTAAATTTATATAAATTTTATATTTCAAAATGGACTTCATTTTTGTATTCCTAATATTGAAATTAGCCTATGTTGAATTTTTTGTAATTTTCTGAGACCTTCCAAATTTTTATGAATAGTGAAAAATACATAAAACAACATTTTTAATCAAAATAATTTATAGTGATAAGTTATACTATTGATTGGTTTTAAAGTATAATTAGAATATATTTTTACCATCTTATCCAATGGTGTTAATTAGAATTAATTTCACTTTGAAATTTGACATAAACAATTGTCAATCTTTTGATATAAATTGTTTCTTAAAAACACGCTATTTGTTGTGAAAGCGGGAATTAATTATAAAATTAATTAATGCAACATATATGTTTGGAATTTTATAAAATAGAAATCATTTTTGAATTTGGAATATCAATTATAGCTTAGGGTGAAATTTTGGCATTGTTCTGAAAAACTTCAATTTTTGATGAATAGTGAAACAACTAAGTAGTAGTTAAATAACTGATTTTTCATTTAAATGAAATATTAAAACTTTTGTGATTTGATTTTCAAAAATCTGACAAACATGGTTTTCATTAAGAAGTAAAATGTGGTTCAATGAGATTAAAATAATTTTTGGCGAATAGTAACATTTAAGTTCTTAATCGCGATTAGAGGTAATTAGTGTAGTTTAAGGTAAAAATGATGTTTTAATAATATGAGATGAGCTTGACACATGTCCTACCCTCATTGGATGTGCCATGGCCGACCAAGACAATCCATGGGTCAACTTGGGGACCCCATGGAGCCACTTTAGTTAGAAAATGACATAAATACCTTTTATTTAATGTTTAAGTAAAAAATGACACAGACATGAAATGTTTTACTAAATCAATTTTTACATGGGGTTATACAAGTCATATTTTTGACTATAAATGGTCATTGGAAAGAAAAAAATATTTCCTACATAATAGTATTTTTTTATAATTTTTATACATTAAATAAATTAAATTATTTATGACATAATTATGATGCAGCGATGACCTCATTATTTAACGATTTTAATAAAATGAAAAGATAATGTACAATCCAAGGATTAAACTTGTCCAAAGACTATTATATGGTTATATTTAGAACCCTTATCACATTATCCACGAATTATATAAGTGTGGGACCTTTAGAATCCGAAAAGCATTGTATAATAATGTAAAATTTCCCTACATTCCAAGAGTGCCCCTCCTCTCCTCTTATAAAAGGCCCCCACCTCTACCACCTCATTCACACTTTCAAGCCATCTGGCTCGGCCAAACTCTGCCCAAATACTCTCCAAACTTCCCCCTATTACTCCTAGAAGCCTAAATTTGGGCAGAACTCTTCCCAAGAAAGCCTTTGGCTCAAATCAAAAAGAGTTACCCGATTTTGAGGTAATGTCTTTTCTAATGTTGTTTTGTTTTATTTTTCTTATCCAACCCCCTAAACTCTTTTTATTCATATCTTTTGTAACAACAACAGTATCCTCAATATACTAGGATGTTGTAATAAGAAGGATTCGAGCTACAATTACACACACCTACATCTAATGGTTAAAGAACATACAGTTTCTGTGGATGGCGAATTTATTCCTCACGAAACGATGATTGTTCAACACTCATATAACACCTTCAAAGGTGGCCATTAAGATGTCACTATATTTATATATGATATATAATATGTTTATGTTTTACTTATGCTTCTGTATTTCTCATTTATGGCATACTTTATGATTTCCATTATGGGTAAACGCGATAATTTCATTTTAGGATGTGCGGACTACCGCCCCCTCAAAGTGATGTGAATCGTTAATGCCATATGTGGGATGTATAAAGGATGGAGTAAATGATATTATATATGATATTATACTGGAACTATATTATACCTTTATATTATTATGATTTCATTCCATTAAATACGAAATAGAAATGAAAGTAGTGTTCATGCGTACGTACGGCTTACCGTCTCCATGAACGGTGAATTTCATTTCTTACCTCTAAATGTTATGTAATATTATAAATTCATGTATATACTGGATATATATGATATATATGATATCTACATAATGAAAATAATTCTGTATATAATGGATATATCACCACATGAACAACTTGTAATTATAAGAATTTTATTTTTTACTCATGTACCTAAGATCGACAAAATGACCGTTATAAACTTAAATAATTACATAATGTTCATAACATGTTAATAAGGGATATAATATGAATAATGAACATGAAAAAGGTTCTTAATTAAATAGAAATTAACTATAGTTTATTATTCAGGAGGTTAAAGAACTGTCGAGTCAGGACAGGATGCAAGGTAAGAGAATTTCTTAACCCAATTTCCATTCTCTGGGTTAATCTTTTACTTTCAAATTATGTCAGGATATTATTATGTACTATCTTGTATTTGAACTTTCTTTATGTGTACTTATAGTGAACACACATAATAGATCTATTTTATTTTAAAAATGATCTTTTTAAGGACTTCGTCTCAATCTCCTTTCATTGAGGCATATTTGGTTTTATACACAACTTTCTTTTATACGGTGTATAAACCCCTTGGAATTTTACGTTTATTAAAAAGGAATCTTTTTATATGAAGCATTTACTAAACGACAAAATGGAATGTTTTTGTCATACGTATGCGGCGACAACGACTTCTCCGCCGCCGTGACCATTATTTTAGTTTCGACTTCCTCTACAAGAAATCATTTTTTTTAAATGAAAAATAAATACAAAGTTTTAATTTTCATTAATTTTGGTATTGAAAATGGTTTTGAAAGTGTTTTTATTACATAAATGTGTTGTATTGATATCTTGTGATTTAAATGTGGAAATTTTATGTTTCCTTTATGCATTTTTTATGTGATAAAATTATGTTTTGGTTTATGATATGTTTAAACCTATTCATATGAGGAATGCATTGGAATTAATAAGTGACGGGTAGAGCCTGCTATAGCTCCTCGATGCATCGGCAGGTCTCATGAGACAAACTAGTGTCTTGGCACGAGGCCTTGAAAAAATCTAATTTGTGGTCTTGGCACGAGGCCTTTTCTACGTGGTTATGATAGTCTGGCATTATGCATTCCATCATTATGAAAGTGGTTATTGATATTGCATGTGATTATTCGACCAGTAGAATATCCATGTGAAGAAGTAAATGGCATTATTTTATTTCACTTTTTCCATATTATGATAAAGTTGAAGTTTAAAAGGCTTTTGTTTTTAGTTATACATTGCCTTAAATGTTAATGTTAATTTATGAAAGCTTCCACTATGTTGTTATCCTTACTGAGCATCTCAGCTCACCTCTATCAATGTTTTAATATTTTCCAGGATGCGAAGAAGTATTTTATGAATGATATGCAGGGATAGTAAGAAAGGGATATGAGTGTGGACTATGAATACCATGTTATTGTAGTTTGTTTACTTTTTTATGTAATGAAATACTTATGAATGTATCTAGTGTTTCCAAGGCTACTAAACAAATCGGCCTTTCGAGACTTGATCTTTTGTGATCATGCCAATGTTACGAAGTAATGCACCGACTCAGGGTAGCTGGGGTCGGGGCGTTACAGATGGTATCAGAGACAGTTTAGTACTAACCATGGAAGCTAGATTTAGATAAACTCTGATTATAGCACATATCCCGAAGATAGACTTTAAGGATTAGTATAGATGAACATCCTAGAATTATGGTATTATAGAGATTTTATGAGTTTTCCGAGCAATAAATCCTTGTCTGGATACGAGAAGGTAGAGGCGGCTCTGGCACAGATGTACCTAAGGGTAAAACTCGAAAACACAGCTTTGAGCTTGACTCGAACGGGAACTGGTGCATGACAACGGGCCTTGCTGCACTCTTGGTTACGACACTCCCCGGGGATATTCTTAGGATAATTCTCGTTTTCATTACAACCCACTATGAACGGTTATGAGTATATACTTCCTCAAAGAAAACATTTATATGATTATGGATTATATCCATAAATAGTTCAATTTATGTTATTTATTTTATAAGTATGTAATTATGTATTTTGATTCATAAACTAATCTAGTTTATGGCATTGTATAGAAATGGCGCCCAGTAGAAGGAATGTGAACTCCATCAATACGTATGATCCAAAGAGTAAGAAGGATCATATCTTTCATTGTATTAAGCCAACATTTAGAAGGGAAATATTCTCCCATGTGTTATCAACATATGAAGAAATAGTACCATGTGTTAATAAGATAAGTAAAGAATTCTCCGAGTCTTATGGATTTGAAGGGATGAAAGAGAAGAAAAGGATGGAAGAGATAATGATGGATAAAGGGATGTGGGAAAAGAAGAATTTTCCAATATGTGATAACTGTGGGATAAAACACCTTGGAATTCACCTGAAGGGAATGGGAGTTTGTTATAAGTGTGGAGAAAAGGGACACCAAGTGAGTGACTACAAGGGTAAGAAAAAGGTTTCAAATGTACAATTCTTCATCTCCAAGGAGTGGGGACACTACGCAAACCAATGTTCAAATCATCAGAGTATGCCCCAAATGATGTTATTGGATAATAATCAAGTTATGATACTACCACAGATGAGGAGGAATGATTAGAGTTCTTATGATGTTATTAAATAATTTTGTAATTTGAGTGTTTCATAAATGATGTACTGGTTATAATAATTATGGAGTATATAAGGATTGTACTGTAGTACTATTTCATCTAGGACTTGAGATTGTGTGGAACCATGAAAAGTGACTCCATAGTAGGTTAAATTTTTGGAAAATATATGGTTGAGAGAAAGATAAACCATAATTTGGTTCTGATACCGAGATAGTGATTTTGGAATAAGACATGATTGATTCGGATAAATTATGTTGGATATTCTTAACATCCTTGAAACTGATTAATGATTTGTATACATTTTTGGATAGAAGGATTATATCAAGTTTTCTATAAGGAATAAGGGATCATGAATGTAATCAATAAGGATTTATGGTAATACAGTATGTTTCAGTGTTTTAAAAGAATACATGACGAAGGTGTTCACATGTTGTTACGCAGAAAAAAGGAGCCTCATTATGTTTACCTTCCTCATAAAATATGGACTGTGAGTTGGATAGAAGTATTTTGGATAACTATAAAGGTTGGAATGGATTATATTTTACATTGGATACTATTGTTAAGGTTATTTTTGGATATTTATAAAAAGGACAACACGCAGACCGAGCGACAACCCATCGCGTCGGACAAAGCTGTGGGAATCAAACCCACAACCATAGTGTGATTGGGATTAATCGCCTACCACTGGACTACGTGAAGTCCCTGGTTTTTACAAAATAGTTTTTATAATCTAAATGGTATTTGTTAAAATTTGTAACCTTATACAATTAATATAAGTATAATATTTTTGAGTTCTATTATCTTTTTTAGTGAAAGATGAGTTGAAGGTTGAAACTCTAATTGTCAAGCATAAATATATATATAATTATCTCTTATTCAATGAATAAATTATTTCTTAAACTTTAGTAAAGGGATATTAAAACAAAAAAATGTGTTATCCTAATACCTTATGTCTTGTTGAACTGATGATATTTTAAATCATCATAGATTGAAGGCTTTGAGGCCCTCAATTTGACAGTTGATTGTGATTGATGACCTCAATCACACCCCACAAATATTTACGTTTTTCCTCCAATTATATGTCTCTAATTGCCACCAATTTTCTCCTTATCTAGATCATAATTTGGTGGTGACTTTCTTATTTCCATTTCCAACTTATTAAGAATAAATTTTTTTAACCTTATTTCTGATGTGGGTTTTCCACAAAGGTATTTTATATTTTCAACATTTTATTTTCCAAGAAAAATTTCAAATTACGAAGATGCAATTTATTGAATGAGGGGAGAATGTAAAACCCCGAGCTTCCATGATACGCTTCTCATTCAATAATGCAATAGCTTGCATTGTACGCAACTTCAAGGTCTAACACACCGCAACTAATCAAAGTAGTCGTTATGAATAGTAATAACCACTTTTTAAATTTATAGAAATTTTATATTTCAAAAATGACTTCATTTTTGTATTCCTAATATTGAAATTAGCCTATGTTGAATTTTTTGTAATTTTCTGAGAACATCCAAATTTTTATGAATAGTGAAAAATACTTAAAACAACATTTTTAATCAAAATAATTTATAGTGATAAGTTATACTATTGAGTGGTTTTAAAGTATAATTAGAATATATTTTTACCATTTTATCCAATGGTGTTCATTATAATTAATTTCACTTTGAAATTGGACATAAACAATTGTCAATCTTTTGATATAAATTGTTTCTTAAAAACACGCTATTTGTTGTGATAGCAGGAATTAATTATAAAATTAATTAATGAAACTTATATTTTTGGAATTTCATAAAATAGAAATCATTTTTGAATTCGGAATATAAATTATAGCTTAGGGTGAAATTTTGGCATTGTTCTGAAAAACTTCAATTTTTGATGAATAGTGAAACCACTAAGTGGTAGTTAAATAACTGATTTATAGTTGAAATGAAATATTAACACTTCTGTGATTTTATTTTCAAAAATAAGACATACATGGTTGTCATTAAGAAGTAAAATGTGGTTCAATGAGATTAAAATAATTTTTGGTGAATAGTAACTTTTAAGTTCTTAATCGCGATTAGAGGTAATTAGTGTAGTTTAAGGTAAAAATAATGTTTTAATAATATGAGATGAGATTGAAACATGTCCTGCCCACATTTTATGTGCCATGGCCGACCAAGACAATCCATGGGTCAACTTGGGGACCCCATGGAGCCACTTTAGTCAGAAAATGACATAAATACCTTTTATTTAATGTTAAAGTAAAAAAATGACACAAACATGAAATGTTTTACTAAATCAATTTTTACATGGGGTTATACAACTCATATTTTTGAATATAAATAGTCATTGGAATTCTAAAAGATTTCATACATCATAGTATTTTTTTTATAATTTTTCTACATTAAATAAATTAAATTATTTATGACATCATTATGATGCAGCGATGACCTCATTATTTAACGATTTTAATAAAATGAAAAGATAATGTACAATACAAGGCATACACTTGTCCAAAGACTATTTTATGGGTATATTTCGAACCCTTATCACCTTATCCACGAATTATATAAGTGTGGGACCTTTAGAATTCTAAAAGCATTGTATAATAATGTAAAATTTCTTTACTTTCCTAGAGTGCCCCTCCTCTCCTCTTATAAAACTCCCCCACCTCTACCAACTCATTCATACTTTCAAGTCATTTGGATCGGCCAAACTCTGACCCAATACTCTCCCAACATCCCCCTCTTACTCCTTGAAGCCTCGCATTGTGCAGAACTCTTCCCAAGGAAGCCTTTGGCTCAAATGAAAAAGAGTTACCCGATTTTGAGGTAATGTCTTCTCTAATGTTGTTTTGTTTTATTTTTCTTCTCCAACCCCTTAAACTCTTTTTATTCATTTATTTTGTAACAACACCAGTATCCTCAATATTAGAGGATATTTTTATTATAAGGATTAGAGCTACAATTACACACACCTACATCTAATGGTTAAAGAACATACGGTTTCTGTGGACGGCGAATTTCTGCCTCACGAAACCATGATTGTTCAACACTCATATAACACCTTCAAAGGTGGACATTAAGATGTCACTATCTTTATAAATGATATATAATATGTTTATGTTTTACTTATGCTTCTGTATTTCTCATTTATGTCATACTTTATGATTTTCATTATGGGTAAACGCGATAATTTCATTTTAGGAAGTGCGGACTACCGCCCCCTCAAAGTGATGTGAATCGTTAATGCCATATGTGGGATGTATAAAGGATGGAGTAAATGATATTATATATGATATTATACTGGAACTATATTATAACTTTATATAATTATAATTTCATTCCATTAAATATGAAATAGAAATGAATGTAGCGTTCATGCGTACGTACGGCTTACCGTCTCCATGAAAGTTGAATTTCATTTCTTACCTCTAAATGTTATATAATAATATAAATGCATGTATATACTGGATATATATTATATATATGATATCTACATCATGAACATAATTCTGGATTTAATGGATATATCACCACATGAACAACTTGTAATTATAAGAATTTTATTTTTGACTCAAGTACCTAAGATCGACAAAATGACCATTATAAACATAAATAATTACATATGTTCATAACATGGTAATAAGGGATATAATAGGAATAATGAACATGAAAAAGTCTATTATGAAAATAGAAATTAACTCTAGTTTATTATTTAGGAGGTTAAAGAACTGTCGAGTCAGGACAGGACGCAAGGTAAGGGAATTTCTTAACCCAATTTCCATTCTTTGGGTTAATCTCCTACTTTCAAATTATGTCAGGATATTATTATGTCCTATCTTTTATTTGTACATTATTTATGTGTACTTATAGTGAACACACATAATAGATCTATTTTATTTTAAAAATTATATTTTTAAGGACTTTGTCTCAATCTCCTTTCATTGAGGCATATTTGGTTTTATACACAACTTTCTTTTATACGGTGTATAAACCCCTTTGACTTTTACGTTTATTCAAAATGAATCTTTTTATAAGAAGCATTTACTAAATGACAAAAGGAAATTTTTTTGTCGTACGTATGCGGTGACAACGACTTCTCCGCCGTTGTGACCATTATTTGAGTTTCAGCTTCCTCTATAAGCCATCATTTTTTTTAAAAATGAAAAATAAATACAAAGTTTTAATTTTCATTAATTTTGTTATTGAAAATGGTTTTGAAAGTGTTTTTATTACATCAATGTGTTGTATTGATATCTTGTGATTGAAATGTGGAAATGTTATGTTTCCTTTATGCATTTTTTTATGTGATAAAATTATGTTATGGTTTATGATATGTTTAAACCTATTCATATGAGGAATTCATTGGACTTAATAAGTGACGGGTGGAGCCCTCTATAGCTCCTCGATGCATCGGAATGTCTCATGAGGCAAACTAGTGTCTTGGCATGAGGCCTTGACAAAATCTAATTTGTGGTCTTGGCACGAGTCATTGGCTACGTGGTTATGATAGTCTGGCATTATCCATTCCATCATTATGAAAGTGGTTATTGATATTGCATGTTATTATTAGACCAGTAGAATATCCATGTGAAGAAGTAAATGGCATTATTTTATTTCACTATTGCCATATTATGCTAAAGTTCATGTTTAAAAGGCTTCTGTTTTAGTTATACATTGCCTTAAATGTTAATGTTAATTTATGAAAGCTTTCGCTATGTTGTTATCCTTACTGAGCATCTGAGCACACCCCATTCAATGTTTTAATATTTTCCAGGATGTGAAGAAATATTTTATGAATGACCTTCAGTGATAGTCAGAAAGGGATATGAGTGTGGACTATGAAGACCATGTTATTGTAGTTTGTTTACTTTTTTATGTAATGAAAGACTTATGAATGTATCTAGTGCTTCCAAGGCTACTAAACTAATCGGTCTTTCGAGACTTGATCTTTTGTGATCATGCCAATGTTACGAAGTAATGCACCGACTCAGGGTAGCTGGGGTCAGGGCGTTACATTTTATTAATTAAATTTATATGTAATATTTTAAATTTCATATTTAAAATTCATGTTATATGATTTCTAGATATAATATAAGAAGAAAATATATTTTAGGGATGAAAGATGTATTTAAAAAAATACAGTTTTACTATCTTTTGAGGGGGAACCCATTTTAAATCTAGTTTATGACAATTTTAAAATTTATATTTGACCAAATGAACATATTATTTTGAATTGGAACATCAAAATTATCTTTGGTTAATTTTTTTATGGTAAATTTCTTATTTTCATGAATACTGAAAAACAATTTATTTTAATTCAAAACTGCTTTTTCATCTAAGTTATTTATACTGTTATATTATATTTTTTGTTTATTTTAAAGTAAATTTAGATTAAATTTTTATACTTTAATCTAATTTTTCTCATCGAATGTAATTTCATTTTTAAATTATATATAAATGTGCATCATTCTATTAATGGTTTTTACTTTTAAAAGACCACTTTTATGATTTTTGACAATAGGGATTATTTGTAAATTAATTACTAAAACTTATAGGTTTAGAATTTGGAAAAATGCATTCAATATTTGGAATCAATAAGTCCAAATTATGTAAATATTCACCTTTTATATTTTTAAATTTTGAATAGTAACTTTAATAATAAATTTTATTACTACAGTTAATGGTAGAAATAATATTATAATATTATTAAAACTACCCTAACACTTGTTATAATTTATATAATGAGTCTTTCCTGACCATGATAATCCTTGGGTAAATTTTAGGACCATGTGGAGCCAGTTGGATGTGATTATGAAACTTATAAACATTTTAATTAAAATAAAGACCCAGATTTCATAATCATGACTTTCATAACTAAAATAATTTTAATATGGGGATATAAAAGTGATATCATTCAATATAAATATCCATTAGAAATATAAAAATATTATTTACATAATTTTAAGTTATTTAAAATATTTATAAAAAAATTATTTAATTAAATAGCGACACAATGATTATGTAGTAGATTCTTAATTAATGAAAGAATCAAATAAATGATATTATAAATATTTTAAAAAAAATTATATGAGATAATTCTTCCATTCATGAATTTAATATATATATATGAGATGTGTTCGATTATTTAAATGAGTTGGTTCGGTCTGGTCTTACTGTTATGATATTTGTTAAATGATAACTAATGAATATTATCAAAATAGTCACTATTGGTATTTTAAAATATAATATATTTTATTAAATGATATTAATTTAATAAAAATATTTCACTCAGAAAAATGGTTTGGATAAGATAAAATATGTCATAACTTGTTTTTTGGGTCATTTGATATGTTATGATAATTACAATACTGAACAATGTCTTAATAACATAATATCATGGTATGATTAAAAAGGGTAAAACTTGGGTTAAAGATGATAAGGCATAAAATATATTAAAAACATGTGTAATTTTTTTTAAATGATGGTTATTTGACCATAAATCATGTTATACTCTAAATAAGCTGTTTTGAGGCCATTTAGAATAAAAATTTTATTTATAATAATTTAATATTTTAATAGTTTCGTAGCATTCCCATCCCCTCTCCTATAAAATGGAACTCACTCTTCCAAATGCTTTTGGTTGAGAAAATATCTTCCAAAACCCCTTTTTAGAATCTTTCATCAAATACATCAGACCCTAAATTAAGAATAATGATATTTTTAGAGATGTTGAGGTGTTCTTCAAAGGAGATCAACTGAAGAAGATGTATCATTTTTTAAGTCTTTATATTTTATTTATTATTCTACATACTCTAAATATTCTTATTATTAGATGAAATAATATCATTTTTATAATAAATATAGTGATATTTAATTATGGTAATATCACCACCTAAATCCATCTCCAATCCCATAAAATTGGAAATGAATATTTCGTTCGTCTGTACGGCAAAATAGAATCTCAGGAACCGATATAGTTTATTTTTCCTCACCATCTATCAAGACTTGTTGTAATGATGGAATAAATTTTTATATATTATATTTAATAAATATTTTTCATTTTATAAAATATTATTTCAATTATTTTTATACATTCCATGAACATAAAAATTATAACGTCATTCGTGTGTACGTGTGAATTATCACCTCCAAGAAGTGATGCGAATCATTTTTATTCACGACATCACTTGTGTGGTATATATATATCTATGTGTGTGTGTGTGTTTATATATTTCAATTATTATTATGATTTTAATCATATAAGGATCATTTTGGAAGGGTAAAATAATAATTACCCTCTTTTCATATTGTTAAATGAAAAATGGAAGCATTACTCATGCGTACGTACGACTTACCGTCTCTATGATTGCAACATTGTTCATTTTTCATATCCATATTTAAGGAATGTATTTAAAAGTATAATTCATCTATAAATGTGAATATTATGTGATAAATATTATTCTGGAGATGATATACTTATGACCAATAAGAATATTGACTTCAAGCCAGAAATTATTTAACTCAAGTACCGAATATCGAGAAAACATTTTATATGAACATAAATAATTGTGTAATTTTTATATCATGGTAATAAGTTTTATAAAAGGATTATAAATAGGAAAAGGATCTCAATAATGTATAAATTAACCAATTTTTATTATTTACAAATATAACTATTAAACGTGGAAAATCATACTCAAGGCAAAGGACTTCATCTCAATCTACTTTTATTTTGGAATGTTTTAATTATATACACCACCTTCTTTTATAAAGTGCATAGTAAACCCCTTTTAATATTAATTTCATTCAACAGTTTTCAAAATTATTCTCTTTTATATAAAATGTTTTACTAAATGAAAAATGGAATGTTTTTTTAATGTATTGGGTGACAACTTCCATTCCACTGTTGTGACCATTATTTGGTATTTGGATTCCTCTACAAGACATAATTATATTAAAATAAAAATAAATATCATTTTCCATTTTCATGTTTTTTGGTATTGTAAATGGTTCTATATTATCAATATTGTGAAATTCTATCCTATGATTTCAAATGTGGGCGTTCTATTTTTCTACTAAGCATGATTAATGTGTTATGATTATATAATGGTTCTTTCGTATTGCATATGTATACATGCGGTTCCATGAAAAATCTAGGGAGGTTGAGTCCATGATTTCACTTCAATGGATTGGGTAATGAGGCTATGTTAAATAATATATTTTATCCCATGAGATTTAGGGAATATACTACGATGGGTATTCCAAATGTAACCCTGAAGGTTACACCCACATAACAACGAAATCTAAAATGTATTTATGATATAGATTCCACAAGATAAAATTATAATTTCTTATTTTTATGAGTTTTCAATAAATATTATAATTTTTTGATGTATTCTAATGTGCTTATGTTTTACAGGTAAAAATTATGTTTACTTGAGTTTAAAATATTCATTTAAAAAATATTTTCTTCCATATTTAATATCCCTATCTTATATTCTTTTTATCACCCATGATTTTTTAGAAGGTTTTATTTAGTGTTTAATTATGAGTAAGGGAAAAGAAGATGTTAATGATATTTTTATCAAGAAAAAAATATGATTACTTTTATTTTTTTATTTTGGAATACAAGGATATTTTATTAGTTTCATCAACATTGTATATAATAGTTATCGAAAAATTCCCTAACTCTAAAACTGAAGAGGTCCTCAATGTTAATTCATGACCTAAATCAAGTTTATGAAATGAATAAGGTTGGATATATATAGTTGGTTTTAGAGGCTGATTTAGATAACATTAGGGGTAAATATGTTATCAGTTTTTAGGTTAGTGATAATTTATAACCAATGGGTTATTATCCTATGGAAGGTTATGGATGATTACGGTAATTTAGGTATATTTGATAAAGACATAAATCAACTGAGATATAAAATGGTTTATATATTTTATTATTAAAAAAATTGTTATTATCTTTTCCCTATTTAGTATTATACATTTAATAATTCATTTCATTTTTTAGTAATTTTATTTTTAATAGATTAAGGATCATTTTTTTAAGATTTAATGAAAGAGATCTTTCACAATCATCTTATCCATACCCAATGATTTGATCATCAATATTATCACAAAATATTGTTCAAATTATTTTTACAACTTCTGGAGTATTTCAATCACCTTCTATAAGTTGTTATAGTTATCCAAAACCCACTCATTTAGAAAAAAAAATTATAGTTCATGGTATCCTTTTTCATATGATTTCATGATCTCAAATTTTCCAAATATACCAAAAAGTGATATTATATACGTGTAGTGAAATTTTAATTTATGAATGTTGGAAAAGATTCTGAATAATGAAGGAAACATCATGAATATCCTGATATCTAGATTCAAGGTATGATTTATTTTCATAACAATAAATAATTAAATACTATTGGATTGATTATTATAAATAATGAGGATATTTTATTTTTAGGAATTATGTATTAATAAATAATTTGTAACTGTATAGTTAAGGGTTTATGATGAATGATGAATGATTTAGATGAATACTTATAAAGGATTGAAGAGTTACCGTAGAATTAACGATGATGTAATTTTTAAATTTTATAATACACTTTTTGAAGTGTGAGTACTTTTTGGACATTATAATTGAGTTAGAATTGTCCTCCTGTTTATATAAATATGTTATTTTAGGAGTTATTCCATTTTTTGGACATATTACGGATGAACATTCAGGTTCATATGATCTTTGATTTTGATGTAATTATAAGTTATTACATTTTTGGATTCAAAATGATAGGAATTAGACAAATTTTTTAATGAAATCATGTTTTAGTTATTTTTTTCAAAATTTATGTAATTTTATAAATGATATAATAATTATATAGTTTTAGAAAAAAGTACAACCAATAGGATGGGTGAAAACCCATCGTGTCTAGCAAGGTAGTGGAGATTGAACACACAACCGAAGGGAAAAATGGTGCACCATATATGACTGGCTTACACTATGTCCCTAGTTAGTATGACTTTATTTTTATTTAAAAAAGTATATATAATAATAATAAGTTGATTTTTAGAAATTATGTTTTATCATATGGATATAATTTGTATTGGAAAATGATTTGGGGATTAAGTAATAAGTGTTATTTTGGATTATGTTAACTATATTTGGAACATTTTTTGCCTAAATAAAGTTGAATATTATTGGTTTTTATTTGAGGAATAATGATTCAATTTTATTTTTGAAAAATCTTTTTTTATGGGATTTTGGGGAATTAAGTTATTTTTTGAAATTATTGACCTATTAGTGGGAATATATGAATAGGAGATAACTTTCTGGTATGATAAATTAAGATTTATTTATGTTGATAAAGGTAAAAACATACAATGGAAGACAATGTGATCAAATCCTTCTGTATCTTGTGTTTTATTCATAGTTTAGAATAATTGAGAAATTTTAATGATTGTTATTTTTTTTCATGGTCCATGTTGATTTTTTGAAGTTATTATTGAATTTTTGGGATCTGATGTATCTTATCTTCATCCAATGGTTTTTTATTTTTAGAGATTATCTTATCCTAGAAATTTTGTATTTCGTTAATGTTTCAAGATTAGGTAAATATATAGTTAACATTCTGTGGATTAATATTTTTATTCATCAAGAATACTAATCATTTGGAGGAAAAGATGTGTTTTGGTGGAATTTTATTAATGAATAAAATTATACATTTCAAGTAAATATATTTCCTTATGTTTTTATACTATGTAGTAAAATAATTCCACAACATTATGAAGATAATATTAATCAAAAAATGATTTTGTTTACTTTTCCAACTAGGTAATCAGTAAAATATTAAAAAATCACAAATTTATGGCTTTATGATTGTTAAATATATGTTGATCATGTTTTCTATCACTCTTCATCAGAACTAGACACTTATTTATTCTCTCATATCCATGTTTTCATATATGTAATCCTAGTATGTGTTATCTCAGGAGACCATGATACGTTCTTTTTATTATTTTAATGTTGATGTTTTGTTAATATTTGTTCGGATGTTGGATTTCAATAAAGTTTTTTTAAAAATTCTTTCATTAGTTATCAATCCCAAATTAAAATTGTGACGATACAATTTCAAAATGGGGGGATAATGTAACTTCCTATGTTTTTATGATTAAACACAATGTTCTATAACATACATGATATGCCACATTTAGAATTAATGAATAAATTAATATTACTATGATAGTTAAAAAAACCATTCTAATATGGGAATGAAATGGTATAACTAAAAAAATTAAAATATGGTTTACACATATTTATATAATTATTCCATGGTTATGAAATTAATTAGGAAATTAAATAAAAACCAATTCTATATAAAGGATGCGTTTTTCTGTAAAAATATTTTAATTAAAATAAGTGAGTTTATGAAATAATAAAATCCATCTTTTACGGATTTTATTAATGAAATATATATTTAATATATTAAATTTAAGATTTAAAATTCATCTAATATGTTTTCTAGACATGATATAAGAACAAAGACATTTTTAGGGAAAAAATAAGTATTCTTAAGAAATCTAGTTTTACAGACATTTGATGGAGAACACATTAAAAATTTATTTTATGACACATTTATATGTTAGATTTGATAAAAGGAAATTTTTATTTGGAATTGGGTCATAAAAATTTAGTTTTGTTGATTTTTTTTTGATAAAATTCATATTTTAATGGCTTGTAAAAAATAATAATTTTTAATTCAAAACTTCTTTTTCATCTACGTTAATTATAGTTTTCAATTATAGAATGAATTGGTTTAGAACAAAAATTATATAATTTTATTCATTTAATCCAATTTTTGTCATTGGAATTTATTTCACATTGAGATTATATATAAACTCTTGTCAATCTTTTGATGGTTTTTACTTTTAAAAATATCCTTTTTCATTTGGAAAACTGGGATTATTTTTAAATTAATTACTACAAATTATGTGTTTTTAATTTGGAAAAAGGATTAAATATTAGGAATCAGTATGTTTAAATTATTTTAATATATCCCTTTTATTTTTTTTCTATTATGAATAGTTACTTGAGTAATAAATTTTATTTCCACAATTTATGGTAAATCAGGTAATTAAAGGTAAAAATAATATTATAATAATATAAAAATAAACATAAAACTTTACCTAACATAAGTATATGAGGGTATAGTGAAAATTATCATCCTATGGTATATTATAGTACCACTTTTATCCACTTAGATGTGTTTCAAAAAATTATAAACATTTTTCTTTAAAATAAAGACCAACATGTCATAACCATGTCTCTCAAAACTAAAACAGTTTTTATATGTGGTTATAAAATATATCTATTCGAATATAAATAGTCCTTATAAATAAACAAATATTACCTACAAAATCTTAATTTACTAATAATTTTTAGAAAATAAATAATTAAATTAAATTGCAACACCATGATGATGTAATAATTTCATAATTAATGAATAAATCAAATAAATCATATTATAAATATTAAAATAAATAATATATGACATAATTTGTTCCATTAAATAATTTTATGTATATATTTGAAATTTTATTTACTATTTAAAGGAGTTGTTTTGAATTTATCATGCATCTATGACATTTGATAAAATGTCAACTAATGAATAGTGTAAAATTTGACACTATTGGTATTTTAAAATATACATTTTTTATTAAATTAAAGTAAATTAAAAACAATGATTCAGAAAAATTGTTATAGTAATTAAAAATATGTCATAAATGGTAATTTTGTGGATCGTTTGATATGTTATGGAAGTTACATTAACCCACAAAGTGTAAATAACGTAATATGATGGTATGGTTAAAATGGTTTAAAAAAAATTAAACCAAAAATATGAGGAATAAAAAATATTAAAAACATTTATAATATTAATTGGAAGATAGTTATTATACCCAAAAACATATTATTTTCTAAATATTTTTTTTGGGATCATTTGGAACCGAAATTAAATTTACATTAATTAAATATTTAAATTATTTTGAAGGGTTCAGCTACCATAAACTATAAAAAGGTACCCACATTTCTCTAAAAATTAAAGTTCCAATTATTTTTTGTTTTGGCCAGTAACAACTTGAACCAATTCCTAGAATCCCTATTATCGTTCGTGAAGCTTTATTTTCGGCAGAACACCCTTCGTAAATGTATTAAAGTGTTCTTAAATGGCGGTCAACCGAAGAAGATGTATCATTTTTTTAAGTGTTTCAATGTTATTTCTTCCTCCACATCCAAAAAATCATATTCTTATATGATTAAATAATAAATCTATTTTTCTATGTATAATGATATTTTATTTTTGAAATATCATCACCTAAATCAATCTCTAAATTCATCAAATGGGAAATGAAAATTTCATTCATCAGTATAGAAGACTATAGACTTGCAGACTGATATAGTTTGTTTTTATTTACCGTCTATCAATACTAGATATAATTATAGAATAAATGATTAAATATAATATTAATTACATATTTATTATTTTAATATAATAATATTTCATTTAAGTTCTTACAATCTATGCACATAAAAATGATAACGTTGTTCGAGCGTAAGTGTAAATTATCACCTCCACAAAGATTTGTGAATTGTTTTTATTCACCACATCACTTGTATAATAAATAGAAGTATATTTAAATTTTTATAATTATTTTAATGATATTATTATTATAATGGAAAGGTAAAATAATAATTATATCATATTCATAATGATAAATTTAAAATGGAAATGTTACTCATGCTTACATATGGATTTCCATCTCCATGATTATAACATTTTTCATTTTTCTTATCCATATTTAATGAATATATTTAAAAGTAAATTTATATATATAATTTATTATTATGTAATTAATATTATTCTAGATATATTGGTCTTTTGACTACATTCACTATTGACATCAATCTAAGTTCATTTTTGAATCAAATATAGAATATCGACAGAACATCGGATATGAATATAATTAATTATGTAAAATTTATAAATTGTAATAAATGATATAAAAGTAACAATAAACTTGATAAAGGCTCAAGATATAACAAAAATAAGGCTATGTTTTTTATTTATTAATATAACAATTGTACGTGATGAGTCAGTCTCAAGGTAAGGGACTGCATATTAATATTTTTTTGTTGAGGCATGTTTTGATTATATACACCAACTTTTTTATAATGTGTATAAAAAACCAATTTTACTCATAATATCATTCAGATGTTTTTAAAAGGAATATTTTTATATGAATCATTTTACTAAATTACTAAATATAATGTTTTCCAACATATGTGGTGACAACAACCTTTCTGCCGTCGTGACCATTATTTGGTATTTGGATTCCTCTATATTCAATAATTTTTTTAAAAGAAAAATAAATTCTATTTTCTATTTTTAATGTATTTTCGAATTGGGAATGGTTTTCAAAATGGATTTATTTTACCAATATCTTGAAATTATATTTTTTGATTAAAAATTTGGAAATGTTATTTTTTCTATTAAACTTCTCTAATATGTTAAGATTATATTATGGTTATAGGGAATTTAATATGTATACAGGTGGTTTCGTGATATAATGAGGGAGAGTAAGCTTGTGATATCTCTCTAATTCATTGGGTAATGTTATGTAGTTATACAATAAGGTTTCTCCTGAGATATTTAGGGAATATAATATGATTGGTATTCCAAACATAACTATGAAGGTTACACCCTATGTAGCTGTGAATGATAAAATGTAAGTATGATATGGATGCCGCTAGATACATCTATGATTTATGATTTCTATGAGTGTTTTTTGATTCTTATGATTTTATAAGGTATGTTAAAGAACATATTTGTTATGTGTGATAAGTATGATTATATGAGTTTAATATATTCATGGTCTAACAGTTTTATTCCTTATTTTATATCCCTTATTATGATTTTATGCTCATCCAATGTTTTTGGAATTATTTCCACTAGGTTTAAGGATGGGTTAGACGAAGGAAGAAGTCAATATTATTTTTATCCTTAAAAAACATGATTAATTTTAAATGTTTTTTATGGAAGAAACAAAATTTTTTAGTTGTATCCACTTTGTATATAATAGTTATGGAATAATTTTCTAAATCACTAATCCTGAAAAAATCATCAACGTCATTTCATGATATAAAAAAATATTATGAAATGTTTATGGTCTCGGCCTTATAGATTGTATCAGAGGATGGTTTAGATAACATTAGATGATAAAATTTTATCTAGGTGTAGGTTAGTGATCATTTGTAACCAACAGGGTTTTTATCATATGGAATATTTTGTAGAATTGTGGTTATATAGGTAGATGTTATGAATGCCTAAAACAACTGAGATATAAGGTGATTGATGGATTTGAGTAATATAAAAATTTTATGTCATTATTGTTTCCCTATAGAGTGTTATTATTTTAATAATTCATTTCACATTTAAGTGATGTTGTTTTTAGTATATTATTGAACATTTTCCAATATGGTAAGAAATATAACTTTCACAGCCTTTTTATCCATACCCAATTATTTGATCATCAATATTATCATAAAATATTTTTCAAATGATTTTGATAGCTTATTGAGTATTCGAATCACCTGTTAGAAATTGTTTGTGTTTTGAAAAACCGACTCATTTATAAAAACAACATTATGAGTCATGGTATCTTTTTCATATGATCTCAAGATCTCAATGTGTCCAACTCTAGAAAAACGTGAAATTCTGGGAGTGGAGTGAATGTTTACATTGTTAAAGTGGGACAACGTTCCAAAATAGAATGGGAATATAAATATGATCAATATATCTTGATTCATGTTATATTTTGTTTTATTATTTTTAAATAATTAAACATTATTGGATTGATATTTATAAATAATGAGGATATTTGATCTTAAAGAATGATGTATTAATAAAAAAGGTTAGAATTCTTAGTTAACGGATTATAATGAATGATGAATGATTTTGATGAATACTTTTAAAGGATTCAAGTGTTATATTAGACTTCATGATGATGAAATGTTTCAATGTACTACTACTCTTTTGGTAGTGTGAATTATTTGTGGATATTATAATTTATTTTTGGTTATACTTATTTTTTATAAAAATATTATTTTTTGAAGAATTATCTTTTGAGGAAATCTTATAGATAAACATTCTGGTTTATATGATCTTTTATTTGGAGGTAATTATGGGTTTTTATATTTTGGGATTCAAAATAAAAGTCATGAGATAAAATATTAGGTCAAAATATGTTTTGTATTTTATGAAAATTTCATATTTTCGAAATGTATAAGAATAATATAGTTTTCAAGAAAGAAGGGAAACCAGTTAGATGGGTAACAACTCATCGCGCCTGGAGATTCCATGAGGATCAAACCCACAACAAATTGAAGACAAAGGTATAGTTAATATAACTGGACTACATGAATTATTTGGTCAGCATAACATTTTTTTTAATTTACCGAGTTGATTGAATAATAATAAGTTGATTTTTGGAAGTTATGTTTTATTGAATGGATATCTTTTGTATTGGAAAATGGTTTTGGGATTATGTGATAAATGTTTTTTGGAAGACATTCACTATTTTGGGAACCCTATATGCATAATGAAAATATAATACTTTGGGATTTTATTTGAGTAATAATGGTTCAATTATATTTTGGAATGATATACGTTTTTATTATGGATTTATGGAGAATTAGTTTATTTATTGAATTTATTAACCTATCTGTCAGAATATTTTAATTGGGAATTACTTTTTGGTATGAGATATTAAGTTTGAAATCTTTGGATAAATTTTAAAACATATCCTGTAAGACTATGTAATAAAATCCTTCTAAATTTTGGGTTTTAGTCATACTTCAAATTATTTGAGAAATTTTAATGAATGATATTTTTTGAAGGGTCTATTTTGAACATTTGAAATTACAGTGTGATTTGAGAGATTAAATGTTTATTTTCTATATCTAATGGTTAATTATTTTTGGAAAATTATCTTATCCTTACCATTTTGGTACTGGTTAATAGTTCAAGATAAGTGAAGTGGATAGTTTATATTTATTGATTATTAAGTTGATTCATTTTGAATACTCATTGTTTAGAGAAAAATATGAGTTTTTAGTGGAATTCGATTTATGGATAAAACTGTAATTTTTATGTAAGTATATTTACTTATGATCTTATAATACATTGTAAAATAATTCTTTAATATTATGAAAGGATATTAAACCAAAAACATTTTCAGTTTACTTCTCCTACAATGAAATCTATGAAATATTAACCAATCACACATTAATAGTTTTTTTTATTGTTAAATTTATCATTATCATGTTTTATTTCACTCTCTATCAGAACAAGACTGTTATCTTTCATTTTACATCCATTTTTTCCTACATGGAATCCTAGTATGTTTTATCTTTCATGGACTTCATAATTTCTTTTCTTTCTTTTAAAGTTGATGTTTTATTAATCCTTTTTATGATTATAGATTTCAATAAATGTATTTAGAAATTTTATACCCTAGTTACTCATACCAAATTCAAATTTGGAGGATTTAATTTCTAACGGTGCAGAGAATGTAACATCTTGAGTTTTTAAAAGGAAACACTATGTTCTATACCATATATGATAGACCACATATAACTTAAATGAACAACATAATATTATTAGGATAGTTATCATGTAGCCATTATAATGGTGGTAATGAAAATATATAACTAAAATATGAAAATTTGGTTCACTAATATTTCTATACTGATTCATTGGTTGCTAGATTAGTTTGTAAATTAAAGAACCAATATAATATAATGGATGTGTTTTTCTAAAAAAACTATTTAAATAAAATTAATTGATTTTATAAAAAAATAATATTACACACTATGGATTATATTATTGAAATATATACATAATACGATTAACTTAACATTTAAAATTCATCTTATATGTTTTCTATACATTATATAGTAAGAAATTCTATTTTAGGTATAAAATTAGTATTTAAAAAAAATAATGTTTTAACACCTTTTGATAGTGAACCCTTTTAAATCTAGTTTATAAAACATTTATAAGATATATATGAAAAAATAAATCTCTTAATTGCAATCTAGAAAAAAAATTTATATTGGTATAAATATTTATATTTTCTGATAAAATTCATATTACAATGAATTCTGAAAAATTCAACATTTTAATTCAAAACTAATTTTTTGTCTAAGCTATTTATAAGGAATGATTATCATTTTAATTGGATTTAATGTATATTTAGATTATTTTTTTATAATTTAATCTAATTTTACTAATTAGAAGTTATTTCACATTGAAATTAGATATAAATGCACGTCAATCATTTCATGGTTTTTACATTTAGAAAACACATTTTTCAGTTTTTGACAATTGGGATTATTTTTAAATTAATTTATAAAAGATATATGTTTTTAATTTAGAAAAATAGATTCCATATTTTATATTAGTATTTCCAAATTATATTAATATATCCCTTTTATTTTTTGACGTTATAAATAATTTCTTTAGTAGTAAAATTTATTTCCACAGTTAAAGGCATATCAAGTAATTAATAGTAAAAATGGTATTATACTAGTATAAAAACTTCCCTAACACTTGAAATATATTAATTAGATGATTTTATCCCTACCTTTATAAAAAATGGGACAATTTTAGGACCACTTAGATCCACATGGATTGGATTATGCCACTTAATAACGTTTTATTTAAAGTAAAGATCATGATGTCTTAATCGTGTCTCTCATAACTAAATCAAAATTAATATGGGGTTATAAACGTGATATCTTAGAATATACATAGTAATTTGAAATATAAAAAGATTACCTACATCATATTAATTTATTTATAATTTTAAAAAAATAAATAATTAAATCAAATGGCTAAACAATGATGATGAAGTAATTTCTTAATTGATGTAATAATCATATAAATGATAATATAAATATTAAAATAAATAATATATGAAATAATTTAGGCAACACAACCATTTTATTGAAATATTAGACAATTTTTTTATTTTTTAAAATATTTTTTTACAACATTTCTTTATGTTATGATATTTATTAAATGTAAACTAATGAATACTGTAAAAATTGAATATATCAGTATTTTAAAATATAAAATATTTTATTATTTGATATGAAATTACTAAAAATATAATATTAACAAAATTGGTTATTATAAGTCCCAATATTTCCTAAATGTATCTTTTGATGGTCTTTGGATTGGTCTTGGTTATTACATTAACCAACAAAGTGTAAATAATATAATATAATTTTAAGATTAAAAGGGGTAAATTAAGGGTTAATCCAAAAAAGTAAAGATTTAAAAATATATAAAACATGTCTAATATTTATTGAATTATTGATATTTCACCCAAAATAATCTTATATTATATATAAATTATTTTGGGGACCGTTTGGAACTGAAATTGAATTTATATTAATTTAACATTTAAATAGTTTTTGAAGGATTCCCCTCCCCTCTTCTATAAAAAGGTACTCGCTCTCCTCTAATAATCACACATATAAATCCTTTTGTCTCGGACAATATCAGCCTAAACCTCTTCATATAATCCATATTCATGTTCTTGAGGTCTTATTTTAGGCATTACACCCTTCATAGATGTTAAAATTTGTTCTTCAAAAGTGATCAACTGAAGAAGCGGTATCCTTTTTTAAGTGCTTCTATTTTATTTCTTCTTTCACATTCTCAAAATATTCTTATTATAATATGAAATAATAACTCCAGTATCCTGAATATACTATTAATTTATTATGTTAATATCATCACCTATATTAATTTCTAATTTCATTAATTGGGAAATGAAAATTTTGTTCATCTATACGCTGGACTTCAGCCTCATGAGCTGATATAGTTTATTTCTAATTACAATCTATCAAGACTGGTTATAATTATGGAATAAATTTTTATATATAATATTCATGACATATTTATAATTCTAACATAAAAATATTTCAATTGTTTTCTTACTTTCCATGCACATAAATATTATAAATGTGTTCATGTGTAGGTGTGAATTTTCACCATCACGAAGTGATGTCAATCATTTTTACTCACCAAAACACTTGTATGATATATATAAGTATATTTAAATTATTATTATGTTTTTAATAATATTATTATAATTATGGATAGGTAAAATAATAATTACCTTATTTATATAATGGTAAATGAAAATGGAAGCGTTACTCATGCGTACGTAAGGAATACCTTCTCCTAGATTGTAACAGTGTCCATTTTTCATATACATATTTAATGAATAGATTTAAAAGTATAAATGATATGTGATTTTTTTTATTATTTCATGAATATTATTCTGGAGATGATGGAATTATGACCACAAGGACTATTGACATCAATCCAAGTTCATTTTTGACTCAAGTACAGTATATAGGCAAGTCATATCATATGAACATAAATAATTATGTACTATTTATAACATGGTAATAAGTGCTATAAAAGAAATAAAAAACAATAAAAATGTTCAAAAGAAAGTTTAAATTGACCTATGTTTCTGATTTATTAATAAAACAATTGTGCATGATGTGCCAGACTCAACATTACGACCATCATCTAAATCTCCTTTTGTTGAGGAATATTTGCATTATATATACAACTTACTTTTATACAGTGTATAATAAACCCCTTTGGCTATTATTTTCATTAAAAAGTTTTCAAAAGAACAATATTTTATACTATTCATTATATAAAATGAAAAATTGATTTTTTTAGCAGTAGTAGTGATAATGACCTTTCTGCCGCTGTGACCATTATTTGGTATTTGTCACCATCAACAAGACATAATGTTTTAAAAGAAAAATAAATAACATTTTCCATTTTCATATATTTTCTTATTGAAAATATTTTTCATTATGGTTCTATTTTTTTAATATCTTGAAATTATATCTTTTGATATCAAATTTGGAAATTCTATTTTTCAATTAAGCGTGTTTAATATGTTATGAAAATATTATGGTTTTGTGGCATTGATTATGTATTCTTGTGGTTCCATGATAAAATGAGGGTAGGTGAGCATGTGATAGCTCTCCAATGCACTGGGTAATGAGATGGATTTAGACAATAAGGGTTTACTAATAGATTTATGAAATATACTATGATGGGTATTCCAAACGTAACTATAAAGGTTACTCCCTATGTAGCTACAAAAGCTAAAATATAATTATGAAATTGATTCAACGGGTTACTAATATGATTTATGGTTTTTATAAATTTTGGAGGAATCTTATGATTTATTGACGAATGTTAAAGAGATTATGTTTTACTGGTGAAATGTTTTATTTCATGAGATTAAAATATTCATAGACTAACAGTTTCATTCCATAATTTATATCACTTACAAATATTATTTTTCTTCATCCCATGTTATTGTAATGTTTTCCACCAGGTTTTAGGATGGGTAAAACAAAGGAAGAAGTTAAGAATACTTTTTTCAAGAAAAAAATCTTGTTTACTTTTAAATGTTTTAAATTATGGAATAAAAGGATAATATTATAGATGTATCCACTATTTATGTAATAGTAATTACCTAATTCTAAAAAAATATAAGCCTAAAAAGATCATAAAAGTGAATCCTTGATATAAATCATGATTATTAAATGTTTTGGGACAGTTCCCTATAGAGACTCAATAAATTTTTTCCATTGCATTGGGTTGGTAGAGTTTAGACATGAGTTAGAATGGTTGAGACTCATCCAGGGGAACTATGATAGTTTATAGATAGCATTATATAGTGGACCTTTGAGTTTCCAAAATTTGGGGAACTTATCTTTTATTGTTAAAGTTTATTAAACTCACCTTGGGTGATATAGATGAAGTTGATATGTGATATATTATATTTTAGATGTTTTCATGAATCAGGACTAGGAATGGAGGTTCACATTCCATATAAATATTTTTTTTAGATGCATATTAGTTCATTAATTAAATTCTATGTTTTTGGTAATATATGTTCAGGATAGATTCTCATTATGTGGTATATCTTTTTTTAAATTCTCTTTGATATATCATAATTGGAATTAATTATCTGAAAAAAATATTATGTAATGTTAGTAAATATATATGATGACAATGAATAATTTTTAGGTATGGAGAAAAGGGTAAGTGATATGAGGTGTGTGTCTTAGGTTAATGTTATTCTCCATTTAAAACCTATTTTGTTCCCATGGGCTGGTTAAGATAAACCTTATGTGATCCCATCGAATTATTTGCGCTTATATTAATGGCTATGTTTCTTTTCTAAATTAAAATTTCATTGGTTGGAATGTTGTGATTACTTTTTCCTTTAATTAAGGAAATGGTTGACAAATACTCTAGTAATGACATTCCCTTGTATATGGATTAGATACATAGTGTACTATGATGCATCAAAAATTGGTTGGAGAGTAGTACTAATGCAAGGGAGTGGGTTTAGCCTAGATGTCTCATCAACTATGACCCTATAAATGGTTCAAACCTAAACATGACATATAATTGGATTTTTTGGCCCATTCTCTGATATTCCTCTGACACCATCTCATTGGGGAGAGATTTTTTGTTTATAAAAACCATACATGCCTTAAATATATCTTCACACAGGGGGAACTAAGCCTAAGTCATAGGTGTTGTGTTAAGTATCTATGGACGTTCAACCTTGAGATGATGTATAGAGCTATTGAATTTAATTTCATTTCAGATACTCATACTAGTAAGATATAGGATGAGAAAGAGCCTTGTGAGAGGCCTTTAGATGAGATATGATTCATGGTGATCTTACTTATAACGACCCATACTTTACATACAATTAGTACTTCAATATTGAAGTGCACTTATTACAACATATAACAAAACCATGAAAGGACCGTAAAGGTTGTGTGTCATTAGAAACTGGGAAACATAAACAACTGGTTCATAAAGTGTCTACACTGTCTGCCATTTATTTCATCATATCTATAGTCCCTTTTGGAATATCTTACTTAATAACCTTATTCCTGACCCGGGGAAAGAAAAAATACAAAAGGGTGAGCTCAAATTCTCAATAAGGGTAATCAAAAGAAATATCAATCACATCATATTCAAAAGAACATAACATTTTAGAAATCTTACCCTGCAAAAGAGATCATAATTTCATAAAATGGGATAAATCATGGTAGTGAAATATAATCACAATAATCATAACTTAATACGTGAAGATTTGTGGAAGACACACATAATCAGAGAGATTCATTTCTTATTAGTCAAGACTCATTTCCAAGACTATCTTAGTGGACAAAGTCCATTTCTGAACCGAGTTCATTCCTCGTTTCAGTCCTGTTTCACTGAACCGGTTTAACCTACCGTTCCGTCCATGTCTATCTCATGAGATATAAAATCATTACCCAATTAATTGGAGGGCGATATAGTTCCCACCCATCTCATAATGATACCATTATTATGTGTGCCACAAAATCAAAAACCATACATCATAGCATAACCCATGTAATAAAACTGGGATTCTTTAACACCGTGACATCATAAAACAATTCATATAAGATAAAGGAATTCATAAAAATAATTCCATCACAACATAATCAAATAAATGTAATAATAGGGATAGAAACCAAACCCTATATTATCTTAGATGGAAAATAATTTTTGATAAAACACTTGAACTCCATTCTTGAGGAAAAATATCCTTTCTACTTCAAAAAAACTTTTCCATTATTAACATGTCATATAATATTAGACTAAAAAAAGTTTATTAAAAATAAACTTGAAAACATTTAAACGAAGCTTCTTGTAAATAATGTTTTAATAATCCATTCATGCTGTATATGTTAAAAAACATTCTTCTCGTACTTTTGTCGGAAAAGTCAAAAAGTACCTCGTACGAAAAACGAGAAAAAATTCCTTTCATATATTTTACTAAAAACTCACCAAAGTGTAAAATAGGATTTAAAAAATTGTAGGTGGATGAAAATAATATTACATATTGAGGAAACATGGATTTGGATAATAAAATACACCCCAGTAAATTCCAAAGTATAAACAATCTCGGATAAAAATGAGATTGTGATATTTCCCTTACCTTAGGTCTGATTTGCTTCGTAACTGTCTGAACCTCCTATATAATGATTTAAATAATTTCATTGACTTATTCTAGAATCATACTCTTTGTTATGATATCATATATGGTCATATTATTAGTTTATTATTAGTAATATTTCATTGCTACTTATTATTTGGGTGTTTATTAATTTTTGTTCTTATGCGTGTTTTGTCGAATAAATTCTTATTCTTCTTTTTAGGTTATAGATAACTTATTTCCCTAATGGTATTAGTGTAATATATGTCATATTTATTCACTCAATTAATTTATTTAATCATTATGCAATGAAAATCAAGTAGAACGAGTCGCATCACATCGTGGAGACGGTATTCCGTACGTACTCACGAGCGATGATATCATTCCCATGATCGTGTAATTGTATTGGAGTGTATGTATACTATTTCAGAATCAATATCTCTTTACAATAATCATATATATTCATTATTTACACCATTATACCAATCCAAATAAGGTGGTGGTGGAAAATAGATTTCACGACGGTGTGGGGACTATATTCCGTAAGTACGCACGCGCGGTGATTTCGTTTTCCATAGGATGGATAGATGGTGAAATAGGGTTATTTCATACATATAATAACATATCAGTATATGGGTGATACTGATGTTATTAATTTATAATGAAACAAATAAGGAAGAAAATTTTGAAGAAGAAATAAAGTTGAAAGAATCGGTAACAGAGATTACCTCTTCTCTGAGATGTTTTTTTCAGACCTCCTTTTTGGGCACTTCAATTGGTCTTTGAAGAATACCAAGACCTATATGATGTTTATAGGGAAGTGGAAAGGAGAAATTGGGTGGGGTTGGCCATGCTTGAAGGCTCAAAGTGGTGTGAGGAAGAGAGGGAGGAGGTTCCCTTTTATAAGGGAGGAGAGGGGCTCCTTTGGAAAAACTAAAAATATTATTTTATTATAAAGCCATATTCGGTTTTAGAGAGCTCCAAAGTGATTTATTTTGAAACTAAGGTGGGGATGGGTCGAAATAATCTCATCTAATAGAATTTGGACAAGTTTAGTTTACTATTTTAACCTTATCATTTAGATTTAACTTTAAGTTATATAATTTTACTTTTACCGTGTCTATTTGTGTTCTTACACTATAATGTTAATGAACATACTATAACAAGCCAAAAGAACCCCAAGTTGTTTATTATAAATATACATAACCTTATCTAAGTCATTTGTAAGAACATTATATTTTTAGGAATAAAATATAATATTTGTTTTAAAATCTATTATATGTCAATTTTGACACAATTTAGTAATTGATTTTTGTGAAAATAATAATAGAATGATTAGTTCGAACAATGTTAATTAAATCAATAATAACATGTCATATTAACCTAGAAAATTAGTGGAATACATAAAAAATCTCAAATTACATTTATTTGGGTATTTATAACATCAATTATGTCAATATATCATTAATAAGATAATTACCGCATCATCTTTGTGTCATAAATAAATTAAATTATTTAAGGTCTAAAAATTAAAAATAAAATACCATTATTTAGGAAATTTTCTTAGATTTATAATGAATATTTATGCTCTAATTTATCTCATGTATAACCCTATATTAAAAATTATCTACTTATTAAACATTGATTTTAACTATTTTAACCATTCTTTAAATAAATTAATAATAAATGTCCAAATATAATCCAAGTGGTCCTAAATGGTCATATTTTATTCCTAAGGTTGTTTGTGGTCAAATTAAATTTGTCCAATAGAATTAGGACATGTGTTAGGGTAATAATATTATCATTTTTACTCTTAATTACCATATTTACTTTTAACCGTGGTAAATAAAAGTAAAACAGTTACTATTCACCAAAAATTATTTTCATCTCATTGAACCACATTTTACTTACTGACATCTACTGTGTTTCTAGTATTTTTGAAATTCCACTCACAGAAGCGGTAAAATTATGTTTTATGTAAATTTGCAAATTTTCCTAGGAGGTGGGTAAAAGACGGTCAAAATTTCAATAAAATTTTTATATATCTAAAATTATTATAAAATTACTCCAATTAATTACATTGATCTTATATAGGTATTATGTATCAATTTTGACCTAAAATAAATTAAAATAAAATGAATAATTATTTAAATAAAAAGTATGTTTTTAAATAGTAACCCAGTGTTTTCACTATTCATCAAAAATTGAATGTTTCCAGAAAAATACCAAAATTTCACTCTAGGCTAATTTTGATATTGAAAATCCAAAAATGAAGTCCATTTTTTAAAATAAAATTTACAAAATTTCAATAAGTGGTTATTAAAATTCATAACAGCTATTTTTAATAATATTTTAATAGCATATCATTGTTTTGTGAAACTCGGTATTGCGTACGATGCAAGCTATCAAGGAAAGTCATGATTTCATGTAAAGAAAGCCAAGATAGTGTTGTGTGTAGTGAAATATTCCTTTGATGATTTATATAAAATAAGAAAAAATATCTCTTATAAAAGTCTTGGGTGTTACATTCTACCCCCCTTAAAATGAATTTTTCCCACAAAATTCGTCACATGTAACAAAAAAAATATGAGTATACCTCTCCCTCATCATATCCTCAAGCTCCCATGTAGCGTCTTCTAATTGGTGGTTCCTCCATAAAACTATCACCAAGCGAGTGGTCTTGTTCCGTAGGACTTTTTCACTACGATCGATAATCTCTATCGGCTGTTCTTCATAAGAAATATCTTGTTCCAGCGGTACAACTTCTGAGCTGAGTACATGTGAAAGATCGGGAATGTACTTTCTCAGAAGAGATACATGGAACACATCTTGAACTTGAGGGTGATTCGATGGAAGCTCCAATCGGTATGCTACCTTCCCAACACGATCCAGTATTTTGAAAGGACCGATATACCTAGGGCTCAACTTTCCCTTCTTTCAAAATCACATTACTCTCTTCCAAGGAGATATTCGTAAGAACACTTTATCACCCACTTCAAACTCTAAGTCTATTCTTCGGTTGTCGACATAACTTTTTTGTCAACTCTGAGCTGATCTTATGTGTTGTTGAATAGATCGGACCTTTTCTACCATCTCATCAACAAGATCAGGTCCTAATAGATTTCTTTCCCCAACTTCATCCCAGAAAGTTGGAGTCCTGCATTTCTTTCCATAGAGAGCTTCATAAGGATCCATCTGAATACTGGAGTGAAAGTTATTATTATAAGAAAATTCCACCAAAGGTAGGTTTTGATCCCAACCACCTTTCAAATCCATAGAGAAAGCTGTCAACATATCTTCTAGAGTTTGAATTGTCCTCTCAGACTGACCATGTGTCTGAGGATGATAAGCAGTGCTGAAACTCAACTCTGTATCCAGAGTATGCTGAAGACTTCACCAGAACTTTGAGGTAAACCTCGGATCCCGATCAGATATAATGGAATGTGGTACTCCATGCAATCTTACCACTTCCTTTACATATATCCTGGAAAGCTGATCAAGATAAAAATCTTCTCTAATAGCAATGAAGTGTGCAAACTTTGTAAGACGATCAATTATGACCCAGATAGCATTATTGCCTTTGGATATTTTAGGAAGTCCTGTGGCAAAGTCCATAGTGATGTTTTCCCATTTTCATTCGGGTATGGGTAATGGTTGTATCATCCCCTTAGACTTCAGTCTCTCAGCTTTAACTTGCTGACAAACCAAGCATCGAGAGACATATTTAGCAACATCTCTTTTCATGCCATCCCACCAGAAGTACTCTTTCAGGTCCCTATACATCTTAGTGTTTCTAGGATGAATAGAGAATGAAAAACTATGAGCCTCATCCAGCAGCTACTTCTTTAATTCGGGGATGGGAGAAATACAAACCCGATTCCTGAACTTTATTATCCCATCACAATCAGGGTTGAATTTAGGAACATTTCTCACCTCCTTTTGTACCTCTACATCTTCTTTCTGTTACTCTTTAATCTTCAAATGTATAGATGGTTGATCATTCATTTTAGAAATATAAGATTTTTCCCCTCCCATTATAATTCCAAGATCCATCATTTGTAAATCCATAAATATTTGATCTTTTGTGATCCTCATCATGGATAAACTGGAATGGTCTTGTCGACTTAATGCATCTTCCACCTTGTTTGTTTTCCCATGGTGGTAATGGATTGAGCAGTCGTAATCCTTAATCAGCTCCAACCATCTTCTTTGGCGCATATTCATCTCCTTTTGTGTGAAAATATACATTAAACATTTATGATCAGTATAAATGTCACACCTTTCTCCCTAAAGATAATGCCTCCAAATATTTAATGCAATGATTACCGCAGCTATCTCCAAATCATGAGTTGGGTAATTTTGCTCATGGATTTTCAACTGTCGTGAGGCATAATCTATCACCATATCATTTTGAATGAGAACACACCCCAATCCCTTCTTGGATTCATCACTTTATATCACAAACCTTTCTCCACTATAAAGAAGTGTGAGTAAAGGTGCACTGGATAACATTCTTTTCAAATCCATAAAATTCTCTTCACATTCCTCTGTCCAAACAAACTTAACAACTTTCTGAGTCAACTTGGTGAGTGGATTAGATAATCATGAGAAACATTTCACAAAACGTCGATAATATTCAGCCAAACCAAGAAAACATCTGATCTCAATTACTGTTGTTGGTCTCGGCCATCTTTTGATAACCTCTGTTTTTGCTGGATCCACAAATATCCGCTCTATTGAGATTACGTGACCCAAAAATGAAACTTTTTGAAGCCAAAATTCACACTTGGTAAATTTGGCATAAATATTCTCCTTTCTTAGGGTCTTCAATATAATTCTCAAGCGATCTTCATGTTCTTACTCGCTCTTTGAATATAATAGAATATCATCTATAAAGACTACCACACACTCATCAAGATAGTCTCTAAAGACTCTATTCATCATATCCATGAAGATAGAAGGGGCATTATTAAGACCAAATGGCATCACTATAAATTCATAGTGTCCATACCTTGTACGGAAAGACGTCTTTGGTATATCCTCCCTTTTGACCATTAATTGATGATACCCTGAATAAAGATCAATCTTGGAATAGTATTGAGCTCCGCGTAGTTGGTTAAATAAGTCATCAATGTGCAGGAGAGGATATTTTTTCTTGATAGTGATCTTGTTATGTTCTCTATAATCAATGCAGAGTCTCATTGATCCGTCTTTCTTCTTAACAAACAGAACAGGTGCTCCTCATTGTGACGTAGTAGGGCGTATCAACCACTTATCAAGATTCTCTTGGAGTTTCTTCTTCAATTCCTGCATCTCAATTGAGGCCATTATATAAGGTCTCTATGAAATGGTTAAAGCACCCAGTACGAGTTCTATTGAAAACTCAACATCACAATTTGGTGGAAGACCCGGCAATTCCTCGAGAAAGTCATCGTCAAACTCTCGTACAATGGGCATATTATTAATCGTGAGTTTCTCACCAACCATTTGAGATAAATAACCTTAATTTAGTGGAATCAAGACCCATAATATGGATGAAATTTCAACTGGAAGGTTATGTTCTTCCTTGCATCGATAGAGGATCATCGATTGATCTAGAATATGAAATGTGACTTCCCTTCATTGGCAATTGATATGTGCTCCATATAGAGAAATCCAATACATTCCAAGAATCACATCAAATTCCTCTATAGGGAGGATCACAATATTTTTAGGAATTACTTTCCCACATACATAAATCGGAGAAGAATTATAAACTTTTGATGCGACTGTTGTTCCATTAGGGGTTGTCACAGCTAACTCAAAATCTAATTTTTGAGGTAATACGGTGATACTCTTAGAAAATTCTTCAAAAATAAAAGAGTGGGTGGATCTAGAATCAAATAAAACATTTTCTACTTCAGAGTGGATGGTATGTGTACCTTTCACCACTTCGTTATCGTACTCCACATCACTGATAGATATTGCATGTGACTTTCCTTTGTCATTAGCCTTAAGTGTTTGTTGACGTCGATCATCATCAACAACCCTTGGATTAGGGAATTGATTGGCATAATGCCCCATTTCCTTGCACTTTTAACATTGAAGTGTAGGAGGTGCACTCTGTGTAGCCTTTTCATTATTCACATCACTAGACATCTTCTTCCCATCATTGTGGCATTCAAATTCCTGATGACCTTCCTTCCCACATTTTAAACATTTACTTGTCCCTTTAAGACAACTCCCTCCATGTTTCTTTACACACATTGAGCATAAGGGAAAAATCATCTTCTTTTCAGTGTGCTCTTTATATTTTACTTTGAATTCCATTTTCCTCTTATTATCAAACCCATATGACTGATGGGATACTCCAATCTCCATCTCAACATTGATAGCACATTGAACGATTACCTCATAGCTATTGAAGTCCCTTATGGATAATGCCCTTCGTAGACTTGGTTTTAAGCCACTAATGTATCGATCGATCTTACTCTCAGGTTGGATAATAATACAAGAAACATACCTTGCATGTCTTGTAAAATTTTCTTCGTAGGTAACACCAGATTTATCCTCCTTTTTCTTTAGTTCAATAAACTCCTTCTCCATCTTTGTTCAAAGATTACGAGGGAAGTAATTATTAAAAAATAAGTTCTTGAACTCACCCCATTCCATGGAATCAATTTCATCTCTTTGCCTCGTATTATTGATAAGATTCCACCATTGATCAACATCACCTTCCAAACGATACACAGCTAAGATGACTTTATCATGTTTAGAACATTGAAGAACTCAAAATATGCTATCAGTACTGCTAATCCATTGTTTAGAAACTAATGGATCAGTAGACCCGCTGAATGAAGGTGGATGGTACCTCATGAAGGATTCAACAGAATTTTTCTCCTTCATTTGCTCGTTTGGAAGTCCTGCATGATTCATAGCTTGATAAAGTTGTGTGAGCATGGCTACAAGATTTTTTATTCCAGCTCCCATAACGTTTGGTTGTTCAGGGGGACAATCATTGCATTGCCCGTCACATTCCGCATTAACACGGTTCCTTTGGGATCCAGCCATTGACTAAAACCAAGAAGAATAGTGTGAGCAACACTAATTATAATAGGTAAATCACATAATCAAGAATAATTCATGGCCATTTCCAAAACACTAAGATTGTGTTCTATGGTTAGACTTATCCTTATGATTCTTACTAAAGATTTAAAATCCTAGTTTCCAAAGGTTGACTATACCTTTCCTCTGATACCAACTATAACTACCCATACTTTACAAACAATGTTTGTACTTCAAAATTGAAGTACACTTATTAAAATATATAAAAAAACCACAAAAGGACCATATAGGTATAGTGTCTTTAGAAACTGGGAAACATAAAAAAACTGGTTCATAAAGCGTTTACACTGTCTCCTATTTATTTCATCATATCTATAGTCCCTTTTGGAATATCTTACTTAATAACCTTCTTCCTGACCCGGGGAAAGAAAACATACAAAAGGGTGAGCTAAAATGCTCAGTAAGGGTAAACAAAAGAAATATCAATCACATTATATTCATAAGAACATAACATTTAATAAATCTTACCCTGCAAAAGAGATCATAATTTCATAACATGGGATAAATCATGGTAGTGAAATGTAATCACAATAATAATAACATAAAACATGAAGCGTTTTGGAATACACACATAATCATAGAGAATCATTTCTTATTAGTCAAGACTCATTTCTAAGACTATCTTAGTGGACAAAGCCCATTTCTTAACTGAGTTCATTCCTCATTTCAGTCCTATTTAACTGAACCGGCTTAACCTGCCGTTCCAGCCATGTCTTTCTCATGAGATATAAAATCTTTACCTAATGAATTGGAGGGAGATATTGGTCCCACCCATCTCATAATGATACCATTCTCATTTGTGCCACAAAATCATAAACCATACATCATAGCATAACCCATGTAATAAAAATGGGATTGTTAAACATCGTGACATCGTAAAACAATTCATATAAGATAAAGGAATTCATAAAAATAATTCCATCACAACATAATCAAATCAATGTATTGATATGGATAGAAACAGAACCCTATATTATCTTAGATGGAAAATAATTTTGATAAAACACTTGAACTCCATTCTTGAGGAAAAATATCCTATATACTTCGAAAACACTTTTCCTTCTTAACATGTCATACAATTTTAAACTTAAAGAAGTTGATTAAAAATAAACATGAAAACTTGTAAATGAAACTTCTAGTAAATAATTTTTAAAAAATCAATTCATGCCGTATAAGTTAAAAAAAATATTCTTCTCGTACTTTTGTAGGAAAAGTCAAAAAGTACCTCGTACGAAAAACAACAAAAGATTCCTTTCATGTCTTTTTCTAAAAACTCACCGAAGGGTAAAATTGGATTAAAAATATTAGGTTGATGTAAATAATATGAAATATTGAGGAAACAAGGATGTGGATGATAAAATACACCCTATTAAATTCCAAGGTATAAACAATCTCGGATAAAAATGAGATTGTGATATTTCCCTTACCTTAGGTCTGATTTTCTTCGTAAGTGTCCGAACCACCTGTATAATGATTTAAATAATGTAATTGTCTTATTCTAGAATCATACTCATTGTTCTGATATCATATATTGTCATATTCTTAGCTTATTATTAGTAATATTTCATTGCTTCTTGTTATTCGGGTGTTTATTACTTTTTGTTATTTTGCATGTTTTGTAGAATAAATTCTTATTCTTCTTTTTAGGTTATAGATAAATCATTTACAGAATGGTATTAGTGTAATATATATCATATTTATTAACTCAATTAATTTATGTAATAATTATGCAATGAAAATCATGTAGAACGAGTCGCATCACATCGTGGTGACGGTATTCGGTGCGTACGCACGAGCGATGATATCGTTTCCATGGTCGTGTAATTGTATTGGAGTGTATGTATACTATTTAAGAATCAATATCACTTTAAAATAATCATATATATTCATTCATTACACTATTATACACATCCAATTAAGGTGGTGGTGGAAAATAGATTACACCACGGCGTGGAGACGTTATTCCGTACGTACGCACGCGCGGTGATTTCGTTTTCCGTACGATGGATAGATGGTGAAATACTGTTTTTTCATACTTATAATAACAAATAAGTATATGAGTGATACTTATGTTATTAATTCATAATGAAACAACTAAATAATAAGAAGTGGAAGAAGAAAAAAAGTTGAAAGAATTGGTAACAGACATTACCTCTTCTTTGGGATGTTTCTTTGAGACCTCCTTTTTGGGAACTAAAATTGGTCTTTGAAGAAGAACATGACCTCTAGGATGTTTCTAGGGAAGTGGAGAGGGGAAATTGGCATTGGTTGGCCGAGCTGGAAGGCTCAAAGTGGTGTGAGGAAGAGAGTGAGGAGGTGCCATTTTATAAGGGAGGAGAGGGGCTCCTTTGGAAAAACTAAAAATATTATTTTATTATAAAGCCATATTCGGTTTTAAATAGCTCAAAATTGATTTATTTCGAAGATAAGGTGTGGATGGGTCTAAATCCTCTCATCCAATAAAATTTGGACATGTTTAGTTTACTATTTTAACCTTATCATTTAGATTTAACTTTAAGTTAGATAATTTTACTTTTACCGTGTCTTTTTGTGTTCATACACTATAAGGTTAATAAACTTACTATAACAAGCTAAACAAACCCCAAGTTGATTATTATTAATATATATAACCTTATCTATGTCATTTTTCTGAACATTATATTTTTAGGAATAAAATATAATATTTGTTTTAAAAACTATTTTATGTCAATTTTGACACTATTTACTAATTGATTTTTTTGAAAATCATAACAGAATGATTAGTTCTAAAAAAGTTAATTAAATCAATACTAACATGTCAAATTAACCTAGAAAATTAGTGGTATTCAAAAAAAGTCTCAAATTACATTTATTTGGGTATTTATAACATCAATTATGTCAATATTTCATTAATAAGATAATTACGGCATCATCTTTGTGTCATGAAAAAATTAAATTATTTAATGATTAAAAATTACAAATAAAATACCATTATGTATTAAATCTTTTTAGATTTATAATGAATATTTATATTCAAATTTATCTCATGTATAAACCTATATTAAAAATTCTTTATTATTAAACGTTTATTTTAACTATTTTAACCCTTATATAAATAAATTAATAATAAATGTCCTAATATAATCCAAGTGGGCCAAAATGGTCATATTTTATTCCTAAGGTTTTTTGTGGTCGAATTACACTTATCCAATTGAATTAGGACATCTGTTAGGGTAATAATAATATCATTTTTACTCCTAATTACCCTATTTACTTTTAACCGTGGTAAATAAAAGTAAAAAGTTACTATTCACCAAGTATTATTTTCATCTCATTGAACCACATTTTACGTATTGAAATCAACTGTGTCTCTCGGATTTTTGAAATTCCACTCACAGATGCAGTAAAATTAATTTTTATATAAATTTGCAAATTCTCCTAGGAGGTTGGTAAAAGATGGTCAAAAGTTCAATAAAATTTTTATATATCTAAAATTATTATAAAATTACTCTAATGAATTACATTGAAATTATAGAGGGATTATGTATCAATTATGTCCTAAAATAAATTTAAATAAAATAAATAATTATTTAAATAAAAAGTTGGTTTTTAAATAGTAACCTATAGTTTTCACTATTCATCAAAAATTGAATGTTTCTAGAAAAAGGCCAAAATTTCACCCTAGGCTAATTTCGATATTCCGAATCCAAAAATGAAGTCCATTTTGAAAAATAAAATTTACAAAATTTAAAAAAAGTGGTTATTACGATTCATAACGGCTAGTTTTAATAGTATTTTAATAACATCTCGTTGTTTCGTGATACTCGGTATTGCGTACGATGCAAGCTATCAAGGAAGGTCGTGATTGCGTGTAAAGAAATCAAAGCTAGTGTTGTGTGTAGTGAAATATTCTTTGGATGATTTATATAAAATAAAAATAAAATATTTCTTATAAAAGTCTCAGGTGTTACATTATTGGTCAACTAGAGGATGGATGCTTTTAAGGGTCATAGATTTATTAATTATGTCCCTTTTGAGATCACATCCTCTCATTTGTACCTGGTGAAGAATGTTGTGAGTCATAACTAGAGTGTCCTATGATGAGGGAAAACTTGTTAGGTGGTGACACTAAACCCATGCAGTTGATGGAATGTGATAATGCGATCTGGGTACATGGGAGAGTTTTTCCCCATGCTTCCATCGAAGAGGAGCTAGTAAGGGATTACAATACCACTTGGTGGGATTTATATTTGGGTTCTACCAACATATATCATGAATTCAAGTGGTAGTTAAGGTCTCCAGGGATGAATTGAGAAATTAGTAGTTTTATCAATTCATGCCTTACCTACAACATAATAAAGTCTTATAACCAGTGTCCTTGTTGGTTTTCACAACCACTCATAATACCTACATGGAAGTATGAGGGTGTATCAATGGAATATTTTAGGGGTTTAACATGGATCTTGAGAAGTAATTTGAAGTCTGATAGATTTTTGATAGGCTAAATGTTATACTTACTTCATACCGATCACTGAGAGTAACTCAGTGGATGAGCTGGGAAAGATCTATGTTTGTGTGATTTTAAGCTTTCATGTGGTTCCCGTGATAATGTAATCATACAGAGACATGTTTTTTATGTCATGATTTTGTAAGGGATAGAAAAAATACACAGGGACATTGTTGGGATTGAAATTCGTGTTCCATCCTCATATTGATTGATAATTCATGTAGATTGTGTGCATATTGGAATATATTATTCAAGATTACATGGTATACCTTATTTGGGAATGGGATGATCACCTAACCATATTTGAGTACTAATTCGATAATTGTTTTCAAGCTTCAATATGGATATCACCTTATGAAGAAATTTATTAGAGAACATGTCAATTACCCATTCTTAATCCATGTGAGGCAACAATTTTGGGATATATTTGGTTCAGGAGGCCACTGAGAGACTGAAAATGATAATAAAGAGGTTAATCTATACTCCGAGTAGATATAGATTTTATGTCGACTGTAATAGGATACCCTTGGAGTTTGTTATGGGTGATCAATGATTTTCATTTCAATTGTCTCCTCTGTTGGGGAAGAGACTTCAAAGGTTGTAGAGAAATCTAACACCTCTTTTCTTTAGAGACCTAGAGAACATAGAGTTGTTAGGGGTAGTGGAATATCATATGAAACTCCCATAATTCTATCAAGGTATTCACTACATATTACATGTGTCACAACTTTGTAGTTACATTCCTAACCTTGTGTATGTTATTAATTTCATGGATATTGTTCTAGAGACCGATGCATCTTATGAGGACCCCTATGTGTGGATCATAGATCAAATGAATAATTTTTTGAATGAAAAGATAGTACCGGAAGTCTGTCTAGGGAGGCAGTAATGACATATCTAAGAGGAAAAAATGTAACATGATTTTGATGTTGTAGATCAGTGGATTATGTTTTTTGGGAATGACCAATAGTGACACATCTTAAGGATGAAAAGTTGATAATGGGGGGACATGTGATATCCTGAATTATTAAATATAATAACAACCCTATTTGATAATAATTTATAATTATTATCATGGGAAAATGAACTTTTTCAATAAAAATCCTTTAGTAAATATTTTAAAGGGTTTTCATAAGGGTATTCAGCATTTTGGAATATTCTATGGAATATTTTTAGAGTTAGGTATTGTGTTAGTGCGTGATTACTAGCCCCCTATTGGTTGGACACAAATGGAATAAAAATATTATATATATTGCATTACATTAACATGATTTACCTAAAATAAGTGAATATATTCATAAAATGTGAATCATATGAGAAATATAAAGCCACTATTTGGTACATGATGTGGGGTTTACCATGGATGTATTAATTTTATGAGCATTATACATTTGAAAAAATTACATGCAATGGTAATTTATTTTTTATTTTTTATATATTTTTTATAAAAATTAATTGAATATTTTTTAAATTGTTAATTTTATGGGAAATATGAGACCACCCCAAGGAATGGGATAAAGGTTTTTCCTTAGGTTGGGTGTAACTTTTATGTGCATCAGGAATTTAAAACCATGAAACATGATAATACCATTTTTATATTTAATTATATTATTATTTAGACTTTTAAATATTAAATAATTATTATCATCTAAATAATGCATCATATGAGAAATTTGAGACTACAATTAGGTCCAGAATGTAGTGTTTAACCTAGGTACTATGTAACTTTTATATGAATTTGGTGTTTCATCATATTGATCATAACATTGAGTTAGTAAATATTTTAAATATATTTTTCTTATTATTAAAATTAAAAACTCATTTTTTATTCATATATTTAATGCTCAAAAAGAATCCTCTATTAAAGAATATTCCTTAGTAAAAAATCTTGGATTTAAACAATTTTGACCCATTTCTATTAGAAGTGCCTTAATTGGATGATTTTAATTAGTCCACCATCAATTTTCATGTGAAACAGTAGATTAAATTGTGGTATTGAATTTTCCTTCCATTTTTAAATTTTTTGGTTCTAAATACCCAAATCACTTCAATGTTCGATGCTTTCATCATGTTTGGATAACCTCATATCTCCTATAACAATTATCTGTGATAGTCTGATGATCCATTTTTGGCACACAACCGATCTTCCTACTTCTCCTGATTGCATCGACCCTCTTCCTTGGACTCCATGTGTTTGGTATTTGGTCCTTACTTATTGGTTTTCATTCATTTTTTTCTTTCTCTTTATTTCATACAAATTTTTTGATGGAGAACTGTAATGACCTGTAAATTTCAAGGGAATTTTTTTTCTTAATTTTCTTTGGAATTTTACAAGAACGCAGTTTCTGACGGAACCTGATTCTGAGGCCTGGTGTGCCCGGAATCATTTTCTGAAGTTTAGCTCGGGTACGTTCGGTGAACGAATGAGCGGGTTTTTCTAACTTTTGAACCGGTGCTCGGAATTGCAATATGAGGGCACCGATGAACTCGCAGTACGGGTATTTTCTTAGAAACACTTTTTCTGGAGTTTTGTTTGCTCGGGTGTGTTTTTAAATTTTTGGGGTTAAGTTATGAAATAAAATAAAGTGGTGAGACAAATTTATTTTATTTCGCTTTAAGCCACTTAAAGCCACTTATGCTAAGTTAAGCGGATTGGGTGGAACCCAAAATATCCTACCCTCTTGGTAAGATATTTGTGAGGTGGGGACCACACGAGCCCCACCATTTCATTCCTCCTAAGTAATGCACTTGAAACACCTCTTAATTGAAAGTCAACCATGCATTTATTCTAGTTAATGAACGCCTCATTAATTGGGCGGTTTTAAACACCTCAATTAATTGATCGTTTCTTTTCTTTTTGATTTGCAAACATGTCATGTGCGTTAATAAAATAATATAACTCTTATTTTATTTCTGTTGGAACTTGTGGCATGGAGTGGATTTGGAGGAAAGTGTTGTTCTTCGACGAAGAACGTGAAGAACACGAAGAACGCGAAGAATGCTCTGACCTCTGACGAAGAACGCCAAACCCTCAGAAATCAATGACGCCCCTTCCACGACGCTCCTTCGGCAATGCGACGATCCCCCTTCCTCGACGTCTTCTTCCGCGATGTCCCTTTCCGCGATAAATCTCGTTCGACGACAACACTTGAGGTAGGGAATTAATTTTGAGAATGATTTTATTCCCTCATTTCATTCATTCAAAAGAAAACAAGGAAACACGGATCAACTTATTATCTAGTTGATCCGCGAATTTTTTCCTTGCGGGTTGGGAATTTATATTGCAGGAAGTTAATCCGTTTGTTTTTATTGTTGACCGTGATCTCATCTGTCACATTTCTTGGTTTCAATTGGGCCTCCTGTTATCGTAATAATGGGAGGAGGTGGGGCCGCAAGAACACAGCCTCCCCTCCTCCCCTCCTTGTTTGTTTGAGTTTGTTGAGGCATGTGAAAGGCAGTGCGGTGTCGTTGCACTGCGCGGAAACGAGAAGAAAGAACGCTGTGCAGAAGCGCGGCGCCGTCGCGCCGCGCTGTTGGGGCCGAACGAAACCGTGGTCAGGGTCGGGGTCGAGGAGGCGATTTGAAGACCCCGCATTTTATTGTCGAAGTGCGGATCGACGGACGATGGTGAGGCGGGCCGCGATGGTGTTTTGAAGGCTTTGTTGCGAAGGTCAGGTCCCGGGATGATCCATGGCGATGACCGCAAGAGAATCGGACCACCGAAGAGAGTTCGGTGGTCCGCAGAAGCCCCCGTCGGCGTGCCCCGCCGGCGCGGTGACGACCGAGGGTCCCGCGGCTGCGCGGGACCGGGGAACGTGGGACGCGGCAGCGCGCCACGTCTGGTGACACGAAGTGGCCGCCGCGGGGGGGGGGGGGCGCCTTGGGCCCTCCCGCTCGGCCAGCACCGTGCCGTCCCGGCCGTCCGGGCCGCGCCGCGCCCCATCGGATCGGTCCGGCCCTAACCCCCCGTTTTCGGACCCCTCACGGGTTTTCACCCATATCGTGACCTGTAGACCTCCGATCGATACAATGCCAGTGGTGATACGACCCTTGGATCGTGACGGTCGTTTCGGTATATTACACTCAAGGATTTTAAGAACATTGGGTTCGGCCGGGTTGGTTCGGATACGAAACCAACCGGGCCCTTGGAGCGGAAACGCTTATATCTTGAGTTCCGGACATCCGAATGCCGTGATGTCGACTTTGTTGGTTTCCTCTTGATGAGAAGGTACTTTTGGCTTACTTCTCTCGAGGTTTGGATGCCATCGGAGTGCGGTCGGGTTGGTTCGCTCACGAGACCAACTGGGCCCCTAGGACGAAAAGGCTAATAACTCACAGACCGAGCGTCTGATTGACGCGCCGTCTATTGCGTTGAGACCCCTATGACGAGGATATCCTTTGAGATACATCTTCATGGGACATTGAGATAAATGGAGTATCGACCTATAGCTCGTGGAGCGGACCCTCCCGGAGAAGAGCGTACGGAGTACGGAGACCGTGTAGCCGACTGAGACCTGACGACTGCTTGACCGACTCGACTTGGAGTGAGTCGACTAGCCCAATGGATGGAGCACTACTTTGTTTGGGTGCAGACCCATGGAGGACAGAGCACTACCTGTGTGACAGTGTAGACCCACGGTACTCGTCTGGAGGGTACCTCTGCAGGCTACTAGGGGGTGTGCACTACTGTGTATGGGTGGCATACCCCGGCGGGAAGCACTACTGTGTTTGGGTGGCTAGCCCGCGGTACTCGACAGGAGGAGTACCCCAGAAATCTTAGGTTAGTGATCATTACCTCGGAGTCGTGACAGGACCACTGTACACTCCAGAGACGGGGCTCTTCAGGAGTTACGGTTTGGATAATGAAAATCCTGGTTTGAGCTGAGTCTATTATCTTTGTGTTTACCTCATGATTGAGATGGGTCACTTGATAACTTAGGTATATGTATGGGCATATACCTGGGAAGTGGTTATCCATTTATTTCATGATCTTTGGGTTTCCTCTTGATTGAGATGGTTCACTTGATAACTTAGGTATATGTATGGGCATATACTTGGGTAGTGGTTATCCGTTGATTTCATGATCTTGGTGTTTTCCTGATGATTGAGATGGGTTACTTGATAACTTAGGTATATGCATGGACATATACCTAAGTAGAGGCTATCTGTTGAGATCTTCTTTGTGGTTATCCATCTTGGTTTAGTCAGACCTTGAGGGTCTCGGGGTCCCTATTGAGTATCGTTATACTCACCCCTGCACGGGCTATGCCCGCACCTCGTTGTGTTGGTTGCAGACGACGGGCAGTGCTAACAGTGGCCGAGTGTTCGAGGACTAGACGGTACCCGGAGGTGGACCACACGACGAGTAAGTATCTAGAGGTGGACTTCACGGTAAGATGATACTCGGAGGAGGTTGACGGGCGAGAGCATTTTGGAGGCTATCTGTACCTACCCTTCAGGTAGGACCCATGGTGGACGATCCAAGAGCTACGCCTTCTGTACCTACCCTTTAGGTAGGATCTGAGGAGGACGACCCAGGGGCCGCTTCCGTTTTTCCTGCTTTTGTCTTTTTCTGTGTAATATAATCTCTTTTTCCAGATATCACCAATCTAGTGGGTTTCATGCATGTTCCATCAATCCATATGTTCTATTTCTCATTCTTTAACATCCTGAAATTGATCTTTCTTTGAGAACACCATAGTTGTGGATATATCTAGGCAATATAATTTCCATCATTGGGCATGAGATATCAAATTCCATATAAGTGAAAAATCATTTCTTGCATTATTCATTAATGCAGTATTAATCGTGATACACCCAACAAATCATACCTCACCATGAACATATATCCTCACAGTTTTCATAAATACATCTAATTGATTGAGTCATAAGAACCATTCATAATAATATTAAATTCTACGGTCAAATTCGCACATCCATGGATAATAACATCCATTGACACTTATAAATTTGGATTTCCTACTGGCAGATCTTTTTCTCATAATATTCTCCTGGATATTACCAAGGGTGCACACTATCATAAGGTGAATCAATCATTCATGAGTCCCCACCCTTGATATCCTGTATCATTTATATACCATAAAATGATATCATCAATCCATAGAATATATATTCAAGAATAATTTCACGGCACTTCTGAATGCTAATCATAGTAGGGATCCTTTATGACAATTTTCAGTGAATGATATTCTTAGGACACTATCACATACTATGTCACAGATATGAACAATCATTATGTTATAAGGATTTTAATAATATTCATCCAATGAATAAAAGTTTATCATAAAGTAAAAATAAGTTGGTTTCTAGGGAAAAAACGCCAATAGAATATCACTTGCACTAGATTCAACTACTAACAACATTATGTCCCCTAGCTCTCGTACGATATTCATGCTTCTGCTGCGATAGGACTTTAGTCAATGGGTCCACCATGTTCTCTTACATGGACACTATTCTCACTATAACTTCACCCCATTGACAGAAATCCCTCATGAGGTGATACATTTAGAACATGTGCTTTTTCAACTGGTGTGCCCTTATCTACTTTACAAGATCCACCGCTGTTGTATTGTCACAATACAATGTAATGATATCCTTACTACTAGGTAACACATCAATCTTCTGGAAAAAATTATGAATCCTAATAGCTCCATGGCTGCATTAGAAGCCACTATATATTCGGACCCTTCTATAGAGTCAGTGACAACCAGCTATATTGAAATCTTACTACTTCGAGCTACTACGTTGTGGAAAAAAACATATCCTAATTGAAACATCAGATCATTTTGATCAGTCTAAAAAATATCAACTGAATACCCTCTAATGAAAATATCCTCATCTCCTCGACACATAAGGATTATATCCTTAGTTCTTCTTAGATACATAAGGATTTTCTTAACATCAATCCAATATTTTTCTCCAAGATTCGCTTGATATTTTCTTACCATGTGTAATGCATAGGCAACATCAAGTCTACTACATAACATTGAATACATGACAAATCATATCATTGAATCATATTTAATCTTTCTTATCCACTATTTCTTGTGTAGTCCCAAGAGACACATTTTCATGGAAAGAATTATACTTTGTGATACAAGAACCAAACCTATATTGGATTATTCCATACTAAATATATTTAGTATCTGGTCAACATTTTTAATTGTACATAGCCCAAGAAGCCTCTTGGATCTAACAAAAATTGATCTTGATCCCTAGAATGTAGGCTTCTTTGCCTATTTCCTTCATGTTGAAGTAATTTCTTAACCAGTCCTTTATAGAATAAAATATTGTTATGGAATTTCCAATAAGAAATATGTCGTCAACATACACTATTTTGATAACAACAGCATTCCCATTAAACTGATTGTAAACACATGTCTCACAATCATTATTAATGAAAATAAATTCTCATATGGAATCATCAAATTAGATGTTCCATGACTTGTATTCTTGCTTTAATCTATAATTGGATCTGTATAAATTTCATACCCTCATTGTAGCACTAGGTTTCACAAACCCTTCTGGTTGTATCATAAAGACTTCTTACTAAAGGTTACCATTAAGGAATGTTATTTTGACATCCATCTTATAAATCTCATAGTATTGGAAAGATGATTTGGAATGTATGATTCTTATGGATTTTAACCTAGAAATTGGAGAAAATACTTCATCATGGTAAATTACATTATGTTGTTTAAAAATTTTATCCAATGTCATGTATTTATAGATACTAACATGGCATTGAGTGTCCAATTTATTCGTGAATATTCATTTACACCCAATAGTATTTACATCAACTCAAACATCAACTCAAACCTAGACTACATTCTGATGCATGGAATCCATCTCAAAATTCCTAGTTTCAAGCCATATTGTAGCTTATGATCTTTCTAATACTTTCTTGAAAGAGATATGGTCATCCTTGTCTGACAATAACGAGTCACCATCCTCAGTAGTAAGGTTACCATATCTCTCTGGTTCCCTTACCTCTCTTGTACTCACATGAAATAATTTTGTTTCAAGAACTACATATTCCATCGGGTCCTGTGGAACTTATTCATGTACAGAATATTTTTTATCTTTATCATCAACTTAATCAAAGTCATTCTTTCTCCCACTATCCTATTTTTAGGATGCTTTCCATATTAAGAAGTAATGCATGTATGATAGTGGTTAATTTCTTGTTTGAGGGATTTTATAGGTAGTATCCCTTTATTCCAAAGGGATACCCTATAAAGATACACTTTTTGCCTTATAGTTCTATTTTGTTTCCTGATAAATCCTTAACAAATTGATCACATGACCATAAATTTTTATAGGAAAAAGTGGGTTTCTTTCCACTCCATAGATTGAAGGTAATCCCATTTTCCTCTGTATTTGGTACGTGGATTAATTTTTATGCCCTATTTTTCAATGAATATACCCAAAAGGATAATGGAATATCTGCACTGCTCATCATTGATAGCACCTTGTCCAACAAGGTACGGTTCCTCCTTTCACACCATTCCATTATAGTGTATAAGGTGTAGTGAATTGAGATAGAATCCTAGACTCCCATAAAAGTACGATGAACTCATCATTATGATATTCTCCACCATGATCTGATCAAAACATATTTATCTTCTTAACAAGATAATTGTCTACCTCATTCACGAACTCCTTGAATTTATCTAAGGACTCGAACTTATACCTCATTATGTAGTAATATACATATCTAATCAATTCATCTATAAAATTAATGAACTATGAATATCCACCTTGACATTCTACTAGTAGTGTTCTACAAACATCAGTGTGTATCAATCCTAGAAGTGTTTTTTACCTTTCACCCTTTCCACCAAATAGTGTTTTTTCCATTTTCCTGTGTAAACAGGTGTTACATCTATCGAGTGGTTTTAGTACAGAAGTGTCTAAAAACCATCCCGATAGAGAATTTTCATGATCTACTCATTTACATGATCAAGATGGTGATGCCAAAAATGGGTGTTGTATGAGCCATGTGAACATGGTTCATTATACATTTACAACACTTGAATCTCAGAATTTATTATTTATAAAAGAATTTTAAATGTGTTATATAATAAATTATTTTTCCCTTATAAATGTAACTATATTTATTTTCAAAAATGAATATAAATCCATATGTATCTAACCATTTTTAGAAATTATGTTCTTGGAAATACTAGGTATGGAATAAGATCCATGTAAATTCAAAATTATTCCCACCAGCATTGTGATATGGTAGTCACAAATGGAATTATAATACATCCTCTCACCATTGGAATCTTGTAGATTCACCTGTCCTCTAAAATTTTTCCAAAATCTACATGGTTCCTACATTTGAATACAGATGTGAGATCCAAATGCTATATCTAAAACCCAATGATTATAAATGGAAATATTTCACTCAATAATGAATGTACCTTTGGCATCCCCATTCCTCCGGATACGGTTCCTTTTCCAGTGACATGAAACGACACAAGAAAAAATTACATCCCCTTTATCCTTGCCCTACCTCTGGATCTTTTTCTTCACGGTCGAATGGTTCTCAGGAGCTTTAGACTATTTATAAATCTTAGTCCCTTTGCCATATCCTTCCACTTCTTATTAACCATGGGGGAAATGGGATTATCATGCCCCATGTTCTTATCCACTTGAACAATTAGGGTCATATGTTCTAATATGATCTTATCATTATTTATCATATTATAATTCACAATAAAACAAGATAAGGGCATAGTAATTAATGATTGTATGAGATCTTTACACAAATCATCCAGGAATTTAATCCCTAACATGTATAGATGTTAAATTTAGATAATAATGTCTACTACATGTGGTCCAACTCGCATAGAATCTCCATGATTAGTAATGAAAAATGTTTTGGATATCTCATACCTCTCATGTATTTCCTTCTCTTAATAGATATCCAAAACGTTATACCTCATGATATAAAAAACCTTTTCCCCATGTTTCTCCAAGAGATTATTTATCATGGATGATAGAATGAGGATGAAAACATCTATATCATCATTGAAATATTTCTCATACATAGAGATTTTCTCATCACTTTCTTGGTATCCAGGTGAAACTATTAAAGGATCTTATATCACATAATGTTTCTTCTCATAGAGAATGATATCCCAAAGGTTCCATTTCCAATACTACAAATTATTACTGAGGAAAATTTTTTCCTTCTTGAGTTTGGATCGTAATGATATGTTTGATTTAATTTTTATAGTTTTTTCTAAAAAAATAGATCAATGGAGTTTTAGTACATTACCATGATAAATCAAGAGAAATTAATTAATTAATAATTATTTGTCTCCCATTATTTTTTCGAAAAACAATATCCCTCACCATTGGCTTTAGAATATCCTGTTTACTGGAAATTATAATGGAAAGGATCCAAATTTCCCTTTCTATTCCCATTACTAGGTTTAGTCAAGAACTGTGAATGGTTTTCGGTAGTAATTTCAAATTCCAACTACATTAACCCATATCACCTTGATCTGTTGAGTGGACTCCGCAATCCTATAATCCATAATTTGGGATTTCCTCATCATTTGCCTCAAAATTACACCATGTCCTTCTCTGGAAGTCAACAATTGATGTAATATATGTTAATTCAACCACAAAATTCAAATTATAATACATCAATAATTGAAATTCCCCAAACTAGTGTTGGTTATGAAAATTAAACTATGGTTCAATTTTAACAGAAGTAATGGGAGGCTATACCAAATTAATATTTAATTGAGGGATTTTATCCATTATGCATAAATTTACACTTATTATCTTTCCACGAGATTGTTAATATTAAGTGGGATATACTTAAGTGATTAATCCGGTATAGATAATATTTATGGATAAGCCATTTTATTTTAGTTCAATCTTGTATTCTTTTTAGTTCATTATTTATGTGATTGCACCAAACATCCATAATGAATTACCATAAAACAAACATAAATAAATTAAGTGTTTGATCATGAGATTTACTATTGGTTATTTTATCCAATGGTTGATAAACTAACCCTGACTTAGGGGATAAACACCGTGATCTATATTAGGTTTGTGTTTAATGATTTCCAATTTTCAACCTTTGTATCTACTTGGATTGGATTCTTCATAACTCTTAACTTGAACTGCCTCCACTATCTTATGAGCTCAATCAATTACATATGTTTTTAGCTCACGTGCAGTTGAGTTTTAAAATGGGTTTTACAAAAATGGATCCATGGGAACCCTAGCCTTATATATTAATGTGGAGAAGGCATGCATACCAACAATTTTAATTTAATAAATAAATTCAAAGTGAACCAATCACATAAAAAGGTTTAGAATATCACATGATAATCCACATACCTGAAACAAATTACACATTTAATAAAAATATAATTCAATTCTTCAATCATTCTTATTAGGATAAATTATGGTTGAATCGATTAATCATTATCCTTAATTAATTATTCATTTTTATGTTAATCCTTTTCTGAATTTCCAAGAGATTCCCAATCATTGTACATAATATGTACATTGGTGTAAACCCAGTGAATAACCATCCAAAAATAAGCATCATGTATTTATACATGTATACACAATACTATTTGTGACATGTAGCATGCCCATATAATTATAATTGGTGTACAACTCATACAGGATGTGAAGATCTTTGAACATTATAGATATGTTAATTATATATATATATATCATACACATATCACATGTTGTGTCCCAACTCTATGACCACACGAAGGTATATGTCTCAAGGTTTTACATAATATAGTATTAAATTTTTAAACTTCTGTAATATGGAAATAGTACACGACGTGCAGATTTGACAACATTGTGTGTACCCTCCTCACCATCAATTTGATGTTCATGCCTAGGGAAATGGTTTGTGAGAGGTACTCTCTAAATCATCAGAGTACACAAAATTTCTAGTGGTTCATATGTCGTGTCGACTCTATGTTACACAATTACCATCTAGGAAAGCCATGTATCTGACACATGACCTGACCCTGACACGAAGGGACTACATGCCATGTCTAGTTGGCCACACGGTGTGTCGTCTGGATGATCTTGAGCCAGTTTGTCCTGGTCAACACATAGTGTAAGAATTAAATACATCATGTTTCATTAACACAAATGTCTTGAGTAATTATCGAATTACTCTAGGCGCATTGAACACAACTACATTGTGTGTAATCCATATTATACGGTGTGTGTGGTAGATTACATGTGGTGTAATTCCAAATACATGGTGTGAACTATCTTATTACCTGGATAGAATTGATGGTGCTTCTTGATGAGATCTTCTATTAAATTTCAATCCTAAAATTATTCTTTTCTTTTAAATATCTGAGAAATAGTAAGGGATGAATAGATCTCGAGATTCAGATTACAATAATGATTAATATTGAATTGAAGAAATAAATTATTAAAGCATAAATTTTCAATGAATTATTTAAATAATTATAAATGAAAATATGACCCTAATGATACCACTTATAGTTTCTAGGAACAGTGGTAGTTTAGGATGGCTATGAAACTATATTTACAGATTTCCTTGATCGGTCATTAATCATGGATCAATATGACGATAAAAGACTATATCAATGAAATTGAATCAATGAAAAAATACAATTGAGAGAACCCGGAATGGATAAGAGAGGATAGAAATATTTTGTTATAATTAATTTAATTTATTTAAATAATTTATTCCAAAGTGATTATTTCTTCAATTATGAATTCCGCCATGGGTCAGAGGTGCGGGTTTGTTGCGATGTAAAATCCAAGGATAGGATTCCTCTAGTGGTGGTCTACATGTGATCAACATATCTCTAGACATCACTAGAGGATTCTCTAGGAGCTAGCATAGAAGATCCAAGCACATGTGATGTCCACCATTGATTGGCTTGAGAATAGCTTCCGAATCATTTTCCTTGATCTGGTGTAGGAGGATCTCTCTCATTATATAAAGAGTTCATAGAGAGGTAAGAGTTCTCTAGGCTCGAGATACTTTCTCCAAGGATTTTATGCACAAATTGATTGGTTAGCCAGTGGATTGACCCCTTAATTAATTAGTGAATAATTACATAATGAGGAATTTAATTCACTAGGAAAGAAAAAATAGTAAACCCATGTGCTATTACTGATTTTATTATTCAATGTGAAACCACTATTTCAAATAATAATAACAATGATATTATTTCCATGAAATGTCCTTAACTTTCAAGTGGTATTTAAATTTTATTTAAGAAAATAATATTTAATAATTTTTTTCTCACTGGACCCATAACCTAGTCCGCTAATCCTCCACAATATCTACTAGTCCTTGAAAAATGAATTTTATTTATAAAATAAAAATAATTTCATTATTTGTCGATAAATAAAGATTCCATCTACAATATATTCTCTGGAATAAATATTGACAAAATAAATGTGATTATTCATACTTCAATATTTAGTAAACCAAAACCAAGAAAAATATTGATTAAACCTGTTGAATAAAAAATGTATGATTTAACAGAGATATTGGAATCACATAGTGTGTGACCCTCTAAGAATCATTCTCATTGGAATTTGAATAGATTTTCTGGAAGTCCAATATTACTTTCTATCAATATGTTAAATCACCCAAGAGAAATAAGATGATGTTGCAACCAAATTTCACCTCATATGAACACTTATCGTGTAATATAATTCCTTTTTCTGATATCTCCAATCATGCGGGTTCGATGCAAGTTCCATCAACCCTTGTTCTTGATTTCTTATTCATTGACTTCCTAGAATTGGACTTTCTTAGAGAGATCCATGACCATTGATTTAGTTAGGATATATTATTTCCATCAAAGGGAATGATATATCTACTTGCATTTAAGTGAAAAGTCCTTTCTCACATTATTCATTATTGCAGTATTACTCATGATGCACCAAACATATCCTACCTCACCGTGAAAATATATCATTATAGTTTTCATCAATAAATATATTTGTGTGGGTAATAATAGCCACTGATAATAATCATAAAGTATAAGGTCCAATACAAATGTACGTATATAAGAACATCCAATGACAATTATAAATGTGGATTTTCTACTGGTAGGTCTGTTTCTCATAATATCCTCCTGGATATTACAAAGGCTGCACACCATGTGAAGGTGACTCAAAGTTTCATGAGTCCCCTCCCCTGATAGAATATTTCATTTCTGTCCCTTAAAATGATATCATTCGGCCATCGAACATATATTGAAAATTAGTGTCATGACACTTATGGGTTGTCATAATAGTAGGGATCTTCTATGACCTTTAAGTAAGACATCTATTCTAATGACATTATAACATTCTATGTCCTGAAAAAGTATAATCATGGTCTACTGAAATGTTTTTTAATATTCATCCAATGAATAGAGATTTATCATAAAGTATAATTTAATTGGTTTGTAGGGCACCAAATACAACAAGTACTTACTTGTATATTCTTATCATCCACATCCATGATTCATAAAATGTAGTTCAAAATATTATTGACATTTTGTTTAAAGACATTTTTACTAATGATTTACTTTTTATATAAAATATCATTATAGTAATATTTCTGTCATTTTACAAATGATGTACCTAATGATCTTTTTGAAATACTAAGGAAAGGATGTTTTTTAACTTATACAGTGAGAGTAGATATTTTTAATCATTATGATGCCTTAAAATTTTTATTATTCCCTTACATGATTGAACAACTATTTTTTGAAGAAATGTATTCTTTTATGATTTTTTTTTAAATTATTTCAATTTAAGGAGGTTTAATTCTCTCAAAGTGTTTTAATAAATTTATTAGAGTATTTTCATCTATATCAACACCCTTTGCTGGATTTTATGCTTGATTTTGGATGATTAATGATAGTACAATCTTACATATAGTATTGAAGGTTTTATGATTTGTTTGAATATGGATGTTCTATTTTTATTCCATTCATGGTTAATGGTTAAAGTGTTATCATTTCATATGCTAGTATTAATACAAATTTTTATGTTATGTTTCACCCTTTTCATATAAGTAATGTATTGGGAATATTATGTAATGGATGGGACCTGATATATCCCCTTAATTGATTTTTAGATCTCATGAGATAAACTAGTATCTTGGAACAAGTACTTGACGGTATGGTGATGGTCTGGTTATAAGACTTTGATGGTATGGTTATGATGTCTAGCATTATGTGTTTCCTTGTTCTGATATTTTTTATTGATAATGAATGTGATTGTTAAATAATTATAATATCCATATGAATGTTTAAATGGAATTATATGATTTATTATTGAAATATTATACTGAATATTATGTTTAAAAGGAATGTGTTTTAGTTTTATACCCTTCCTTAAATGATTATTCTTATTTATGATAGTTTCTGATCTATTTTTTATCCTTATTGAGAAACTGGGATCACCCCTTTTCTTATGTTTCATTTTCCATATGATGAAAGGAAGTTTATTATTATTAACCTATAAGGATATTATATGGGATATGGGACTTTTTAAATGGGAAAATATGTTGTTTCCCAATTCAATATGTAACTTAAAACGTATGTTTGTGTTTATTTTTTCCAAAGCTACTAAACAGATTGGTCATTCTATAATGATCCTGCCTTATTACATACATAATATTGAATTTATCCTAGAAAAAACATCCTTTTATATTGAAGATCTTTTCATGTTTAGAGCTTTATAGAATTAGGACAGTATATTCATGACATTACACATTGTTACAGAGTGGATACCATAAAACAGTTTCCATTTTTTTCAAAATATAAAACATTACAACTTCAAATAAGACTCCTTGAAAATTCTTCAACATTTAACGTGTCTTATTTCCATGTATTATAAGTCCATTGACATGTGAAAAATCATTTAAAAACATGGGATGAGCACAAAATCTCAGTAAGGGATGAAAAAGGAAGGAAAGAGCACATTAGTCCATGAATACTCATAACGTATGAAAACATTTTCAGAAGACATGCTTGTTACTCATATATACTTACTTTGTGTGACATGAGATTCACACAAGATCCACCCAAAACCTGAGAACATAAATATAATAATTTAGTTATCTTGGGGAATTACTTACATAATCTTGTAACAATTCTTGGCCACTATATAATATGTAACCCTCACGACTACATTACTTTGTGTAACCATCACAGTTATACTTGGAGTAACCATACGGCTGACCTCCAACAAACACATACCCAATGAATTGGAGGGAAATATAACTCCCACCCTTCATCATAAATAATTCCCAAGAACCAAAACATAATCATACCACATGAATAATTCCATAAAAACATTACTTTGGAATTTGGTAAAACCGAATTTAAAAAGTGGAATTTTTTAAAGAAAATCCCCTTATAAATATCATACAATTGAAGAGAGACATAATAGTGTGGATGGAGTATGTCTATATACTGTAAATACACATAATAAAACATAATATAATCATAACCCATCACAAAAACAATTTAAATTTCACATAAATAATGATGTAGAAGGTTAACCCAAAGAATGGAAATCGGGATAAGAATTCCCACCCCTCAGGTCTGTCTTACTTCCAAATTGTTTAATCCCCTTTTATAATGGTTAAAAGTGTGTTATTAATATTTTACAGAAACATTTTCCTGTTTATAACATCTTATATAATCATTTAATAATATTATTTCACCCTTAATTATTAGTATTTTTCCCTTTTCACTGTTTTTGGGTGAGTTCTTAACATGATTTCCATGATTGGTTCATGATGTACATTCTTGTAGATTGGAAGTGAAACTCAAGAATTGTAATGGAGTAGTATTTAAATATATCCAGTAACATAAATTATTCCTTTCACAATTTTGAATTCTTACATGTGGGTTATTCGTATGGTAGAACATTAATGATGTTCGTTTAGATCATTTTACTGGTTATTTGATAATAACAAACTCATTTTCCCTTATAAATTAGAAACATGAGTAAAACATAATTCTAGAAAAATGGGTGAGTCATAACTCATAGATTATAACCTTTTTCAACCATATAAATTTTTTAATGACCATACTTGAATGAATTAATGGATTTTGAAATCACATCGTCCACGATGTCGGTAATTCGACACAAAAGGACAATGTTTTTATTCCTTAAATAAGTGGGAGAGGAGAATAATAATTTTGAGATATTTTCCATAAACATGATAAAATATATAATATACATGATTTATGGAGATTTAATTCCTCTTGGGTAAGGAGATATGAAAAAATAATAAGGAATGAACCCAAAATAAAATAATAATTTTGAAATCGGTTACAAAAATTCGGTAGCCTAACGGGTACGCAACATGGTTTTAGAAAATATTAAAAAATTAAGGTACAAGGGTCACCCATCCAAAGAAGAATAATAATATATAGTAGATCATGAATAAGATGAAAATAATAATATGGTATGGAAACTTGAAATATATACCACATAAAAGAAAGCATGAATGGAAAAAAGAAAGAAATTGGGAATTTTCTTATCTTGTAGAGTAACCCTTAGAACATGAAGGTTGGGACCTTGGGGGCTTGAGGAAACCTTGAGAGGACTACTATGAAGTTAATGAGGCCTGATCTTCGTTGAGAGAGTATTGGGAATGAATTAAATGAAGGGATGAGTTGGTATTTATAGGAAAACTGATGGATTATTTTAATAATTTTCAAGGGACACCTCTTGAGTGGTATTTACAAAACCATGGGCTTACCCATGATATTTGACCATGTTATAATCCAATTGGGAAACCTCACATATTACTTAACTATAAAAAAGTAGACCAAATTTATGACATCATTATTATATCATTAATGATGTCATTAATACACCGAAACTAAAAACTGGATTTTTACTATTCACCGAAAATTCAACTGTTTCAGAAAAATTCCGAAAATTCACCTTAACCATTTATCGACGAGTATATTTAAAAAATGAAGTCCATTTTTTGAAAATAATTTTACAATTATTATTAATTTAATTTTTATATAAAAGCATTCTTAATTAAAAAACTAACAATTCTATTTCTGTAACTACTTCTATATCACAATAAAAAACTAACCTATATGATATTATATTAAATCATTAATAAAATAAAATATTAATAAAATTTACTATTCATTAGGGTCATATCACTATTCATATTAATATTCATAATGGTATGTTACTATTCACTAAAAAACAAGTTGGTCTCAATAGACTCCAAATAACATACAGAACACAAATGTAGATGCCAGTTTCCTGAAATTCAGAACATAGAAGTAAAAAAGTTATTTTTTAAAGGATAATTAAAAATATCTATTTAAAAACAATGTTACATGAATTTATATTTATTTTTATAAAAAAATGGGGTGTTACATTTTACCCGCCTACTTGAAATTGCATCCTTGCAATTTTATTTTCTTATTAAACAACTGAGGGTATTTTTCCCTCATAGAATTTTCAGAATCACTTGTTGCTTCTTCAACCATGTGGTTTCTCCACAAAACCATTACCTTGTGGATTGCATTATTCCACAATACATGTTCTCTTTGATCATGAATCTGAACTGGTTTATCTTCATAAGAAAGGTTCTCTTCCAGCTGAACTGCTTCTGGGCTCAAGACATGTAATGAATCTAGCACATACTTTCTCAACATCGAAACATTAAAAACATTGTGTACCTGAAACAAACTTGGAGGCAATGATATTCGGTATGAAACTTTTCTGAATTTCTCCAATATTTCAAAAGGATTGATAATGCATGGACTTAGTTTTCCTTTCTTACCAAAACGCATCACACTTTTCCAAGGAGAGACTTCAATAAAAACATGGTCTCCAAACTAGAAAAAGAAGTCTTTCCTTCAATTATCTGCCTAACTTTTCTACTAGCTCTAAGCTGTCCTCATGTGCTGTTGGATCATTCTCACTTTCTTAGCCACTTCATCAACTAATTTTGGCCCAATCAACTTTCTTTCACTGACTTCATCCCAAAACAATGGAGCCCGACACCACTTTCCATACAAAGCCTCAAAAGGTGTGATATGAATACTAGAATGAAAACTATTATTATAAGAAAACTCAACTAATGAAATATGCTGATCCCAACTTCCCTGATTTTACATTGAAAAATCTCTAAGCATATCCTATAAATTTTAATCATTTTTTCTGACTACCCATCTGATTTGGATGAAAATTTGTACGAAAATTTAACACTGTGCCCAACGACTTCTGAAGTCCCTTCCAAAAGTTAGAAGTGATCCTGGGATCTCTGTCAGATAAAATGAAAAGAGTAACTCCATGTAACCTGACAATATCCTTGAGGTAAAATCGAGAAAGCTGATCCAAAGGCATTATATCTCGAAATGATAGAAAATGTGAAGACTTTGGTAGCCAATCAACAATAACTCAAATAGCATTGTTGCCTTAAGAATTCTTTGGTAGCCCCACCACAACGTCCATAGATACATTCTCCCATTTCCACTCTGGCACTGGAAAAGGCTAAAGCATCCCCTTAGGTAACTACCTCTATGCTTTAACCTATTGATATGTCAAACATTTCAGGGTAAAATCAGCAATGTCTCTTTTCATTCTATCCTACCAATAATACTCCTGAAGGTCTCTAAACATCTTAGTACTGCCAGGATAAATAGAAAATGGAGAACTATGAGCTTCACACAACAAATCTTTCATCTACTGAGGATCACTAGGCACACACAACATTTTTCCAAATCTGAATACACAATCATTATCAAGATTAAATTCTAGAAACATACCCATTTTAACATATTCTACCTTTTTATATAGCTCACAATCTTCCTTTTGCGCGAGCTTAATTCTTTCTGACAACGAAGACCGCACTGAAACCTGAAACAAAACAGAGGTATTCCCTGCACCACCAACTTCTAAGGAAAAATTGAAAAAATCATTAATCATGAGATCATGTTCCAAACGTAGCATTATTAATGATGCGTGTTGTTTTCGACTTAAGGAATCTGCCACTTTGTTTGTTTTCCCAGGATGGTAATTGATGGTGCAGTCATAATCCTTTATCAGTTATATCCATCTTTTCTACCTTGTGTTTAATTACTTCTGAGTAAATATATACTTTAGACTTTTATGGTCAATATATATTTGGCATTTGGTTCCCTATAGATGATGCCTCCATATATACAAAGCAAAAAACTGCATGCCAATTCCAAATCATGTGTGGGATAATTTGTCTCATGGGGTTTAAGTTGTCTCGAAGCATAGGCAATTACATTATCATTCTGCATCAAAACACAACCAAGTCCCTTCAAAGAATAATCATTGTAGATTAGAAACTCACCATTTTGGGAAGGTAAGGCCATAACTAGAGAATTCACCAATCTCTTCTTCAGTTCCTGAAAACAAACATCGTATTCCATTATCTAAAAAAATTTATCCCCTTTCTGTGTTAACTTAGTTATCGAGCTAGATGACCGTGAAAAGTTATTAACAATCCGTCAGTAATAACGTGTTAAGACCAGAAAACTACAAATCTCTATAACATTTGTGGGTCTTGGTCATTCATCAACTACTATTGTTTTGTAATGATCAATTGTTATTCCATCTTTAATTACAATGTTCCCAAGAATAGAAATCTGCTGCAACCAAAAATCACACTTTCTGAATTTTCCATAAATTATCTTTTCGTTTAATGTTTTTAAAACAACCCTTAGATATTTTTCATGCTCCTCTTTATTTTTAGAAAATACGAGAATGTCATGAATAAATACAACCACAAACTTATCCAAGAACTCATGAATTACACTATTCATAAGATTCATGAATACAGCAGGTGTATTAGTTAATCCAAATGGCATAACATCAAATTCATAATTCTCATATATAGTATGAAAGGCTGTTTTTGGTATGTCATCCTCCTTCACCTTTAGCTGATGGTATCTATATCTCATGATAATCTTGGAAAAGTACTAAGCTCCCTGGAGCTGATCAAACATTTCATCAATATGAGGAAAATGATACTTGTTTTCAACAGTGATGTTATTCAAAGCTCTATAATCAATGAAAAGTCTCATAGAACCATATTTTTTTTAACAAACAAAACATGAGCTCCCCATGGTGAAGTGCTAGGATTATTGAATCCTTTGTCAAGAAAATCCTGCAACTAATTTTTCAATTCAAGAAGTTCTATTGGAGCCATATGATATGGGGGTGTTGAAATTGGCTTAGCATCGAGAACTACGTCAATTGTAAATTCGACTTCTTGATCAGGTATGACACAGAGTAACTCATCAGGAAAAACTTTATGTTACTCATTTACCACTAGCACATCATTAATTTGAACACTTACCATGTTTTCAACAATATGAGCAAGATAACTTTCATTTCCATATTTCAATAGTTTCTCAACTTCCTGATATGTTATCAATTGTATTTGTTCATTCTTATATACAAATTGAAACTCTTTCTGAATAAAAAATTCTTTAGCTTTACAGTCAATCTTAGCATGATAATCAGAAAGCCAGTCCATCCCCATAATAACATCAAACTCGACTAAGTGTAAAACAACAAGGATTGTAGGTAATGTATTTCCACAAACCATAATATAAAGATTATTATAATTACTCTTTTCTATAGCGTTTCTCCTTGGTGTTTTAACAACATGTTTGGGTCTCATTTTTTGATGTGATATTTCCAATTTACCAGTAAATTTCTCAGAGATGAAGGAATGTGTCGACCCTGTATCAAACAAAACTTTAGAAAAATCTGAGTGAACAAACAAAGTACCTGATACAACTTTATTGGTTTTCCCAACATCTACTAACATAGTCACAAAGGATCTCACTAAACCATTCCTCTGGTAGTCTGGATTCTTTGCATCATTCGAATCTCTCTTTGGGAAGACATTTTCATAGTGACCCATCTCACCACATTTAAAACACTTTATAGTTTTCTTATCATGATTATTCATAGGATCATTTTCATTGAAATATCGGGCCATATGTCCAAACTCACTGCATTTAAAACACTTCCGAGTTTTTCTAAGGCATTCCCTAGGGTGTTTCATTCCAAAATTTTCACAAACTGGAAATTTAATTTTCTTACCATCAGATTTCTTTGGTTGATTCTTACCCATTTCCTACAAACTGGAACTCTTCTTATCTTTGTTTCCAAAATGCACATGATCATCATCAAACTCCATATCTACCATCTTAGCACATCGGAAAAGTTTCTCATAACTCTTGAATTCACGAGTGGCCAGTTCCCTTCGATACCTTGAATTCAATCCTGAGTAAAAGTGGCTGATTTTGATATCAAGATCCAGAATATGATTTGGGGCATACCTTGCCATTCTGGTGAAGTTAGCTTTATACACATCCACTGATTCTTTTTCCTTCTATTTCAATTCATGGAATTGCATCTCCATTCTTAGTCGCACCACCTTAGGAAAATATTTTTCAAGGAAAATACTTTTAAATTCATCCCACTCTAAGGCATCTAAATCCTCTCTACCGCTGATATTCCTTACCATTGACCACCACTGATCAGCTTCCCCTTCAAAATGATAAATAGAAATACTTACCTTTTGATTGTATGAACATCCCATAACATTAAATATCTTTTCAAGGGATTTGATCCATCTTTCAGCCGCTATTTGTAACTCTATTGGTTCTCTTTCATGGTTGCCACCACCATTTATTTTCTATGTTAGCTGAGCCATTTACTATCACAAACTGGTGAGTTCCAATCCCTACCATTCCAGGATATAGTTCCAGAAGGATTTCATTCTTTCACTACCTCTCTGCTTCAGCATCCATGTTTCTTCTGCGTACAACCATTCTGAACAGACATATCTTAGATGAAGCAACATGGTAATCTTTAAATTCTATAACATATTAAACAGAGTGAAAGTCCTTTATGGTATTCTATTAACATCACCCTAACCCCTAATGTTATATAAACCATCCTCTGATACCAACTATAAAGACCCAGCCTTATTACATACATAATGTTGAATTTATCCTAGAAAACACTTCCTTTTACATTGAAGATCTTTACATGTTTAGATATTTAGAGAATTAGGACAGTACATTCATGACATTACACATTTTTTAGAGTGGATACCATAAAAACCCTTTCCATTTTTTTCAAATACAGAACATTAAAAATTAAAATAATACTCCTTGACAATTTTTCAACATTTAACGTGTCTTCCTTCCTTGTATTACATAACCATTAACCTATTAAAATCAAATAAATACATGGGATGAGCACAAAATCTTAGTAAGGGAAGAAAAATTATGTAAAGAGCACATTAGTCCATGAATACTCTTAATGTATGAAAATATTTTCTTAAGACATGGTTGTCAATCATATATACTTACTTTGTGTAACAAGAGTTTCACACAAGATCCACACAAAACCTGAGAACATAAAAATAATCATAGAGGTATCTTGGGGCATTACTTACATAATCATGTAACCATTCGTGGCTACCTTATAATCTGTAACCCTCATGGCTACATTACTTTGTGTAACCATCGCAGTTACACTTAGGGTAACCATATGGAAATCCTCCAAAATACACAAACCCAATGCATTGGAGGGAAATATAGGTCCCACCCTTCATCATAAATAATTTCCAAGAACCAAAACATAATCATACCACATGAATAATTCCATAAAAACATTACTTTGGAATTTTGTAAAACCGAATATAAAAAGGGATTTTTATAACGAAAAGCCCATTATAAATATCATACAATTGAATAGAGAATTATTATTGTAGATTGTGTATGTATATATAATCTAAATAAAAATAATAAAACATAATATAAATAGAAACCATCACACAAAAAATATTAAGAGCACATATATAATGAAGTAGAAGGTTAACCCAAAGAATGGAAATCGGGTTAAGAATTATCTTACCTTAGGTTTGCCTTACTTAAAACATGGTTAAACCTCATGTATAATGGTTAACATATTGTTATTAATATTTTAAAGGTACATGTTCATGTTTATAACATCTTATATGATCATTTCAAAACATCATTTCATGCATAATTGTTAGTATTTTACCCTTTGCACTATTTTCGGGTGAGTTCTTAACATGATTTCCATGATTGGTTCATGATGGACATTCTTTTCGATTGGAAGTGAAACTCAAGAATTGTAATAGATTAGTATTTAAATATATACAGTAACTAAAATTATTCCATTCATTATTTAAAAATCTTACATGAGTATGATTCATATGTTTGATCATTAATGATGTTCGTTTAGATCATTTTAGTGGTTATTTGATAATAACAACCTCATTTTGTCTTATAAATTTGAAAAATGAGTAAAAAATAATTCCAGAACCATGGGTGAGTAATAAAACATATATAATAACCTGGTTAAATCATATAAATGGTTTCATGACCAGAATTTAATGAATTAGTGGATTTTGAAATCACATCGTCCACGATGTCGGTAATTCGACACAAATGGAAAATGTTTTTATTCTTTAAATAAGTGGGAGAGGAGAAGAATAATGATGAGTAATTTTATATAAACAAGATATAATATAGAATATAATATATTTCTGGATATTTCATGCCTCTTGCGTAAGGAGATATGAAGAAATAATAAGGAAAGAACTCAAAATAAAATAATAATAGTGAAATCACTTTCAAAAATTTGGCAGCCTAACAGCTACGCAACATGGTTTTAGAAAATATTAAAAAAAGAGGGGATAAGGTTCAACCAACCAGAAATGAATCATAATATAGTTTAGATCATTAATAATAAGGAAATAAGAATATGGTATGGAAACTTGAAATATATACCACAAAAAAGAGAACTTGAATGGAAACAAGAAAGAAATTGAGAATTTTCGTACCTTGTAGAGTAACCCTTAGAGCATGAAAGATGGGACCTTGGGGCTTGAGGAAACCTTGAGAGGACTACTATAAAGGTACAGAGGCTAGATATTCGTTGAAGGATAATTGGGAATGAATTAAATGAAGGGAATAGTTGGTATTTATAGGAAACGTGAGGGATTATTTTAATAATTTTTAACGGACACCTCATGTGTGGTATTTACAAAAACCGGGGATTTCCCATGGTATTTTCCCATGGTATAAGCCACTTAGGACACCTAAAAAATTATTTAACTATAAAAAAGTAGAAAAAATTAATGACATCATTATTATATCATTAATGATGTCATTAATACACCGAAACTAAAAACTGTATTTTTTACTATTCACTGAAAAATCAACTATTTCAAAAAAATTCCCAAAATTCACCCTATCCATTTATCAAAATGTTGATTTCAATAATGAAGTCCATTTTTTGAAAATAATTTTCTAAAATTATTAATTTAATTTTTAAATAAAAGCATACTTAATTCAAAAATTAACCATTCTAATTTTGTAACTACTTCTATATCGTAATGAAAAACTAACCTAGATGCTATTATCTTAAAGCCATAATGAAATAAAATAATTATAAAATTTATTATTCATTAAGGTCATATCACTATTAATATTAATATTCATAAGGTTATTTTACTATTCACCAAAAAAGTTAGTCTCAATAGACTCCAAATAACATACTGAACACAAATGTAGATGATAGTTTCTTGAAATTCAGAACATAGAAGTAAAAAAGCTATGTTGTATAGGATGAATAAAAATGTCTATTTAAAACAAAGTTCAATGAATTTATATTTATATTTAGAGAAACATGGGGTGTTACACCTTCAATATTTTATTTTCTTTTGATTATTCCAATGTAATAAAATAATGAACTGACTATAGGAAACTGGGTTTAGGGTGTTACATTACCAGATTTCATTTATTCATCATCATGAGAAAGAAGGGTTACTAACCCAAGAAGAATTTGGAATGGGGAAACATTATGTGTATAATGGAAATGGATATTTTCAAAGGATAAAAAAATTGAATGACGTTTCCATAAATCGTGTATATTGACAATGTCGTAAAATGAAGAATATATAATTTTTAATCAATTTTTTTCCTGGGAAAAATGTATTGGATTTATAATTCTATCAACGATTAGATTCATACCTTTTTAAAGGATTTTCTTCTTTATGATGTAGAAAATCCCTCAAACCACTATATAAAATGGATGTTAGTTGTAGAACATAGATTTTCAAGAATACAAAATCCATAAATTCTTGAAATAATGCAGCTTATTCTGGGAGGAAACTCTTGAATGGAATGATTGTATAAAATGAGGGATAGCTTAATAGAACCCAAAAGCTAATGGATAAACATATCGTGTTCCACATAATTTCATGTGGAACTCTCCATTAATCCCCAGTGTCTAGAATCATTTATTCTCTGATGAAATTGTAATAAAAATGTGATGGAAATATATTGAGAGAAAAAAGAATAATGATGAATTAGTTCAACCTGTACATATATTTTATGAGAAGATATTTGTTTCTAAATATCTCTATTTCATACCTAATTTTCATAATGTGAGTTTTTTTCATTCATGGGAAAATTTCATTATGTTTTGGATGATTTTTATATCACACAACACATGGGTATTTTTCATAAACATCTATAACCTTCCTCCATGGATGTGTATGAAGAAAAACAACCTCTTTCATGTGTATACTATTATTTGGATATTTTGATCCTAACAATGATATAGATGTATAAATGAAACATTTAATAATATATTTCAAAAATTATTTGAATGTGGTTGTGCACACATACGTTCAGGTTTGAAATACAAATTTCATATGTGTGTTGCACTTATGTGGATGATCAATGATTTTCCTAATTAGTGAATGTAGTCTAGATGAATCCATAAGGGAGAACTATCTTGTCCTGTTTTTAAGAATAACACATTCTTTAGATGGAAATAATATCATTATAGATTTTTATTTATGGTAATTGATGAATATAAACAATGGGAAATCCATATATGAATAATCATTAAACATTTTACAATACCATGGTGACTAATAGTCCACCTCATTGTGAGTCTAAAACTGACATGCTTAATGAATTACAATATTTAATTTTTCACATTTTGAATAGGGTAAGATAAAATATAGAAAGAGGAAGACTGTTTCCACTAAAACATGTTACAATTGGAAGAATATGAGTATCTTCTTTGAGTTTCCTTAGTTGTCAACCAATTTTTTACATCATTCCAAAAAGTAATGTACATTGATAAGAATATTTGTGAAATTTTTATTTCAATTCTTCTAAATGTCAAGAAGGAAAAAAAATTGATTTACGATCCCAACATAAATTGGTGGATTAGATAATAAGACCATAATTGCATCCTATTTTGTATCATTGAAAATAATTGGAATGTTAAATGTGGTTAATATGTGATGGCACCTATAGAAGAAAATTATAGAATTACTATAGGCTATTATAGTTCTTCATGTCTATTCATGAAACAAATCAAAATGGATCAAAAAAAAAGAGTTGAAACAAATATCATTGAAGGATCGTGATTATCACATCATTATGCGTGATTTTCTTCAAATAAAAATTTGTCATCTTCTATCTAATAATCTAAGAATATTAGATATTTGTTTGTTCAATTTCATTAGAAATATTTTTTTTTTAATTTATTGAAGTAATTCTTAAAAAAATGTTTGAAGAGGAATTATTAATTTTGTGGGAGTTAGTGGAAATATATACTCCATCATTTTTCAAAAAAAATATACATCTAACTATCCATCTCCCATCCACAACAATTATTAGTGTACCTGGTGCCTTTTATTGGATATGTCCTACTAAAAGAAATGTGTTCACATTAAAGTCTTAGGTTCGGAATATAAATCATCCCAAAGGTTCTATCATCATTATTTATATGGCTCCGGAATGTATAGATTTTTATTCAATGTATATTTCTGATCTGACTATGAGACAGAACCAAACAATGAGAAATTAAAAAGAATTATTTGAGAAAATTGAACCCAATTTTCCATCACTTACCCAAATAGGGAGAATTATTGAATCATATACATTGTCAAAATGAATCTTTGAAGAGATAAAGATGTCACATCACAAAATTTTTTTTCACTGTGATTTCTTTTATGAATACATCATGTAAGTAAATTGAACATGTAAATATTATTTCCTATCTTGTAATTTTACATATATGTCAAACTATTTATATTTTTCGATAGGGAAAATAAAAAAAGGATAAATACAAGAGCACTATTCTTTATCATTGAGAAGGTGAGATACTTTTCATAGAAATTAGGTTTACTCTTGGAGGAAATTGATTACATTAATATTACTTTAATAAATTAATAAAATTAATATTTTATTATTTTTAACATTCACTTATATTTATGGTATTGAGTATTATTTCGGGATTTTTATTTGGGAATATGGGATCTTTGACTTTTTGTCCTAATTTTTTGGTTCGTGAATGAAAATATATTATGATAAATGGGTAAATATTTATTATCACTGGACGAGATAATAACATGACAACACAACATGATGATGTTCAGATAACTTCTACAACATACTATTATTCTAGGGAATCTGACATTAGACCATGATTTTCAAATGTATCTTATTATGGAGTCATTGAGAAAATTATAATATTGTATTTTTACCCACAAGTTCATGTGGATCTCATGAAATGATAGTGGATTAATTTAGGGACGAGGTATGGCAAATTTAGTGATGATTGGGTATCTTGAGTTATTGGCAGGACTCACACTAATGATACTGATGATCCATGTGTACTTTTATCAATGGAGAAACATGTTTTCTATATAAAATATCATTCTCTACCTAAATTTGGTTTCATTATTCATGTAATCGCAATACATATTTTTGAAGAGGGTGATTATGGAATTGACATCATCCCTAATCTCATTGGTCGGGATCAATTTTTTAATTATGATGACTCTAATACTTTATTTTTCAGAGTTGATTGTGAACCTATACTTGTGGTAGAAAATATATAGAATCATATATATGTGTTCATGGTTATATTGGTTAATCCTGACATTGGTTTTTGTGGTTGGTTCAATACAAATTGATTTACTATTAATTAAAAATATTTTGAATCCAACTGGACCATCATGTGAATATTCAATATTTATTTGTTTTAATTTTATTTAAGTTTCATTTTCTAACTATTAATTGCACTAAAATCAAACAAACTAAATCAAAAAAGATCATAAAGAGCTAAATTATAACAAAAAACAAGATGAATTAAATTGGACATATTTATCTAATTGATATTAAAATAAATACCAATGAAAATAATTGCATAACACAATATGGCAGAATGGCCTAACAAAAATATGATCCATCTGACATATGAAAAATATAAATGAAGAAATTTCCTCATTGATCGATAAAATAGAACAAGATTACCTAGGAAAAATCAAAATGAAAAAAAGACCTATTCAATTTACCAGAATGAAACAATGACATAATGAAATTGAATTTGATCTAATTAAAAATAGAAGAAAAAAAATATCATACACATATTAAACATTATAATTTTAAAGTAGTATTTTTTATATGACATGTCTTATGTTTTGATAATATTCCCACTAGATATAAAATGTTTTTGTTAAATCACTATGTATCTTGTATTTGGTTTTAGAAGTGGTATTCTTTAATTAAGTCTGACCACATCTTATTCATTCTTTTGGTTACACATTAGTTATGGATTTATAATTAATTCTATATTTTTTTTCAAATTGCAGAAAGTAAAAACACTCAGAAGAAAGGAAGAAAAAATAAGGAAAACAATAATCTCCCAATGAGTGAGATGGGATTCACACCTCCAGATCACATTTTGAGTATTTTATTTCCAAAGTATATTTCAATAACATATAGTTTCTTGTGGATAATTGTTTTAACTAATAATCAGGATCCATCACCAAGACAATAGTTCTTCACTAAATTGATTAGTGGTCCTATGTTTTAGGTTAGAGATTCGAGGGGGGTGGAACTATAGCTAGGTGCTCTAGTCGGCGTGATCAATCACACATCGTCCCCCACCTTGACATACCATCTACCACACATTCTCATCCCACAATGTCATTAAACACACTTAAGATATTTAATAAACCTTTGTTTTCCCCTCCATATTCATCTATGTCTCCCCATATCCCCTTCTCGTATATGCTGATGATTCCAACTCCTCATATTTATTATGAATTTTCACATCCATTTATCCCAAATTCTTTTCCTTCTACTTCCTTATCCCTAAGATATTACATTCCCAATTCATTGAAATCTTATCTAAAACCTTATCACCTTATAGAACATACATATAGACCCAATATATCAATACATGTTGATATACCTTTAGTGACTTAGGATCTAGTGACACCCACTGATCTGACTACCTCATGTATGTTTATAGAACCACAGTAAAAAATATCATAATTTGTTTTAATTAAAAGATATATTGATATAATATTATTTTTCATCAATATATTTATCTATTGATAGAAATTATTGGTTTATACACATGTGTTTGGTGGGGAACCACCACACACAGCTGATGGTGGAGTACAACAAAGAAAAAAAATATGTTTTAAAAAAAATACGAGAATATGGGAGTTTTTTGGTTATGTTTCCCAAATACTCTGACGTCATTCCCATCCATCCACTCTCATGGAGAAACTTTCTAAATGAAATAATGGTTAAATCTTGGGCACAAATTTGTGTAATATTTTTTTATTTAATGTAACATTGTTAATAGTATTTATAGGAATTAATATTTTTGGTCCATAATGGTTTTAATTTTCTTGATGGTAAGGCTACGAGGCTATACCAATATAGGAACTAGGTACGACCCTCAATTACATAAAAAATTCATATGAACACTATGGTGCCATATTTCTATCGTTTTTACAAAAAATACTCCATTTATTCATAAGTGTGAGTAGAATTTTTAGTGATAACTCTATCTATAATTTTACTAAAGATAAAAAATTTAGTGTATGAAATTATATAAGAGATTAAATTTAACTATATATTTGCGACATATTTAATATTATATACACTAATATATTCGAAGATAATATTTTCTGTCCTTGGAATTATTTTAATGAAACCTTATTATTCCTATAATTCAAAAAACAATTCTACTTGTAGGTAATCAAAGAGTAATACCAACAAATCAGAGAAATTAAAAATCTCCCTTCCTATTTTATGATGGGGAAGATTATATGTCTATTATACTTCCATCATTAAAATAAGGGAAAATACTTATGATTCTCATGAACATTAAACATGGTCTACAGAATCATTACTTAATATTGGATCGACGAGAACCAATTAAATCCATGTAAGAAAATTCAATCAAATGAAAATGTATTAGAATAAGAAAACACAAGGATTGGGAACCTTCTCCGCTATTTTCATGGTATTGGTTAAGGATATTGAAATATTTCCCTCTATAATACATTAGACTCTCATCGAAGAAAATACATGCCCTGTACAATTGGTTTGTTTTCAATAATATAATATACTGAAATTCCTGATGATGGTGAGGGATAAGAACATTGATATGATCCACTAATATTTGATGATGGATTTTAAATAGTTTTTAATAAACTTGTGTATGTGAATTTTTGTACTGAATATGACTCCTGAACAAAATTATCAAGTGATGTTATGACTCTTTGTTAGACATAGTAGTATTTTACTTCCTTCTCAAGTTAACACTAAGATTTGTATTCCTGAATCTACATAGAGGATCTATGTTTGGAATTACAATTCCATAAAATTAAAACATTATAATACTAAAGAAAACAATATTTATCAATTTTCCATCAAAATTTCAATACATATTCATCATTAATGTGTATTTTGGATGTGAGATGATCAAAAAAGATCTTGTACATGAAGAAGTCCTAATATCCAAAGCACCTCAAGGGGTATGTTTTTTTTATTGTTATAAACTTAGATATTAAGCATTTGAGATCAAATTATCATAATGAAATGAACATCAATTTCAATAACCTATGTTGTAAGATTGGTTGATGTTTTATAGTTTAATTGATCATAAATTCATGATTGTTATTAGAAAAATATTTTTTCATAAAGTATATTTATATAAATATCAGTTGGAAAACATAGAAATTTATTCATTGATGAAATAATTTTAAGTAAAATATTTAAAATTCTTTTATCATTGTAGAAATTAGGTGTTACATGAGAAAACTAAGGATGTAAATAAAATTACCCCACAATGTATTTTTTTAGATTTGATAGAAAATCAATTCTACCTCAGTTACATCAAGTGATTAATTTTAAAACTTGTTTAAAAGTTTATTTTATTTGTGATGTTTTTTTAAAAATGAATTAACATTTGTGTGAAGATGATATCAAGAAAAAATTAAAAATCCTCAATAAATAATAACATATGAAAATAAAATAGTCTTTAATAACACATCCAATAAATGTTGCAAATTGAGATGAATTATACCACAAGGATTACTATAACCACATAGAGTTGTTGGTGAATAATTTTTTTCACTTATCATTCATTGAAACATTTATTCTAAATATCTTCTAATTCAATTATTGACTCTCACTAACTCTCATTGAAATTGGTTTTCATTCAAATAAAATAAGTTAGAATATAAGACAATAAATAATGATATGATTGGATCATGGTTTTGACCTCTAATATAGCTTAGTATGAACTAGGTGTATAGTGGTTGTTATACAATGGGAATATATCATCCCATTTATTATCATGAAGTGTCATAGAAATGGTTTTTTCCTCGAAACTATTATCCAAAAACCGAGTTGGTTACATGATAGAACTGACTTTATCTCTACTTTAGATCTAGAATCCACCAGTCTTGTTCCAAATTCCAATATTACTTCTATAAGAACATATAAAATTAGATATTTCACAATAGTTAGAGTCTTAAATAGTCTCTATCCATTGATCAACCTTCACATATAATGTTTAATTTTCAATTAATCCATTTAAACAAACATTGCTATGACATTCACTATTATGTATAAATATGGCACAAAACATTTCCAAATTTACAAAAAAATATTAAAAACCGATAGAATACATTATTAATCAATTTATATGTCTTAAAAAATATCATAAATATATTACATATAAACCAAAATAACATATTTATCACTTCTGAATTCTAGAATTGTTATAATTATCACTAAGATATAATATTATATACAATATTTGAAATATTATGTATTATAGTGTGGTGTTTTAATTTATTGTATTAATGTTATAAATCCTTCATATATCTTCATTATGCACTGACATGAATTTCATAACATAAAAAAAAATTGAACTGTTGAAAATATGATATTGAACATAGCGTAACCTTTTAGGATGTTTTTTATTTCTTTAAAATATTTTTATAACCATCCTACGAATATTTCATATATTAGTGAGAATAACCCCTTTTGAAATTTACTGAGACTAAAAATATATAGTATGTATGATTTCAAACCACACTCAAAATTCTTGAACATATGTAACTGAACTGAAGATTTATTAAAACCGTATTAGGGGATCTTCATACAATTTAACTCATTATAAAACATTATCCAAGTATATTATTCATCTAATATCAGTATTTATCATAGGAAAACTCTTAGGAGGGAACATCACATAATGATTTCATAATAATTAAATAGAGATATAAGGTTCAGAAATATTAATACTCTATATTAATCTTATCTACACATGAACTCATTAAAATTCATCAAATCTTCTTAAATTGATTTTATACATGAACATTCTAGTAGCTTCCAAAAAAAATTAGCATTATTTTCCAATCATTTGTAGCATGGTAGTTTTTGGGATATATTATAAACAAATCGATTCCTAGACATAATTTAATATATCTCAATGAATATATCTAAAGGACTTATCTAAAAATAAATCAATTTTATATAAAAATAGAGGGAACAACTCAGAATGATAAATTTTTATTTTAATAATGGTAGCTACAGAATTCTATGATTCGACGTGTTTCATAAATTCCCATTCATTATTCACAAATAATAATATAATGACACAGTGCATGGGTACTTCACTCAATAATATCATCTCAACACATATTTAAATGTTTCTTACTGACTTTATAGTTATTAAAAAGAAATAATCCTCAAAATAAACAGGGGTCTATAATCTACCTTACCCTTTAGTTTTTTTCCATTATTCAGTAACATAAAGAAAATTATTTTTAAGGTATAATCTCTCCATGATAAGTTTTTTTGTAGTCTAAATTAATCTCTCCATCACAAGTTCTAATTAAACAAAATAAATTAAAATTTAATTAAACAAAAATTATGTGAATTCAGATAAATTGACATAACTCAAAAAATGATATAACCAAAAAAAGTTCCAGATTTTTTCTTATCCAAACGGTTAAAATTTTTTATCTAAACTTCTCTATGTCCCTTTCAAAAAAATTACACTAAACTCAAAAAAATCGACTTATTTTATGGATGATTTTTTTCTTTAATTTCAATTAGAGTAATTTTCTTCAAATATAAAATATCAGGGTATTTTACCACACATTCATTTTTAATTTTTTCAATATTTATTTCTGAACATTTAGTGGGTTATTCCACCCCTAAATTCCCTTCATGAATATGATGTGATCATATTTCATTAAAATACTTTCTATTCATAGAAGCGATTTCTAAAAAATATATATATTGGATGAATTTTAGTATGTATTTTAATTTTATATTTATTCCGCTAATTCTACTAACTTTTAATGTCATTTAATAGGCATGTCTTCAATATTGAAGTTCGTACACTTTGAGAAAAACTATTTTTCTTGAGGAGAAAGAAAAAATATAGAATCATTGGAAATAAATAGACACATTAGGGAATAATAAGTATTAGTTTTTTATTTCATTTTTTATTATCTATTCTCTAATGTAATAGTCGATCTATGTTTTTAATGGTCTACTTTGGAGGCGCTTTTTGCTTAGGAACCAAACAACTTTGGCCAAACGATCACTAACATCGTGTTTTGGGAGATGAGAACCAGGGGAGAGTATGCTTCCTGTCCAGGAAGAGTATTATCCTGATATAGTATTGGATGAATTTATGTGCATGTTCAAGTAACATCAATTTAGAATGGGTAGTATAGGCTAATTCCAAGGAAAAAGGCTGAAAAATGGCTATATGTGTGGAAGAATGTTCTCAAATGAAAATTGATGAAATTTATGAAATTAATGGAAGTATTATGTCCATTAATTCAACCATAGACCACCAAATATTATGCTTCATATATATCAAGGATGAATATGTTATACACTGCACTAGGAAGTAGTCCTACTGGTTTTCAAGATGATGATATTCCAAGAAATGATTATGGAAAGGATGGAAATGAGGAAGAGGGAAGGGATGATTGAAAGAAAGAGGGTGGGGGTGATGGTGAGAAAGAGCTCGGTGTCGAGGAAAAGGGTGTGGATAAAGATGAGGATGATGATGAAGGTGATGATATTGATGGTGATGATGGACATATTAATCTTATCGATTTTTATTTATATTTATGAAATTTCATATTTGATCATTTGGTGTGAATGAATATATGTGATATTTTGCATGTCTGTTATTATTGGTTAAAATCAACATTTTGTTTCCTCTAATATAATTATTTTTGTATTAGTTTTTTGATATTTGGGGATTCATAACTTGTCTCATTGGAGGATATATGTGTTGAGTATGTTATATTACTTTCATTGTAGGTTGAGTATATTCTTCTTTGATTGCATGTGTTTTGTTTTCATTGATGGTGTTCTGTGTGTTAGTATTTTCTAAAGTATTGATTACATGTTCTTGTAGGTGTACTGAGTGGTAAGTAGGGATGATTCTAGCTAGTGAGTTGGAAGGGGGTATATACCAACTATTTTAAAATGGATGATATAACTATATTCCAACTGTTCAAGATGAACTGTTGGTAAAATAAAATTCAATCACCCTATACCGATAGTTCAAAATGAACAATTGGTAATTTTAAATCCCAATCACCACATAATAATGGTTCATTAAAAAACATTGGTATAGGGCTACCCCAATGGCCCACAAACCAACGGTTTTTGAAACCATTGAGATATCTTATCCCAAACGTTTTACGGGTTATCCCAATGGTTTGAAACTGTTGGGATAGGTTATATTTCCTATAGTGATATAATGTAGATATATATTGAAAATATTTTCCCAATCAATGTAATATTATGTTATACTGGAAAAAATAATGAATATAACTTAGAAATTATGGCGTTTGATCACTATATTATGATTGGCAGAAAGATTACTTTCAAATTAATGAGTTACGAATTGAGGACAATAATTGAGTTTAGTGGGGTTTTGTAGTATGAGACCTAGGTAATAGTTGGAAAATCCTTTAATAAGATTTGAAAATAGTAGTTAAATAATAGAAATATATCCCTTATGAGTGTATAGATGGGTTTTTATACTTTAACCCTCTCGTCGTGCACCGAGTAAAGATTTATAATATAATCAACAAGTATTTTTTAGAGTAATTAATCCTAGGTGGTTTATTTTAACATATGTATTCACTTTCTAGAATCTATATATGGATTTAATTTCATGTAAAACCACACACATGAAAATTACTTTCCAAAATTTTGGAGTTTTTTGGTATTCTGAAGGCATTAGTAATATTTTAGTCAAAAACCATTTGAAAAAAATAATGATCTTAATCTCCTATTATCTTTGATAATTTGTTTAGTACTTGTTTTGTAATAACAGTGATTATTATTTTTTATATATTCAAATTTTATCATTAAAATAACATTATAATTACAGTGATATATTTTTATGATAATAAATAATTTTCTATATTCATCCTATAATATATTTATTCATGTTGTGTGTGTTAGATTTATAATGATCTTGTTCTGATAGTTTTGATGAACATAGGGTTACAAATTAATAACAAGTTAAAAAATATATAACATTTCAATAACCAAAAACCAAAAAATAATTTATTGCTAATATCTAATAAAAGTATTATTTATGTTTCCATAGTCATCCAAGATTTATGTTTGTAAAATTATTCAATTAGGTGGTCAAACAAACCCAAACAAGAATGTGGTATAATATGTGGGTCAGTATTGTTATGAATGGGATTTTCTTAGAGTAATATTTCTATTACTCAAGAATAATGATATTATTTATAGTTTTTAATGATTTTAATTTTGTTATAATAATTTTTTGTACATTGTAAAGGACTATATTGAATAATGAAATATGTCAAATTTATGGAGGTATAAGTACATAGGTATGTGTATGTGGAACATTTTTTTTACAAATAATGTAAAGGATTATGGAATTTTATGTATTTTTGAAAACATAATAAGATTTTAAATTATCATATTTATTCATTAAATACCCCATATTATTAAAAAAATTTGGTCAATTATGAAAAACAAATAATGTCACTTATTGTGGAGGAAGTGTGCATGAAACACGAGTGATGTTTTTATTTTCTGAATGATTGAGAGGATTCTAACAAGTGATATTAATTTAATAAAATAGAATTTTATAATATTATAAATTCTTTTGTTATCATAATTCTATGTATATATTAAAATATAGATGGTAAATAAATAATATAAACTAGATAACTTGGTTGAGAATATTAACACTCCCTTTGGGTGCTCTCTATTGTGCAAAATATTAAGTCTTCAGAGCATGGTATTTTGGATAGAAATAAGATTATATGTATTTTCTATAAATTATTTGAGATTTTATGGAATATTTTTGGAATAAATAATACATTTTAAGGGATATTGAATTGTGATTTAATTTATCTCATTTTATAGGTGAATATAATAACTTTTTTGTAAATAATTAATACTTTTTCAATGATGACATGACACTATTCAATGGTCAATGGCTCCAAAAGTAGAAAATAATGATGTTTTTGGTGATATAAGGACTACATAACCTCTAAATTTCCTTTTTAATCACGTTTTAAAAAAATTTAAATTCTTTTATCACTAGATTTAACATTTTACCTTTAAGTTTTTACATTGGTAACTAGTTTTTAATCATCTAATATATATTTTATTAAAAATTATAAGTTAACCCTTATTACCAAATGATTTTGTACATAACCTGAATTTAATATCTATATAATTTAATTCAATTTCAATATTATTGAATGTTATATATTAAATTATAATACATAATATATAGATAATCTCTTTGGAAGGAAAATATTTATTTTAACATTAAGTGTTCTTAATCATATTTTTTATTGATTGAAATCTCAATGAGTGTTAATATATTTAAATATATGTTTAAAAATTATATTAGAGTATTTTCTTATAATATATTACTTTATATTTTTTTATAAAAATTACTCATTGTTAATGAAACAATTCCTTAAATATAATAATTTTGTGATTATCATGATTATTTATTGTATTCCTTCTTGTATTATTTTTTCCCTAAAAATGAAATTTTCCTTATCATATAATATGATCATGTTGATATAAAATATTAAATAATTTTTTTAATTTTAATTTCTACAATTAATTGAAACTTTTTTGTAATATAAGAGAATAAAAACTATTTTAGAGTGAAATATAACATAAGTTTCCAAATCATTAATCATATGTTTTATAAATTTAAAAAAGATTTTTCAAAGAATAATTTTACTCCATAAATACTTTTTTTTCAAGAAACATTTTTTATATGTTTTCATGTAATAATTTCTCCTTGATATAATCATAAACATTATGATTCTCATAATAAATGTATTTTTCACCATTCACCAAAAAAAATATTTTATAAACAAATTACAATATTAAATCTAAAATAAATTTTGTATTATTAATCTAAATATGAAATAATTTTATAAAAAATAAATACTAGAATTTTATAAATTTAAACTTATTTTATAATGATGAATAAAGGAACTTTTTATTGTGATTTTTGTTATAGTTTTTGGGTTTAATTTTCACCTTCTATAGTCTGGTCTCCAGTATTAAATGTATGAAACCCCATGTGGTATAACTAGTTTTCCAAACATCATAAAATAATTATCATGGGTATATTTTATATCTCTATATGAAATCATACCCATGAAAACATTAAAATTTCATCACAACCTGTAATACCATATGATGAACATTAATCATGGTTAAATCAAATCCATGCTTTGATAGGTCGATTATTATTTCATTTCATATGTACCTAAATATAAATAAAGATAAAGTAGTGACAACATTATTTAGAACTTAATACATTTTTTATTCATAAACCCTTTAATAATAATAAAAATAAATAAATTTAAATATAATAATATCCCTTATTATGAACCACTGTAGAGACCTTATGTTTAATACACTATTAGTTATTTTTCAAACACATTGCATCCCAATACAATTAATTACACATCACTTGGTTTCCATCTAATAAAACACACCCACTAGAAAATTTATATATTATTATCAATGAAGAAAGTGTTTTTATGTATAATAGAAACACATTGAAATCTTATTTCTAATGTTTATCTTTTTTTACATCATATCTAAACCTTTTAACATCACAATTTCCATTTTTTATGTTAATAACATCTATTTTATAATTAAGATACTTTTTATGTCCATCATCATTAAGAAAAAATTTAACATTCAATATTTTTATGTTGAAATCATTTGGTAAGAAATGTATCACTTTACGTTAATATATTTCATCACCAAAACGTCCAAAAAACTTTTATGAAATAAATAAATAGTCAATTTTTTATAGTAACTGAACATAATTTTACATTATTATTTAACAATTTATCATAAACTCTTTTAAGATATTAAGTGACTTTCCATTTTAATTTTACTAGTTTAATGTCTTATTTATTATACATTGAACGTATCCAAGACCAAACAAACTCCCACTAACAAATTTGAAACTACATTCTTTCTATAATTTCATTATAATATACATAAAATAAATTTTTATATGAAATAACACATATTTTTAATTGTAAAAATATTTAAAAAATAAACTATTACATTCATATAATATATGGTATTCTATGTGCTTGGTGAAAATTAATAAAAAGTGTATTTGATTCATTAGAATATTTCATTATTGGGTAGTGGGAAAAATCCCTAATATTTAACAAAATATAATGGATAAACTCTTTTTTAATAGATATAAAATTCATTATATTATTCTATTTTTCTAATATGTTATATACTTGGTTGAAACATAAGCTAGTTTATTACAATAACCATCTCATTTATTAATAACAACCATTGTTTATAATATCAACTCTCATAACATAAGAGTAAAAAAGATGAAAATTATATAGTCTTTATATTTATCCCCTTGATATTTAATGTATGACATTGCATCTGACTCGTCAATATAGAAACATCAAACTATAGCAGTCGAATGCATAACTTAAGCTCCATACGAAAATCTTTCATCAATTTTATACACATTTAACACACTTTTATAATATATAGTCGGTATCATATAGCTATTAATATTATCTAATTGAATTAAATTCCGTTAATACCTAATAGGGAATCACTATAGAGTTTCTGGTAATATGCAATGTATTCTAAAAAGTTCCTTCTCTAACGACCAGGTTTGTATTAATGAATGCACTATCCCTCATTCTTTTTATTTAGTTTAGATATAAGTGAGGTATCTCAATGGTCTATCATCATTTTAATCTAGATAAAATGTTTCACATTTTTATTTATCATCATTATGGATCTTAATCTGATACCACAAGGGTTTTTATAAATTATCAACATATTAATGAGATCAGGTAATATTATTGTTGAAATATTTCATGTTTTTATTCCCACTAAAATGATGAAATATTTCAAGTATTGATTTTCAAAAGAAGTATATTACTAGATAAATCTTGACTGGGTACCCTAGTCTCTCCAATTCAATTACACAAACCAGTATATTGTCCACATGGGCCGACAAGGAAGTACCATCAGCTATAATACACCGAAAATTGGTTTAGAAACATCATATCATTCATGTAAATACTTTTCATCCGTTTATATATCATTTAACAAACATCCAAGTATTCATGTTTCATAGGGATAATAGGCTCTATATATATAATAATAATTTTTGATACATCAACATATTATATTTATAACAAAAATTATTCTCCTATTGGCTGAATTTTTCATAATGTACTTCCTTGGGAATTTAGTTCTCTAACACATCGAATTTCTATTCAAACATGATAACTACTATCATGTATTTGTACCGGTCAATTTTTTTTATTTTTATCATTCTATAACATTTTTCACAAAGACATATTTTAAAATTATTATTCAATTTTATCTATAATGGAATCCTTTATCATATAAGTATCATGTTATATAGTCATTTAATAAAGAATTTTATTATATATATTCCAACCCAAATGATAGCCCCATTAAATTTAATATATATATATATATTGTACAAGATCGATATATCATAATAAATAGTGAGAGTTAATCTCCCAATATAATCCATAGTTATATTTTAAAGAAAATTATGTCAATTAAATCATATATGAATCTTACATAGATGAGTGAATAACTCTTTATCCTAATCCATTATTAGGATTATTTGTACATTGTTTCATTGGTATATTAATTTTTTGGATTTCCTAGCTATGTGTAACTAATAAAAACATTCATATTATCATTTACATGGTTTTAATATGAACTAATTCATATTAAAATCATTGTAAATTTTATGAAAACTTTTTTTATCATCAAATAGAAATTTAATATTTTATGTAAATAGTTTAAATAATTTAAATATATCATATTTTTTAAATTATAGATCATGTCATCCAAAAAAACTATTTGAAATGGTTTATATATTATCCAAATTGTTCATTTATATAATAATTGTATATTTTACCAAATGTTATATTTTAGAAAATATTTAAAAATTATTCAACCATGCAAATAAGCTTTAAACATAGTTCTAATCTACCAAAAAATGTTGGTTTGATAATTTAATAAATCATCTAATTTATAATCAAAATTGTTTTCACTCTGATTAGGTGTTCCCCAGTATATGTCTTTTAATGGGAATCATCATCATTATTGTCTAAAATATTAATCTATTTTTTTCTTATAGTCAAACCATATGCCACAAACATTTTAGAATTAATATTAGATAATAAAAACTCATTTGACCATTTCTTTTTAGAAGGATATCCATTTTGTGATGGTTGTTTGGGCCAATACAGTACATCTGGCCACACCATTTTGGTTATAACTAAAAAAATATCTGAATATATCAGAAATATCCATAATGTCTTGGTTGATCCTCATAGTGAAAAACACAAGACCAAAGTCCTTGGATAACCATGGAATAGATCATCTTTCCATGATGCTCTATTTCCTTTGATTTTAAACATTTCCCCAAAAGCAGTTTCAAGAGAACTATTTGATTTGGAAGATACAAATTAGAGCCAAAAAACATTTTTTAGTGGGTTATATCATTTCCTGTTAATATCACGAACTAAAAAGGAAATATTGGATTTGGTTATACCATGGTACCTGGAAAATTATTTTTTAAATTTCTTTTTTCATTTAAATATCAAAATAAATGTTAAGATATTTGCTCTAATATAACAAATTTATTTTTTATAGATGACTTTCATACATATATATCTTAAGAATGCATCAAAACCCTATAAAATAGCACACACACATATATATATATATATGTTCAGAATAAATATTGAAATTAACAAGAAAAAACCATTCCTCTAGTCTATTTTATTACATCCACACATCTTTTAGGTTGATCACTAAAGAGAAACAGATCGGTTACTCCCTCCTATGGTATTTATAGATTATATAAGTATCTTAACACTTGGAAAGGATATTTCACAAACAATGGGTTGCTATATCCTCGAGTTTAATGGGATGATAAAACTAAGAGCATGATAATTCTATCCTTTAGGAGTCTTACCACCACATCTGTCTTGTCAAAGAAGCCACAATATCAAATATTTATATATATCCTTCCAAATTCCCCCATTCTATCAAAAACAAGTGACCAAACTATGTGAGTGTTTTGAAAAATGATTAAATATTTAAACTCTTTTAAAAATTATAATTGATTATTTAACATTTATATATTTATTAAAGACAAAAAAATTCATGGAATTCATCATAACATTGATTATAACCTAGTGAAAATCCATTTGGATAGAAGATGGATGGAACTAGAATGTTATCTTATAACTTACATTCCCATTAATGAACAACCATGTCTTAATGTAACACACTATATTACAGTGTTAACGTGGATAGACCACAACATAGTTTAAACCAACCATGTTATAGTCTTCCCTTTAGTGAATATATTGATCCGAAACAGCACATATTATAGATGAAAAGTTTTTTATATTGAATTATTATTCTATTAAAATTAATGAAGAAAAAAAAATTAATCAATTTATGTTATATTTGTTAATATTCATGTTTTGGATTACATTATTATTTTTATGCATTGAGTAATTTATAAAAATATAATATTTTATTTTATTTTATTATCATGTATATACATGTATTTATAACCAAATCACATGGACTAAAAATACTGATCATATTCATTTCTGTGGTTTTAATGTGAAGCATCCTGACAAATTTCTTGATAATGGTGATTTTATGTAAACAATTTTGAGAAATTAAAATTTTATTATTCACTAAAATTTATTGAAACACCATTAGGAACAATATTTCCTATTTTATTATTTAAAATTTCATAAAAATAATTTTTTTAAAAAATAATGATATTTTAAAACAAATATATTTTTGTGGCAGTTTGTTGATAATGAACAATGAAAAATATAATATAATAACATTTCGATTATGATAATAAATGAATTGAAAATGATTTGTTTTGATGAAAATATTATTGAAAAATAATAAATTTATATTTATTACAATTATTATAATAAAAAATCAAAAAATTATTCTATTTTAATAATAAAAAGTCCTATTATAAAAATATATATTTTTATTGTATTTGTTTTAATATACCATCATGAAAAATAAATTGATTGAAATTTTTTGTGGAATATTGTTAAAAAATCAGCCCAAAAATCAATTTTAAATGTGGTTTTGATAAATTTCCCATAAAAATTCTAATAAAAATGGTTGTAATTTGAAAAAATAAATTTGATTTATGTTTTTTAGGAAAAACATCTAAAACATTTAGACACAAGTTTTAAAAAGAGATGATTTATTTATTTTTATATTGGTTTTATTTATATTACAAAAAAATACCCTTTTTACTATTTTGGTGTTTAAATTTATGAAAAATGATATAGCCATCGACAACATGGAAGAAATACATATCACATATTACGATTGAGATTAATCTTCAAGTATTGTTTTATAATTAATAAATATGATGAATCATAATATTGTGATATCCTTATATCCTAAATCACAATAATTTAACTAAAAATAATTATCCTATTGTGGACCTATGAAAATATTTAAAACTCATTAACAAAATTCTCTTACAGATTCTAGAAACATAAATGTGTGAATCGAGGTCATGGATAGAATCTTACTTCTATATGGTTTATATTTCATTTCGATTAATCTCTCTATATAAATGGAATAATAAGGAATTTTTAATTGATAAGTGGTGATCATTCGTGATTTATGAAATATGGGTATTAGTTTCACATATTGGACGAATCACGTGTTTGATATTTATAGATACCCTAGGAGAAACAAGGATTAAATTTTCATAAAAATACATTTCCATGTGGAGTGTCACAAGAATTATTTCATGCCTTATGGATTGATCCCACAATACCATGGGAAGAGTATAGGATTATATAATTTGGAAGGTTCCATGGTTAATATTATTCCATTATTCCATATCTTCTAACTCTATTTCATATTATACTACATTTTATTTTAGTAAAATATTAAATTTTTTTTAATTTTGTCTTTGTAACACTATAAGCTACATTTTAGGGATTTTTAATGGAGGTGTTTGATCTTAAAGAGGAAAAAAATCATCAATTTTTGAGTTTTTATTTACATTTATTTTTAACTATGAATCCATTTTGATATTCCTAAAATCATCTTGAGTGGTAAGTTGGTGATGGTTATTCATTTCTCAAATTTTCTTCCTATTTTCCTCTTGTTATATTTAATCATTTCTCTCTGCCATTAATAAACTCATTCAATATACAATGGATGTGAGTGAGCTGATAGATGAATGGTATGTTCTTATAGTTAGGTAGTGAGTAATTGTATACTATCATTTGAGGGGTGGTTTAACATGTTCACCATAGGGGAGAAGGTGTTTAATGTTCTTACCCATGATCCCTAATCCGAATGATTAATCAAAACATAGAGATAGTGATTGATGAAAATTGAATAGTGAAAATTATTTTAACTGAGTGTAAATAAATATAAAATAATCATTTAGATGAATAATAAAGAATCACACTAGGGAATATACCATAGGATTATTTATCTTTCTAATTAATAATTGTTTCTTAATGTTTTTCATTCTTTGATTTTCAAATCCCCATTATTTATTTATTTTATTAATTATATTATATTCATAAGCATAAAACTATTCATAAATGAAAAATATTTATTGTGTGTGATTAAAGTCTCGTTATAATAAATATCTATGTTTTTAATTTTTATATTTAATTTCATATATAATTAGAAAAACTATTTCAGTAGGCATATGATAGCCACCATTACCTTTCAAAAAATGATATATAAAATCATTAAGTGCATTTCTAGAGAATTCCTTAAAACTAGAAAAGTCAAAGGATACATCTATATTTTACTAATTTTTTGTACTACTAATATATATTTTAACACTAAAACTATCAAAATTTATTAATAAAATAAAATAAATATATTTTCATCTATTGATTTATCGGTTAATATTGTTGATCCAAAATTTCTAAAAATTTCAATCCTCACATGTAATTTTTCTAGAAACCGTTTTATAATAATATTTTCAACAAATTATTCATGTAAAAATTTTCATTTTATAAAAAATTGTTTTCCCTCAACGAACCACTCTCTCCATTCAAAACAATAGGTTTCATATCAATTTTAAATGAAAATATCTTATAAAATAGTTTAATAAACACCTTATGTCATTGAACAAGTTTTGTACCTTTTGAAAATACATTACTTTTTCTAAAAACCCGCAAACACTAAAATTAATGACATATAGAAGTTTAAAAAAACAATAAATTTCCCATATCAAATAGATAATGACATTTTTCAAATTTCATTAAATAATTTCTAATATTATTTTAATGAAAACATACAATATATTATTGGATTATTTTTATCGATTTAGATTTTTAGAGTTAGTATATCAATAAACACCAAAATTAAGATCCAATGTTTTTCCTTAAGTATTCCACTAAAATGATGCATGAACTAATGAATAAGTCATATAATCATCACTCCCTACATATTATCATATTTCCATTCATTTCATACCTTGTATTCTAAAACCAAAACTCTCACCCATAAATGGAGTGTCTCCCCCTAAAACATTACATCCTCTGAAAACATTTGTTTCAACTAAAGAAACTCTCTCCATTATTTATTTTAGTTGACCTATCATGTCCTAACATTATATCTCTATCTCTAACTAATTATTTCAAAACACCAAACACACAATTTAATAATATTTTGTAATGTCCTATCACGGTTACCTATATTTCTTCTTAAATCAAAATTTCTTGTAACCTCAATCCTGACCCCCCCCCCCAATATATTAGGGGTTGATGACAAGTGATGATGGGATAAACAAATTTGGGAAGAACATTTCCTCATGTATTCTTCTATAACACCTTTTTAAAAATCTAGAAAAAATTATCATTTTATATAAAAATATTGGGCATAAACAAACCATATGGAAATAGAATTTGAATCTAGTGATGGGATATGGTTATCTAGTGTGTCAAAAAAGAAAAATCAGTATGTTATATGTCAATATGAAATGCATTACTCTAGTAATATATATCACACACATCAAAAATAAAAAAATAAATTATTCAACCTCATGGTTGATACTTGTGTGGTTTAATAATTGAAATAAATTATAATGGATTATGACCGTACCAAATTTATAATTTCTGTCTAATCATTATCCTTAATGGAATTGATTGTCCCAATTGTTACATTATTCTCCATGAAAATTAATTATCCTACAATAAAACATTATGATCTTACCATGTATTTTTTAAGCCATGTTATATACAATGATAAAATGATTCTAATGACGTGGTAGGATTCCCTCTCTCCCCACAAATCACAAAGTATTAGTGATCAAAAAAAATCATGTTCAAGTATATGTTCAGTGTCTCTCAACCCATATAAAATATATAACTAAAATTATGATGCAGTGTTATCATATATTCAAGAAATCATGTAATAAAATTCACCCAACCCCAAAAGACACATTTTTATAGTACCCAAGGATAGATTAGGTCTAACCTTGTTATAAAAGACATACCTATACAAATCATATTTTAGGATATCATATTTCCACACACACTCCTAGAAATACGCATGTTAATCTATAGAAATTTCGACAAATCCATATGACTAGCTAATTTTTTCTTACATAACTCATCCAACATTTGGCATGGGTCATTGAGACAAGACAATTTTTTTATTTATTCATCCTTACGTAACACTGGTATAGTGTTAATAAGGGTTAAAGTCCACAAGGAAGGATAATATAAATCAAGGTAATTAATAATACCTCAGGAAAATAATACAAGTAGCACAATGATCAATGATTGATTGGTGATGTTCAAGGTAGGATGATTGAAAAATGAAATGATGAAGAAACACATATAAAATAAAACTAGGAACAAAAACCAACATAAGAAACCATAAATGAATTACTTATCTAAAATTACTATTTCCTACATTGAAAAATGGAATTCAATCATTCAAAAAATAATGATAATCTAGATAAACAACCAATGAATGATTCCCAACCAAACAATGGATTGGGATGAATCTCAACTAGTAATGATATTCAGTTATTCAAATATTAAGTACTATCAATGTGTGAAAATATAGAAATTATCCCATTAAAGATCAACTGGTCATTAATATCAGGGTGAGGTTCTCTAATTCAAGTATATCCTAACAATGATTTCGATAAATAATTTTTTAACAGCTAAAAACTATAGTCATGATTAGTGGTTATAAAATATTGACAGTTTTCAAATAATTGGTTGTAATAGATAAGATAATGAATGAAAGAATTTAAAAGTTAAATAACCATGTAAAATAACTAAGATATATCAGTTGTTATTCAAATAAATTAATTATTTTATCAAAAAAAATTCTTTGAGAAATACGAATAAAATATTTAATTTATAATAGTAACATAGTAAAATTTGGATGAATGAAATAAGTGGCTTCTCTGTTTAGAAACTCAGGTTTGTGGTCATGTTTCTGGTAATTTTCAAAGTTCATGTTTATAATCCAAAATCTATAAGTTCTCAAAATGGTTGATCACTCTGAAAAATGATTCTATTTGATACATGACCCCTTTGTATGTGCAGGTAGTCCTTATATAGAATATAGGTATCTGCTGATTCTAGCTCTATAGCTCACCAGCAGTATCTCTAACATAATTTGTGTTATCCACTTATCACGGATATTGTGGATCATATTATTCATAATGTGGCTTGATATAATCTTACCATAAGATATCAACACCCCCCATAAATCACGAGTCACGTGATCATGATACACTATGGTTTTATAGAAATTTTTATTGTTATTCATTAATGATCCATCTTCACAGGGTCTCCAGCCCCAAATATTATCTTTAAAAATTATTAAAATATTTGTTTCTCAAAAATTAAATTTTTGTAATAAAAATATGTAAAATTTGAACAAATAACTCTACCAAACAAAATTAAAAAATATACTTGAAATATTATATTTCAATAGATTCCTTAAAAACATAGTTCTTGAAAAAATAAAAAATTATATTAAATACCATGTAATCAAATTAATACATAAATACACATCTTCAAAAAAAATCATTGAATTATTATATTCATTCAAATTATCCAATAATCCATAATTTTCTAATACAATTATAATTTTTCATCAAAAAAAATTTATTTACCAAAATGTTTATAGAAAATGAATTCAAAAATAGCCACCCAAAATTCCATCATAGTTAAAATATTTTCTATCCATAAGAAATAAATAATTCAAATTTATTATAATAAAGGTAGTATTAGAAATGGAATGATCTATAAGGATAATAGATATATGATTATTAGAAATGATTTCCCCATAGACCCTTTTATGTGATTAATGATGGTTCTTCGACTAAAATGAAATATTTTTGGAAAAATTTATACATTTGTTTTATATAAACAATTGAATTTTGATAACTGGATAGGAATAAACCCAAAAAATGTATTCATTCAATTTTTCTTTTAAATTTACCTTTTTAACCATAGAAAACAGACACACATAATTATTAAATAACAATTACAATCTATTAAATGCTTTTTAATTAAAAAATAATAATAATTAACCAATCCGTAAACATTACATTAGGTAATAAAGATCTTATCCTAGTATTATGAGTGAATTTATATATTAGCTTAGTGTAAATAATATATGATTAAAATTTTCATAGAATTTTAGTACAATAATTATTAAAAAACTTATCCCAAAATTTCACCAATTCATGTTTCTTCATGATGCAGAAGAAAAAAACTTCCATTATTTAATTAATTATTTAAAAAAATTATTAATATCTCAAAGTAGCAAAATAAACACTAATTTTCAGAAAAAATTTCTTCCACTGAATAAGAATATTAATTTTTTGAAATTTCCAATTTTAAAAAGCATTGATGTACTTATAATGTAATTAGTATTAAATGATTGTATGTACAATTTACGACCCCTCCTATACAATTAAAATCCATCACTAACTTAATATTGACTTATAGATGTATAGGAGAAACCAAAACATTTATATCAAACAAATTTTATTTGAACTGTATTACAAAGTATAACAACCATTCTCCTTATTTCACCCTTAGACATAACTTATTACATAAAATATTTACATGATAGAACATGGAAGATAAATTAGTCTACTGTATTTTCGTATTATAAACATTAAATAACAACTTAAAACATGAAATACATATCTTTATTGAAAAATTATTTTACATGACCACACACATTACTTCGTAATTAGAATTACATGGGATTTCCTTAGAAATTGCATAAAAAAGGGTGCGCTATAAATCCTAGTAAGGGAGTAAACAAGTCATAAACTGAATAATACAGTACATGTTTGGAAATATGCATATCAATGGAGCATAAGAGAAACATGTACATAAAAGCATTATATAGCATGATTATTATAACATGGAAATGTGGAAACCACATTTAACATGATATCAGCATGATCCAAGGCTCATTGCACATGGATCGTGTGTAAACTATTATTGCACTTGAATTTACCTGAGTAAACCATCATTGAACATAACATATCATTATAATATTCTTTACCCAATGCACTGGAGTTCTATCAGGGTGCACCGTTTATAAAAATTTAATTTCATGGATAAGTGTGCCATGTTGATCATAAAAAATGGATTTATTAAACATCATAATTTTTTCCAAGAATAAGATATGTATAATAAATAAATGTAATTTATCAATCAGAAAGTACATGTTCATACCGGTGAATACACTTGACAGTTAAATGGGTTTGGTTTTCACTTACACAATGATTTTGGCATTATAAATTTTGGTGTAACTTCAGGAGCATAATGACAAAAAATAGAAATCCTAAAATGGGTTTATCAGAGGGAAAGTAGTTTCCACTAATTTATAAATGAAATGGATAGTAATGGGGCCTGGTAACATAATTTCATAACATATTTAATGGAATTTATATGCATAATATAAAATAATATCCTTAATGTAAATGAGTATAGTGAAATTCCTAACAGAATTTTGGCATGGTAACAGGTGTTCATGGGAGGCATTAATGAGAGAGAAATGGGTATCTCATTATTCAAACATAATGAGGGAAGTATGGAGGATATGAGAAACCATACCCAAACATTTTTAATTTAATATACAATGGGATGACAATATAAATATACTTGGAAAAAAATTAGAAAGGAAGGAATCTATTACGGAATTTCAGCATGGTAATATGTGTACATGGGAGGTATTAATGACAGATAAAAGGTTATATAATCATTCAAAAAAATGAGAGAAATATGGTAGTGTTTTTAAATCATACCCCAACATTTTTAATTAAAAATAAAATTGTATAACAACATAAGAAAAGTTGGACATAAATAAGGATGGAAACAGAAGATCCCTTACAAAATTTCATCATGGTAACAGGTGTACATGGTAGGAATTAATGAGAGCTAATGGGGTATCTCATCTTTTAAACATTAGGAGGGATGTATGGGGGAGGTTCAAATTCATACAAAACCATTTTTAATTGAAAAAGTGGTATAAAAACATAATATAATTTGGAAAAAAAGACAATGGAAGAAATTTCTTACGTTAAAATGTGATCCAAAGGCCTAGGAGAGGCTTGGGAGAGGATAATTGGGAGATTAGGGGCCTCAGGAGGAGAATAGAGAGAGGATGGAAGATTATGGATGCCCTTAAAGGGTTTTTATTAAATATAAGTGGAATCTAGGGAGTGTTTATATAGGAAAATAGAGGGAACTTATTATTAGTTAGGTGTTGGACACCACATATTAAATTAATCAAATCCAAAAACCAACCCATTGTATTTTCCCATAGTTTGTTCAAATTGGAGTGGAAAATATAATTTTATAAGTCCAATGGGCTAAATTCTTTAAATATTAGGCTTTCTTGTTTGGAGGTGAGTGACACTCATAAAAATTTTAATTTAAAAGATAAAATGTTTTATAAATCTTAGAGGGTATATAATCCCCCAGCCTTAAATGTTACTTAATGTTGAGTTATTTTAAGAATACACATTTAGGATCTTTTTAGGTTTAGATTTTTAGTGATTTAAATTGTAAATCATCCATTACATTCAATATTTATACAATGGGGTTACATAAAAGATAGTACTCATTTTTCACATTAACGGAAACATATTTAACATAAAACAAAGATTCTTTCTTGACACTTCCTTGACACTATCATCACATCATGTACCATTCCCTTGACCTGTGAGAAACATTTCTAAAACATGGGATGAGCATAAAAATCTCATTAAGGGATATAGAAGTACGAAATGAAAACATTAGTCCATGTATGGAATCATACTTCACTCATATAACATAATAATTTTAACATACCTCATCAAATCATGAATAAATCATAGAAATCATAACACATAATGGTAACTTGAGGAATTCATAACATTCTGATGTAGGATGTAACCCTCATGGTTACGTTTGGAAAACCCATCACAGTATATTCCCTAAATATCTTCAGATAAACCATAACGTTTAACCCCTTCATGTTACCCAATGCATTGGAGAGCTATATCGGGCTCACCCGCCCTTAGTTTATCATGAAACCACCCGTCTTCATAAAAAATTCCCAACAACCATAACATAATCATAGAACATAACATAATCATAATGGAAAGATAACATTCCCACATTGAAATAACAATATAACATTTTATGATATTGTAATATTGAATCCATTCTAAAAACAATTTTCAAAACCATTTAAAACATTTAATAAATATATTTTTAAATCAAAGTGTCACATACCACTTTAAAGATTTTAACATTTTAAACCATTAATATCCCTATAAATAAATCCTTAAAACCATTTTGAAAACATGTACATTAATGAGAAATATTTATAACAATAAATCATTAAAACAATTAAAACGATATTTTAGTTAAAGGGTTTTTAACAAAATGAGAGACACATGAATACAATAATTGAGGAATAACATTTAATCAGAACATTATAATATCATGAGAATAAAGGGATTCATTTTATAATATTCCAAAGGACAGTATATACACCATATAAGAGTGAACTGGTGCATAACAACAATGATGTCTCAATAGAAATGTAAAATTAGATGAAATACATTATAAAGTAGGTATCCTTAAATTAAGGATAAATCAATCTCATGATTATGTGTGACAAATAAAAATAAAACCAATATAAGTGTATATTAAGTGTAAAACAATCAAAGTACATTCACACATATTCAAAGGATTACATATTCAATAACTACAAGTTGAACCCAAAGAAATCGAAATTGGGTTAAGAAGTTCCCTTCATAAAATTTGACAGCCTAACGACGTCACATTATATTCATAAAATTAGTTGATGAGAGAAAGAATGGCATCTCATCACTTGGACATAAAATTTACATCAATAAGGATATATAAGAACATATCCCAACATAAAAATATGTAAATTAAAAGACATAACAAAATAAGTCTTTTTAAAAGAGGAGTGTGAAAGGTTCCCTCACCGATTTGGGAAACTTTCGAAACGAACACCCCATGAAAGAAGGGTCCTAAAATGAAGATGTAACTACCCATAAATGAGCGTATATTATACAAATAGTCAAATACTGGGTAGTACTTACACCAAAAAAATGAAATAGTGGCCAATGTAGAATGAATCTCACGGGAATAAAAAGTGAGATGAAAATCCCCTTATGAAAATTGGGCAGCCAAACGACGCCACATAAAACTTCAAAAAATGGATAGATAAGATAAATTAGGGCCTCTCATCATATTAACATAAAATTTACAAAAAGTGTAATATACAATAACACCCCCCAAGATAAGAAAGAGGATCTTAAAGTAAGTTAATAAAAAAGAGTACTTAAAAAGAAAGAGAGAGGTAGGATCCCTTACCTCAAGTCAGACTTGTCTTGTTCGTTTCATTATATTCCTGAATAATAATGTTTTTTCAATTTATAATTTCTTAAGGACCTCCTTTAAAGTTTATTATTCCATTCATATACCATATTATAATTCTATAATAATTAGTTAATTATGTGAGTCCATATTATATGTTTTTTTCGATGATTGGTACATGAGTGAAAAATGAACTTGTTTGAAAACATTTTTCCATGTAGTTATAAGTACATCCTATTAAGAATAGTATTAATGATTTAAATATCATATATATCCAGTAAATATTCATTTTATACTATTCCATAACATTTGGAGATAAAAAGAAATGAAATGCACCATTCCTAGAGACGGTAGGCCGTACGTACGCATGAACGCTACTTTCATTTCTTTGTCATATAAATGGAATTAAAAATAATTGAGATATATATATATTATAATTCTAGTATAATATATATTTTATATAGGTCACATATGTTCCTTAATTTCATTCTTTATACATTACATGTATTGCCTGAACGAGTCACATCACTTGAGGGGGGCATAGTCCACACTTCCTCATATGAAATTATCACATTTGCACAACATGGAACAAATAAAGGTATGTTTTAAATATAAAATACAGAAGAATATAGGAAACATAAATACCATATATATCATATATAAAATATAGTTTCATCATAATGTCCACCTTTAAGGGTGTTAAAAGAATATTGAACAATCATCGTTTCATGAGCCAGTAATTCGTCATCCACAGAAACAGTATGTTCTTTAACAATTAGACGGATGTGTCTGTAAGTGTAGCTCGAATCCTTCTTATAAAAACATACTAGTATATTTAATATCCTTTTTTGTTACAAAATAATGGAATAAAAAGAGTTTAGTGGGTTGGAGAAGAAAAATAAAACAAAAGAACAATAGAGAAGTCTTTACCTTTAAATCGGGTAACTCCTCTTGGTTTGAACCAAAAGGGTTTCTTGAAGAGCTTTATGGCTAAGGTAAGGATTCTAGGATGAATAGAGGGATTAGTAGAGATAAAATGAGCAGAACATGTATGATCAAATGGACTTGGAGTTGTGTTTAAAGAGGTAGAGGTGGGGGCCTTTTATAAGAGGAGAGAAGGGGCACTCTTGGAAAGTTATAAAATGTTAATTTATATTATAATGAGTTTCGGATTTTATAGGTCCCAAATTGATATATTTATAGGATATGGTGAAAAATTGTTCTAAATATACTCATCCAATTGGTCTTTTAAAAGTGTAAGTCTTATATTTTACCTTATCTTTTCATTTTATTTAAATTGTTCATTAATGAGGTTATCACTGCATCATCATGATGTCATAAATAATTTAATTTATTTAATGTATAAAAATTATAAAAAAAACTAAGATGTTTGAAATATCTTTAAATTTCCAATTACTAATTATAGTCCACGATATAATTTATGTATACAAAATTACAAATGTTTTACTCGGGTGATACATTCTTTAGCGACATTCTCCCTCCTTTAAAAATAAAATGATAAAGTGTCACTTTAACCGAAAAGTGATTCCATGGGGTCCCAAAGTTTGGCACAAATAATCCCATCATCATCCATGACACAACCTATATAATTAGGACACATTTTGGGGTCATTTGTTGTTATTATGATATTATTTTATTATCTTTAACTACATGATTATTAAATAGTCAAGATAATTAAAGATAATTACTGTCATTACTATTGATAATGTCCAAAAACAAAAGAGTCTTAATTACATAATTTGGACCGTCTGATTCCAAATATGGGATCCATTTTACCAAATTCCAAACATATATATTTAAATAATTAATTTAAAAATAATTCCTGTTTTCAAAACAAATTGCGTGTTTTTTTGAAACAATATCTATGAAACGTTTCGCACTTGTTTATGACCAATTCCAAAGTGAAATTAATTATAATGACCACCATTGAAATAAATGGTAAAAATATATTCTAATTAAACTTTAAAACAAATTAAAAAGATAATCTAACCATATAGTTAAATTAGATGGAAAATCAGCTTTGATGTAAAATGCAGTATGTTTTCACTATTCATTAAAATTGATCATTGTCAGAAAAATACCAAAAAACTATCCAAAGTAAATTTAAATGTCCCAATAATAAAGAATAAGTTTATTTTGAAAAATATTTCTTATAAAATTTTCAAAATTTAGATTTAAAAAAAAGTTTCCATCAAAAGGCGGTAAAAAATATTTTAAAAATATTAGAGTATTTATTCTTCAAATTGGATTCATTTGAATTTTAAGCCTCTAACATTTATTGGATAAATGTAAAAATATTTAAAAAACATATGTAATAATTTTGTAGTTATTTCTGTTCATTATCTCCATTACAACGGCTAGGCGTTAACTATTATAATATTATTATATTATTATTGTGCAACGTAAGATTTCAAAGAAACTCGTTCTTGCATATTGAGTACTCCATCAAGAATAACATTCCCTTTAATCTAATATTAAAATTTTATTCACAAATATTGATAAATATAAGAATTTTATATTATTTATTTACCTAGGGTGTTACATCCTTCCCCCCTTTTGGGAATTGCATCCTCATAATTTTAAAATTGGGCTTCAAAACTTCATTGAAATTCCCACATCAGAACAAGAGTCAGTAAAACTATCACATTAAAATAAAGAAACCGAAGTACAAAGGTCACCCAAGTTAACCCATACTAGGATTCCATGAAAACATGTATATTGAAGAAAAAAACAAAGGGTCATTTTCTGATGGAGAGTGATAGTAAACATGTCTAGGAGAAAGTTAACCACAATAAAATCACAAACGTGTGATGGGTTAAACGGTATTCAATTCCCCAGTAGGAAAAGTTAACAAACAAAATTTTTGTTTTAATTTAATTTTCATTGAGGAATTAATTTTTGAGGATAACTAAATCATAAGGAAATATACTTACTTGTCATGTGTACTTTCAACATTTACTAGATTCCTTACTCAAACTCATATTTTCTCCAAAAGATGAGTATTTAGGAAGGCAAGGTCGCATTAAGAGTACTATAATCAACTTCGTTAGAATAACTTAATAAAAAAAAGAGAACTATATATTTCCCTTGTCTTTAGACATTAACCAAAACCAAACCAAAATGTTTAGTACGAGATCAGATAATACCCAAAAAGGATAATTTTTTTATTAAAAAAACTACTCATAATCTCCAAAAAAAATCAATCAAAACCCAAAGTTCAACAAAGACCATTCAATACATAATTTCCCTTAAAATTCATCAAAAATAAAACAACCTAATATTGAAACCCAAATATCTAAATGATTTAATATCATAGTCTTCCAAGGTAAATCTTAACATTTTTCTCCAAAGAACATCAGTTACTCTTAAATTCTCATACTGAGAAGTAATTATCCTAATCACATATCCTCTATGAGAGTTCAATCATTTCCATAGATAACCCAAAATCAACTTATTATTGATTCATAAAATCATCTAACTAAAAGTAATTTTTCATACAAATCAGGGACTTCACGTAGTCCAGTGGTAGGCGTTAAATACCAGTCGCACTTTGGTTGTGGGTTTGATTCCCGCAGCTTGGTCCGACGCGACGGGTTGTCACATGGTCTGTGTGTTGTCCCTTTTTCAAAAACTATATAATTCTTAAAACATTCCCCAAAAAGAGATAAAATCATCAAAAATAACCATAACCTAATTTAACTTCAATTTTACATCATTTCATTCATATTCCATCATATAGTAACCCATAATTACCTCAAAAGTAAGGATCATATAAACCCTAATGGTTACCATTATAATTATTACCTAAAATTCCACATTGAGTTGGTTCTCTAGTACATGATGCATTAGAGAACTCACCAAGGTTCAAGTGTTTAATCAGGAGTCCTTTATAGTTGGTTTAGAATAACCACGAGATTCCTCATTGAATCCCCGATTTCATCTAATCTCTTAATCAGAGAACCGCCACAGTTTCCTTTAAACCCATTGTCACTTTGGTGCCTGCTAGATCCATCCATTTACTAAAACCAAAAATTTCAGTGTGAGTATATTATCAAAATCATCAAGTACTAATGAGGATGATAAAAACTAAGATATACTTATCCTTGTTATCTCAAAATTATTACAACTTTCCAAAATAACAGTGACTCCATCTAATATACTAACCATTGTGGATATACACAACTTCTCACTTTTTCTTAAACAACAATCTAACCTCTAAAGTTATCTAAACCGACCTTTGATACCAACTATAAGGCCCCATCCTTAAACGTTACTTAATCTTGAGTTATTTCAAGAATACAAGTTGGAGATCTTTTCAGGTTTAGAGTTTTAGAGAATTAGATCATAAATCATGCATTACATTCCACATTTAAACAAACTAGTTACATAAAAGACAGTACTCATTTTTTCCATTAACGGAAACATATTTAAAATAAAACATGGATTCTTTCTTGGCACTTCCTTGACACTATCATCACATCATGTACGTTTCCCTTGACATGTGAAAAACATTTCAAAAACTTGGGATGAGCATAAAAATCTTTGTAAGGGATATAGAAGTACGAAATGAAAACATTAGTCCATGTATGAAATCATACTTTACTCATAAAACAAAAGTATTTTAACATACCTCATCAAATCATGAATTAATCATAGAAATCATAAGAATTAAAGGTAACATGAGGCATTCATAACATTATTACGTAGGGAGTAACCCTCAGGGTTACGTTTGGAATACCCATCACAGTATATTCCCTAAATCTCTTCGGAGAAACCTTAACATTTAACCCTTTCGCGTTACCCAATTCATTGGAGAGCTATATCATGCTCACCCACCCTTAGTTTATCACGGAACCACCCGTCTTCGTAAACAATGCCCAAGAACTATAACATAATCATAGATCATAACTTAAGCATAAAGGAAAGATAACATTCCCACATCGCAATAACAATATATCATTTAATGATATTGAAATAATGAATCCATTCTAAAAACCATTTTTGAAACCATTGAAAACATTTAATAAAGATATTTTTAAATCAAAGTGTCCCATACCACATTGAATCTTTTAAAATTTTATAGCATTAATATCCATATAAATAAATCCTTAAAACCATTTTGAAAAAATGGACATTAATGAGAAATATTTATAATAATAAATCATTAAAACATTTAAAACGATAATTTAGATAAGGGTTTTTTAACAAAATGAGAGACACTTGAATACAATAATTGAGGAATAAAATTTAATCAGAACATTATAATGCCATGATAATAAAGGGATTCATGATATAATATTCCAAAGGATAGTATATGGACCATATAAGAGTGAACTGGTGCATAAAAACAATGAAGTATCAATAAAAATGTAAAATGAGATGAAATGCATTATAAAGAAGGTATCCTTAAATTAAGGATAAATCAATCTCATAATTATGTGTGACAAATATAAATACACCCAATATAAGTGGATATTAATTGTAAAACAATAAAAGGTCATTAAAACATATTCAAATGTTGAAATATTCAATAACTACAAGTTGAACCCAAAGAAATCAAAATTGGGTTAAGAAGTTCGCTTCGTAAAATTCGACAGCCTAACGGCGTCACTTTATATTCATAAAATTAGTTTATGAGAGGTAGAATGGTATCTCATCACTTGGACATAAAATATAAATCTATAAGTATATAGAATAACATATCCCAACATAAAAAAATGTAAATTACAATACATAACAAAATAAGTCTTTTTAAAAGAGGAGTGTGAAAGGTTCTCTTACCGATTTGGGCAACATTCGAAACGTACCCCCCATGAAATAAAGGTCATAAAATGAAGATATAACTACCCATAAATGATATTATATTATAAAAATAGTAAAATAATGTGCATTACATATACCAAAAAAAGTAAATAATGGCCAATGTATCATGAATCTCACGGGAATAAAAAGTGAGATGAAAATCCCCTTATGAAAATTCAGCAGCCTAACGGCGCCACATAAAACATCCAAAAATGGATTGATGAGATAAATTAGGTCCTCTCATCATATTAACCTAAAATTTACAGAAATAGTAATATAAAATAACATCCCCCAACATAAGAAATAGTAGGTTAAAGTAAGATACATAAAAAAGACTACTTAAAAAGAAAGAGAGAGGTAGGATCCCTTACCTGAAGTCCGACTTCCCTTGTTCGTTTATTTATATTCCGGAATAATAAACTTTTTTCAATTTATAATTTCTTAAGGACCTCCTTTAAAATTTATTATTCCATTCATATCACATATTATAATTTTATAATAATTTGTTAATCATGTGAGTCCATATCAGATGTTTTTGTCGATGTTTGGTACATGAGTAAAAAATGAACTTGTTTGAAAAGAATTGTACATGTAGTTATAATTACATCATCTATAGAATAGTATTAATGATTTAAATATCATATATATCCAGTACATATTCATTTTATACTATTCCATAACATTTTGAGATAAAAAGAAATTAAATTCACCATTCATGGAGATTGTAGGTCGTATGTACGCATGAACGCTACTTTCATTTCATTGTCATAATAATGGAATTAAAAATAATTGAGAGATGTATATATTATAATTACAGTATAATATATATGTTATATAGGAAACATAAGTTCATTAATTTCATTCTTTATACATTCCATGTATTGCATGAACGAGTCACGTCACTTGAGGGGGAGATAGTCCAAACATCCTCATATGAAATTATCGCATTTGCACAACATGCAAAGAATAAAGGTATGATTTAAATATAAAATACAGAAGCATATGGAAAACATAAATACCATATTTATCATATATAAAATATAGTGACATTATAATTCCCACCTTTAAAGGTGTTAAAAGATTATTGAACAATCATCGTTTCATGAGGCAGTAATTCGCCATCCACGGAAACAGCATGTTCTTTAACCATTAGAAATATGTGTGTGTAAGTGTAGCTCGAATAATTCTTATAAAACCATCCTAGAATATTTAATATATGGGTTTTGTTACAATAGAAAGTAATATAAATAGATTAGGTGGTTGTACAAGAAAAATAAAACAAAAGAACATTAGAGAAGTCTTTACCTTTAAATCGGGTAACTCCTCTTGGTTTGAACCAAAAGGGTTTATTGAAGAGCTTTCTGCCTAAGGTAATGCTTCTAGGATAAATTGAGGGATTAGGAGAGATAAAATGAGCATATATTTTCCAGCCAATGTCTTGGGAGGTGTGTGTTAAGAGGTATATGTGGGGGCCTTTTATAAGAGGAGAGGAGGGGCACTCTTGGAATGTTATAAAATGTTACTTTATATTAAAATGAGTTTCAGATTTTAAAGGTCCCAAATTGATATATTTCGAGGATATGGTGATAAGAGATCAAAATATACTCATTTAATAGGTCATTGACATGTGTAAATCATAGATTTTACATGATCGTTTCATTTTATTTAAATCGTTCATTAATGAGGTAATCGCTCCATCATCGTGATGTCATAAATAATTTAATTTATTTAATGTATACAAATTATAAAAAAATACTATGATGTAGGAACTATTTTTATCTTTACAATTTCTATTTATAGTCCAAGTGATAATTTATGTAGACAAAATTAAAAAAATTTACTTGGGTGATACATTCTTTAGTGACATTCTCCTTCCTTTACAAATAAAATGATAAAGTGTCACTTTCACCCAAAAGTCATTCCATGGGGTCCCAATGTTTTGAACAAGACATCCCATGGTCTTCCATGACACAAACAGTAGCATTAGGACACATTTTGGGGTCATTTGTTATTATTATGATATTATTTTATTATCCTTAACTACCCGATTACTAAATAATCAAGATAATTAAAGATAATAATTGTCGTTACTGTTCTTAATGTCCACAAACAAAACACTCTTAATTAAATAATTTGGACCTTCCAATTACAAATATTGAATCCATTTTACCAAATTCCAAACATAGAAATTTCAATAATTAATTTAAAAATAATTCCCATTGTCAAAACAAATAGTGGGTTTTTTTAAACAATATCTATGAAAATTTTGGCACTTGTTTATGACCAATTCCAAAGTGAAATTATTTCTAATGACCACCATTGGATTAAATGGTAAAAATATATTCTAATTACACTTTAAAACAAATTAATAATATAATCTAACCATATAATTTAATTCGATGAAAAAACAGTTTTGATGTAAAATGTATTATTTTTTCACTATTAATTAAAAAATGAACATTGTCATAAAAATACCAAAATATTTTCCAAAGTAAATTTAAATGTCCCAATCAAAAATAATAAGTTTATTTTGACAAATATATCTTATAAAAATTTAAAAAGTTATATTTAAAAAATGTTCTCCATCAAAAGGTGACAAAACAATCTTTTAAAAATATTAGAGTATTTATTCATAAAATTGGATTCATTTGAATTTTAAGCCTCTAAAATTTATTGGACAAATGTAAAAATATTTAACAAAAATATGTAATAATTTTTTAGTTATTTATGTTCATTCCCGCCATTACAACGGCTAGGAATTAACTATTATAATATTATTATATTATTAGTGTGCAACGTAAGATTTCAAAGAAACTCGTTTTTACGTATTGAGTATGCCATCGAGCATAGAAATCCCTTTAAAGTAATATTAAAATTTTATTCACAAATATGGATAAATATAAAAATTTAATATTCTTTATTTAACTGGGATGTTACAGGGTCCACTAAGGCACCATAAAATTAATCAAAAAAAGATAAAATACCATTATTTTAAAGGTAGAACATATATTTGAAGAACCCAATTATTTAATGATTTATTACATCACTATTGGGTCATTATGATGTCATAAAACACATTATATATTTAAATTGTATTTAATTTTTTCCTAAAAGTATACTGTCTCATAAAATTATGAAAAAATAAATTTTGGATAATTTCAAAATTCTGATTCCATAAATAATATTCAATTTATCTAAATAATTTTTTAAAATATGTTAATTTGTACTTTTAAAATAAAAATTTAAATTTATCTAAAATTCATTGGTTTTGAAGAAAACAGTATTCAAACCATTATAAAAATTATAATTGTATTCATAATAATTATATGACAATTTATATTTAATAAAAAGTCATTTTGTAATAATATTTTATGAAAATATTATTTAATTAAAAAATCAATTAATTCATTAAAATAGATCTTTTAATTGAATATTAACTAAGAATACTATTTGATTTTTAAAAACAATTTACAAAGTAACAATAGTAAAATGAATGTATATTCATTATTCTATTCAAAACTAATAAACATAATCATAGTTCTAGTGTCTTTTTACATAACCCATTATAACACCCACATAATACCTAACGATATGGTGTGTGATGGTGGCAGGATATTTGGGGTGGCTCTGATAACATCGCTCGTCGATAATATTTATCAACTTCAAATTCTTTTGTAGGTAGTTCTGTTCAAGCTTAAGGTGTTGAAGACCAGTTTGGGCTTGGCCAAGAGTGAAGCCCAGTGACACTACCTCCTTTCCGAGCTCTGAAAAATGAGTTTTTTTATTAAGAAATTATATATAATGATGACATCACTTCATTTGTCTAAGTTAATTGGATTTGTTAAGTCCATATATTTATATCAATCTAGGGGTCATTGTTCAACCGCTATATTAGCAATGAGAAAAATTCATAAGGGTATTTTAAAATCCAAAAACATAAATCCCAGTATGTGAATATGTTTTATATAACCATTTTATATAATGAGACATTTAAATAGATCAAAATGAATTTTCGTTAATAAATGCTTGGGTCATTACAGAAAGATGATTTTTATGGCTTTAAAAAAGATAAAAAACATATTTCCATGTTTTCAAATAATTGTTTACAAAATAAGCTTCAAAAAAATAATTCATTTTTTATATTTACATTACAATATTATTTTCAAAAAAAATTTTAAATCAACATTTTTATCCATGATTTAGGCAATCCATTACATAACTAAAAAAATTTAAAAACAATTAACACAAGACAAGAAAATTTTCATTGTTATAAGAACGCTTCTAATTGATTTGAAATGATTTTAAATTTAGAATAGAAAAAAATGAATAATACAAATAAAATCATAATAGATTCTATTTAAATTAATTTCAAACCAATAATCGCATACCACACACACAATGTTTCTTGTTGTGGTTAAATTTTTACAATAATAGACACTCATGTAAACCATCAACCATATATTATACAACATGAATCAGTTTTTATGGAAATTAATGTGCTAAAAAATGAATGTAGAATTTAAACTCCCCTAAAATTAAGCATTATAATTCTTGAATTTCATCCAAGGAAATATTCCATTTTTTCTTTTTGTCATATCCCTTAGGTTGGTTAGTTCTAAATTCCAAGAACTTAAAAAAGATATAATATTATATTCTAATAGTTAAATCTTATAATAGATTAAACCTTAGGTTGATCTTAAAGAAAGTATTATTTTGGTAGTTATACTATACACCACATTGTTTTGGTATATCCCCCCTTGGTTGATCAAGATCGTATTTGATTACCCTACATAAAATTGAAATTGATTTCTTCTTATATTCAATTAGTGCTTCAATGTGTAGATGATTTCCTTTTTCACTTGCGGTAGATTGGTGTCATCGTCAATTTCCTTTTCCACGTAGTCATTCCTTTTATATTTGGATCATTTAGCATCGTGGTAGGTCCATCCATTACACTTACAGTAGATTTGGTTCATGCTCACTCCTTCCATTTCTATATTGGTAGATCAAGATCCTAGCCGGTCTATCATCTACAATTGTGGCGGATCGAACTCATGATCAAATCTATCCTTCCATTCTACCATTCTCGTTCTCTTGTTTTTACTCAAATTCATGGTTAGTTATTCCTTTACAGATTTTTTTATTGGTCTTACTGTCAATCCTACATTAAAACATGTGATTTATTAGAGAATTATAAGATTGATGTATTCTTAGTGTTTCACCTACCAATTAATGTAGAATTTTAGTTTATTTTAAATTACAATATTAGAGCCAAAAACAATATATTGTAAACTAGTGGTAATATGTTTGAAAAATAAGTATATTTTTTTAATTATGGGAATGAATAAATAGATGATAATGGGTTGAAACCCAGTAAGAAATATGTCTAAAGTACATGGAAAGAATTAGTTCAATATTATTCTTCATGAACATTGACAACATAAAATCCCATCAGATTAATGTAAATGTGGTTTTTAAAACATTGACCATTAACAATTAATGTTATATTATATTATCTCACAATCTCTACACCTCCATTAACAAGTTTTCCCAGGATGGTGAATGTTATACACCATTTGTTCTTGGGTTTTAATAGAAAAATATTAATTCTAAAATTTAATTGAAACACATTCTAAACAAATATAATGTCTCTATTATGAATTACCGATTTGTGAACATATTTTTCCCCCCGTATTATATATTATAATTCTTAATGAATTCCCTTCTATTCTCTTTGGTATCACTCAACTCCAATAAAAATAATATAACTAGAAAATTTGAAATCAAAACTCAGGGATTTCATTGCCTAAAATGAATAGTGTTGAAAATCCATAGTTGAATTTACTAAATTTCCAAAAAGAATATTTTGGGGAAAAATTCTTTTGGTTATTTTGAAGGATTTATTGTATGCACATAACGCCACATCTAATTTCATGGACTAATACTTCCTTGAGACACCATCTATTTTATTAAATATCTATTTATGATACCAATTTTAAATCTCATATTTTCAACTATATTTTGGATGGTAAGTATTAATGGATTTTTTAACATAGAAATATTTATACATTTAATTCTTGAGATAATTTTCTGAATGTGTTATATTATCAGTGATAATGGATAAGGGAACCCTAAATATTAAAATTATATTCATTTAGATGAATTTCTCCCAAAATTATTTCTTGATTATTTGGAATATCCAAAGTATAGAACTATACTAAATGAGGCCTCAGCCCCATCCTTTAAAAAATAGTCTAAAACCATTTTATCGCATATTGATCACATATTTAATAACCTCTGCAATTTAGTCATTTCCATGGGAATATAGTAAGATCCGCATAAAATCCATCCCTCATAAATAAACAATTTCCACTACAATAATTCATTTTTGGAGAACATCATGCTTTCCAAATAAACTCACACCCATTGGAATTTTTCAAATCTAAAAATAAGGCTTCCATCCGCTTTAATAAGATAAGACCAATAATATATAACTTTTAAAACATCTTGGGGGTAATTTCTCCCCCAAGGTGAATAATTATATCCCAATAGGATTGGTAACAATTCATAATTAGGAACACAATTATTTAAAATCAATAAGAAAAAATATTAAATAGGAATATGACACCTAAATATTATTAATTCATCTAAATAATGAATTTCATTACATGATAATGTGTAATATCCATATGAATCACTAATAAGGAAATTAGAGAAATTTGTATGCAAAAGGGTTTCATTCATTGATATTAAAATCATATTTTCATTACATAATTGGTAATTTATATCCCTTAGTTTATAAATTGGGGTATTGGGTATTACATATAGGTGATCAACCACTAAATTCTTAGATCCTTTCATATCTCTAATTTCTAAATCAGATTATTTAATGAAAATGATCAATCTAATTGGTCATTGTTTATTATATTTCTTAATGAATAAATACATTAGGGTTGTATAGTCAGTAATGATTACTTTTTTAGATCCAATCTGGTATTTCGTAAAATTTTCATGGCCAAAAAAATATAATATCAACCCATTATCAACTATTGTGTAATTTTATTAGGCAACATAATGTTGTGGATTTTCATAAAACATCAAATATTGTAAATTTTATTTCCTTGACCCAAAAAATAACCATATAACCAGTTCTAAAGCATCACACACTAATTAAGAAGATAATTTCCAATTTTGTGTAATAATTATGGGTTTAGATGTCATCTTTTCCCAAATAATAGTAATATATTCAATGAATTTATCATGAATAATAAATGGTCTGTCTAAAAAATTTAGTTTTCAACTATTTTTTTTATTTTTATAGAAATACATATTAAATATATAGTAGAAACAGTCATGAACAAAAAAAACCTAACTTATTTAACATTTATAGTTGGGTAAAGCTTTTGAATCACTTTTATCGTAGAATTATCCAATGCTATAAACCTATTTGAGACTTTAAAAACATAAAAAAACAACTCATTGGCCCTAAATTATTATGTGTTTATATTTTAATACCATGTTGGTCTCTTGAATCATTTATAAAATTAGTTATATATTTTTTAAACATCTTTTAAGTATGATTCACAATATATATATATATATTATCAATAAAAACTTCAATAATTCTTTAAATAATATCTAAGAAAATTGGAATCATAAACATTTAAAAGGTATACAGGGAATGAAAAATTACAATTTTAATTAACTAGTAACAAAATTTAAAAAGGGGAATGTGAATATAGTTTTCTGCTGGTTATATGGGAAATAGGGATATATTTTTAATTACATTATGAATACAAAAATTGAATAATTCATTCCAAAATAACGTCTCCATAATTTTATCTAAGAATGCAATAAGAAAATAAAAATTTATTGTTTCTGATTATAGAATCCTAAAATCATTAAAAACTCCCCATTTAGATTATTTCATGAGACATATCTTCTCATATTTTTCGTTTGTCCCAACAGTTAATCCACCCTTATTTTGAACCTCTTAGATCGATCATACCATTTGGATGATAGAAATAAAATATATATTCATAGATTCATTATGTTTTATTATTTCTTCTCTGATAACATCTTTCATATTGGGATTCAGCCTTCCTTAGAACAAAACTCTCAACTTATTACTAGGTGTAATACTGTTCATGTGTTTTTATAATGAAGGTAATATCATATTCATGTTAGTTTTGGACCATCCTATAGTTTATTTTTACCATTTCAAAACATAAAACAAAATTCCATCTTGATTATTCCATAATTCATAAGATATAATAATATTAATTGAAAATATCTCATCCAAAAATGAATATTTCAAGTGAGAAGGGAGTGGATTATGCAATAGTTGTGGTGCTTTTTGGATATAAGTTAGACTCTATGGTCCAGGTGACCCAAGGTCTTAAATGTGTTTGGTAAATTGTTTGTGGGAATTAAAAAATACTCCTCATAAATTCCATAAAAATTGGAAATCATCTCATAGTCATATTTCAGAGATTGATTTAAAATATTTTCCTTCGAAAAATTGTTTAGGTGTTCTAAAATCTATCCTTCATCAGAATTATATGGCTTTTTTTCCTTCATTGAACTGATTCTTATCCAAGTTTCATCTTGTATAGGTCTCTTATTAATATTTTAAATCATTCTAAAAAATTATTATTCTTTATCACCACATTGCTATTAATATTCTTATATCTCATCTGTTGAGAATTCTTTAGATCATTGATTCACCTTGCATATCTCAATGATTTTAAACAATTCACTTTGTTCACCCAAATTGAATGTTAAAATCCATTTATCTACATTTTAAATGTCTACTCCAATGTCTATGAATAGACTACCAATAATGAAATAAAAATCCTTTTCATATTCCCTGCCAAGGATATGAAATTTGATAGGTAAAAATATTTTTCAACTCCTACAATAAAATAATATACTATTCTTATAGGGTGTGTGATAGAGTGTTTAACCAACTATATGACCCAATTAGTGGGAAATATTTATCCAAGTATTAATTGTAATGAAATTTAGTATGGGATTATATTTTGGTTCTATCCATATTTACCAAGACAATTGATCTGTATATATTTTTCAATAGTCCATTGAGTGATAGAACTACATATATCTTTCAGCATAGGGGGTATCTTATTTTGAATAACATCATTGTACTCCATTTTCAAGATATAGGTGGAAATATCCTATATGTTTTTCATTTTGAAAAAAATATTTTTCAAAATTATAAAATATTATATAACCTAAAGTAACTATTTATGTAATTTTATATAGATGTGAAATTTATTAAACAGCTCAAAAAATCTATGTGGATTTGGTTTTCTTGTTATTTTTTAATATTTTAAAACATAAATGGATTTTTGGGGACATATTATTCAAAATATTTTCCATACACTCAACTTATCCAAAAAAATTTCTTTTCATTTATTGTTCTTAAATTTATAAACATTTTATTCAATTTTTTAGGTGATAGAGAATGGTTTCAATCAATTTCTTAAGTCTTTCCATATTTACCAATTCTATAAATTTTAGGCATTTGGATTCCATATTCAATGATAATTTCTTATTCTATTATCCTAGGGTCATTGATATATTCTTTATCTATTTTAAAATATGTCTTTGTGAAAAAACCCATTGAATTTTACTTAGGGTTCATTTCATATAGAATAGGAAGATTAAACATATCTATTATGCTTATTCCCTTATCTATCAATCCCATTTTTAATTCAATAATGTGAAGACTAGAATATAATTAATCCTTAACAAATTCATGATAGTATTTTTATTTTTCATCTTAAGAAATTAACATACTTAAAATTCGATGAATGATCACATCTGTATTCTCTGGGGAATTATAGGTTTCATTTTTAAGTTGATTTTTAAATTACTTTTTGGGTTAATATTAAAATCTTTGTTGAGGATGTTATAATATAAATTTATGTCTCCATAAAATAACTGTCTAGTAATTATACCCTTGATTGTAAATGATATAAAATGGTTCATCTTTAGTATTTATTCAAGGACTATACCTATAATTTGTTACAATATCTAATAGTTGGGATAACATTTGAAAACATGGATATTATTTTCAAGGTTGAACCTTCAAAATAGTTATAATTATTCTCTATGGATTTGGTTCTAACTTTTACATCCATTTTTTCATTCTTTTTGTGGAATTTAGATTCCTTAGGGACTGATGTTGGTCCTTTATTTTAGTATTTTTATCATTCATTTTTAACCCAAATCTAGTTGTGTTGTTTCCCTTATTGAATGTTCTTCTCCTAGAATACATATGTTTTGAATTAAGGGTAATATTTATATATATTTTTTAATATCTTAATCCATCTTGTATTTTTAATTACCTTGTGCTAGTTGGCCTAAAATTTTCTAACCTAAAGATGAAAACCCTTCCTACAAAAATTCATAAAAATATGGGAAGGAATTCAGTGATGATGATATTTCATAAGAATGTTTCAAAAATCTATCCTAATACTCATTAAATACCTCCCCATTATCATGAAAGAATATATAAATTGTTTCTCTAAACTGTCATTTAATTGTTATATGGTATTATTTTTTGAAAAATGATTCAAAGAATTGTTCCAATGATTCCATGATATTTTCATATAATGAAAGAAACAAGTTACTATCGTTTTTATTTTGCACAAAATTTTTAGAAACTCCTTTTTTTTCATTTTCACATCAACCCTGAATCGAAATTAATTCACTATATTATAAAATTCTTTAATAAAGAACATTGAGTAATCATTGGGAATTCAATTAAGTAGGGGAATAATTGAAAAGTATGATTGTTTATATTTATAATTCTAGGATTTATGGGTCATCTTAATGAAATATGTGTCTCTTAATACTAAAGGGATTTCAAAATCCCACATCGTATTTATTTCTAAATTTTTTTCAATGAGGTCTTGTTTATATTTCTCTTCATTATACACCAAGACTCATTCTATAGTTTTTCATTTTATCCCTAGTCGTATTAATGTGATAGAATATATTATTTTCTTATTCATGATTAATGGTCCCTAATTAATTAAAAGTTAATCTTATGTGCATGTAACTGATTTTTGTTTTTAACATACTCATTGGAAAAAATATTTTTACTTTTTTAAATTAATTTTGATTTTATTAATCAGAAAGGACCTCTAAGAAAAAACACCAAAATAAGATAGATTCAAGTGAGGTATGTAAAATTATTTATTTATTTTACTTATCCTACACTAGTATAATAGTAATAATTGCTTAAACCCATAATGAATGTTGAGAGATATCCATGAGAATAATAAAACCACAATTAATGAACAAAACAAGCAACACATTGTTCAATGATTGAGTAGTGATTTGAAAAATTAGAAGATATAAAAGTGAAATTTTTATTTAAATAATATTAAATGATAAAAGGAAGAAAAAAGATAAACCAGAAAGAATGAATTTGGGTAAATTATAATTTTCTTCCATTAAAAATGATATTACATCATTCAAAAAATTAATAATCAAGAGAACCAATTCACGAACTAATCCAACCTAGTTTATTATTGTTTTGACTCTAAAATAGTAATACTCACAATTTTATAAATTTTTAGTATTATCAAGGATTAAAAATGGGGAAATTGGTCCCACCATTATCAATTGACATTGTTCTTGGTTGTTAATTCACTGATTCAGTTATTTTGAGTCAAATAATTTGTTAAATAAATTATAAAATATAAACACATAAACCAATATCAATGCATGGTTATTCTCGAAGGTTTAAAAATAATTTGTTATAAGAAAAAAGGATAAGAAAACAACCCATTAAAAATGATATAATGAAGTAAAATAATTAAGATAGAAAATTTTTTATTTCCAACAATAAGGATTTTAGCCATCAATAATTCTTTAAACATCAAAATAAAATATTGAATTCAAAATAGTAACACAATAAATTGGTTAGAAAAAGAAGAGGTTGATTCTTTATTATGATTCTATTGTTACCCCTACAAATTTTTTTGAGTCCCCCATTTCTCCTCATATACTAACAAAATCCAAGCACTACAAATTTTCATATCAATACCTAGAATTAGTTGATTTGATGCATTACCCATTTTTATGTTTAGTTTATCCCCTTTTGAATTTATCCATTTTTTGATTCAATATCCATATATCAACATAAATATTTCCCACATAATACATGTCCTCTATAGGGTGTGGGTTATAGTGGATCTTCTTCTTCCTATGGCGAGTCATCCTAAATTTTGAGCAATTTTTGACACCCCCATGTGAATCACCTTTCACCAGACCTTGAATAATAAATATACCCCTTTATTATTTAATTTTATTATTTAAAGATCAATATTAACTATGTCATCTTCCCTATGTTTTTAATTAATAAATTAACGAAAACATTAGTGTCCCAAAAATGATCACTAATAATAAAAACAACTAAAATTAGAAAATTAATTACATAAATCCAAATTCAGACAACTACTTAAAAGATGATATTTCAACAAAATACACCAAATAAATATTTTTTAATAAAAAATTAATATAAAAAACCCATTAATCACTTGAGCACAAAAAATAAAATTTTGATCCAAAATATTAACAAATTTTAATTTCCAAAAATATCCAGTAAATCAAAGTTGTTTAGTAAAATTATATTTTCATAAAATATTATTTCTAAAAAAATGGGAAAAAATATTTCAAATAAGCCACATCTAGCTCACACGTCACATCTATTATGACTAAATCAATATTGTATCACATAACCCATCAGTCATTAAATTTCCCATCAATTATAACTCCCTATTCATGGAATGGATGAATATATTAAAGATGTAATTCCTCATAAATATGAATCGAAATGTATAGGTAAGATAAATGTAATGTACTATATAATATATAATGTTATCACATGTTGACCCAAGAAATTCCACTTTCATGAGCATATCCTCTATGTATGCTTTAGGTGCACAAGTCACTACTAGGGAAAACAACCATCACCTAGGATCTTGATTTTTCTCTAAATCGGACCATTTGGATCCTCTTTTTCATCTTTTGGAACATTAATTGATGGCACAAAGATCTGCTCACTTTAGTCTCTTTCCAAAGTCTCTAAATCCCTTATGTAGCTTAATCAACCCTAAAAATAATTTTTTTACTAAATGAGAGGGTATTTATGTTCCCCAAGGGATTAAAACAATGAATAACATTTATGAGGAACCACATATTCCCATGTCTTATAACACAAAGGAGAATTACCCTTACTTGACCAAACATCAATGTTCCACTCTTTTAGAATCCTCTATGGAAATCCACTGTAATTAGGGTGAAATATAATCCAACTCCTATCACCTAGATAATTACTTCTCCCAAAAATCATTTGGGAGAATCCCTCATCAATTCTACCAATTAACACTTTTGTGAATCTCTCATCACTTCTACCTAGCATCACATTGGATAATCCCTCATCACTTCACTTTAGAATCAATTGGGTTATTCCCTCTTCATTTATTTCTAGAATTACATGTTTGAATAATTATCTTGAACCATATTATTATTTGCGTGAGGTGTTACTCTATTCCTTGAAAATGGAAAACCAAGTGTTTCACTGTTTTAGTAAAGAATCATGGACACCCAAGATTTTATTTAATATCATTTCTTCCCCCAAAATTTATATTTGGACCTCCAATTATCAAGGCCTCCTATAGAACAATCAAAACCCATCAATTCGGTGTTGTACACCATTTTGAACCCCTTTAATTATAAATACAAATGATAAAAAATAAGTTCTAGGATGTTGTCCAAGATATATGAAACCCTGATGGGGATATATAATCATAAATTTCTTTTATAATAGAATTCCAATTTGAGAAGACATAAGATTTGTATATTCTATCTTGATTTGGATTTCTTCTCCATCCCATAGGTCAGGTCATATAGGGAATCCTTCCTTAAGTAAAATTATGTCCTCTGTTTTTGTATTTCATAATCCTCCTACCACCATATATCATACCTAGTCATATAATATAAATATGTATGAAGATTAAAGGATAGTATATTCTTCAAACCAGAAATACAAAATGTTATTGATGATTATTTCATCAATCACGAGTAATGATACTGATCATACCCACACATACGGATTTGTTTCTATACATACAAACCATTAATAAAACCTGTAAATTATAATAAATTATTAAGATCAAATTTTCAATATTTTTGGGAAGTATGCACATATTTATTTAAGAAAATGGTACAAAACACATTTCCTCCTCAAAAACATTCCGCACAAAAAACCCTATAATGTATATCCCATCATTGAAAAACATATGTAAATAGGGATACATAATAAAAGGGTGAGATTAAATTATTAGTAAGGGGTTTAACCAATATTATGATAAAATGTTTTATAATCAATAATCAAATGTTAAATAGAATTATTAAAGGTGTAAGACTTATGAAATGATAAGAGTAGCATGAAATAATATTCATGAATTATAGAATAAAATGTGGTGATATTTCATGTGAGATAATTTTCATAACATGGAATCAATATTATAAAAATGGAATTATATAAAAGATTTTGTACAAACATGGTAATCATGAGGTTCATGGGAATGTGAAAAAATCATAATACGCAACAACGTAATAATATGTCCAAGATCCAATCCAATACAGCATAACACAATAGAAAAGATCTATAGTGGATTTGGTTTACTTTCTATTCTCATACATATCATCCAATTAGATTTAAATAATACCTAATACATTTTAGAATTATCTAATAACCCTCATCATAACATGAATAGGCCTATTTTTTACACGTAAATACAACATACATAAATCTATGGATAATTGTGACATTATAATCCCAAGGAAATTATATTCAAATACAATGAACATAAGTAACTCTCTATGTAAATATATTTCAATTGAAATAATTATGTATTACTTATTTTTAATTTATATATAAATGGTATATGGTTTTGAAAAAAATTTCAATAGCTAATCGATGTTTGGGTATCCAGGTGACTACCCTTCAATAAAAATAAAAATACATAGTGTGATCGAAATAAAACGGAATTAAATGAAATTTTTGGTTTATGAGATATAAATAATTAGGCACTAAAAATGTAGTGATGGATCATTTCTTGTTTTAGTTTTCTCACTTCTATCATAATTTTTATATATAGGGACCAAGATTATAAATCAACTGATTATTTCGGAATACAATAAAATTAAGTACAAGTTATTAATGAATGAAATAGAAAATTAAAATGAGTGAAACATTTAAAAGTAGATTACATTTATAAAACTATTCTATGAATACAATAAAAGGATTTTTTTTAATGAAATAAATACTTATTTTTACACAACATTGAAATAAAATAAATATATAACCTATTGGAAAATAAATAAATCTGAAAAAACACATTTTAGAATAAATGAATTATTTTAAAAATATGTTTTATAAATAAAATATTTTCAAATAAATCGTCATAAAAATATAAGGGATTCTGGTAGAGAAATCACGAAAATAATTTCTATAACTTTTTTTGATGTTTCGTAGAAATATAAAAATATGTCACCTTCAGAAACCATTTTTAAAAAGAGATCATAAATAATATTAAAATGAATTTGTAGTAGTAAAATTTCTCAACAGTGGAACCATGAAAATAATGATAATAAAAATAAGAATAAACGTATGAAAAAATATAGTAAATCCCATCCCCGATATGGTAATTTTAACAAGCTTAAAAATTAATTTTTATTAAATTTAATATTAATGTTATGATATATATTTAATTATTAAAAAAATATAATCATGAAATTGAATGAATATTACTCTTATATTTATTCATGAAATTAATTTTAGTTATTTGACATAATGTAAGAAATCGATTTTAAAAATGACATCATTAAATTATGTGGTGTAAAACAAAAACAATGAGTTATGATTTTCAAAATAGTATAAAATATTTGAAAAAATAATTAATGTTAAATTTTTATAAAAATAGTTACATTATAATAAATATATTTTTTGATTACAATTTAAAATTATGCCTTTTATTGAAAATAATTAAATACTTATATAAATGAAAAGTTATCCTTTTAGAACAACTCATATATTGATATAATAATGGATTATGAAATGGGTTTTATAAGAGGAAATTAGTGATATCAAGTCAATAAAAGATTACAAATAATGACAATAACATAAATATGAAATAATTTATTTATATTAAATTGATGTTTCATTTAGTACATAGTAAAAAATGATCTGATATCACAAATGAAGATGGAGAACTAATAAAATGATATCTTTAACATAGTAACAAGTTACAAAAAGGGATTGATCAGAGGTAAATTATAGAATCTACAAAAAATTAATCAAACAAATGATAATAAAATGGATATAAAAGGATATAATTATGTGAACATTTTATTTAAAGGAGACAATGATAAATTAATCTCAAACAAAATTTGATGGTCTTGGAATAAGAACCAATACCTTTATCTAAGAAGCCTCCTTTCTAATGATATTAATGAAATTGTAAGTGGGATTTTTATCAAGAATAGGTGATTAGGAAAGGGATTCTAGTGGTTTTAATATATTAGGATAAGTTCTGGATGATTTAATACCTAGAATATGGGAATAAATGGGGTGATGAATGGAGATATTTATAAGACGAGGAAAAGGGTATTTTAGGATAAAATAATAGAATCCAATATTATTTCATCACATATAGTCCAAAAAATGTGAACTAGTAGTATGGGGAATGAGATCATAAACTAAATATGAAATTAAAATAATGAAATAAATTATACAAATTTCATATTTTCACATATATATTATTAAATAATATGACACTTATACAATATTTACTATTTCACCAATGTATTTAGTTATTTATGGTAAATATAAAATATCCCTTTAATAATTATTACATATGATGATTCTAGAAATTAAATCCTTTTTATAATATTTAATTTCTAAAATTTTGGAATTCATAATTTATTGAAAAAAATATATTAAATGGAAAATTTATTTATTTACAATAAAAACTATTTTCATTGTTGTGATGGGTTACATTATAGGATGTTTTATATCTTATTTATTATTTGATTAATAATTGATTTTTTTACTTTTGTAACATTGAATTTTTTTAAATTATTCTTAAAATTAATAATAATTGATATTTTAAATATATAATCAGGGAAAGAATTTTATATTAACAAACATTATAGCCTCTCTTCAAAATTGTATTCCAATAGCTATTTTACCTTTACAGAAACCACATTTACAAATATTTATAACAATGTTCTCATAATAATAATACATATATAACATAAAACACTTCCTCATATAATAATAAATATTTAAAAATATTATTTTATTAAAAAACATGATACCTAAACTTTAGAATGTGTTTTTTTAACTAAAAAATATGAACAAAGAATGTTTTTCGAAAAAAATTTGAAATAAATTTAATTATAATGTAAATTTAAAATGAATTTTTATGTATTATTTTATTGTAAAAATGAAATTTAACTTTTCATAATATGTCTGAAATTAAATTTTATACATCATTACTTTCAAAATATATTAACTTCGTAACTTTTAAAATAGGAATCATAATATGTTAATCATTAGATCATAATGTCTAAATTAATATGATAATATTAAAACAAAGCTAAAATTTTAAGTATTTTATGAAACTATATTTGTAAAATTTGAATCAGGAATACAAAAAAATAAATTCTATAAAACTATTTAGAAAAATAAATTTCATTTATTATGGAATTAATAATTTGAACAAAATCAGATAAAGGAAAGGGACAAGGTGATAAAAATGTGTGTAAATCCATTTAACATTTAAGAAAAATAAAATTTAGAAACAAATATACATCATAGATCTAGGACATTATGTAACTCCCTAAGATTCCATGGTACGCTTCTCTTTGAAAAATACAGTAGCGTGTGTTGTACGTAACTTCATGTTCTAATACACACCACAACCAATCAAACTAGCCGTTATGAATAGTAATACCCACATTTTGAAATTTTAGAAATTTTATCATTCAAAATGGACTTCATTTTTGGATTTGGAATATCAAAATTAGCCTAGTATGCATTTTTGGTATTTTTCTGAAAACATTAAATTTTTGATGAATAGTGAAAAAAACAATGAGTTATAGTTTAAAACTGAATTTTTATTTAAATAATTATTTATTTTATTAAAATTTAATTTAGGTAAAAAGAGATACATAATACCTATATAAGTTCAATGCAATTCATTGGAGTTAGTTCAGAATAATTTTAGATATATAAAAATTTTATTGAACTTTTCACCATCTTTTACCCACCTCCTAGGAGAATTTGGAAATTCACATAAAACGTAATTTTACCGCTTCTGTGAGTGGAATTTCAAAATTATAAGAGACATGTTTAATATCAAGGAGTAAATTTTTTTCAATAAGATGAAAATAATTTTTGTGAATAGTAACTTTTTACTTTTATTTACCACGGTTAAATATAATTAGGGTAATTAAGGGTAAAAAGATATTAATATTACCCTAACACATGTCCTAATTCAAGTGTACAATTGAATCTCAACCAAAAACAACCTTAGAAATAATATATTATCATTTAGGTCCACTTTTATTTGATTAGGACATTAATTATTATTTAATTCAAAGAAGAGTTAAAAGAGTTAAAATAAAAGATTAATTACTACAACATTTTTAATATATGGTTATACATAAGATAATTTCAATTTTAAATATTAATTAGGAAGATAAAAAGATTTCCAACATAATGGTATTTTATTCAAAAAAATTAGACATTAAATAATTTAATTTATTTATGACACAATGGTGATGTAATAATTACCAAATTAATGAAATATTAAAATAATTGATATTACAAATAAATGTAATTTGAGACATTTTATGAATTAAACTAATTTTCAAGGTTAATATGACATATTAGTATTGGATATATTAATTGTTTTCTATTTAATAATGTTTTTATGAAATTATCAAAAACAAAACACCCAATAGTGTCAAAATTGACATAAAAGTGTTTTTAAAATAAATATTATATTATTAATTGATATTCGATTCCTAAAAATCTAAGGCTTGCCCAAAGGACTTATATCATGATAGTTGTATCATTAATGGACAACTTGGGGGTCGCTGGGATGTATATAGTAAGTTTATTGACTATATAATATTAAAATACAAAGAGACATGGTAAGTGTCAAACTAATTAACTAAGAGTTAAAACTAAATGATAAGGTTGTTAAACTGACCCAAACATGTCTAAAACCTATTGGTTGAGTGGTTTCTGACCAAATCCCCACCTTAAACTTTAAATAATCCACTTTGGAGCCATTATAAACCGAATATGAATTTATTATAAAATAATATTTCTAGCGTTTCCAAAGGTGCCTCTCACCCCTCTTATAAAAGGGAACTCCCCCTTCTCACTAATTCACACATTCAAAGCCTTTTGGTTTGGCCAACCCATACCCAAATTTTCTCTCAACATCCCTCAATTCGACCTAGAGGCCTTATTTTGATCATAAATCCAACCTATGGATACCTTTTGATCAAATAAAAAGGAAGAACCCGATTAAGAGGTAATGTTTTCACCACCCTCTTTCAAGTTCCTTTCTTCTTCAACTTCTTCTTTCATTGTTATTACCATTTTAAAATAATAACTCCAGTATCATATATATAATATTATGTTATTATAAATATGGTATAACCATATTCAGTATTCTATCCATCATTTGAATGACATGTAACCATACCTGCGTGCGTACGGCTTACCGTCTCCACGTCGTGGTGTAATTGTTATTCAAAATATTATTATTTGGATGGTTATAATAATGATGTGTAATTATTGTAAATAATAAATATATCATCATAATTATTCTGTATATATGTTATTCCATCCAATTATATATTATTTTAATATCAAAATAATGATAGTGTCGCTCATATATACGTATGGACTACCATCTCCACGAACGCGATGATATTCATTCCCCATCGTATCCATTCAAGACTAATTCTAATTTAATGATTAAAAATAATGTTTAATTACTTGATATAATTGTGGATATTAATAAGATACAACTTATCCATAACAAACACGGCTTATTTAAGAAAACATATAAAAGAAAACGAGTAAGTTAACACCCGAAACAATGATAATACTAAGATATTATTAACAAATCAATGTTAAAAGATAATATAGGATATCATATTATGTATATTATTATGGTATAATTTAATAACAATAATTTAACCATTATAAAAGAGGTTAACCTACCCTCAACCAAGGAAATGTACAAGGTAAGGTTTTATTTCCCAATCTCTTCATTATCCGAGGTTGTTTGTACGTAATTATCTACTGAGACCTCTTTATCATCCACATTTATGTTTCTTAAAAATGTATTTCAAATAATTATTACTATTTTAAAGAGTATGGGATAAAGTCATTTATACCCTTATTGACTTTCTATAAGAAGTTTATAGAGGAATCCTTCTTTCATTTTCCAAACAAGGTTCCTTTTATCCTTTTCGACATAATTAAGGTAAAAAAAATTTTAACTTATATGGCGGGTGCGGCTATTTTCTACCATTATAAAATCGTCAAAGAATCCCTTGAAAAATTATAAGAATATTTTAAAAGTAAATATTTTATTTTATAATTATGTTACTTCTAAATGATTAAAAAAAAGAGATATTTATCTCAAATAGTTTTGATTTCATCTATGTCAACATCCTTTGATGGATTTTAAGGTTATTTGAAGTTTATTTATTATGATACAAAACTTCCACATTGAATTGAAGTTTTTGTTATATATTTGACTGTGGATGTGTTATTTTTATAAAATTCATGGTTTATGGAGAAAGTATTTGACATTTCGTATGCTATTTTTAATAAAAATGTTTATGTCATGTGAAAACCTGTTCACATGAGGAATTCATTGGACTTAATATGTGACGGGTGGAGCCCAGTATAGCTCATAAATGCATCATTTGGTCTCAAGAGACAAACTAGTGTCTTCGAAAAAGGCCTTGAAAAAAATTATTTGTAGTCTTGGCACGAGGCCTTGGCTATGTGGTTGTGATAGTCTGGCATTATGCATTCCATCATTATGAAAGTAGTTATTGATATTGCATGTGATTATTTGACTCGTAGAATATCCATGTGAATAAGTAAATGGAATTATTTCATTTTATATTTTCCATATTATGCTGAAATTCAAGTTTAAAAGGATTTTGTTTTAGTTATACATTGCCTTAAATGTTTATGCTTATGTATGAATGTTTCCAATATATTGTTATCCTTACTGAGCATCTGACCTCCCCCCTTTATATGTTTTATTTTCCCCAGGATGTGAATAAGAATTTTATGAATGACCTACAGGGATAGTATGAGGGGATAAGAGTGTGGACTATGGAGACTATATTGTTATAGTTTTCATTTTATGATGTAATGTAAACTTTATGAATATATTTAGTGATTCCAAGGATACTAAACTAATTTTTCTTTTGAGACTTGATCTTTTGTGATCATTCCATTGTTATGTAATAATTCTCGACTCTGGGTAACTAGGGTCCGGGCGTTACAGTTGGTATCAGATTAAGTTTAATACAAACATTAGAACCAAGATTTAGGTAAACTCTGATTACAACACATATACCTAAGATATACTTTGAGGATTAGTATGGAAAAACTTCCAAGAATTTTGGTATTGTAGAGATTTTGCGTTTTTTCCGAGCAATACATCCCTGTTAGGATACGATCAGGTAGAGGCGGCTCTGGCACAGATGTACCTTGGGGTAAAACCCGAAAAAACCACTTTGATATAGACTTGAATGGGAACTGGTGCATGACAATGGGCCTTGCTTCACTCTTGGTTATGACACTCTCGGGCGATATGCTTAGGAGAATTTTCAATTTATTTACAAACCATTATGAATGGTTTATTAGTATATAATTCCTCAAAGAAAACATTTTTATGATTATGGATTATATCCATAAATAGTTCAATTTATGTTAAGTGTTTTACAAGTATGAAATTATGTATTCTCATTCATAAACTGATCTATTTTATGCCATTGTTTAGAAATTGTGCCCAGTGGAAGAAATGGAATCCTCATCAATGCATGAACTCCATGTAGGGGTTTCCCTCCTGCTCAAGATAATTATTGTGGAGTTGGGGATGCAACTGGTGCTGATCAACTAATCACCATACTGGGACAACTCACTCAGGTTATGAATAATAACCTTACCTGTATGGAGAACCCTGATCCAAAGTGTGGAGGATCCATGTTAGATCGCTTCATGAGGAAACAACCACCAATGTTCAATGGGAGTACAAATCCATTGGTAGCTGAGCAATGGATACGTTCCCTAGAAAAAATATTTCCAGCTTTGGGTAGTAGTGAAAGGGAGAAAGTTATCATGGCAGTTTATCGCCTCACTGGAGATGCTGATCAATGGTGGTCATTGATACAAAACACAAAGATGATGAAGTATCAAATATGGAATGGAGAGAGTTCAAATAGATTTTCATAGAAAAATATTTTCCCCATTACCATCGAGCAGATATGGAAAGTCAATTTCTGTGTCTGAGACAAAAAGAGAATTATAATTTCACAAAGTTTGAGGCTAACTTTACAATATTAGCAAGGTATGCTGGAGATTATATATGTAACCCAAGAAGTTAGATTTAACATTTATTTTATGGTTTAAAACCATTTCTTCATTGACTAGTAGTGTCATAATCCTTCTCGTCGTACGAATATATTTTCTCATGTTCTATCAAGTCAGAAAAAGTATTCTCTATGTCTTATGACTTTTAAGCAAAGCAAGAGAAGAATAGAGATGATGATCACTCTGGGAATGGAAATAAGGGGATGAAGGGAAAAATTGAATATCCATCCTGCAGTAAATGTGGGAATAATCATCCTGGTAATTTCTTGAAGGGAATGGGTGTCTGTTACAAGTGTGGTGAAAAGGGCCACCAAGATCATGATTGCAAAGGGAACAAAGAAGCTACCGATGTTTAATTCTACAACTGCAGGTAGATGGGACATTATGAAATTAATGTCTTCAGTGTCAGGGTAACATACCTCAGAAAAGGCCAAGGGATCAAGGCCAAGCTTATTCTATCACTACTGCTGATGTTGAAGCTCCTAAAGATGTGGTGGCTAGTTATATAATGGTTTCCTCAAGTTTATAAAATGCATTATTTGATTATGGATCTTCGCATTGTTTCATATATTTCATGTTTTCTAAGAAAATTAGATATTTCCAATTTCATTTAACAAAGTACTTGTCAATTAAAACTCCTAAGGGAAGTATCATTGCAACAATGTTTTGGGAATCAGTCCCCATTAGAGCACATAAATGTTCTTTATTTGCGGATCTCATCGTCATACCTATTATTGAATTTGATATAATCCTTAGTATGGATTGGAATTCGGACAATGATATAAAAATTTATTTTAAGAAGAATGAGGTTAATATTTTTGATGATGATAATAAGGAAAACCTTATCTTTAGAGTGGAATCATCACCACCTAATTCTTACCTAGATCCACCCCCAGTAGCTCAACTAAATTCAATTATTGGGGAGGAAGAGAATGAAATGACTGTGGGTAAGTAAAAGGAATGTTTTGATAGAGGATGTACATATTGTGAAACAATATGTAGATGTGTTTCCGGAAGATTTACCTGGACATCCTCCAGAATGAGAAATTGAGTATTCCACTGATTTAATTTATGGTTCAAGGCCCATATCGAAGACCCCTTATAGAATGTCCACTCTAGAATTAGTGGAACTAAAGAAACAACTAGAGGAATTGAGTAATAAGGGATTTATTCACCCTAGTGTTTCTCCATGGGGATCTACTATCCTTTTTATTAAGAAGAAAGATTGATATATTGGGTTATGTATCGACTACAAGGAAATAAATGCTATAACAATAATGAACAAGTATCCCCTACCTCGCAATGATGATTTATTTGACCAACTGCATGGAGCTCAATACATTTCAAAGATTGACCTTCGATCTAAATACCATCAGTTTTGTTTGAAGAAGGAAGCCATTCCAAAGACAACATTTTGAACCAGGTACAAGCATTACAATTTTACAGTAATGCCTTTTGGATTGACTAATTCACCCTCTATATTAATGGATCTAATGAATAGTGTTTTCAAGGAATATCTAGATGATTGTGTGGTGGTATTTATTGATGATATCTTCTTATACTCCAAAAGCTATGAAGATCATGAATATCACTTGCACATTATCCTGAAGAATCTGAGAAGACATATATTATATGGGAAGTTTTGCAAGTGTGAATTATGGCTTCAGGAGATTACTTTTCTTGGCCATATTGTCTCTAAAGATGGAATCTCTATTGATCCTTCTAAGGCCAAGGATATCCATGAATGGCCTGCACCGACTAGTATAACTGAGGTACGTAGTTTTATTGGTTTAGCAGGTTATTATCGACGTTTCGTCCGGAACATTTCTGGATTGGCTAACCCATTAACGAAGCTCACACGTAAAGGGGCTAGATTTGTTTTTGAAAAAAGACTGGGAATTTTTTTTTGAAGAACTAAAGAGAAGATTAGTCATTTCCCCTACCCTGACTCTACCATCATGGAATGATGGGTTCGTTATTTATAGTGATGCATAAATGAAAGGATGTGGTTGTGTCCTTATGATGAATGATAGGGTTATTGCCTATGCATCACGACAGCTAAAAAGTCACGAGAAAAACAATACTAACCATGATCTTTTGTTAGCAGCTGCAAATCTTTGCTTTGATAATATGGATACATTATCTATATGGTGAAAAATGATAGATTTATACGAATCACAAGAGTTTGAAGTACATTTTCTCACAGAAAGAACTCAACATGAGGAAAAGGTTATGGCTTGAAATACTTAAGGATTATGATTTCACGATAAACTACCACCCAGGGAAGCCAAATAAGGTGGAAGATGCTTTGGGAAGAAAAGGTCATGGAGTTTTTAACATGATAATAATTGAAAGGGTTCCTATTTTTATTGATCTAGTGAAGATGGATATAGGAATTACCATGGAAGGTGAAGCATTCATACTTTTTCAAATGGTTTCCAAACCATATTTACTAGAAAAGATAAATATTTCTCAGACCAGTGATGAAGAGTTTCAAAAGAATATTAATGTTGTGAATGAGGGGATATTGAGAGACTTCGTGTATGAATATTGAATTTTGAAATTTGGGAAGAGACTTTGTGTTCCTGATATACCTGATCTAAAAAGGAAATTGTTGGATGATGCTCATAGTTCTAATTTCTCTATACACCCAAGGAGCACCAAAATGTATAGAGATTTGAAGGATCATTTTTGGTGGGACAACATGAAGAGGGATATTTGTGATTTCCTGTTAAGATGTATAGTTTTTCAACAAGTGAAAGTTGTAAGGTAACATCCTAGAGGAGTATTGCAACCTCTTCTCATACCGGAGGGGAAACGGGATAATATTACGATGGACTTTATCATTGGGCTACCAATGACTCCTAGATGGAATGATGCAATATGGGTTATTGTTGATCTTCTTACCATGTCAGCACATTTTCTTTCTATAAGAGAAGATCTACCACTGGAACATCTAGCGCGACTATATATTATTGAAGTTGTGAGACTACATGGAGTACCCCTACCGATATTTTCTGATCATGATCCCTGTTTTACTTCAAAATTCTGGAAAAGTCTTCAGAAATCCCTGGATAGTGAACTTTATTTGAGCACTGCCTACCACCACCAAACTGATGGACAATCAGAACGAAATATTCAAACCTTAGAAGACATGTTGAGATCATGCTCACTTGACTTTCAGGGTATGTGGGATCAATATTTACCACTGGTGGAATTTTCCTATAATAATAGCTTTCATTCAAGTATTCAGATGGTACCATATGAAGCGTTATATGGAAATAGATATCTCACACCAACCTGTTGGGATGACGTTGGTGAAAGAAAAATTGTAGGCCCAAAACTGGTGGAGGAAACAATGGAAAAGTAAAATTTAATCCAAAACAACATCAATTCAACTCAAAGTAGGCAGAAGAGCTATGCTGATAACCGAAGGTCGAATATGTAATTTCATGTAGGAGATCATGTTTTCTTGAAGGTATCTCCATGGAAGGGAGTTATATGTTTCGGTAAGAAGGTTAAATTGAGTCCCAGTTACATCGGACCTTTCAAAATTCTAGAACGAATTGGGGCAGTAGCTTAACGTTTGGAAATGCCGCCAAATACCTCCAAAGTTCACGATGTGTTCCACGTATCACTGATGAGAAAATAAATGCCTGACCCAACGCATTTCATCACTTACGAGGAATTAGAACTGGAACCCGATATATCTTATTGCGAAGATCCCATCAGGATTCTTGATACCAGAGAACAAGTGCTGAGAAACCGGACGACTCATCTGGTAAAAGTTCTATAGAGAAACCATAAGATGGAAGAGGCAACGTGGGAACCCGAGGAACTTATGATGAAGAATCACCTGAGACTTTTCATGTATTAGTATTCTGGAAATTTCTAGGATGAAATTATTTGAAAGAGGGGAGAATTTAACACCCCAAGCTTCCATGGTACATTTTTATTTTGAATAATATAGTAGCGTGTGTTGTACGCAACTTCGAGTTCTAACACACACCACAACCAATAAAACTAGCTGTTATGAATAGTAATACCCACTTTTTGAGATTTTATAAATTTTATCTTTCAAAATAGACTTCATTTTTGGATTCAGAATATCGAAATTAACCTAGGGTGAAATTTTGGTATTTTTCTGAAAACATTCAATTTTTTATGAATAATGAAAAAACACTGAGTTATAGTTTAAAACCGAATTTTTATTTTAATAATTATTTATATTATTAAAATTTAATTAAGGTAAAAATAGATATATAAAACATATATAGGTTCAATGTAATTTATTAGAGTTAGTTCAGAATAATTTTAGATATATAAAAATTTTATTGAACTTTTCACCATCTTTTACCCACCTCCTAGGAGAATTTGGAAATTCACATAGAATTTTATTTTTCCTCTTCTATGAGTGGAATTTCAAAATTCCTAGAGACATAGTTAATATCAAGGATTAAAATGTGGTTCATGGAGATGAAAATTCTTTTTGGTGAAAAGTAACTTTTTCTTTTATTTACCACGGCTAAAAGTAAATAGGGTAATTAAGGGTAAAATGATATTAATATTACCTTTACACATGTACTAATTCAATTGGACAAGTGTATCTCAACCAAAAACAACATTAGGAATTAAATATTGTCATTTAGGTCCACTAGGATTAGATTTGGACATTAATTATTATTTAATTCAAAGAAGTGTTAAAAGATTTGAAATCAAAGTTTAATTACTAAAACATTTTTAATATAGGGTTCTACATAAGATAAATTCGATTGTAAATATTCACTAGAAATCTAAAAAGGTTTCAAATATAATGATATTTTATTTATAATTTTTAGACATTAAATAATTTAATTTATTTATGACACAATGGTGATGCAGTAATTACCTAATTAATGAAATATTAAAATAATTGATATTATAAATAAATTTAATTTGAGACTTTTTATGATTTCCACTAATTTTCTAGATTAATATGACATATTATTATTGGTTATATAAATTTTTTTCGAAGTAATAATGTTGTTATAAAATTATCAAAAACAAAATACCCAATAGTGTCAAAATTGACATAAAAGAGTTTTTAAAACAAATATTATATTATTAATTGATATTATATTCCTAAAAATATACGGATAGACAAAAGGACTTATATAATGATAGGTTTATCATTAATGGACCACTTGGGGTCGCATGGATGTATATAGTAGGTTTATTGACTATATAATATAAAAATACAAAGAGACGAGGTAAGTGTCAAACTAATTAACTAAGAGTTAAAACTAAAAGATAAGGTTAATAACGTGACCCAAACCTGTCTATAACCTATTGGTTGAGTGGATTTTGACCTATCCCCACAATAAAATTTAAATAATCCACTTTTTTGGCATTAGAAACTGAATATGAATTTATTATAAAATAATATTTCTAGCTTTCCCAAAGGTTCCCCTCACCCCTCTTATAAAAGAGAACTCCCCCCTTTTCACTAATTCACACATTAAAAGAATTTTGACTCAGACAAACCCTGCACAAATATTCTATCCACTTCCCTCACTTTGACCTAGAGGCCTTAGTTTGATCAGAAATCCAACCTATGGAGCCCTTTTGATCATATCAAAAGGAAGAACCTGATTAAGAGATATTGTTTTCACTACCCTCTTTCAAGTTCCATTCTTCTTCAACTTCTTCTTTCTTTGATATTACCTTTCTAAAATAATAACTCCAGTATCTTATATATACTATGATGTTATTATAAATATGGTACAACCATATTCAGTATTCTATCGATCCTTTGAACTACATGTCACTATACATGCGTACGTACAGCTTACCGTCTCCATGTCGTGGTGTAATTGTTATTCAAAACATTATTATTTGGATGGGTATAATAATGATGTATAATTCATGTAAATAATAAATATAACATGATAATTATTCTTTATATATGATATACCATCCAATTATATATTATTTTAATATCAAAAGAATGATTTTGTCTCTCGTGCATGCGTACGGACTACCGTCTCCACGAACGCGATGAGATTCATTCCCCACCGTATCCATTCAAGGCTAATTCTCATATAATGATTAAAAATAATGTTTAAGGACTTGATATCATTATTTATATGAATAATATAAAACCTACCCATAATAAACATGGATTATGTAACAAAACATATAATATAAAATGAGTAAGTTAACACCCAAAACAACGATAATACTATGATATTATTAACAAATCAATGTTAAAAGATAACATAAGATATCATATTAATGTATATGATTCTTGTATAATTTAATAACAAATATTTCTCCATTATAAAAGAGGTTAACCTACCCTTAACGTAGGAAAATTACAAGGTAATGTTTTATTTCACAATCTCTTCATTATCCGTGGCTGTTTATACGTAATTATCTACTGGGACCTCTTTATCATCCACATCCAAGTTTCTTAAAAATGTATTTCAAATAATTATTACTATTTTAAAGACTATGGGATAAAGTCATTTATACACTTGTTGAATTTTTATAAGAAGTTTATAAATGAAACTTTCTGTCGTTTTCCAAACAAGGTCATTTTTAACCTTTTTGACAGAATTAAGGTAAGAATTTTTTTAAAATTATATGGCGGGTGCGGCTATTTTCCGCCATTATAAAACCGTTGAATCCTCAATTACAATATTATAAGAATATTTTCAAAGTAAATGTTTTATTTTATAATTATTTGACTTTTAAATGATTTCAAAAATAGATATATTTCTCTAAAATAGTTTTGATTTTATCTATGTCAACATCCTTTGAGGGATTTTAATCTTATTTGAAGTTTATTTATTATGATACAAAACTTCTATATTGTATTGAAGGTTTTGTGATTTTATTGATTGTGGATGTGTTATTTTAATACCATTCATGGTTTATTGAGAATGTATTGACATTTCATATGCAAGTTTTAATACGAATGTTTATATTATGTTTAAACCTTTTCATATGAGGAATGCATTGGACTTAATATGTGATGGGTGCATCCCGTTATAGATCCTCGATGCATCGGTCGGTTATAAGAGACAAAATAGTGTCTTGGAAAAAGGCCTTGACAAAATATTATTTGTAGTCTTGGCACGAGACCTTGGCTATGTGGTTATGATAGTCTGGCATTATGCATTCCATCATTATGGAAGTGGTTATTGATATTGTATGTGATTATTCGACTATTAGAATGTCCATGTGAATAAGTAAATGGAATTATTTCATTTTATCTTTTCTATATTATTCTGAAGTTCATGTTTAAAAGGCTTTTGTTTTAGTTATACATTGCCTTAAATATTTATTATTATTTATGAAGGTTTCCTCTATATTGTAATCCTTACTGAGCATCTAAGCTCAACCCTTTCTATGTTTTATTTTTCCAAGGATGTGAAGAAATATTTTTTGATTTACTTATATGGATATTATGAGGGGATAAGAGTGTAGAATATGGAGTCTATATTGTTGTAGTTTTCATTTTATGATGTAATGTAAACTTTATGAATATATCTAGTGATTCAAGGCTACTAAAGTAATCGGTCTTTCGAGCCCTGATCTTTTGTGATCATGCCAATGTAATGTAATAATGCACCGACTCTGGGTAACTAGGGTTAGGGCGTTACACATGATGGGTCATCCTTGAGCTAAGGGGAGAGAAATAGCCTTGAGAAGCCTCGATGTTTAATCATTGTTCAATCCTGGTGCCATATTCCCATAGATTGGATATTGTCCTAAATTACCTATTGTTTCTCACATCGATCATGAATCAAATGTGCTTATAAAAATGCGTTGATCATTACATTGGAATAACTAAAATGAATCATATGTAATCCCGCCTAATTTAAGTGCATAACATTTATTACAAAATTTTTATATTCCTTCTTCCCTCTATACATGCTCCCACATCCATTAGTGGGTTGTGTGTAAATTTGTAGTTGGCTTCCACTTTATGTGTTACTACGACCTAAATATTACCACAAAATTTCCTTGATCTTCTATCATATATTGTCTCTCTAACTGAGCATCACTCATGTGGCCTTAAATATTTATATTTATTATTATTTTAACAGAATTAAATCTTCTTTCGTGGACCTCCTTCCAAGGTGTTTGCCACAAAAACTATAGATTCTCCTTATCAAGTAGGAATATTCTTTGTGAGACTTTTTCATGGAGGGATACATTCCATAAGAATCATTTCAAGGTATCCTAATATGACTATTCCCCCAGACTAATCTCTATTTTCATATATTTTACAATATAAATTTCCCTATAAAACTATTTTAAATTATGTGGACTGTATCCTAGTCAAAAATGTTAAACTGCACAACAAGGTTCTTGTCGTATGACATTAAATTACAACGTATAGTCTTGTCATACCACAATAAACTATTCCATTTAAACTATGTGGGATTATATTCTTGTTTTCATGGGACACATAGGATTCCTATTTTAGGTTTTGACCCAACATATTCAATATTATCTCCACCTATAAAAAGGAAATTTCACCTAGGTAAAATCCTTTTAGTGGTCCATATTCATGATAATATCATATCCCCATATAACGGTGAAATATATCGACACCCTAGATGAGTTCCCTTATTTTATATACCAACTCATCTTCAGAAAGGGAAACTCATGTATAAGTATCATGCTAATAATTAATATGTATCAGTCATTTTAACCTGGTATAAAGGGCTTAACATTAAACTATATGGATCGTTCATTTTATCATGGACATAAAAGCTATGACATGCCCCATTATGTGGAACAAAACTACATGTGTACAGATCTCTTTCATAAAGAATACATTAAAATCCCATTTTCTAGAACAAATCCAAAAAATAGAAACATATACCTCTTTTCGGGAAGGATAAAAACTCTAATGAAACCAGTTGTGTGGATATAAACCATAATGACTTATAATGTATCTTTAGAAAGAAACAATAAGAAAAATATAGATAACATCTACTACATATAGATTTATTCATTGATGGATAACCTATAATACATAAAAATGTTTTCATCGATCGGATACCTCTAATATGTATAGACATTTACATTGATCAGGGATAATAACTAATTTTTAGCATGGATTAACATATCTTACACTAGGATTAGGTAATGATTCAGAAACCTAACTTAAATATATATTAATTTAATATAGAATGAATTAATTCCCCCTAATGGGGTGCTATTAGACCAACTACCCACTACATCAAACAAAGTGAGTAACTAAGAATCACTAGACACAAAACCCAGTAACCACATTCCTCAAGAATATAGTTCTATAGTAATACCTCAGACAGAGTTGTGCGAGAAAATGTCTATTTTCAGTTCCATGAATAATCATCATTGTAACCCATCAAAAAAAGTGTACAAATGTGAGTATAGTGTTTCCATACTTGGCCCTACTCAATCAAGTGTTGAGACACTTTGTTTTGACTCAAAATAAAATTGATGAAACTGATGTAAATATTTCATGATTCCAAAAGAAAATTGGTTACCTAAAAAATTGGACTATTTTATTTCATTTATTATATGAAAACAAAAATGGTGAACTAGATGTAAATTTTTTGGTATACAAGACATGAGGGTTTAAAACATGAAATTAGTAACGCTTATTTTTATAAATTTGTATCAAGTTAAATTAATTTTTTTGTTCCATCATAGTACCTCCCAAATTTGAGTCTTGAAACAATTATAGTGGTAAAATAAAATAAAAAAATTTTCTTTGGTCTATAATATCCATCCAACAAAAGAGAGGTTATTCTCATTAGTATCCATCACCTAGATAAAAATTTAGCGCCATCACTCATCCTCTCATCCCTATTATATCAGTCTAGATGATCCTTGTGATATGAACAAAGAAATAAGATCAAGTTTCTCAAAATTATTTTAAAAAAAGGATTCCACATTCCAAATACAACCTTCATGATCCATATCTCATTAAGTAGACTCATTCATCTAAATAGAACAAATCCATGGTCACGGTGATGGACCATATACCTATACACGTCTATAGTCCACCCTAAACAGGAAGTCATATTGAATCAACTATCTATGATTCATGATATTCATTATTCATTATAAATTTATTCTATGGGTGAGCTCAAAATATGATTCCATCATTTCATGAGGTTTCAAAGGCTATTGAAAAATAAATATTTGAGTGATGAAATAATTTAGAAAATAAATAATTGACAAGTGATACAGTCAAAAAAATCCAATTAACCTAATAGAATAGATGAGTCTCTACAATTTGAAAAATATTTTCACTGTAAAGATACATTAAAATTTTTATTATTATATTTATAGTGTTTTAAAATCAATACCCATGCCTTATAAACTTTATATTGAAGCTCTTATAGCTCTATGAAATAATTCAACTCAACTTGATGAATATTTCACACTACACCATAAATATCATCATTTCCTTATATTTTAATTTTGTTAAGTGACCAGTGGAGATGTACTACAAACTCCTTCATGGAATAAATATATTGTTTGAGATAGATTATCTTGATAATAATCTCATCAACTCATTAATTTAGGATTTTCTAAATCCATGATATAGTTAATTTCTAATAGAGGTAATATAGCATAGATAACATCAGATTCTGTTGGCTATGTGAATTTTATAAGAAGTTATTAAGATGATTTCTCTTGTTCTCATCACTATTTGACATCCTTCATGGAAAAATGGATCATTCAATAATAAAACCCACTATATCACAATGTTGTAAACATACTATAATTACATAAAATATTGTGTGGGAAATAATATTATGTTTGTATTTGTATCCAGACACTATATATCTCACTATATAAATCAATGGTGTATGAGAAAAGAATTATAGGCCTCCATTTATATCATATAAAACTCTTAAGATTTTATACATACCCCATAATCGATTCAATTAGGAAAGTTTTTATTCATTATCACCTGCAAAGATGGTTGGTCTTTGAGTGGATTCATTTTTAACTTGGTATAATGGTGGAATCAGTGTGAGGACCAATTTTTTAGGAATTTTCGTTGAAGATGAAACAACTAAATGTTAAAAAATATGGACTAGGGTCAACGATTGAGATTAATGAATATTGTAGAAGGAGAATGAATCAAAGGAGCTATAGATTCTAACCAATGGGGATATCAACTGGTGGTTTTATGATTCTCTCTACATTTTTGACATCATTGACCAATATTGTGGGGATTTCTTGACAGACCATGATTTCCTTACAATTTTAAGGTTTACCTCAAATGACTAATGAGATTACATTATTTTAGGATTTTTCTAAGTTATCTATAAATCATATAATATTGATAAATCTATACCTCTTAGAGGTGGATTTCTTTGGAAACATTTTCTATAGATAAATTTTCACAAATCATGACTTCTTGTTTTTACATTATGTATACGGAGACTAAATTGGAAGAAATATGGACACTTAAATCCTTACAACACTTTATTGAAATTCTTAAACTATTCAAATAACAAAAATATCGATGTTTATACAGATATATTTCATAGTCAGTGGGGTAACTGGTAGAGTTTTAGGCCCATTCACATCTCGGAAATAGGTTATAATATTTCAGATTCTTGGATCAGGTTCCAATTCTATCCTTTATTTAAAAACTCCAACAAAGGCCTTAGTGGTATCCCCTTATGAATTTTTGAGAGCCATAAAACCCTAAATTGTTGATGTATCAAGTTTTTTCGAGGTCAAAAAGAATATTTTTTTAATCAGGTCAATAATTTAAGAAGTATATTTTAGTAAAATTCTCAAAAATTATAATATTTACCTTTTGATCCAATTAAATGATGTATTTCTTATAATTTATAATTATTCCATTTTTTAACATCCTCTATTGTATTGTTTCTAGTGAATTATAAATGATAATGTCATATTTTATCATAGTAAATCTAATATTAAAGTATGTAGATTATTTTACATTGGATATTCTGGATTTTAATATTGATCTATAGTTGTTTCAATTTAATTATTTCTTTTCCCAATTATTTATGCTTTTAAAGGGTCAAGAGTGATTTTTTCTTATTTCATAGGATTGGGGTAGGTTTATGAGTTTATGAGGGGAGTGGAAATGGTATTGTAGATTGAATATCCATAGGAGGTTAATCAACTAGATGGTGAGGTCCACCAGCTAGATGTTACAATGATGAAAGTATGAATTTCTACATGAATTCCACTAAATAGCTAGTGGATAGATGGATGAAAAGGGTTCCTTTAGCATATACACTATCTAGCTAGTGGGGTTCCCATTATTTCATAGATTCAGTTTAGTGTCCCTGACAAATTGGTGGGATCCAATTTCTAGATAGTGATGCAAATATGGACCTATTTAGGATGGTAAAAATTTCATTTTTATTCTTTTTATCTTCATTTTAATTCCAAACATCACTCCCTCAAGCATAATTATACCCTAACCATTATAGGGACTCTCTTGGGGTTTTTTCACACTTCCAACCTTAAAACATCATGGATTGAAGTGTCATATCATGTGTTAAATCTCTCTTGAAATGTTTTTTCAGAGCAATCATTTAATTCCCTAGGAATCATTTTTATTCTTTATATAGGGATATGATATATTTGGTTACTGTAATATTCAGGTTTCTTATTTAAGGATTATATTTTTGTGACCCCCATTGATTGTTATATCATTTGAATATTTATTGGTGGATTATGTATTGGGAAATTATTTATCTAGATTGCGGTAGACGGTTTAGTAAGGAATTTCTGATCATTTAATACCATTGATTGTTATCTATCTTGAAAAGGATTTCCAATTGAATTCCAAATCCCTATTTTGGCCTTTTTCATAATTATTTGTAATATAATGGATTATGATATTCAATTCTTTTGGAAATGGGTTTCTAAATAATGTGTTAAATTCAAGAAAATTACCATTAATTGAAATTAATGATTTGATGAATTATTATGATGATAATTTTTTAGAATGAATTTTGTGAATTATTTTATGATTTGAATTGAAATAAATTTATTTTAAGGGAATGAGTTTTTTATAAATACCATTTTTGTTGATATTTGAAATGAAATTGAATGTTTTGAAATATGAACATGGGTTCAATTGAAATTATTTGAGATTGATTAAAATTAATAATAGACTAAAAATTATTGATTTCTTTAAATCGTATGGGAGTAAGGGTAGTTAGGTAGGAAGAACACATACTCAGAATCTAATAGCTCTACCTAGAAATGGATTGATGATGACAATGGTGACTATAAATATTCAGGGAATGTGGTTCTATATTTCTAGTGTTCGCATATTACCATTATTTTGTGGATCTAGGAATGTGTGTGTGCCCATAGAAAATTATTTCACAATGTTTTGTGAGAATACAAGTAATAATATAATCCAAGTAATCTAAAAAAAGGTGAATTTATTTTAAATGTTTTATATATGACAATTTTTATAGATATTATTATTCATGACAGTTTTTATAGATATTATTAATCCAGAATGTTTTCAATATTATACCTATATATTCTGATAATGAATGAAATTAATTTTTTTATCAATTTCATACTAGTCGTTGAAATGTATTGAAAAGAATATTATGATATGAATGATGAAAATATTAAAGTGTTATGATTTAATTATATTAGATTCAATTTGGTTTATTTAATATGGTATTCTAATAGAATAATTTGTGAGATCCTATATGGACTCACTACTCATACCATTCCATTACATTTGGGAATTTATAGACATTCATATTCCATGACATGGAAAAGGAAAATATTTACTAGGAGATGGTGGGTGTACATAATATAATTTCCTAACCCAGGTGCCACACATTTATGACCCAATCTAGATAGCCACATGACCTCAAGGGTGCCTCCCCTTATGCTAGTGGTTGTTGAATTGTAGTGAAGGTATATTATTTATCATGAGGACACTATACCCACTTTTTTCTATTTTTAGTGTAAAAAAACATAGAAATAATAAACAATAGTAGAAGAATAAACATACCCTAAAAATAGAAAAATATCATAATAACCTACGCATGAATTACAATGTCAAAACCGAACATCAAATATGCCAATCTAATGTATGATCCATGTTTCAAATGAAAAAACAAAAGTAAATACATTGGAATCTCCCAATGGGGTCCTGAACCACATCAATTTACCTCATCCATGCTCATTCCCCAACATATACATCAATCTTATGGCTATTGCCCTTAATCTGTCCATAGAACACAGCGTCTATTTATGTACTGATCAGTCTGTCCAAGATGGGTGTGAGTATAGCTAAGTAGGCCACCACCAATGCTCACTATAAAAATATATAAAATATATGTGTATATAGTTTTATAAATAATTATATATAAGTAATAATGTAAACTGCATACATTTATTTGCTTACTCTTTATTTAACCACATTTTTCCATGAGTTCCCCTGGATACCCGAGTCAAAAATACTACTTCCCCCATGATAGTGTCTGATATACCCCCTAATGGATATCATAAATCTTAATTTCCATTTCAACATTCATTATTATGATTTATATGGAATTTATCAAATAAAAAATCATTTAAAACAATCTGGTATGAGTAACGTGCTCTATGGGCCCTAACCTCTAGCGTATAAAGTGAGTATTACAAAATGAGTCATAAATTATTCCTATGAATAACAATAAATATCTCAAGATCTTTTCCCCTAGAAGGATCACATGATCCTTCAAAAAACAATTATAAGCTCACACAGTTTTCTTCCCTTAAGGATCACATGGTCCATTAGTAAACAATATTAGAAGCTATCTCGATCTTATTCCCATAATGGTTACAGATTCTGTAGGTAAACAATATTAGAAGCTCTCTTAATCTCCTTCTCATATGGAATACATGGTGCTTATGTAAAAAATTTATAATTTCTCTCATTCTACATCCCCTAAGTCTCGTAAAGTCATTATGTAAACAATATTAGAAGCTCTCTCAGTATTCTCCCTTTACTCTCATTATTAGACCCTGGTTATCTCGTATTCAACTCAATTCCATTATTATATTAACCATTACCCATTTTATAAAAAATTCCATTAATTAGTATTATCTAACCCGTTTAATTAATTCAAAAACTAATTGGTCATTTTGTCTCTATTAATTAATTAAAAAATTACTAAACTACAACTATTCAATATATTAATTCATGAATTAATTAATCATAACCCATTTCCATTAATTAATCCAATTAATATATATTCACATAAATTTCATTAATTAATTTCCATATTTAATTAATCATAATAATCCATTCAATTAATTCATCAATTAATTGGTCGATTTAATTAATTCAATAGCCCCAAATAATTCCATACATAATTATTCCACATAAATAAATTTAATAATCTTAATAGTCTACAATAATTAATTCTATAATTAATTATCCCTATCCGGGAACCCCAATATTACCATACTTATTTTGTAGAATAATTTAACAATTTTAACAATCCCTAACACATCATAATCAATTCATCAATTAATTATACCAAATCTCAATTTCATAATCCCAACCAAATCTATTATTTAATTCTACAATTAATTAGACATGTCTAAAAATATAAATTAATCTATAATTAATTACAATAATTAATTATCAAATTCACAAATCCCAAAACTTCTAATTAATTTAAAAATTATATAATCGGGATATAACTTCCCAATATCCCAATTTCACATATAATTTCATTAATTAATTCATAATATTAATTAAGTTAATCAAGAGAGTAATTAATAAACATCTAATAGCTATTAAAAATGACATAAAAAAATTGTATTCAAGAATATGGGGTTTGAATTTTAGAACACCTAACTCTATAATGGTGATGAATGGTGGCTAATGTAAATCCCCAATTTGTAGTGGATCCATCAAGAACAATAAGAAGAACACAATCCAGATCGGAAACCTAAATACATGATTCAAAGTATGATCTCTGAACATTTGATATAGAATAAATGATACTATATCTAGATTCAACAAATCCATATCAATATCTATCAGTGCATAAACATCTTTAATTTATCTAGGAAGAGGAGAATAAGAGATATACAAAAAAACAAGAAGAATCCTCGTACCTAGAAGGTCCATGGAGAGTCCTCAATTGAATACTATGGTCAGTGGGGGAGTTTTATTCTAAGTTGGAAGCTCTGTGAATGATCTCTGATTCATAGTGAAGGATTCCAGAGGCTATGTAGTGATTTAAAATGATTCCAAAGGGTTACACATTACTGGATACATGTTTTTAGTTCACTGGGTGTCATAATTACATGACATGAACTCCCACTCCACATCATGAAACCCATTTCCCCTATTTCTATGTGAAATCTGGTCAAAAGTTTTAAAAATAATTAATACAGATTAAATTTGGTGAAATAGAATTACACATGGTGTAATATTACACTTAGTGGAATATTATTATACATGGTTCAATATTACACGTGTAGAAATATGATAACATGAGGAATAATATTACACATTTTGAAATAAAATTTCACGTGGTTAAAGTTTATGGTTATAAATTATCAATGTTGAGATTTTATTCAATATGTGAATAAAATTAAAAACAACCCATATTGACTAAAAATTTAAAATATTCATACCACCAAAAAGACTACATATTACAATATCTCATCCTTATAACAGCTCGCCCTCAATTCGAACTCCCTTGAATCCCTATAAAAATTCAGGTTCTTACAATATCCCCTACTTATAATAGAACATTTGTGAGCTGTACACCCATGTGTCTATAAGACGTAGAGTAAAATCAATAAATCCAACGAGCCCGTAATCGAGTGGTAAGGGCTCCTGCTTGGCATCCAAGAGATCCATGTTCAATACTGGGAGGAGGAAAATTTTCAAGTAATGTATAAGTACTGTACCAGTCATTGTTGTATTACTGTAACAGTTACTGTAGTAATTATTGTTCGGTACTGTAGCAGCCGGAACTATTCATTCGATTTGGGCCTTCGAGCCATCGGTTTGGGCCTATGGGTCTCAAGGGCCTTCGAGTCATAAAAGGCCTTTGGGCCATAGGTACTTTGGGACACGTAGGGCATGGAGTAGCCTCGTTCACACAAAACAGGCCCTAGAAGAGGATCATAGAATCAAGAGTAGTAGCCCCCAAAAGCAGAGCTAACCAGATTGGAAGAATGAGAGGGTATGGCAGCCGCCATCGGGACCAGGCACCATGCAACTTTGTATGGGTGAATGCTAGATGATCAGTAATACAAGGTGGGGAGATATGTGATCAAGGACATAGAAGCTGGGGAGGATCAGTTCAAGTGGGCTATGCCTACGGGTCATGTATTGGGAATGGTATGCCTCTGGGCCTTCGGGTCACGTATTGTGGGAAAGTTGGGCCTTGTTCCTTGGGCCTACGAGTCATGTACGGGTTCCCCTTCAACTCTTAAAAGGGGTATTATCAATAATAAAAATAAAAAAAGTCCTTCGAGCCATTCAACATGGACTAAAATCGATAAAAACACGAATCTAGCACATTCTCTTCTCTCTCCCACATTTCATCATTCACATTCCCAAGATTCCACATTATAAAAACTATAATCACAACTTATTTACCACAATAACATGCCACAGTAACCCAACACATTTGATGGATTCCATAGAATTGAAAAACCAGTCTCAATCTCAAATTTCATAATATACCCAAAGTGTTTTTCAAATCATTTTTCACACCAACAATAAGAAACCATCAAACATTGTATCTTATACATTCTATTAAAAAACTACCTAGAAAGGATGTACAAACATCACCTATAAGGCCCACCTGGCCTTTCCATGAGGATTTTGAAAATTAACCTTACAGTTTCCTCATTGGAATTCTGATTCCACTACTTCAAAACTATTATCAATCTTACTGCACAAACTACAGACATGTCACTCCCTTCCTTTGGATCATTGTAAACATCGGTTTTTAAGGAAAATCAACCACCATGGCACGTTGCCCACAATATTCATCAACCTATGGCCCCTCATGAGAACCTCATCTGTAAACATTCGATTACACAGCACACACCGTCCATATCTTTAAATACTGCTTCATATGTGTAACCACTATGGGGTCCCATATCGAGACAAAACACATTTAGATTGCTTGTCGTATTACAAGATCTTTCCACGTGTACCCAAGATAATGTCATTCTAGGGGACAATAACATCACCAATTAAAAGTACACTAAGATTTCATCGATTAATACCACCAGAATTTCTCCATTACTGATTTTTACTCACATTATGGAGACACCTTAATCTATCTAAAAACATTGGCATTCCTTACTAGCCAACATATCATCATACTATCTAAAACCAGATTGTTCTTCACACAACCCACAACTGAGTTCTCGAACATTGGAATTCTCACTACCAAATCCACCCAGATCAAGGGGTGAATAAAAAACAATGAATTCTTATTTAAAAATATTATCATAGTAAAAAAGAAGGATTTGCATAAAACCATATCAATTCATTCCCTCATTTTGCACCACATGATCACAACTGAAGAAACATCACTACCCTTGACCACCCAACACCGAGATCGTGGTTAAAAATGGTAAAATCATTATCATTATTAAAATTATCTCATTTAGAGACCCTTTTATTCTCATATTTTATAATTTTACAATCTTTCTCAATTTGATATTAAGAACCATTTTCAACTCAATTTTAAGGAAAGCAATAACTGTTCATGTACAACAACTTTACTAAAATATTTTTTCCCATGTGTTCCTGTAATGATGCTTGTCACAAAATAATCTCGACTTCCTAGAATGATGCATATAGACTCAACTCTTATTCCATTCAAGTACACAAATTAATATAAAAAAATTATCATAAATAATAATAACATCACACAACAAGTGAGTTAACCAATTTTAAATGTTATTCAACTATAAAATAAAATATCTATAACGACAATCCTACCATGGTTACATAGGTTATCCACCATACATGTGGTAGCTACTCCCATTCCCAAGCTCATAACCAAACCATGAATCTTCCTACTATCCTATATTCCTTTCTGAATTATTAATACAAGAGACGAAGAAAATAAAACTAGCCCTATGGTACCAATTTGTAATGAAATGACATGAGTACCACCCATTGGTGCCCCGAGCTGGACAGCCACATGTCCTCAGGGGCACCTCCCAATATGCCAGTGGCTTCAGAATAGTAGTGAGCGTCTATTATCAATCATAGAGAGATTTCACCCTCTTTTTTACTTTTTTCAGAGTAGACACTAACAAAAATAATAAACAATAGTATAAGTGTAAAAAAACAAGAAACAATAGAAATATATCATAATAATGAAAGCATCAAATACAATGACAAAACTAAACACTAAATATGTCATTATAATGTATTTATTATGTTACAAATGTAGTATTTAAAGTAAAGACACATATATCTCCCAAGAATTTCCCAATACACATTTGGATTCTTCATCCATACGCCATCCCCATATCATTCATATAATATAGGGAATTTTCCCTTAACATGTACAAGAGAAACAAATTCTATTCAGGTATCGATCTGGCAGCCCGAGTAGGGTGTGATTACCACATAATAGACCACTACCAATGGTTTCTAAAACAAATCGTACCTGTAATAGTGTATTTAGTTATATAAAGAATAAAATAATGGTAAGAAACTAAATTGTTTACGTTTATTTGGTTTCCCTTTATTTAACTACATATTTTCTTAAGTTCCCATGGACATATTAATGAAAATACCTTCTTCGGCGTATTCTAGTGTCTGATATATCCCTAAGGGATATCACAGATCAGAATTTCCATGTTACCATTCATTATCATAATTCTTATAAAATGTATCAAATAAATAAAACATGTAGATTTGTCTGGCATGAGTAATGTGCACTATGGGTCAAATAATGAGTATATAAAGTGATTAATACAAAATAAAGCATAAATTATACCTAGGAAGAATGGGAAATATCTCATGGTATTTTCTCCTCAAAGGATCACATAGTCCATCAACAAAATATTAGATGCTCACACAGTTTTCTTCCCTTATAGCCCACATGATCCTTTAGTAAACAATATAAAATCTTTCTTGGTCTTCTTCACATATGGCTCGCACAATAATTATGTAAACAATGTTATAAGCTCTATCAATCTTCATCCCATAAGGCACACACATTACCTATGTAGATAATATTAGATGAACTCTCAGTATTCTTCCTCTAAGGGTCACACAATCCATAAGTAAAAAATATTTGAATCTCTCTTGGTATTGTCCGTTTAATCTCATTGTCACAACCTAGTTATCCCATGTGCCACTCCGTGAAAATATTTTCCCAACCATTACCCATTTCATCAAACATTCCATTAATTAATTAAAAAATTAATTAATCATAACGAACCATTAAATTAATTAGATAATTAATTTTCCATTCCATCTCTGTTAATTAAGTCAACAATTAATTAACAACATTAATTCCATTAATTAATTCACCAATTAATTAATCATAACAAATTTCCATTAATTAATCCAATGATTATTTAATCTCATCAATTTCAATAAATAATTTCCATTATTAATTAATAATAACAATCACTTAAATTAATTGGTTATTTAAATTAATTCTATAACACCAATTAATTCATCTATTAATTTTTTTCTCTATATTATATTAATCACCCCAATTAATTCCATAGTTAATTTTTCCACATCAATCGTTTTTAAAATTATAACAATCTCAAATAATTAATTCTAAAATGAATTGTACTTATTAACCAACCTCAATATAACAATAATTTTTTTTTCAAATAATTTTTCAATTTTGACAATCTATAACATTTCATAATTAATTCAGCAATTAATTACACCAAAATCTCTATATCATAATCCTAACCATCGCCAATAAATAATTCTGCTATTAATTAATCAAGTTAAACAATATCAATTACTACATATTTAATTCCAACAATAAATTATGAAATTAAAAAACCCCAAAGCTCATAATTATTTTGACAAATAATTATTCATGATCTAAAATACTAATATCCCAATTTCACATATATTTTATTTAAGTTTTTCAAAAAATTAATTAATATAACCATGAATTTAATTTCTAAACATATAATAGAATGTCTACAATTACACACACATAATTTTAAACCATACGATGGGATTTTAATTTTATACCACCTACCTCAAGAATAGCGATGAATGCTCACAACAGAAATCCCCAATTTGAAGTGAATTCTTCAAGAACGTGATGAAGAACAAGGTATAGATCTGAAACACTAATCAATTATTAATGGAAAAATGACCTCTTAACTATTGATTTAGATCCAAAAAAATCCTCATTCTAGATTGAAGAAATCTAAATCTAGATCAAATAGTGGATAAACATATTTATTTTGTACTATAAGAGGAGAAGAAGAGATATAGATCTAAAAGATACGAAAAAACATATCAAGGAGGTTCAAGAAGGGTCTTCAGTCAAAGATGGAGGTGCACAGATGGGTTTTAGTCCAAGGTGGAAGATCTACCAAGGATATTTGATTCATGGCAGAGGTTTTGGGAGGATCTGTAGCGATTAAAAGGTTTTTAGAGGGTTTCAAATTTCTAGATATGCATTTTTTATTCACTGTGTGTCATATTTACATGACTTGATCTCCCATTTCACTATTCAAAACTAGTTTCCTCAATTTCAGAGTGAAATCCCATCAACCCCATTAAAAACAATTAATATAGATTACATGTTCTGAAATTTGATTACACGTGGTGTAATATTACACATGGTGTAATCTATTTACAAATGGTTTAATATTAAACGTGGTGAAAAATGATTATATGGGGTGTAATATTACCAACAGTGAAATATAATTTCACGTTGTGAAATCTTATGTGTGTAAATATTCAATGTTGTGAATTAATTTAAGCCATTAATTAAATTCAAAACATCCCATGTTGACAGAAATTTTAAAATATTAATACATGTAAAATTATATGATCATACAATCTCTCTACCATATAACAGCTAGTCCTCGAGCTTTACACCCAAGCATGTCTAAGAAAATTCAGGTTCTTAAACATGACTATAAATACATGGGATTTATTGGTGAATGGTAAATTATTGAACCATTAATTATAAAAAGATCTTGCGTCGATGTATTGATGGTTTATGTGATGAATTTGGATGATGTTCCATTTTTGGGACTTGTATCTATCTACTTCTGGTACTTTTCTCCTTTCAATTGTTACATTGATTCTTATCCTCTACTTTTTTTGGATGCATTATTTTTCTAGTGAAATCATTCCCTCTTGTTTTTATTTGATACCTAGGTGATAATTTCTAGCATGTGGGGATCTAGAAATCTTTTTAGGCCATGTCAAGATTGATTTGGGTACCATTGTAGAGTTTTATGTGGGTTGGATCATTAAATGTTTTATCAAATAACGGTTGTGTCCTTCCATGGATGATGATTTGTAGTTTTGTATGTCTCGATAAAAAGGTTGTAGGATTTTTAAGACATTTGGGGTAGGTTAAAAGTGAGTATCTATCCATATAAAATAATAAAAATACATCATGCTCTATTATTTATTAAATAAAAGTTGCTTTGAGGAAATTTCAGGATTTGATAACACTCATTTTACAAACCACGATCTGAGAGTTTTTTCCCAATTGAATTCATATATATAAAATCAATGATATATAATAACTTGACTGATGTTTCCTTTTTTATTTATTGATGTTGTGTAGTTCCATTCCCCAAGAATGTATTTTAATATAATTCATCATGGATATGATGAACAACCACAACCAGAAAACCCTCTAGTTAACAATATGAAAGTAGGGGTTATTGTGTGTCTTGTTTGAGCACTGGACCAATTGGTTTTACATAATAATGTTTAAATTGAAAAGGTTATGCATCAAAGAGAAGATATAAAAGTTCATTCCCATGTGTTTATATATCAAAAACCACCTAATTTATTTGGAACTAATGTAACAACCAAGATATTATTAGGGACATTAGTTTCCTAAATAACGTGAAGTTTATTATCAATAATATTAATCATGAAAATCACAAGAAAATGAAAAACATATAATTTAATTACTGAATAATGATATATTAGTCAACCAAAAAAACAATTAAAAATCCAAACATTGTAATGGGAAAAAATTTAAAATAATAATAATCATAAAATTTGGGTCTTTCCAATATACTAAAATAATCACTCCTATGAATAAAACTATTGAAAACAAATACATAACATTTATAAACCAATCGAAATATTAGAGAATGAAAATATAGAACCTTAGGAATAAATTTAGTGAATGTCTATTGAATGAATTATGTGGTGTTTATAGGAGAAAATGTAATTTTCTGAATGGTAAGGTGATCATTAAAATAAAAAAACCGACCATTATGAATAGTAACTAGGTCATTAGTAATAAAAAACCGACCCTTTGAACTGTAATTTGACATAAAATTATAATATTTAATATAATTAATATTTATCCTTTAGAATAGGTATTATAGTTTCATATCATAAATACCATGATTAAAAAACTAAAAGAAAATGAAAGCATGATTTTAATATATTGTAATTTAAAGGAATTCATAAAAATCATTATTTACATTAAAATTTAAAATTTCCTAATTTATAAAAAAAATTTGAGAAATTTAATTAAAAATTTATATTAATCATGAAAAAATTATCTAATTTCTATTTTATTGTTAAATTTATGTAATACATCAATTTTTTGGTTAATAGTAAATGTAGATTCTTTTTTTATCCAATATATTTTCAATTCCCTAATTCATGGTATAATAATGAAAGAATAAATTATATTAGTTTAGGAACAATAAAAAACATGTTTAATTAGTTAAATAATCCCTATAATTCAAATTCCATACATAAAAAGTATTTTTTGAAGCCTATAATCAAAGGTGTTCCCTTAAAATGACATTTTTTTATTTTTTTTCCCCACTTTCATTTTAATAAACTATTGATTTAAGCTCATAAATTGGGTTTAAAGACATATATATATATATATATATATTTTATTTTATTTATATTTGATTCATAATTTCAAAAAATATATTATAACATTGTTTACCTTGGATATATTATTTTATTCCAAAAATTAAAAAATTAATCTCTTTAATTATAAACAACTCTTATCTCCCCCCAGGAAACATCACCCACCACACACAGAAAATCAAAACATATGATAAAATACTATCTATAAATACACATTGAATCCTTAAGGTTGTTATGGAGTAACCCAACTCCAAACACTAGGGGTGTTTAGTTTCATGAAAATGAAACCACAATGAGAAAAATAGTAATTTTTCGTCCACTCTTCTCACTCTTTCAAATTTTCTAATTTTTCTTCCAAATAACATTAAATTAAAGAAATTTAAGATATTTTACATATCATGTTATCATTATATTATTTATTTTTACCTACTGGAATTATTATATTTATAATGTATTAATATTTGAAAACTCAATTCTACCTTTTTGATAAAATTCTATTAGCGGTCAGTTAACCTCCCATGAGGATGTTTCAAATAATTTGAATACCCACCCTAAAGGATGATTATAATAAATTATTTATAATATATAAATTTATAAATATAAGAATTTATATGATTTTAAATTTAATCTTAAAAATTTATAAATTTTAATTACGAAACATCATTATATCTAAGAAAGATAGAAAATATTAAGGAAAATATCATATCAAAAAGTATCACCTTTATTGATGAAAATTAAGTAATATAATCTGGTGATTGTAATTGAAGAATAGTTACCAAAATGAATAGAATTGAATTCAACATCCATGATTGAAAAAACCTATATCCATTGTTCATTGGGTTGAAATGAGATGAAATACAATGGGATTTGAGGTAAGTGAATTCTCCTCGTCTTCATTTTAATTCATGAAACCTCTTTATAGTACTTCTTATAAATGTAATATTAAATTATTTCCATATATGTTTTATCCAATTAATTAAAAAATGGTGTTTTATCAGTTGGATACATTTACCCCTCCCATTATTCCTCTCCTTAATCCATTTTGTATTTTGTTATGTGGTTGAATTAAATTCTTGAATTTACCTCTAATTTATATGATATTCTGATATATTGAATACCCAAACCCCTTCTTTACCCATCATTATTCAACCAGATGGAAATCGTTTTTATGATTCAGTCATTTACATGTATGAAACCCACATTCTATTTTCATGTGTTTAAAATGATTAATTGATCAAATCGTTAATTACATATATACTCAATGATTTTATATGAAACATGTTCACTATATTAATGGCATATGGATGAAATGTTTTATTATGTTATTTTTAGAACACACAAATTCATAAATATGAATGGTTTTCCCTAATAAAAATATAATGAATTGGGTAAAGAATTATTCTATACATATGGAATTTTTCTCAATACCTTGGTAAATAAGCTTCATAATTATGATTTATGAAACCCTTGTGATGAAACTTAGTGAAGTAAATTTATTAATGTCTATATATAATGTTGTATCCAAATTTTAATGTTTTGTATCAGGTGATTATAATTATTCTCTCTTGTTATTCCTTATTTATTATGCATGATAATCATTCATTCTTCATTTCCTTTGTATATTATCAAACTTTTATTTATTATCACCACTTTTCATGGTGTATGTCCTCAGGATAAGATATTTAGCCAAAGTAAATTTGGATAAACCAAAGAAGATTCTATTAAAGTGGAATATATGTTTGTTTATGTTATTCATGTTTTATGTTTCTAATTTCAATGAAACTAAATCATAAATATGATGAATGTTATTAACTATTCTACTATGTAATTATAGTTTTTTTCGTTAAAAATTGTGGGATTCCATAGTTTATATTAGTGCATGATTTAATTATTTTTCAATATTGGGATTGGAAATCTATAGTATAAATTATAGGTATAAGTCTAAATATTAGAAAACATCCAGTAATTTTCATAAATGTATTAACCAAGTGGTTTCCAAGAAATAAAATCCCTACATGGATACTATATGTGGATATGGATCTTGCACAGTTGTTCTTATGGGAAATTACCCACGAAAGATATCATTAGGATTTGACTCGATCACCAACTTGTGAAAAACAGCATGCCTTACTGCACACCTATTTTGACAATCTATGTGGACTATTTTGTTAATAATATTTTTTTGTGACCATTATTATGGATAAAAAAATAATTCAATTATTATTAGAGTATATTAATAGAATAAAATCATTATGTATGTTTCATTGGGATATAAAACCCCTCTATAATTATAAGTTTCTTAAAAGAAAAATATTTCTCACTACATATTTATTATTATATAAATAATTATTGTAAATATGAGGAACTTCAAAAATTATTGGTGTAATTGATGATACACTAATGGCCATCCTAATATTATGGAAGAAAAATTGGAAAAAAGTAATGAGGATGATAAATCTATAATATTGTGTTATGAATAATTACATGAATCATGTTGAGCAGAACAATTCATCTCGATGAGTAAAAACATATAGGTGACCCCTTCATGCATCAATTACCACCTTCGAATAGAGGATATATTGATCCATTAATTTAAAAAATGGATAAACTCTATTAAAAAATACATATTTTTACTCCATCTTTTAGTGATGATGAAAGTCACATTAGAATAATACCACTTATAAGGATAAGTTTATCCTTGTTTGGCATTAATTAAATACACAAATCTATGAGGGTGGATTGATTTTATAGATAGGGAAATTTCCAAGACATTATTTTTTCAATTGATATTAGCCATTCTCAATTTGAAAAAATTGAGAAAGAGTTATTAGAGTTGAATTATAAATAATATGAAATAGTGGGAAGCTAAAAATGAACATTAAATTACTTTCTTGATAACCATCTAGCTTTGTTATGCATTCTAATGGAATTTATAATTGGTTATTTGGGATCTATAGAACCCATACAAAGATTAATCTACAAAATAGAGACTATAAACACACTGAGTTGATACTATGGAGTGATTTGAATTGTTGAATTGGTGTTTTTACACATGAATTAGTCACATAGTCTAAATGAAATGAAGAGGAAATCGATCCAAACTCGTGGAAGAATTCTGGTTTTGGGATATAAAGAAATAAACTAAAACAACACATGTCAAAATAATGTGGGAAAACAGTTGGGGAATGGATTTATTATGAGTGGAATGTTTTAAATGTGAACAAATATGGCTAAACATATCATTATTTTATAGTTATGTGAAGCCTCAATACCTCTTATAATATTGAAAATGTTAGATTCTATTAGTAAAATATGGTTTTCAATACTACAAGGGTTGATATCTTGGTCACTTTGTAAATAAAAATTTAAATATAAATATAATGGAAGGAAATCACCACCAACCTCATCATAGTCCAAGGGAGTAAGGTCATTATTTTGAAATCAAAACGTCTGAAGCTGAGGCTCCAAGAGATATGGTGGAAGGTATATTGTTTCAACTATAAATGAAATAATGTACTTTTTTTAATCCTGTTGTACCCATTCTATTTTTCATCCAAGATTTCCGGGATTAAAGAATCAAAACCAGAGCATCTAGATGTAGAATTATATATTAAAATTACTAGAGTAACATTCCAATGTATATAAACTCTACTATAAATAGTGGAATATATAATCTCATTGAAATATAGTAGTCACTCCCATTGTGGAATTTGACACAATACCTGGGAAGGATAAACTATTAATTTATAATACATAAATAAATTAAATAAAAAAATTAGTGCTACTGACATGGTAACCATGAATTTTTTTAAGGTGTGTCATTATAGCCTGAAATTTATCTATAAGATCCTTCTATACCCTTCTTTATATAAATAAATTTTTTAATAGTAAAAATAAATTCAATTTATAGAGATAGAAATCATACCCATTATTTGGGAATACATTGCTTTATTTCCAAAAGAGTTTCCAAGACCTCACAAAGAATGATAGGTATAGTTCCTTATTGAAATCATTTCTAGATCCAAGCCAATATCAAAGACCCTATATATAATGTAATATGTGAGCTTTGGTGTATTAAATAATAAATTTAAAAAACATTTGGAAAAGTTTTTATTCCCACAACTATGTATCCCCAGGGAGCACCGATTCTCTTTGAAAAAAAGATTAATTGATCAATGAATCTATGCATTAATTATATATCATTTAATGGAATTATTATGAAGAAAAAATATTTACTTATAATTATTAACTGTTTGTACATCCAACTTCATGGGGATTAATCTTATTCCCAAATTCACCACTGATTGGTGTATCATCTGTTGAGGGTGAAGAAATAAGATATCCCAAAGACATTAATTAAAACCAGATATGATAATTATGTGTTTTTATTCCCATTATTTTGAAAAATTATCCTGTCATATTTATAGTTTTTATGGAAATATTATTTAAATAAGACCATGATAAATAGTGGTGGTGTTTATTGATGATATTATGATATATTCCAAATTCCATGAGGAGTATAATAATTATCTATGGGTATTATTAAAAACCATGAGGAAGGATAATATTTTTGGTATTTTTAGTATATGTGAATTTTAGTTAAATAATTACATTTTTGGGGAACATCATGACCGATGAATTCATATTAGTTGATCCTCACAAGATAAAGAACATTGTGGTGTGGCCATGTCCTACTATTGTAACTGGTATTTATAGTTTCCTTGGTCTAGTAGGGTACTATATAAATATTTTAACAAAAAAATCGATGATCAACAATCTAAAACCCTTTTTAACTTGAATGTTAGTTAATTTTATTCAGATGAAGTAGTGTGAAGAAAGATTCCATGAACTAAAGAAGTCGACGGTTAGTGAACTTATTCTAGCATTAACCTATATTGGGGAGTTATTTTCCATTTATAGTGATGCATCCAAAAAAGGACATGGATGTGTACACATGAAAACTTATAATGTTATTACTTTTGAATAATGATATTTAAAGCCTCATGAACATAATTATCCAACTCATGACCCACAGTTCTCTAGAGTAATATATTCACTTAAGATATAAAGAAATTATCTTTATGGGGATATTTTATATATATATATATCATAAATGTTTAATATATGCATTCACATAGAATATAAACAAATATAATCTAATATGGTTAGAACAAATCATTGACTTTTATTTCTATATTCACTACCACACTAAATGGTTAAATATGTTACCTGATGCCCAAAGTAAAAAATGAATATTCTATTCTATCCATGTTGTAGATTGAGAAAGACCTTATATATATATATATATATATATAATGGACATTGAAATCATTATGTTAGGGAATAAATCCTAGCTTCCCCAAATTATTATCTAACCATTTATCTAAGAGAGAATCAGGGAGGTATAATTAAATGATCTAGATCTTAAAAATAATGTGATGGAAATAAAGGATTGGAATCTTCACAAATTCAATATTGATGAAGACGGTGTCAAATTGTTTGATACTAAACATTGTGTCTCTTCATAACCAGATATAAAGAAATAGATATTGGATTATTCACATAGATCATCTTTCTCCATCCATCATGTAATTACCAATATGTATCATGATCTTTAAGAGTACTTCTGGTAGGAAAACATGATTTAAGAGATTAAAAAGTATACCTCAAAGTGATTGGTATGTCCAAAATAAAAATCATAGTGAAAAAAGTATAAGTGGATTATGAAATCATTTCCAATACTCACCTATAAATAGGATAACATCCACATGGAATTTCACATAGGTCTTGTGAATGAATCAATGGGAAACAATGTGATATGGGTTTTGATGGATTGAAACATCATGATTGCCCCTTTCATAACTAAAAGGGAATATTTTTCTTTTAACTAACTACCCAATATATATATAAAGTATGTAGTGATGCTAAATGATGAACCAATTTGATTTTTTTATGATCATTAACCTTGTTCACTTATAAATTATAGAGAATTCATAATCATGATATGAATACTTAATTGAATTTTAGTATAGCATATCCCCCTAGACTAATGGCCAAACTAAAAGGACCATTTATAAACCTGAATATATACTGAGTTCAAGTTCAATGGGATTTAAAGATTTATGGGATCAACATAACCCATAAATTAAGCTAGAGTATTAAAATGGCTCTATAAGTAGCACTATATGAAATGAAATGAAGAACTCCCACTTGGTGGGATGAAGTTTGTGAACTAAAGATACTCGGACCAAATATTATGTAAGATATGATTTAAAAGGTTCAATCCCTAAAATAATATATAATATCATCTAAAATTCAAATGAAGAGTTATGATAATAATCATCGAAGGGACTTAATGATTGATGATAGAGACAAAGTCATCCTTTGAAAATAACCATGTGATGTAGTTATATAGTTTGGAAATAAAGGAAATATTATCCTTATGTATATTATCCCTTCTATGATCATTTATCACATAATATTAGTGTCCTATCAGATAGCACATCCACCACACATGGATTGATTTCATTATGTGTTTTACATTTCCATCCTGACTAAGTACAAACCTAATCCCTCGCTTTTATTGAATCATAAGGTGGTATATACGGTGAATGACATGCCTTATAAGGATAATTTGGTGAAGTTATTTGACTACAAGGACAATGTTTTATGAAAAAAAGACAACTCACATTGTTAATATGTTTTGTTGAAACCTTAAGTATCAAGAGGCGACATGGGAAATTGAGGAAATGATAAAAAAAGTACCTTTATATATTCTTAATCGATAATATGAGTTAAAATTTTAGTGGAAAATTTTTTACTGGAGGGATGAATGTAATGACCAATACATCATTAGAAACATTTTTTTATTGAATACTTTGTCTTATATTATATTAAATTATACTCATGAAACACAAATAAAAATGAAACAAAAATTATTTCATTAATGATTTGGAATAAATTTGTCAAAAACGAAACCCATGAAAATGAAACAATAACTGTGGGACAAAAAAATATAAAATAATAAAATTAAAATGGGAAATTTTAGGTCATTTCAATCTACCAAAATCCTATCTCCCATATGAAAAACTATATAAATGAAATAAAAAATTAATAAACCAATCAAAATCGTTGAAAATTAAAATATAGAACCCTATGATGAATTTTAGTACATGTTGATTTATTTAATGAAGAGTTATTTGTAGTTGAAAAAGTGAAAGTTGGAATATTAATGTGGTCATTTGAATAGTAACCTAGTTGGGAATATTAATCGGGTTTTGGGGAATAGTAACATAACTTATTTAATATTAATGTTCCCTCAAAATTACAAAATGCAATATAAATAATATTTATCATGAAATATATGTATTATAATTACATAATGTGAATACCAATATTTAAAAAATATATGAAAATAAAATAATGTTTTTAATATACTTTATTTCTAATTACTTCTAAAAATATAATTTTCTGTGTTAAAAATTAAAATTAACTATGTTATAAATATGTATTGATAAAATAAACATCATTTTTTGAATCATCGCATAAAAATTGGGTAGGATGTTTCTTTTTGAATGTTTCTAAAATACATCAAATTATATGTGAAGAGTAATAATATAGATTTTTTATAACCATTGTATTTAAAATTACATCATTTGTGATTTAATAATGGCCTATCTTTTTCTATAACTTTAGGTTTAATGAAAAAGTGTTATATATGTTAAATAATATAGGAAATTCAAATTCTAAATCAAAAACTTATTTTCCAAACCCTAGTGTCTATAGTGTTACCTAAAAAATCATTCTTCCAACATTTTTTAATTAACTAATGAATTCAGTTTATAAAGGGTTTTATAGTTTTAAATATATTTTATTTTATTTATATATGATTTATAATTTCAAAACAATTCAATTCAAATATTTTCATTGTATATAGTATTTTATTCAATATTTTATCCTGAAAATACCCCTCTCATCAGGTATGAATAACCCATCCCCATCCCCTTGGAAAACCACTCCTATTTCAAATAAAAAATCAGAACCTATGTCCAAATCAACTCTTTTAATCAGCTTTTCATCAATTGGGATGCTCTGGATTAAACCAATGGTAACACCCCAAGCTTCCATAATATGCTTCTTTTTAAATAATTCAACAGCTTCCACTTCATGCAACACTATGATCGAGCACCCATTGACTATCCATTTTAAAAATCATTTATGATTAGTTTTAACCAAATTTTACAATTAATGTAATTTTAATATTCATCTCATATGTTTCCATTCTTTAAAAAGAAATTCAATTTTTCGAATAAAAGAAGTATTATTCAAAAAATGTTGTTTTATACCATTTAATGGAGAACCCTTTTTAAATCCAAATTTTAACACATTTATATATTAAATTTGATAAAAAATATAATTTATAATTTGGATTTAAATATTTAGTTTGGAAATATTTGTTTTGTTTTTCTGATAACTTTCATATTTTAATGAATAGTGTAAATATTGTATTTTAATTTAAAATTAATTTTTCATTTAATTTATTTATATTAATACATTATTATTTATTTGGTTTTAATGTATAATTATATTAATTTATTATCATTTAATATAATTTTGATCATTGGAACTATTTTTAAATTAAAATTTGATTTAAACACGTGCCAATATTTTGGTGGTTTTTACTTTCGAAAAACTTGTTCCCTTGTTTTGTTAATAGGGATTAAATTTAAATTAATTTCTGAAACATGTATGGTTATATTTTGAAATCTAGAGTCAATATTTGGAATTAGTGGTTCCAAATTATTTTAATATGTTACTTTTATTTTTTTTGTATATTATGAATTATAACATTATTAATTTTTTGTAACTACATTTATGGGTAAATCTGGTAATTAAAGGTAAATGTAATAATAAAAAATACCATAACACCTTTTTAAATCTAATTTCATGACTAAATTATTCCATTATCATGTATTTTTCTAAATGGAATAATTTAATGTATCTTTTTCTGTGAATATGATGGGAATATTATAAAATTTAATGGATGTGAAAAAAATGTCACACTCACATTTTATATAAGTATAATATTAATAATATAGAGATATCCAAGAGTTAAAATCAAGTATAATTAGTCTATATAAATATAAAATAATTATTTACCCTAATTAAAATTATTTATAATTTTTAGGGATTAAATAATTACCATAAATTATTACACAATAGTAAAGTATAAATTATTTTGTTGAAATAAATATCAAATAGATGATATTAAAAAATATTAAAATTAATATAATTTTACATAATTAATGACATAAATTTTTTTAAAATAAAACATAGATGTTTTATTGAAATATTTTATGTGTTTTTTTAAGTTATCGTGATGGATTTTCATTTTTAAGAAATGATAATATTGAATAGTATCAAAATTGTTATAAATGACACTTTAAGATAACTAATATTTTATTAAATGTTATAAAATTCATAAAAATATAAGTTTCTCCAAAATTACTATTATAGTGTTAAATATGTCATAAATTGTACAATTTTGTTTTGTTTGGCATTTTATTGTTATAATATTAACAGTATAGTACAAAAAGAAATGTAGACACGATAAGAACTAAACTGTTTAACAAAGGGTTAGTATCAAAGATAAAGTATATTTTATGAACTAAACATGTATAATATTTATTTTTTGATGATATTTATTCCCATATTCATCATAAATTGTATAAAATAAATTTTTATCCGTTATTAATTTAAAGTAAATTTATATTAATTTCATATTTTAGGAGTTTCCTATGGTTCTCATCCCATCTCTTATAAAAGGGAACTTCTCCTTCTATTTATTTCACTCCTCTAATGCCATATATATTATAAAAATCATACCCATTTTCTCTCTATGCTTCAATAATACATCCTAGAGGCCAAAATTTTGGAATATTTCCATCCTATGGAATCCTTTTGTAAATCAAAAGGAGATACCCGAAAACGACGAAATTGTTTTATCACCTATTCCAAAGTTATTTTCATCTTTGACTTCTTATTTATATGTTGTTTCCACACCAAAGTAATTATTAATGTATCATAAATATATTTATATGTTATTATAATCATGGTACAACCATATTCCCCATTTTATCCACCATATGAATAATAATATCACTATGTGTGCGTACGTATGGATTACCATCTCCACATCATGGTATAATTTGTTTTTCAACACTAATTTATTTTGATGGGTTTAATGATGAATATAACATATATAAATAATGAATACAACATTATAATTAATATTTATAATTAATACATCATCCAATTCCATACCATTTAACCATCAATTTAATGATATTATTGCTCGTACCTATGTACGACCAACAGTCTCCACGATGCGGTGAGATTCATTCTCTTTGTTAACCACTCAAGAATGATTATAAAATTTATATTATGTGTAAAAATAATAATAATTAACCTTATATAATTTTTGATATGAATAAAATACAACCTGTAAATAAAAAACATGACTTACCAAATAAAACAAAAATAGGAAAATGAAGCAGTGGACACCCAAAACAATGGTAATACTGAAATATTATCAACAAAATGATATTATAGGATCATATATGATATCATAAATATGGATATGGTATTGTTATAATTTAATAACATTATTTAACCATTATATAATTTTAATACTCACCCTCCACTAAATAAAAGTACATGTTAAGGGTTAATTTCACAATCTCATTATTATACGAGGTTGTTTATAAATAATTATCTTCTTGGAAATATTTATCATTCATTCACATGTCTCATAAAAATGTATTTAAAAAAACATATATTATTCCCCCTAAAAATTTAAAGTCAATTTTACCCTTATTTGACTTTTTATAATGTTTTTTAAATGAATCATTCCGTCATTTTCCAAATGAAGTACTTTTTGAAAATTTCAAAATATTAGGGAAATAATGTTTTTTTAACTTATACGACATGAGAAACTATTTCAACCATCAATAAAACTTAATATTTTGAAGAATTCCTTACAAGCGTACATGGTTATTTTCAAAATAAATATTTTTTTTTATAATTTCATGGATTCTAAATGATTTTAAATTAAAAAACTGTATATTTCCCTTAGAGAGTTTTAATGAATTTATTATATTATTTTCATCTATGTCAAAATCCTTTGTAGTAATTTATCATTAATTGAGGTTTACTTGTTATTATACATTCTTAAATATTTTATATTAGGGGTTATTATATATTTGACTAGGGTTGTTCTATTTTTATACCATTCATGGTTTATGGTTAATGTATTAACACTTTGTATGATATATTTAATACAAATGTTTATGTTATGTTTTACGCATTTCATAAAATAAATTCTATGGACATAGTAAATGATGGGTGGGACACGCTATAGCCCCTCTATTCATCGGTAGGTATCATGAGAAAAACTACTCTCTTCGAACAAGGCCTTGACAGTATGTTTTTTACAGTCTTGGAAGGAGTCCTTGACCGTATGGTTATGATGTTTGGCATTATGAATTCCCCCATTATGAGATTAGTTATTGATATTAGATTTTCTTATTAAACTAGTATCATATCCTTGTGAATGTTGAAATGGAATTATTTTATTTATTTATTTCCATATTATTCAAATATTATGTCTAAAAATATAGTTTTCAGTTTTACACCTTTCCATAAAAGTTTATATTTATTTATGATAGCTTATGATATATTGTTTATACTTACTAAGAATCTGATCTCACCCCTTTCATCTTTCTCATTTACCCCTAGGATGAATATATGTATATTATGATGGACCTATAGAGATAGCCCAAGGTATATGAGAGTTTTCGAAGGGGATAATATTTTTTTTAATTAAAATATGTAATGTAAAACTTCTATTTTCATCTATTATTTCAAGGGATACTAAATTGATATGTCATTAGGGATTTTATTTTATTGTGAAAAAGAATCATTAACATCAAATAATTCACCAAATCTGGGAATCTGGGGTCGAGGAATTATAGTTGGTAACATAGGAATTTTTTTATAATCCTTGGAAACTATATTTAGAAAAACCATGAATAGGGAACATTACCCCGAAGATAGAAATTGAGGATAAATATATAAGAACATCCTAAATTGATGATAATGGATAGATTATGTGGTTATTCATAGAAAATACATCCCTTTCTGGACCCTATATTTAGATTTGGTTTATGGAATAGATGTATTTGGGAGTAATAATTCTGACATGGTGTACTGGGATTTACTCGGGGTAACATGATACTTGAAAAAGGGCCTTACTGCACACCTAGTTTGACACTCTCGAGGAATATACATCGGATAATTTACATTTTATTTTCAAACCATTAGGAATGATTTGTGAGTTGATTTGTACCAAAAGAAACCATATTTAGGATTATGATTTAGATATTCAAAAAAATTCAATTTATTTTACTATTTTGGAATTATACATTATTATCCAAACATAATCTAGTTTATTTCATTGTTTAGAATTGGTGCCTAGTGGAAGGAAGATTAACCACATAAATGAACACAATACTTGTAAGGATTTCCATCCTATGAAAGATAATGATAGTGTTGTTAGTGATAAAACTAGTGATGAACAACAATTAAACATATTTTGACAACTCACTGAGCTTATGAATAATAACCTTACTCGTATGGAGCAGCCTGATCCCTAACAAGGACGATCAATGTTAGACCACTTAATAAGGAAAAACCTCCAACATTCAATGTGACTACAAATATATTTTAATATGATGAATGGATAGGTTACATTTAAAAAATAATTCTTTATTTGGGGGGTATTGAATGGAAAAAAGTTGTTATGGAAGTCTACCATATATCTGAGATGTAGATCAGTGGCTCACATTGATTCATAACGTGAAGGATGATGAAGAGGAAATAATTATTGAATAGTGGGAATTTTATAAACTCTTCATAGAAAAATACTTTCCTCATGATCTATGAGTAAATATAAAGAGGCCATTTCTGAGTCTGAGGCAGAAGGAGGATGAGAATTTTGAAAAGTACAAAGAAAAAATCACATTATTAGTAAGGCATGTTGCTGACTACATACATAAACCAATAAGTAAGATCGATCAATTCTTTGATGGTTTAAAATCATTCCTCCAATAGGAATTGGTCTTAGAGTCTTTCACATCGTATGAAGATATAATATCACGTGCTTTCACGAAATAAAGGCAATTCTATTAATCTTATGACTTTAATGTAATGAAATAGAAGTAGACGGTTTCCAAACACTGTAGACATAGAATAAAGGGTAAGAAGGGTGAAGTAAAATTTTGACCCTACAATAATTTTTTGAAGAAACACCCTGGTACATTCCTAAAGGGTATGGGATTTTGTATCATGTTTTTAGAAATAGGAGACCAAGCTCATGATTTCAAGGGGAATAAATAATCTATCAATTTTCAGGGCTAAAATTTTAATGAGTTGAGAAATTATGAAAAATTATTATTCTAATCGTCAAGGAAACCTTCCCATTAAAAGGACAAGGAAACTAGGCCAAGATTTTTTTATCACAACTACTAAGTGTGAAGTTCTAAACAGCATGGTGTCACATACATTAATCATTTACTCAAATTTATCAAAAGATTTATTTGATTTTGGATCCTCATATTGATTTATATCTTCTTAGTTTGATTTAATAATTAGATATATCTAATTCACATTAACAAGGGAGTTTTCATTCAAAACCCTTAAGGTAAGTCTCATTGAAACATTCATGTTTTGGAAATTTCCAATTATGGAATATAAATGTTCTTTATCTTATAACATTATCATCATACCTGTGGTGGACATTGATAAAATCCTTGGTATGGACTACTTATCGAAATATGATGCAAACCAATATTGCAATAAGAATGAATTTGTGATTTTTGTTAATGATATAGAATCCATTTTGTTTTGAGAATAAAATTCATCACCTGATTAATATAAAAATTGACCCCCTCCCCTGTATCATTAATGAATGAGATTCTTGGGGAGGAAGAGGAAATAACATCAATGGATGTAGAAATAAATATTCAAATAAAGGATGTACCTATAATATAGGAATATATTTATGTACTTACAAATGAATTACATGTACATCCTCTAAGTAGAGAAGTATAGTTTACTATTTAGTTAATCCCTGATGCACAACCTATATAAAAAACTCCCTATATAATGGACACTAATGAATTATTATATCTAAATAAACAACTAGTGGAGTCGAGTAATGACGGATTTATTCCCTCTAGTATTTCTCTATGGGGATACCCCATTCATTCTGTTAATAAAAATGATGGATCAATGATGATGTTTATTGACTGTAGAGAAATCAGTGTTATTACAATAAATAACAAGTTTCCTCTACCTCACATTGATGATTTATTTGATCATCCTCCTAGATATCAATATTTATCAATGATTGGACTTTGTTTTACAAGTCATAAATTGTGTATAGAAAATAAATATATTCCAATAAAATCATTTTGAATGATGTATGGTTATTAGGAATTTATAATGATGCCATTTGGATTGACTAATGTACCCTCTGTTTTCATGGATCTAATTAACAGAGTGTTCAAGAAATATCTTGATGATTTTGTTATATATTGATAATATCTTTGTATACTCTAAAATCTATAAAAATCATTATAACCACTTGTGTATTATTATGAAGCCTCTTAGATGAAATGAACTATATAGGATGTTAAGAATGTGTGAATTCTAAATTCTGGATTTTTTTTTCTTGGACATATTTTCTACAAGAATGGAATATTTTTCAATCTAGAAAAGATAAATGAAATCTATGAATGGCATGCTCCAAAGAGTATAACTGACGTACCTAGTTTTATTGGTTTAGAAGGTTACTATCGATGTTTCTTCTAGAATTATGCGTGATTGGAAGCCCCATTTACCAATATCACATGTAATGTGGTTAAACTAATTTTTTAAAAAGAGAGTGAAGAATGTTTTGAAAAATGGCGGGGAATATTAGTCAATTCTCTTATCCTAACTTTAACATCTTGGAATGATGGTTTTGTGATTTATAGTGATGGATCAAGGAAAAAACATGGTTTGGTCCTTGTGTAGAATATTAGGGTTATTTCTATGAGTCAAGTCATTTAAAAATTAATGAAAAAATCATTCCAAATCATGATGTTAAGTTATTATTGTTAATGTTTTCTATGAAGATATGGAGACATTATATCTATGGTGAATGATGTGAGATATATACCGATCACAAGATTTTGAAATTTATTTTCAGATGGAAATAACTCAACATGAGAAAAAGGGAATGGATTGATCTACTTATATATTATAATTTCATAATACACTACCACCCATTGAATGAGAAAAAGGTGTAGGATGTTTTGAGTAGAAAGGAATATGGATTTCTTAACAAATTGAGTGCTGAAAGAGATTATATGTTCATGGATCTAGTATAGATGGATATAGGAATTATCATGGAAGGTGAAACATCACTACCTTTTCAAATGGTTTCCAAACCATCTTTACGAGAAAGTATAAGAAGTAATTATTATAATGATGAAGAGTTTCAAAAGAAAATTTAAGATGTGAATAATGGGAGATGGATTGACATCATATTTTATGATGGTATTTTAAAATTTGGAAAGATGTTTTGTGTTCCTGATATACCAGAGCTAAAAATGGAATTATTAGATGATGATCAATGCTCCAATTTCTTTTATACACCATTGTATCACTACGATGTATAGATATTTGAATGAACATTTTTGGTGGGTCAACATATAAAGAGATATTGTTGATTATGTGTCAATATTTTTGGGTTTTCAAAAGGTAATGTCTTAAAAGCATCCTACAGGAGCCATGAAACCTCTTCATATACCAGTGTGGAAATGGGATGATATTATGGTGGGATTTTTTATGGGGAAACCAAATAATCCAAGAAGAAATGTTGAGATTTTGGTAAGTGTGTATCGTCTTACCATATCATCACATTTTCTTTCTATACAAGATGATTTACCAGATGAATTTTAGCAAGACTCTATATTAATGATGTTATAAGACATTATGGTGTATCATTATCGATTATTTTTTACCATGATACCTATTTTACCACACAATTAGGGAAATGAATTTTGAATGCTTGAGATACTAAGCTTCATTTGAGCACTTCCTACCACCCTCAATCTGAAGGAAAATCAGAGTTGACTATTAAAACATTATAAGAATTGTTTTAATCTTTCTCGCTTGACTTTCACGGTATGAGGGATCATCATTTACATCTAGTATAATTTTCCTATAATAGTAGCTTCAATTCATGTATTCTTATGGCACCATATGAAGAATTACATGGAAAGGGATCTCATTCACCAACTTTTTGGGATGGTGTTGGTGAAAGAGAACTCATATGACCAAAAGTTGTTGAGGAAATGATAGAAAATTTAATGAATATTTATACTCATATCAAATTAACTCAATGTAGTAAGAATAGATATGCTGATATATAAATGAAGGATTTGGTATTTCAATTGGGAAATCATGTTTTCTTGAAGTTATATCCATGGAAGGGTGTAATACAATTCAATATAGATATAAAATTTTGTCACATGTGGATAATACCTTTTGATATTTTTGATTGAATTGGAGTTGTAGCTTACAGTTTGGAAATGTTGCCAAGTCTCTCAAATGTTCATGATGTGTTCCACATATCGATGTTAAGAAAATACAATCCAAAATCAAAAAATTTATTCACATAAAAATAAATATAACTGGAACCTTGTCTGTATTATGGTGAAGATCCTATAAGGATTCTTGATACAAGATAAAAACTACTGTGAAATTGGATAACTCTTCTAATAAAGGTTTTTTGTAGAAAACATAAAATGGAAGAAGTGACATGGGAACTGGAAAAATATATAATGATGCACAACCTAAATCTTTTTATGAAGTGATATTCTAGAAATTTTTAGGATGAAATTATTACTAGGGGTAAGAATACAACACCTCAAGCATCCACAGTATGCTTCTTTTTTAAATAATTCAATATCATGCACTGCACGCAACACCTAGTTCAAGAAGACCATGAATAACATTTTAAAAAATCTTTTATGAATATTATTAACCACATTTTAAATTTTATATAATTTTAATATTTTTCTTATGTGTTTCAAAATTTTAATATCAAAATCTTTTTTTGAAATAAAAGAATTAACTTTTAGAAAATTCATTTTTATTTACTTTTAATGGAGAACCATTTTTTAATAAAATATTTGAATCTTTTATATAAAAAATTTTATAAAATAAAATATTCTTTATAAGAGGGACATAAAAAATTATTTTGGAAAATTTTTGGTGTTTTTCAAATAACTCTCATATTTTTATGAATGGTGAAAAATACTGCATTTTTATTCAAGACTAGTATTTTATTATATTATTTACATTGTTAAATTATTATTTTAATTGGTTTTAAAGTTTAATTAGATTATGTTTTTATCATTTAAAAAAATAAGTTGATTGAAATTATTTTCTCATTAAAATTAGAAATAAACACATTCCAATATTTTGATAGTTGTTTCTTTTGGAAAACTTGTTTCCCCTTTTTGTCAATGGGGATAGATAATAAATTAATTAAGAAAACTTATTTGTTTTTAATTTTGAAAAATTGATTATGTTTTTTGGAATCATTGGGTCCAAATTATGTTAATAGGTTACTTTTAATCTTTTTATTATGAATAATAACTTTAATAATTTTTTATTACCGCATTTAAAGGTAAATCATATAATTAAATGTAAAAATAATCTTATATAATTACCCTAACATGTATAAAAAACCTATTGGATGACTAAATTTGAATCTTATCCGTTATTTTTAGAAATTTAATCACTTAATGGGCCATTTTCTAGAAATATGACTTGAATGTTATCAAAATTAATGAATGTGAAAAAATCTCACACTCCCATTTTATATAAGTATAATAATTTCAATATAGATATAATAAAAGATAACTTCAATAATAAATATTATATGGAAATAAAAAATAATTATCTACTACATTGAAATTTATTTATAATTTTTTACATATTAAATAATTTCCATTAATGGTGACGTAATAGTGAAGTATAATTTATTTTCGTAATAGAAATGTCAAATAAATGATTTTAAAAATATTTCCATAAATGTAATTTAAATTAATTAATGGGATGCATTTTTTTTAAATAACAAACACTTTTAAGTGACTTATTGAAATTGTTGGTTCTAAGTTATCCCTATTTTTGATACTTTTTTTTAAATGAAAAAATTGAATAGTATCAAAATTGACAAATATGATACTATAAAATAAATAATGTTTTATTAAATGTTATAAAATTCAGAAAAATATAATGATTTTACAAAGAACTATAATAGAGTTAAATATTTCATAAATGGTCTAATTGGGGTTCAATTGTAATTTTAATATTTACTATATTAACCCTATAATATAAAAAGACATGTAGACCCAATAATAATTAAACTATTTAACTGTAGTTTAATCCCAAAAGATATAGTTAATTTTATAACCTAAACATGTCTAAAATTTATTGTTTGATGAAATTTTGTCCCATATTAGTCTTATCCAATAGGAATTTATAATTTATGATTAATTTATATTAATTTCATATTTTAAGAGTTTCCTATGGTGCATGTCTCATCTCTAATAAAAGGGAATTTCTACTTCTCTTTAATTCAGACCTCTAGAGCTCATTATCTTAGCCAACCCCTGACCATTTCCTTATCCAAAATTACTTAAATACAAGCTATAGGCCATAATTTGGGTATAAATAAATCATATGGATTTATTTTGTAAATCAGAAGGGGATACTCGAAAAAGAGGTAATTGTTTTAACACCACATTCAATGGTTCTTTCTTCCTCTACATCCAATTTATTTGTTGTTTACATAATAAATTAATAACAAAAATATAATAAAAATACTGATATATTATTATAATAATGGGAGTACCATATTAATCATTTTATCCATCATATGAATAACAATATTACCATGTGTGTGTACGTACGGCTTAACGTCTCCATGTCATTGTGTAATTTTTTATTAAAAAATACTTTATTTGTATGGGTATAATTATGAGTATAACAAATAAAAATAAGAAATATTACAAGACAATTATTATGTATAATTAATATACCATCCAATTTAATATGATTTAACCATCAAGGGAATGATGTCATCGCTCGTGCGTACATACGACCTACCATCTTCATGACGCTGTGAGATTCATTGTCTATGTTAAACATTCAAGAATGATTACAAATATATTTAATGAGTATAAATAATAATTATGAACTATATATAATTTTCTAGATTAATTAAATGCATCATATTCATAAGAAACATGACTCACACAACAAAACATGCATAAGAAAATGGTGTGTTTAACACCTGAAACAATGGTAATACTAAAATTTTATATACAAACTGATATTAGAGGATCATATATGATATAATAAATATAGATGTGGTCATTTTATATTTTAATAACATTCATTGAACTTTATAAATGTGGTTAATTCACCCTTTACTAAAGTAAGGTACAAGGTATGAGTTAATTTCACAATCTCATTATGATAAGAGTTTGTTTATAAATAAGTATCTATAGGGACATCAATATCATCGTTGTATTTTTCTCGTAAAAAAGTATTTCAAAATAAAATTACTATTATCCCAAAAAAAATGTAATGTAATATTTACTAATTTTTTAATTTTTATAATTTTTTTTGAAAATAATATTTTCGTTGTTTACCAAATGATGTACTTTAAGACCCTTTTTAAAAATTAAGGGAAGAATGCCTTTTTATCTTATATGGTATGAGCGGCTATTTCCACCATTTTTATGTCTTAACATTTTTAAGATTTTCATAAAATATTACAATGTTATTTTTAAATTAAATGTTGTCTTCTATAACTGTGAAGCATCTAAATGATTTGAAATTAAAAAAGTGATATTTCTATCAAAAAATGTATTGAATTTATTTTATTATTTTCATCAATGTCAGAACACATTGTTGGATTTAATGATTAATTGAGTTTGATTTATTATGATACAATATTCCATTATTCATTTAAGGGTTTATGATATTTTTTATAATGGATTCCATATTTTGATACCATTCATGGTTTATGGTAAGGTATTAACATTTTTATGATATTTTTAATACGTATGATTATTTTATGTTTTACACCTTTCATAAGATGAATGCACTGGACTTAGTAAGTGATGAGAGGGTCCCGCTATAGCCCCTTTATCCATCTGTAGGTTTCATGAGACAAATTATTTTATTAGAACAATTACATGATTTTATGGTTATTTTTTTGTCTTGGCCCAAGGCCATCAGGTTATGGTTACGTCTTCCCGCATTATGAATTCCCTCATTATGATATTAGTTATTGATTTTGCATCTGATTATCAGACTAATTCAATATACATTTGAATTATTATATGGAATTATTTTATTTATTTTTTTCCATATTATTTGTAATATTATGTTTAAATGGATTGTGTTTTAGTATTACTCATTTCCAAAAAAAATTATGATTATTTATGATAGCTTTCGCTTTATTTTCTATCATTACCGAGTATCTGATCTCACCCCTTTTTTATGTTATATTATTCCCCAGGATGTGATAATGTTTATTATTATTGACATGAAAGGATATTATATAAGATATAATAGATTTGAAATGGGATAATATCAGTTATTTTATTTCAATATGTAATGTAAAACATAGGTTTGTATCTATTATTTCGAAAGCTACTAAATAGATTGGTCCATTAGGATTTTTTTTATCATGCCAATATTACTTAAATTAATTCCACCAATGTGGAAAACATGGTTCAAGGTGTTACACCAAATACATATATCATGGTATTTTAGTGTCATGCAAATCTTTCAACAATAATAAAAGTGTTCGTTTTGTCCACTCTTCTTTCATTTATGTCTTCTCTTCCTCTTCTTCCCAATTCTAGTCTAAACCAAATCAACTGGTATCAATTAATAATCATGTTATAATTATATTAATGATATAAAATACCAAAATTATCATATATAAAATGTATTCATATTTTTTAATTATCTTTATCCCCTTTTGACATGGTCTCATTGATGGTCAGTTCACCACCCATGAGGATGTTGTAAATTATTTTATTATCACCACCTTAATGGATTGTAACATCCCAGAAAAATAAAGAATATAAAATTTTCATATTTATTAAAATTTATTAATTAAATATTAATTTTACATTAAAGGGGATTATATTTACATGCCATAACCAATATGCAACAACGATTTTCTTTGATATCTTATGTTGCACACAATGCTGAGTCATACTGAAAAATAATAATATAATATTATTTTAAATGATAGTTAACTCCTATCCATTGTATTGGTAGGAATGGACATAACTAACTATGATATGAATATACATGTTTGTTAAATATTTTAAGATTTATATAATAAATTTTAGAGAATTAAAATTAATGAGGAACTGATGTTAAGCTTAAAAACTCTAATATTCGTTAAAATGTCAATTTACAACCTTTTGTTTCAAAACCCTCATTAAATGTATTATTGGTCACTTTTATATGTTATATTTGAAAAAATAATATTACTAATTATAATTTAGACATAAAAATTTACTTTGGATAAAATTTTGGTATTTCTCAAATAATGTTCTTTTTTATGTATAGTGAAAAATACTGTATTTTAATTCAAAAATTCCTTTTAATCTAATTTATTTACAGGGATAGATTAAATTAAAAAATTATTTTAAATTATAATTAGATTATATTTTTACCACTTAATCGAATTTTGGACATTGGAAGAAATTTCACTTTGAAATTGGACATAAATAATTGTAAATATTATGATAATTATTATTTCTTAAAAACACTCATTTTGTTTGGACAGTGAGAACTAATTTTAAATAAATAACTTCCACTTATGTGTTTTGAATTTGGACAAAAAGATTCCATATTTGGAATTGGGAAGTCTAAATTGTGTAAATCTTTTACTTTTATTTTTAGACATTATGAATATTTACTTCAGTAAACATTTTATTTACCATGGTTAAAGGATAAATCTGGTAAATAAGAGTAAAAAATATTATTATAATAATATTAAATTACCCTAACATATGTCAAAATGGTATTTTTTGATACATTTCCGACCATGTTAATCCTTTTTTAGATTTTGGGACCCAATGGAGCCACTTGAGAGTGATAATGACACTTTATATTAATTAATTTAAAAGAAGACAAAAATGACTTAAACATATATCTTTTAGTAAATAAATTCTTACATGGGGTAATATAAGTTATCTCTTAGACTATAAATATTCATTTTAAATTTAAAATTATTTCCTATATAATGATTTTTTTAATGTTTCGACAACAAATAAAAATATATTTATGACCCAATAATGATGCAGTGTTTACATCATTGATGAATGATTTAAATAAATAATATTATAACGATTAAAAAAATATCCAAAACTTGTCCAATTCTAATTTTATGATTTTATTTATAACATGATTCACATTATCTTAGACTTTAATATGTTTTTGACCTTTAGAAACAAAAAATCATTATATAATAAAATAATACTTTTAGTCATTCCTAAAGAGCCCCTCCTCCCCCTTATAAAATACCCTCACTTATATCTCATTACTCACACTTATCATGCCCCTTATCTCATCGAAAATCTACCCAATTGAACTACCTACATCCCTATACTCCTCCTAGAATCCTTAAAATAGACAAAATTCACTTCAAGTAATCCTTTTGGTTCAAACAATAGGGATTTACCTGATTTAAAGGTAACGTCTTCTCTAAAGTTCTATTCTTTTATTTTACTTCTCCAACCACCTAAACTCTATTTATTACTTTATTTTATAAGAAAATCAGTATATTAAATATAATAATTTATTTTTATGAGAGTTATTATAACTAAACTTACACACACCTCCTTCTAAGTGTTAAATAACACACTATTACTGTGGACGGAGAACTAGTGCCTCACAAAACGATGATTATTCAATTATATCCTACCACCTCTCATGGTTTCTATCAAAATGTAAATATATTTATATGTGAAATATATTATAATTGTATTTTTTTATATTCTTCTGTATTTTCCATTAATAACATACCATTATGGTTTCCAAAATGGGTAAATGTGATAATTTCATTTGAGGAAGTGCAGACTACCTCCCCATCAAAATGATATGACAATTTCATACCATACTTGGAATTAATAAATGATGGATATAATGAAATTATATATGAAATGATACTGGAATTTTAATATAACTATTTATCATTATGTTTTCATTCCATTAAATATGAAACACAAATTGAAGTATCATTCATCCGTATGTACAGCTTACCGTCTCCTTGAACGGTGCATTTAATTTATTATCTCCAAATATTAGTTACTATTATAAATAAATATATATACAGGATACATATAGTATATATGATATATAAATGAATAATATCATTTTTGAGATAAATTAATCTCAACCACATGGACAATTTATAATAATAAAAAGTTCATTTTTAACTCATGTTATGGACATCGAAAAAATGGACGATATGAACTCAAATAATTAACTTATTATTATTGAAAGGTAATAATAGATATAAAGGAATATTAAAATTTAAAAAGTTTCTTATTAAAGTATAAGTTAACTTTATTTTATTATTCATGAGATTAAAGAATGATTGAGTCATGTCGGACATGAGGTAAGGGGTTTATTATCTCACTTTTAATTCCATGAGATTTCCATTGTCTGCCCATTATTTTGTGTATGTGGTGTATTGTTTTCTGCCATTTGATATATATTATATTTATTATATTTATATTCATGGAATTATTTGAATCATTTAATGGTTATTAATTTTTGTTCATATGAATCAATTCATTGCTTCGTGATATGGTATTTTTATCCCACTTCTTATTCCCATGAGATTTGTGTTATATTGACTCTATTTTCTTTTTTGTGGTGTATGTACTTCACATGATTGTTTTATTTGTGTAATATACGTTAATTTATGGGTATTTTCATATTAATTTATTGAACCTTATTTTATGGGTTGTATGTTTCGTATGTTACCAAATAGGTAAGGGAACCTTTCACCCTCCTCTTTTTAAAATAAATCTTTGTTTATGTCTTTTAATTTACATCTTCTTATGTTGGGATATGTTATTATATATCCTTATTGATGTAAAGCTTATGTAAAAGTGATTAGATACAATTTTAACTCTCTTTAACTCATTATCTTAATTTTAAAGTGGCATTGCTAGGTTGTCGAATTTCTGTAAGGGAACTTCTTAACCCAATTTCAATTCTTTGGGTTAAACATCTACTTGTTGATTATGTCATGCTTTGAATATGTGTGAATAACCTATGATTGTTTTAAAATAAATATCCATTAATATTGAGTGTATTTATGTTTTTCACACATTATTATGTAATTTATTTATCCTTAATCTATGTATGTAGTTTTTATAATAGATTTCATATGGATTTACATTCCATTCAGAAATCATTGTTGTTATGCAAAAATTCACTCTTATATGGTGTATATACAATCCTTTGGAATATAATATCATTAATCACTTTATTCTCATGATATTATAAAGTTCTGATTAAATTTTATTCCTCAATTATTTCTATTCCAGTGTCTCTCATTTTTTTAAAAACACTTTAACTAAAATATCGGTAAAATATTTTAATGATTTATTCTTATAAATATTTCCCATTAATTTAATTGTTTTAAAAATGTTATTTAGGATTTAAATATATGGAAATTAATGTTTTAAAATGGTGATTCATTTAAAATTTTCAAATTGGTATGGGACACTTTGACTCTAAAGTCTCTTTATTGAATGTCTTATATGGTTTTTGAAAATGGTTTGATAAATAATCGATTATTTCAATATAATGAAATAATATATTGTGATAGAAATGTTGAAATGTTATCTTTCTTTTATACATATTTTATGTGTTATGACTATGTTATGGTTCTTTAGCATTGTTTAATAACATGGGTTGTTTTTTTATAAACCGTTGGTGGGTGAGCCCAATATAACTCTCTAATGCATTGGGTAATGTAACGGAGCTATGCGTTAATGTTTCTCCTAATAGATTTGGGGAATATACTGTGATGGGTATTCCAACATAACTCCATATATTTTTGGGATAACTATAATGTATGTATTTTTTTATTCCACAAGTTACCTTTATGTTCTATGATTTCTGTGTGTTATTCATAAATCTTATGATTTCATAAGGTATGTTATGATTGAATATTATGGTTTCATTGAATTGTATTTATATATGGGAAAATGTTTTCTTTCCTTATTTTATAACCATTACTGAGCTTTTTTGCTCATCCCTTGTTTTTGAAATGTTTTTCACTGGACATATAGTAGAATGGGTTCATGGATGGGATCAAGGAAAATTCATGTTTTCTAAAACATGGAACTAGACATGTATCTTTTTTAGTGTTATTATTTTTAAAAAAAATCATATTGAGTATTAGTGTCTACTTGTAATTTTCAGGATGATATGTAACAGTTATGGCCGAATTCTATAAAAATCTAAACCTAGAAGTATCCTCAATGTGAAATATTCATTTAATTCAAGATTATGTAATATTTTAAGGTCGGGTAATTATAGTTGGAATCAGAGGTAATTTTAGACAAAATTATGGATTAGGATTTTTCCTTAAACACATGGTTATTCCCTATGTCTATTATTTCAGTTAAATCCTTGTTTTATAAATTTTTCAGATCAAGGAAAGTTGGTTACAAATGGAAGTAGGAGGATCTCAAACGACATTCCCATATCTTCCTCATGAGATACATTCAATAATTATTTCAAAGACATTTTTATATGATTGTGAAACTTTTTCTAAGACACAACTCACTTGCAGGAAGCTGTTTGAGATATCAAACACCTCCACTATACCACAATATCATCATGGAACATGGGTTTTATTTAATCAAATCCAATTTTCTCAATATTCTCATGTTTTCATGGGAGGTAAATATTATCAAGGCATTTTAAAATATTTTATTTTATCACATGATTTTGAAGCATATTATGATTTTGAAAAAAGTGATGAAGAAGGATTCCCTTGCACAAACTATTTATACTTTCTTTTATAGTATATTCTCTCAGAACATACTTATGGTATTTTAAAAGGTCCTTTGGTTGAATGTTTCAACTCAAATTCGGTCCGACTGTTTTATAAAAATCATGTTTTATCAGATTTTTTTATATTATATTCCATACATGATTATTTTCTGAAATATTTTTTCTATGAACTCCCATTTGACCCAAGTTGTACAATGTGTATTCAGATGAAGGAAGAAAATAATTTTGAAGGATCTCTAAATCATTATTGCAATGCATAGACCTTCTACCGAAATTAACAAAATGATGATGAATCCATATGGACACCATGCATAAGGTATGATGTTCTCTCTATTGTGAATAGTTTTATTTTAACATATAGAGGTGAAAAAATTGAGAATATATAAGTTGTTGAGGTATTAATGTATTGGGATAAAAATTAAATGTATAATAAAAACTTTGAGGTTAAAACATGTTAGGGATATTTTTGAATTTTATAAAATGGACAACCCATAAGATGGTTAATGACACGTCGCATCCAGCAAGGCCACAGGAATGAACCCCCAACCAAAGGGAGACAAGGGAGCATCACCTACCACTGTCCTGCGTGAAGACACTGGTTAGTATGTCTTATTATTTTATGTTAAATGATTTTATGGATCTATAATAAGTTGATTTTTGTTAACTTATGTTTTATCAAATTTATATCCTTTATATAGGAAAATAATTTTGTGATTAATTGATAAATATTATTTTAGAATATTTTTTCTATTTTGGAATCATTATATGCTTAAGGGAAATTAAAAACTATGGGATCTCATATGTGGAGTAATGGTTAAAATTTTATTTTGGAAGAATCTATGTTTGTATTGTAGACATATGATGATTTTCTTTATTTATTGAAATGATTAACATATCATGGAGAATATGTGATAAGTTTAATTACATTTTATTATGATACTTTAAGATTAACTGATTCTATTTAGAGACAAATGTTGAGATTTATCTTGGAAGACTATTTGATTAAATCTTAATGAGATTTGGGTTTCAATATTAGTTTGGATAACATTAAAGAATTTTATATATAGTTGTTTATTGAATGGTCTTTGTTGACCTCTGGGTATTGTTTGACAAGTTTTATATATTTAGAGTAGTTTTTCTTTTTATAAAGGATTATCCTTTTGGGTATTATATGATCTTGTACTAACCAATTTTTATTTTGGTTAATGTCTAAAGATATGGGAAAAATATAGTTCATATTTTTTGGATTATGTGATTCTCTATAAGGTTATTATAGAGCTTTAAATGTGAAAAAGTCATCTTTAATATTTATCAATTGGAGAAAATATGAGTTTCTGGTAGAAGTATAGTAAAGCATGAATGTTTACATAAAAAGTAAGTATGTTTCCTTATGTTCTTATTCAAGATCTTAAATAAATTCTTCATCATTATAAAAAGTAACTAAAAAACATTTTCCATTAAATTTTCCAACTTGGTAATCAAAAAATATTTAACCCATCAAAAGTTTGTGATTTTATAGAGGATAAATTTCTCCTAATCATTTTCTCTGTCACTCTTCATCAAAACATGATGGTTTTTTTCACATCTATATCCACGTTTTCCCACATTTAATCCTAGTATGGGCCATCTCAGGTGACCATTTTATTTCTCATTATTTATTGTAATGTAATATTTTATTCACTCTTTTTATGATGTGGGGCTTCTAATGAAGTTCCCAAGACTAATTTTAAAATTGTGAGGACGCAATTCCCAAAAGGGGGAAGAAAGTAACATCTTAGGTAAATAAAGAATATAACATTTTCATTTTTTAAAAAAATGAATTAAATATTAATATTATTTTAAATGGGATACTATTTCCGATGGAATACCATAAACGCAACAACAGGTTTCATTAAAATCTTATGTTGCACACTATGATGAGTCATACTAAAAAATTATAATATAATATTATTTTAAATGGTACTAAACGCATAGCTGTTGTATTGATGGGAATGGACAGAACTAACTAAAATATGAATATACATGTTTTTTAAATATTTTTACATTTATCAAATAAATTTTAGTGGCTTAAAATAAGAAAGAATTCGATTTTAAGCATAAATACTCTAATATTCATTAAAAGGACAATTTACCAGATTTTGATGGAGAACCATCTTTAAAACTATTTTTGGTCACTTTTATAAGTTCTATTTGAGAAAATAATATTCTTATTTATAATAAATACATACATATTTACTTTGGATAAATTTTTTTTATTTTTCTCATAAAGTTCATTTTTTATGAATAGTGAAAAATATTGTATTTTAATTCATACCTGCATTTTAATTTTATATATTTATCTGGATATGTTATCTTTTTAAATAGTTTTAAATTATAATTATATTATAATTTCACCATTTATTCCAATTTTGGTCATTGGATGTAATTTCTCATTGAAATTGGACATAAAAAATTTCAATCTTTTGATAGTTATTATTTCATAAAAACATGAATTTTGTTTAAATAACAAGAATTAATTTTATATGAATTTATGCCACTTCTGTGATATAAATTTGGAAAAATTGATTCCATATTTAGAATCAGGAGGTCTATATTGTGTAAATATGTAACTTTTATTTTTAAACATTTTGAATACTTAGTTCAGTAAAAAATTTATTTACCTTGGTTAAAGGGTAAATTGGGATAATAAGGGTAAAAAAATATTATTATAATAATATTAAATTACCCTAACATGAATCCTAATAATATTAGTTGATACATTTCTAACGATGGGCATCCTTGGGTCGATTTTGGAGTCCCATTGAGCAATGTGGGAGTGATAATGACACTTTTTATTAATTAATTTAATGTAAAGACAAAAATGCCATAAACATATAAGTTTTTGTAAATAAATTCTTACATTGATTTATATAAGTTATATATTTTACTATAAATATTAATTTTAATGCTAAAACTATTTCCTACATCATGATATATTTTTATAATTTTTAGACATTAAATAAATAAATATATTTATGACACAATAATGATGCAGTGTTTTCCTCAATAATGAATGATTTAAATAAATAAGATTATAAAGAATAAAAAAATATCCAAAAACTCTCCAATTATTATGGAATGATTTTATTTCAAACATTAGTCATCTTATCATTGACTTCGATAAGTTTTGGGCCTTTATAAACTGAAAATAATTATATAATAAAATAATATTTTTAAACATTACAAAAGAGCCCCTCCTCCCCCTTATAAAAATCCCTCACATCTATATCATTTCTCACACATATCAAGCCCCTTTTATCTTCCAACCATTGACGAATAAAGATCCAAAAATCTCTCTCCTCCTCCTAGAAGCCATACCTTAGGCAGAAGGCACTTCAAGTAACCCTTTTGGTTCAAATCAAAGGGAGTTACTCGACTTAAAGGTAATGTATTCTCTTATGTTCTTTTATTTTATTTTACTTCTACAACCCCCTAAACTCTTTTTATTCCTTTATTTTATAACAAAACTAGTATCCTCAAAATACTATGTTGTTTTTATGAGAATTATCTGAACAATAATTTCAAAAACCACCATCTAATGGTTAAATAACATACTGTTTCTGTGGATGACAAACTACTGCCTCATGAAACAATGATTGTACAATAATCTCCTACCACCTCTTTTGGTGTCCATTATGATAGATCTATATTTATATGTGATATATATTATATTTATATTGTTTCTATACATCTTTAGTTTCCATTTAAATCATAACATTATGTTTTCCATAATGGGTAAACATGATAATTTCATTTGAGGATGTGCGGACTACTGCCCCCTCAAAGTGTTATGACTCGTTCATACCATATGTGGATTTTATAAATGATGGATATAATTAAATTATATAAGATATTATAATGGAATTATAATATAACTATTTATCATTATTTTTTCATTCCATTAAATATGAAATGGAAATGAATGTAGCTTTCATGCGTACGTACGGCTTATTGTCTCCATGGACGGTGCATTTCATATAATATCTCCAAATGTTCTGTAATATTATAAATATATATATACTTGATATATATTAGATATTATATCTCTAAATCATGAATAAAATTATGGAGATAATGGAATTTCAACCACATAGACAATTTATAATTATAACAAATTCATTTTTAACTGAAGTTCTGAACATCGAAAACATGTCTGCTATGAACACAAATAATTAACTCATTGTTATATAAAGTTAATTATTGATATAAAAGGAATAATAAAACTGAAAATAATTATTATTAAATTATAAATAACCATTATTTTATTATTGAAGAGATTAAATAATGATCGAGTCAAGTCAGACATGTGGTAAGGGGTTTCTTATCTCAAATTTAATTCTCTGAGATTTCCATTATTCGCCACTTATTTCATGCATGTGGTGTAATGTTTACTAGAATTTGATATATTATATTGATTCTATTTATATTCATGATATTATATGAATAATTTATTGGTTATTAATTTTTTTTCATACGACTCAATTGATTGCTACGTGATAATTGATTTTCATCTAACTTCTTATTCCTGTGAGATTCATGCTATATTGACACTATTTCCTTTTGTGTGGTGTATGTATTGACCATAATTATTTCAATTGTGTAATATAAATTAATTTATGGGTATTTAAATCTTCATTGTATTATCCTTCTTTCATGGGGTGTATGTTTTGTATGTTACCAAATCAGTAAGGGAACCTTTCACCATCCTCTATTTAAAAGACTTATTTTTGTTATGTATTTTAATTTACATATTCTTATGATGGGATATGTTATTTTATATCCTTATTTAATTAAATTTTATTTTCATGTGATGATATAACTTTTTCTCTCTAATCAACTCATTATCAAAATTTTAAAGTGATGTTGTTTGACTGTCGAATTTTTTTAACGTATCTTCTTAACCAAATTTCAATTATTTGGGTTAAACTTATACTTGTTGATTATGTAAAGCTTGTAATATGTGTGAATGACCTATAAAGACCCGTAAAATTCAAGGAATTTTTTTTATTAATTTTCTTTGGGATTTTACAAGAATTCAGTTTCTGATGGCACCTGATTCTGAGGCCCGGTGTGCCCAGAATCATTTTCCGAAGTTTAGCTCAGGTACATTCAGTGAACGAATGAGCAGGTTTTTCTAACTTTTTAACCGGTGCTCGGAATTGAAATCTGAGGGCACTGATGGGATCGCAGCTCTGGTAATTTCTTAACAACACCTTTTCCGGAGTTGCGCTTCTTCAGGTGGTGTTTTACTTAATTGGGTTAATTAAAGAATTAAATAAAATATTGTGCAACAGATTTTAGTTTTATTCAAGGATGTTTTAACCTAAGCTAAGTGGTTAAGGGGGACCCACATCCTATCTAATCAACTAGTAGGATATTAGTGGGGTGGGGTCCACACGAGCCCCACCCTTTCAACTTCCTCAACCCCTTTTTGATTAAGGTAACGCACCTGCACCCCCTTTTAAATGAAGTCCACTCGTGCGTATAATTAAATATAAAACGCCTCTATTAATTGGGCGGTCTAAAACGTTGCAATTAATTATGTTAATTTTTTAATTCAATTTTGAATTTCAAACTAAAGGAAAGAGTAATAAAATAAGAAGGTGTCTTATTTTATTATTGTTATTGCTTGGGTTGTGCGGGAGGATTTTTGAGAGAATGGCTCAAAGTCCCGAAGTTCTTCGTTCTTCGTCAAAGAACGCGAAGAACGCGAAAAACGCCGACCTACGAAGAAGGTTTACAAGAACGCCGAATCCTCAGAGATCGACCACGTGACGCCGTGTACCGCGACGCAGTTAATCCTTCTCTCTGCGACGCCGACGACACTTACAGAGTCTTCTTCCGCGACGTCCCTTTCCGCAACAAATCTCGTTCAACGACAACGCTTGAGGTAGGGGTCAAATTTTGTGAGAGTTTATATTCCTGTGGTTCTTTCCTTCTAAAACAAAGATCTCAGATCAACTCATTCTCAAGTTGATCCGCAAATGATTTTATTTTGGAGGTTGGGAATATTTATTTGCGGGGAAAACTGTGGGGGTTGATTTCTTTTGTTCGTGAAAAATCCTTGGTCATTCTTCGTCTTTTGGGCCTCTTGTTATCAACTTAACGGGAGGAGGTCAGACTACAAGAACACGGCCGACTCTCCTCCCCCTTTGTTGTTTTGTTCATTGTGGCACGAAGGAAGGCAGTGCAGTGCAATGGCACCACGTGGAAACAAGACAGAACACGACGAAGAAGTGTGGTGTCGTCACGCCGCGCCATCGAGGCCGAACGAAACCGCGGCCAGAGTCGGGGCTACGGAGGCGATTCAAGACATCGTTGGTTGATCGTTGTGCATGGATTTATGGGTGATGACAAACGGGGTCGCACGGTCATTTTGAATCCTCCGCAGTGATGTTCGGGTCCCGGGAGGACCGTTGGCGAAGCCGAAGAGCAAAACAGACCACCGGAACGCGTCCGGTGGTCCACGAAAAATCCTGCCGGCCCGCCATGCCGGAGGCGGAGACTGGCCCTGGCCGGCCGCCAGGAGGCGGCGTCACCCGACGCGCCACCGGGAAGGACTGTCGCGGCTTTAGCTGTGGCGGCAGGCCGCTGGTCCCGCGACCACATGGGACCGAGGGAGGCGGGACACGGCGCTCGACCGCATCTGTTGGCAAGGGGTGGCCCCCACGCGGGGGGCCGCGGTTTAATTCAAGGGCCCCCCCCCCCTTTTGTGCGGCCGCTCATCCATCGTCGCACCTCCCCGCTCAGCCAGCGTCAGCCGGGCCAGGCCCCGCCCAGTCGGGTCGGACCTGGACCCGGGTCGGGTCGTCCCGGTTCGGGCCGACCCAGGGGGGTCCTGGGCCGGGTCGGACCGGGCCCGAACACCATATTTTCTGGTAGTTTCCGTTAAAACGCCCATATCATGGGTTACTGACCTCCGATCGACACACCATTTGTTGAGATAAGATCCTTGGATCGAGACGTTCATTTAGGTATATTACACTCAATGTTTTGGAAAACTTTGGGTATGGTCGAGTTGGTTCGAACACGAGACCAACCAGGCTCTCAGAGTGGAAATGCTTATAACATGAGCTCTAGACATCCGATTGACGTGTTGTCGACTATGTTGGATTCCTCTTGATGAGACAGAACTTTTTGCACACTTCGCCTGAGGTTTGGATGTAGTTGGATAGTGTCCAGGTTGGATTGTACCCGAAATCCAACTGGGCCTCGGGAACGGAAAAGCTGATAACATTCAGACCGGACGTCCGTTTGACGAACCATAAGCGGCGTTGGTGATCTCGTTGAGAAACGGTCCCTATGAGTTTACCCTATGAGAGTTCAGGTTATTGTTGAGATACAACCGTGTTGGTTCGAACATGAAACCAACTGGGCCCCTGGGACGAAAAGGTTAATAACTCACAAACCGGGCGTCTGATTGACGCGCCGTCTGTTGCGTTGAGACCCCTATGATGAGGTGGTCCTTTGAGATACTTCTTTCTGGGACATTGAGATACTTGGAGTATCGACCTGTAGCTCATGGAGCGGACCCTCCCGTAGACGAGCGTATGGAGTACGGAGACCGTGTAGCTGACTGAGACCTGACGACTACTTGACCGACTCGACATGGAGGGAGTCGACTAGCCCAGTGGAAGGAGCACTACATTGTTTGGGTGCAGACCAATGGAGGACGGGGCACTACTGTGTGACAGTGCAGACCTGCGATACTCGTCCGGAGAGTACCTCTGCAGGCTATTATGCCGTGTGCACTACCCTGTTTTGGTGGCATACCCCGACGGGAAGCACTACTGTGTTTGGGTGGCTGACCCGCGGTACTCGACAGGAGGAGTACCTCAGCAGTCATAGGTTAGTGAGTAGTACCTCGGAGTCGTGATAGGACCATTGTACACTCCAGAGACGGGTCTCTTTAGAAGTTACTGTTTCGATAATGAAAATCTTGGTTTGAGCTGAGTCTATGACCTTTGTGTTTACCTCATGATTGAGATGGGTTACTTGATAACTTAGGTATATGTATGGGCATATACCTAAGTAGAGGTTATCTGTTGAGATAATCTTTGTGGTTATCCTTGTTGGTTTTAGTGAGACCTTGAGGGTATCAGGGTACCTACTGAGTATCATATACCCACCCCTGCACGGGCTATGCCCGCACCTCGTTGTGTTGGTTGCAGATGACGGGCAGCGCTGACAGAGGCCGAGTGTTCGAGGACTGGACATTACCAGGAGGTGGACGACATGACGAGTCAGCATCCGGAGGTAAACTTCATGGCGAGACGACACTCGGAGGAGGTTGACGGACGAGATCATTGTAGAGGCTATCTGTACCTACCCTTCAGGTAGGATCCGTGGTGGACGATCCAGGAGCTACGCTATCTGTACCTACCCATTGGGTAGGATCCATGGTGGACGATCCAGGAGCTATGTTATCTGTACCAACCCTTCAGGTAGGATCCTAGGAGGGCGACCCAGGAGCTGCTTCCTTTCTTCCAGCTACTTTTCGTTTTCTATAATACTTTCGTTCAATTGTAAGTGTACTTTCTGTTGGGTTTGTATTCTGGCCCATTTACTTTTCAGAACTTTCTTTTGTACTTAGTGTTTTACTTCTTCTTGTACTCTGTGGTTTTTTGTTTACTTTTGTAAAGGCAATGCCTTCCCAGTTATCGGGATTTACGCCTTTGGTGCTAGTCGCTATCCCCTGGCCTATGGAAGGCAGGATTAGGGTAGTCACAACACGGGCCCCGAGGACGGGTCGTGACATGACCCCTTATTGGTTTACACAAAATAAGAAAACATATTGAGGGTATTTATATTTTTTACACATTATTATGTAATTGATTTATCCTTAATCTAAGGATACAATTTTCATAATGGAATTTTTCTCAATTTACATTCGATTGATACTTCATTGTTATTATGCACCCATTCACTCCTCCCCCGAATGTCCTGAAGGTCTTCTTTTTTTATTTTATTATAGATAATCCCCCTTTTAAGGGTTGAAGGGGAACCCGTAAATGACCTACAGGCCCAAGGAACAAAGTCTGATATTATAATGTTCTGATTAAATGTTATTCATTAAGTATTTGTATTCAAGCATCTTTTATTTTGTTAAAAACTCTTTAACTAAAATATCGATTAAAATGTTTTAAAGCATTATTCTTCTAAATAATTAGCATTAATATCCATGTTTTCAAAATGGATTTTAGGATTTATGTATATGGAAATTAATGTTTTCAAGTTGTGATTCATTTAAATGTTTCAATTTGTTATGGGACACTTTGACTTATGACTATCTTTATCAAATTTTTTAAATGGTTTTTAAAAATGGATTGATAAAGAATGGATTATGTCAATATCTTGAAATAATATATTTTGATAGCAATGTGGAAATGTTATATTTAATTTATTTTTTTATGTGTTATGAATATGTTATGGTTCTTCAGCATTGTTTATCAATAAAGTTGGTTCTATGATAACCCTAGGGTGAGTGAGACTGAGATAGCAATCTAATGCATTTGGTAACGTGGCTGAGGTAAATGTTAATTATTATCCTAATAGATTTAGGGAATATACTATGATGGGAATTCTAACCTAACTCCCTATATATTTGTGATAGAAACAATGTAAGTATGTTTGTATGCCATAATATACCATTTTGATTTATGTTTTCTATGTGTTATTCATAAATCATATGATTTTATATGGTTTGTTTTGATTGAAAAGTACGGTTTCATTTAATTGTATTTACTGATGGATAATTTTTTGTTTCTTTATTTTATAACCCTTACTAATATTTTTTTCTCATCACATGTTTTTGAAATTTTTTCAAAGGACATAAAGTGGAATAAGGTCGTGGATGGTATCAAGGAAAAGTCATGATGTCTAAAATAGGAAACTAGACATTTTTATTTTTAAGAGTTTTTATTTAAAAAAATGGATAATGAGTAGTAGCATCTATATGTAATTTTCATGTAGATATGTAATAGTTTTTTCATAATTCTCTAAAACACTAAACCTTAAAAGATCCTCAATGTTAGTTATTCATTTATTTCACAATTATGTAATTTTTTAAGGTTGGGTCCTTGGATGGATGATTATAATAAAGTATTTATAATAAATAAATGTTTGAATATAATTATTTATGATATTTCAGTGTTAATATTAAAAATTTATAATAAGAATCTATGAAACATTATAAAATCTAAGAAACGTGATAAATTATAAAGAAAATATCATATCTAAATGTTTTTCCTATAATGATGAAAATTAAGAAATATAATTAAAATATTATAATTAATAAATTATGTTATAATTGAATATAATTCTCTTTTGGTTATAATAAACAAAATTCTATATTTATAATGATTAAAAGTGGTGAAATAAATTGGGATTTATGGTTTGGGAATTTACCTCTTCTTATTTTCTATTTAATAACCATATTTGTCGAATGATTTCTAAATGTTTAATTGATTTCATCACATTAATTTTTTATCTCATTACATTGAAAACAATTTTTTTATCAATGACTGATTTTTTCTGACCCCATTTATTCCAATAATTAACCCTTGTTGTATACCATCTTGTGGTTGGATTCATTTCATGAATTTACATCTTTTAGATTAAATATTCTTATAATGTGAAAATATGAACCCATTTTTAACCATGGATTTGCATGTAGAGGAAAAAAATTCTTTAATCTTTTATGTATATCTATGGAACCCACATTCAATTTCCATGTATTAAAAATAATGTATTTTTTATGTCTTTAAGCACTTCTATACTCACAGATTTTCTGTGAAACTGATTCTTTATTTAACATGGGTTAATGATGAACTGTTTTATTATAACATTTTTAGAAAAAATGAATTTATAAATATGAAGGGTGTGTCTTGATATAACTCCAATTCATTGGGTAAGGAATTAATCTCTATAGATGACATGTTTCATAATACCTTGGTGAATAACATTGGAAATTTTTATTTATGACACCTTAGTGATGAACTTAGGTGATATGCATATGAATGTATCAATTTTGTGTTGTATCTATAATATCATATTATATTGTAGTTACAAATGATTATTCTCTCATGTTATTACAATTTATAATTCAAGGTGATCATTAAATTTCTATTTCCTTTGATAATTCCATTAGTTAGATTTATCGTCACCCCTTTATTTGGATATATGTAACCTGGATATGATATTTATTAAATGTAACATAGGAAATACATATGAAGTATCCTTTTAGGTAGATTAAATGTTTCTTTATTTTATTCTTATATTGATTTTCAAATTTTCATGAAACTAAACATTAAATGTGTTGGAGTTAGTACCTTATACCCAACTACTTTTTACTTTAGAATACATATATATTCAATGATGTGAATATTAATTTAGATATCTTATAAAATTTTAATTTTTATTCAGTGTAACATTGATCGGATAACATCCCAGAGTATTTTTCTCATTGATAAAGTCATAGAAGTACCTCGTTTTGGTGAGAACCTTCAGATTCCCTGATTATATCTCTTACATATAATACTAAAGTCGGATAATGTAGTGTAATTGGACACATAGTACATATATTTTCATTTGTGAGTACCCAAAAATAGATAAGGATTAATCTAAAAAATATTTCATTTTGTAAACTCCATGAAGTGATATTATGATAACATACCCTCTGGTAGAATTCATGCATGTTTTTTATGTCATCTGGTATTCTTATACGTGAGTGTGTGTAATGGTGATTAGAATTTATTATTATTACTATTAATGCATGTTGGGATTTTTTCACATTGATTTATTTTTTAAACTGTGATTATAGATGTTTATAGAGAATTTAGATACGTTTTGTGTGTCTTGAATGTTATTTTGTCAGTTAATAAGATGAGGAATGATTTTTTATTATCCATCATTATAAATGATCATACCTCATCCCTTTGGTTGAAGTATAATTCTTACATTAAATTAAAAGGTTATGGATTTAACATATTTATTTTACATATTCAAATAAATATGTATCAAGCACATAATATGATGAAACAATTTAGTAACCAGCTTGACCCATTGATAGACTATAATCATGGACTTTAGGCAAGCCAACCTAATTGCAAAAATAAAGAATCCCATAGGGGAAGATATTATGTGTTTTGAATTATCATGATTAAATTACAAAATTAACATAATTAATTGATTAAATATTATTCAAAATACCATGATGTAATATTTCTCATGTTTCAAAGATCGTATAAATAAAATAAATGTTTATTCACCTGATTGTGAATAAAATATATTTAATTATGATATAGAATATTTAATAAATATTTATATCTGAGATAGTCAATGAAATATTTATTTAATAGAATAAAATATTTTGTCTACATATTTATGAAATTCTGATGAGGTTAAATTTACCAAGACTTCATCTGGTGATTAACATTTGTTTGCAAGATGGTAAATAAATTTCATTAATTTTCATGTTATCACAAGAAATAAAATAAAAAAATATATTTTTATTATTATTTTATATCATGGGTTTTTATGATGGTTAATATATTATTTAAAGAGATTATATGTAATTGAATTATATTTTAACCTAAACCCTATATCTATACATATATAGTAATATCTATTATGTATGGTTAATAAGGTTATATAGAATTGTTTTACGTAATGAATTATTTCTTCAATTTCTTTTTCTCTCACCCTCTCAAAATTGAGAAGCAAAAGAGATATTTCATCAAGATAAAAGGATAAGTGATCAACATGAATAATGAAAAAAATTGATATTCATATTATCACCTAGAAATCAATTTTCATTTCTAGAAAATCAAAAGAGGGAATTTGGATCCCTACTAGAGGAATTCAACCCATTTATCCCCAAATTTCAATGAGGGAAATCTTAAATGGTTCTTTCAGAAGATCAGTAGCATCATCGATTTATCGATCCTAATAAAAGATATATATTTTATAAAAATATAAATAAATTAATAATAAATTTAATATGAATTTTCTGTTCTCATGGTATCTAGAAACTAAATATTATATGAAATTTTAATTAATCACCAACCACTACATGCTTTCCCTACACTCGGATTCTACAACTAGTTTCAAAGGGGTCGTATTAAAAATTTATAATAATTTATTTGATTTTATATCGAATCATAACCATGATTTGATTTTTAAATTCCATTTTATTTTTATTAATAATATTTCATTTAAAATGTAATAGACATATTAATCATGTTCGTTCAATGGTTCATTTTCTTAATTTTCTAAAAACTAATGAAGAAAAACCATGGATTTCATTGTGAAGTTCCAATTTTTTTCTTCAAAATAGTGTTACATAGAGTGTAGTCAACGTACAGACTGTCCAACCATGATCTCTTCCCTTGGACGTGTTGTGGGATATATGAGAAGCAATGATTTTAATTAAATGTTTTATGTTTATTTAACACCATGTGTAGACCAAGTCAACCTAACACATGGGATGTCAGATCAAATGACATGTAACTGAAGTATATTCCTTATAGTCTCCATGAGTTAGCTATATAAATAGTTCATGCCATGTTGACATTGTACAATGTCCAACCACATGAGACCAATATCCTGGAGATATTATGATATATATGACATCTATGTGGTGTATACATCATATAATTCATCATTTCCTACATCCAAAATACATGCTCATCTGCTCATTTAGAATAATTGACATATGGTATAAGGGATGCATGTTATGTAGCTAGATTGTATACACTATGAAGTCCAGCTAAGATACACATGTAATCCCAAGAGTTTATCCCAAGCACATAGAAAGTGGATATACTATATGTATCTGGCATATACATGTCTGGTTGTTTGGTTGAGATAACACGCTGAAGCCCCCCACATGCAACCTAGATAATTGAAAACTGAGATACATTGTGTGTAGATAAATTGTACATATTATGTTGTCTCCAAATTAATAGAATAATTAAATCACATTAGTTGAAAATTTTAGTATTGATAAATTCTTTATTGATTAGAACATGTTTGTTTTGAGAAATTACAAATTGTTTTAAATAATATTAAATTAAAAATAAATTTAATTTAATATTCTATAATAATTTTTTAAAATTTATTTCGTCTTACTAATATAATGATTTTTATCTCCAAGAGGGTTCATATGATAATTAAAATTCAAGGTAAATAATTAATTAATTAATTCAATTATTTTTAGCATAATAATAAATAATGAATAAGAAATGAATGTTAACTAGTTTACTTTTCCACAGTCATTGCATGTGTGAATATTCATCTGTTTCCACATGACTAGTGTTTGTGTTGGAATTAATTTAATTTACTTTAAATTATGATTTTCTAAAATTAATTATTAAATTAATTTGATGGCATGTGTCTTATCCCTTCATCCATTATTATGTAGGACCAACATGTCTAAGGTTATTTATATAATACCCCATTAAAAAATCCTTTGGTTACCCTTAACTTTATGTGAGTTATAAATACTTCTAATTAATGGAGTATCCCAATGCATATAGTGGGGGATTAAGATAGAACCATGTTGATTCCAACATAACGGGTACACATGTGTACATGTGGACTGTAATAACTCATTTCAAGACTGGAACAATGAATTCTCCCCTAGGATACAGGTTGATTTAATGTTATCTCATTAAATATCCCATTATATATGTTCAAGGATGGATAATTTAATTAATTAAATATTTATATTTATGAGTAATTTATTTTATGGATACAAGATTGTGATCACATAAATAAAATAATTAATATGTTTTGATGAAATTTATATAAAAGTATTATGAATAAATAATTTGTGAAATAAAGTTAATTAATTAAGTAAAATCCACTTAATATTAACAAGTTATGTAAAGTATAAAAACATAAAAAATTCAGAGTAATAAAATAAAATTCCCCAAATAAATATTATGTCACTGTTTCGCGCGGAATCCGGGGATGACCTCCTTGACGGGAGATTCAAACGTTCCGATCGGTTTCTAACGGGTTTGTTCGTAGAACCGGAAACATCCAATGATTCCACATCCGTTGGGACCTACTTTCCAAAGGCAGGCGCTCATTAGCTTGTGGGCTAATGAGGCTTGGGAATTTGCATTGGTCGAGAGGATGGGAGGTCGGACTCATCACACCTTTTTGAGGGGAATTATTGTCTACTCCGGGACTCTCTTTATAGATTTAAGTTAAGTTCGTGAATCCTTATTACATTACCAAGTATAAAATGAGCTTTCCTTTAGTTTTAACAATCAATGATTAAATATGCAAGAAATTTAGAGAATCTTTTATGTGTATTCGAGGTTCTTCATCAATATAGAATCATCTATATTTGTTTAGAGATTCTTGGTCAATGGTATCCTTCAAAACATTTATATAAAAGTCTCTTGGTCATTTTGATGACCAGGCTGGTTTTAAAGCCACTCAGTGGGGCACTTGAAGTTTATCGTCATTCAGAAGGACAGAGATTATTTCAATGTTGGGATCGAACCCATGAATGGGCTACCTACGTATCCTTTGTTTTAAAAAAAGGAATCAGAATCCACGTAGTTCGAGGAAATGGGATATGATGTTTTATGATTGATGGCTCAAAGATGAATGTCATAATTACTTTTACACTCTAAGCTCACGTGAGTCATGCTCGGTGTGAGAAACAAGAGGTATTGGTAAAATTTAGACAATTGTGCCATAAAAGATGCAATCATAAGAATTTGTTTTGGGGCTTATGTATAGATGACTTCCCAGATAGGTGAAGGTTTAGGATTTACTTTTAGGAAGAAAATCCATGAACAGGGTCCACAAAGTTATATGTGCTTTATGGAGATTTGAATACTCTAATCTTGGGGCTTACTTCTAAGGAGGATGCCCAAATTAGGAGGGGACTTATGATTGGGTTTTATTCCTGAAAAGGAAACCCAAATCAAAGGGAATTTATGACTGGTTAAGAGAAATTTTAAGAGACTTGTGGCTTACTCTTAAGAAAGATGCCCAAGATTTATGACTAGGACTTATTCCTGAGAAGGAAGCCTAGGTTAGGGGACTTGGGGCTTACTCCTGAAAAGGAAGCCCAAGGTTATGACTGAGTCTTATTCCTGAAAAGGAGACCCAGGTTAGGGATTAAGGTTTGGGGCTTACTCCTGAGGAGGATGCCCAAGATTAAAGGAATTTGATTGGGGCTTATTCTTAAGGAAGATGCCCAAGATTTATGACTAGGACTTATTCCTGAGAAGGAAGCCTAGGTTAGGGGACTTGGGGCTTACTCCTGAAAAGGAAGCCCAAGGTTATGACTGAGTCTTATTCCTGAAAAGGAGACCCAGGTTAGGGATTAAGGTTTGGGGCTTACTCCTGAGGAGGATGCCCAAGATTAAAGGACTTTGATTGGGGCTTATTCTTAAGGAAAATGCCCAAGATTTATGACTAGGACTTATTCCTGAAAAGGAGACCCAGGTTAGGATTCTCTCATTTTAAAGGATGAGGTTGAATGAATGAACTCTCAATCTTTGATGACATAAAGATGTTTAAATCATTAGGTTTTGAGAGATATTTCACATAATTCCTTTCAGATAAGGATGTCAAATCAAGAAATCATGCCATAAATGGCTTTGAAGAGTATCTTGAAGACTGAATCTTGAATAGGAAGGGTGAAATGTCTTAAGAGGGGTGAAAAAGGGCAAGATGGGCACCCAAAAAGATAGGGGCGCGCAAGTATTGAAGGTCGTGCAAGTCCTGCGGCGGCGCGCAAGTATTGGTCGCGCAAGTATACTTGCGCGACATAAGGGATACTTGCGCGATTTTCAACCAGAGTTGAATTACTTGAGCGACTCTTTATTAAACCCTTTCCCATCCTCTTGAGGTTCTTCCAGAAGGGGGACGCGCAAGTTATATTGAAGGAATTAAGTTGGCGTGCAAGTGTTTGATAAGTTTCAACACTTAAGCCTTCCTTCTTCCCTTTAGATCTTCCATTCTAGGTAAGAAATTACCTTAGAAGTGTTCTGGAAGCTTTGAGAAGAGACTTGGGCGTCGGGAGCTTTGATCCGAGTTTCTGGGAACCGATCTTTCTCAATGGGGGGCCCACAGGGTCTATTTATAGGCAACAGAAGACCCCGGGCGGTTACTGGGCGGTTACCATATCTGTCGCGCAAGTATCTTGCACGACCATGATGGGTCGCGCAAGTGTTAAGGCGGCGCGCAAGTAGACTTGCGCGACCAAGATGGAACTTGCGCGATACATGGGCAATGTTCTCCTTTTTTATCCCTTTGTCGATTTTTTGATGTTTCTTCAAAGGATTAATCACTTTGAGCTCAGATATTCCCTTTTCCGAACTTTAGATTCCGTGACGAAAGGAGCGTCAACAAAAGCCCCCCCTCAGAGTTGGATCCGGAGAGAAAATGAGGATTTGACTCTGAGGAAATCGAATCCCTCTAAAGGAAAAGGGAGGCGCGCAAGTCTTCAGTGCGCAGAGGGAGGCGCGCAAGTCTGCGTCGCGCAGGCCTTAAACCCTCTGGGTGCGGCGCGCAGATAGGCCCTCTGGCCTATAAATATGCTGCTTCCGGCCGGAGATGGTATCTGACCCCGAATTTTCTCGAGCCCTCGCCGCGCAAGTCTTTGTCGCCGCGCAAGTCTCCTATTTTCGCTGTTTCCTCGCTGCCGCGCTACTCTCAAGGTAATAAGGCTTGCGCGGCACACATTTGCGCGACAAATACTTGCGCGACATATGTACCACTTGCGCGACATCTCCATACTTGCGCGCCTTAATGCCTTAGCCATTTTTTCAGATTTTCTCACAAATTTTATGAAAAAATAAAACCCATTTAAGAGTTTAATTTATTCAACTCCTGTGCAGATTCAATGGCTCTTAGACCTGGATTCCTTGATGAACTGGCTAGCAAGCGGATAGATGATATGATGAATATCATTGGCCCTGATTACTATACTGTCAAAAACAGCACTCTTCCAGATTGGGCTAAGTATCTAAAGAAATATCATCACGACTTTCCTCACTGCACTTATCTACCTTTGTATGGTCATGGTCATCTGCAAGAAGTCATTATTCCAGAAGTAAAGAATTATCTTCCATTTTCTTGGTTTCAGAATTATACCAATTTTGCTTCAGCAAATATCTCAGGCGGAGGAGTATTTCAAACTGCTGGAACAGTAGAGAAGGCGTATGTGATGCATCATAGCCCTTGCACACCAGATCTGAAAAAACATACACCTGAGCTTCAACCACATTGCCATCCTTCAATCTTCCGAGATGCTCAGATGGATCAGTCCAAAGGCTGGAAGAAAAGTTGGGATTTCCGCCCTGGGGGAGGTGTGAAGCCAACTTGGATGTGGGCATACTGGGTGCGACAGACTTGCGCAGAGTTTATTGAGGATCTGAAGAGAGCTGCAATATATGAAGCTGTTTGGGTTGGGCAGACATATATTTACAGACATGATATCTTCGTGCCAGAGATACTCAGTCACTGGAGTCCAGCGACTAATTCTTTCCACTTGACTCATGGAGAAGTAGGTATCAGTTTGTGGGATGTCCACAAGATTTCAGGAGCTCCAATCTTGGGCGATATGTATGATGAATTCATTCCTCCCAAGGTGACTTGGAATGATCCAGAGAAGACTCCTGTTCTGGCTCGAGAATTATTCAAAATCTTTCATAAGCTCAAGAGTTCAGAGACCTCATTAACTCATTTCAGAAAAGATATCCATCCGGAAGAATGGATGAAGGTGTTTCTTACTGAGAAGAAAGGGATGGAGCCAAAGGAAAAAGGATCCAAGAAAAAGAAATCCAAGGATACCCGGCCCAGACGTCCTACCACTTGCCCAAAACCTGAGAAGAGAGGAGCTCCTGGCACATTCTGGCCAACTCTAGAAGCAGGAGAGTTTGAAAAATGGGGCTATGAAGTGAATCAAAGAATTCCAAAGAAAACTCGTCTGGCGGGTTTCTTGGCAATGTGGCTCAGTATTTACCTCTTGCCGGTCAGAGATTCGAAGGGAGGCGTTAGGCCAGGGACCTTCGTTATTGCGGCCAAGTTAGCTGAGGGAAAAATGGTTGGGTTAGCTACCCCCATTTTAGCAAAGATTCACAGGAGTTTACTTCATATCTTCCAGGGTAAATCTCCTTTAAGAATAGTGGGACCATTCCAGGTTTTGTGGGGATGGATTGCCACTCACTTCAGGACTTACAATGTACAGAATGGGTTACAAATTCCTGGAAGCTCCTTCAGACCGTCAGTGCAAGCATTCTCTGGAATTGCTCCATTAGATGTCAATGGTTATGACATAAAAGTAAGACTAAGCATGTATAAGGAATTCAACTTCTTTCCTTATGGAAGTCCGCCATCTGGGCGGTTTGTTGATGATGGGAAAGCCCCTTTGGATTTGAGGGCATACATGATAGCTTGCAGGGATGGCGTATTAGTAGCCAGGGTTGATGGAGAAATCATATGCGAGGCCTATGCTCCATATAGATTTGAACGCCAATTCAAATGTTTACAACAGATTGTTGTATCCCCTCCAGTACACGTCAGGTTAGAGCAACATCCGATGGTTGCTCGACAACTATGGTTGCTGACGTCAAGAGAGAAGACTGGAGCAGTATTTGATCTACCAGTTGAAAAAGCGGCACATTATCTGACTACTTTTTATGCCGAACACTGGATAGCATCATACCCTAAAGGGATATTGAATCACCCTGTATATCAAGTGGGAAAGAGGAAGAGGACTGTAGAGAAAGAAACTCTTCCTCATGAAGGTGCTGCTTCTCCTCCTGAAATAGGTTCAACAGACTCCTCCTCTAGAACTGATTCCTCGGATTATCATGATGGGGATGATGAGGCACAACCGGCAGCAAAGCGGTTTCGTGCCCGATATAATCCTCCGGCCAGAGTTAAAAGACCCACTCCATCAGCTCCTGGTGAGTTATTTGATTGTAATAACTTCAATCACTGCTACTTTATAAAGTAATAAGTCTCACTTTCTTATTCTCTATCTGTAGTTGCAGGAGTTGGGAAGAAATTAAAATCAAAAATTGTAGGACCTTCCTCACAGCCTTTATATCTAAGACCAGAGGCTGTTCAGCTATGGCAGAGCTTATACTGTGATACTGAAACCGCCTGGCTGGATTTGTGTGAGGGTCTACAACTTCCTGGGATAGGATATCTTCTAGCCTCAAAAGACCTTCAATATGGAGATAACCCCAATGAAGTGCGGGCTTACATCAGAGAGCTGGAAATGCTCATATATGCCACCGATAATTCAACTCCTATCACCAGGCGGGTGAAGGAAATGATTGATCGTGGCACCACTAAGGGGGCTAGTGGTTCTGGAGATGAGGAGTGGCAAGAGTACGTGGCTCCTGAAGATGTAAGTTTTCTTTCCTTATTTGCAACTTGATTTCAGTTGAAGCTTTGTTTCTTAAGAAAGTTATTTTCTTCATCTTGCAGCTTGCAAAGAAAGGGACCGGGGTTCCTTCGCCACAATATAGCCCTGGTGGTACCGCTGTTGGGGCTGCTGCTGATTCTCCTCGCGAACCAGGCGAGATATCTCCAGGCCAGCAGGCCATGAATGAGGCACTGGACATAGCCTTTCATTCGCCAATCCAAGTGCCAATAAAGGAGACAGCTGAAACTCCAAAAAAGCAAAAGAAGCCAAGGCAACGAAGGAGGAAATCCTTAGCTAAACGTTTCATTAGCAGTGGTAAGTCCTTCGAACAATCATGAGTTTATACCCATAATCATATGGTTACTCATATTTCTGAGGATTACAGGGGCTTCTTCAATTTCCCCCTTGAGGGAAGGGACTGATCCTTCTTCAAAGGCCGTGGAGGGTGCTGTAGAACAACCACAAACTCAAGCTGACTTGGTAGCTCCTGGAGAAGAGCTGCCATCCATTCCCAGTATCCCTCCTACTACTGAAGATGCTGTCCAGGGTCAGGGGTTGCAGGACATAAGTCAGCAAGAAGACATAGCAAATGCTCCCACTGGTGAGACTAACCAAGATTCTGAAGTATCATTGGATGAAATGATGAATCAAGGAATGACTTTTGAAGAATTTTATGATCATGCTAGATTGTCATGTGATTTAGAAGACCTTGGGCGTGAGTGTTACCCTTCGCCCAAATTTTTCTTTTAAAAGAAAAATATTTCTAATCATGATGTAAAATAATATGCAGTTTCTTCCGTAGAAGCTGCTGAACTGCCAATGCCTGAAGAGGGTGTGGACACTGATGTCAACCCTATCATTGCAGAAACATTAGCTCAAGTAGAGCTAAATCCAATAAACTCTCCTGAGACCCATCTTGAAAATCCTGTTGAAACCGGGAAAGATGGGGAGAAGTCTTCTCATGTTGCTGAACCACCATTGGGTAAGGGATAACAATATTTGTGATTGTACTTTATTTGTAAGACAATCCATTCTTTTGTTATTCTTTAAGATTCAACTAAAATCTTTCAATTGATCATGTAGGGCCATCAACTGTAATGGCTAGATCCGGAGATGAGGCTTCAGCCTCTGCCCCAATGGGAATTGAAAGTGAAGAAGCCCAAGTCAGAGGGGAAAGAGAAGAACGAGGCACTTCTTTAAGCATGTTAATTCCAGATTACATACCCCCTTCTGACGAAGATGTTGAATCAGATCCAGAGATGCTCAAAGCGTTCAGCTTTTCACGACGTAAGGCGTGGAACAATATATGGAACATCATATCGGGGGTGCCCTTAGAAGAGCTACCATCGAAAATTTCCCGATTGTCATCCCAATTTGTTATAATGGGACTTGGTGGTTTTGGGTATGAAAAGATCCATGCTACAGTAAAACAGATTATCTTCAGGAGGGAGCAAATGCAGACAAGTCGCGAAGATTTGACCAGAGTGAAATCGTCAGTCAACTTAGGCGAATTTGAGGCTGCGATATCCCAGGCTGAAGCTGATTATGTTGTCAAGATGAAGGATCTGAAACAAAAAATCAAAGAAAAGGTCGTCCAGCAGGTGCAACTCCAGCAACAGTTAGATGCTGTTACTGGGGAACTTGATCAGCTTAATGAATCATTGGATGAAACTCATATAAATTGCATGAAAGCCATTGCAGATGCTAAGAAGGCACTTCAGCAAGCTGAAAAGAGTGAAGCTGGTCAAGTGCACGAGCTTCAAGCAACTGTTGATAAGGCTCAGGATGCTATATATCAAATGAAGACTTTTGTTGACAATCTCCTGTAATTTCTTGAAAAAGAGAAGAGATTCCAATCTGTGGATGTCCTTCTAACTCTTGTGTATCAATGAAAAACACTTTTGTCTTCAATCATTTGTACTTGCATTCTTCCATTACCTGCTTCAAATTTACTTAAGCCAATGGGCTTAGTAAGCATAGTTTGATTTTTACTAGGATTATTACAAATAACCCTACAAACATTGAACCTTTTAACTGCTCAATATTACCTAAATCATACAAAAAAATGTATATTTAGTGAGCTGGAACTTGACTTTTATTCAGAGTTCCTTTGTCTTTTGTGTGGGCAGTTTAAAGTCATGCAAGCCGGACATAAAGAGGCTAATGTTTAAGGTCGAAATAGCTTTGACCGAAAAATGGATAAAAAATGGATTCAATTCCTTGATAATTTATCTGAAAACAAATTACCATACTCAAGTATGAGAGAAAATATGTAAACTATGACTTAAGAATATTTGAATCTGAGGAATGATATGAAAAAGAGCTAAATAGCATTAGAAGAAGTAGTTTCCAAGAATGAAGTTACTATTATTTAACAAAACCCGTTAGGGGGTTGAAATATGCAGGGCCACCTATGGGCATTGGCTGCATAGTCAAATAAAATAGCATCTTTTGGCTGACAAGTCTGTTATGTGGACTGTTTATGCAAGGCCACCTATGGGCACGTGCTGCATAGTTAGGCAAAAGAACTCTCAGAAATTTACTTTCCTAGTGCTAAAAGCCAGTGAAAGTTTATGGAGATTCAAATTTTCTAAAGCATAGAGTTTGTTGTATGGAAAGAGGTACTTGAATATGGAGAAGATGTTTTCAAACAAGAATATCGAAGAACTGGATGAATGTCACTCCTACGAAGGTCTGACCCAAACGTAGGGAAGAAGAATAAACCATAGACTTGAATACTTTCAGATCATGAAAAAGGATATGGGACAAATACGTTAAGGATGGCTATTTTTGCGGATCCCTACATACTGTCGTTTAAGACAAATAAGGACAAAAGAGGCATTCTTCCCAAGAATGAAGTTACTATTATTTAACAAACCCGTTAGGGGGTTGAAAACATGCAGGGCCACCTATGGGCATTGGCTGCATGGTCAAATAAATAGCATCTCTTGGCTGACAAGTCTGTTATGTGGACTGTTTATGCAAGGCCACCTATGGGCACGTGCTGCATAGTCAGGCAAAAGAATTCTCAGAAGTTTGACATTTTTGTGACCATAAGTCATGAAAAAGGGTTATGAAGATCTGAAAATATTTAAGGTTAGGATTATAATACATAAAGATGGGTATTTTCCAATGTATATAGAGATACATAGGTCAATGAAAACCATAATCATGTCGTGGCTGGGTCCTGAATTGAAACTTGGACTTCACTACGTATCTCATAAGAATGAGAATCAAGCCATACGTAGTTCTTGAAATACAGTTTAACGTCGTGCAGGACGAAAGGATGAGTGATCTTAGTTTTTGGGGTCATAGAATTCGGACCATAATAATGAATACACAGTGTGTGTTTTCATGAGGACTTTTCAGCCAAGGGACTGAAAGTGAAATTTGGGGTTAGGCCCAAAAGACTTGGGACTGGATTCGAGGGACACTCGAATGTTCCTACGTATCCCATAAAGATGGGAATCAAGTCCACGTAGTTCTAGAAACTACCCTTTGTACAAATTTGGTTCGTACATGTGAAGGGTGAAAAAGGGACTTTAGTGCAATGATGGTTTTAACCTAAGATAAAAAGTTTAGGCATTACCATGTATGTACGTAGTCTTTTTGAAAATGAAAACCATGATTGAAAAAGAATCAATGTTAATAATGGTTCCTTCTCAAATGAGGAAATCAAAGAATATTGTAGTTTATTGTCGTACTGGACAAAAGTGTTGTATAGTTTAACGTCATATAACAAGGACGAAAGTAAATCAATGTAAAGATATTGATTCCAAGGGTGGTTTCACAAATCATCATCATATGAGATTGTGGTGAACCAATGTGAAGAGATTGTTTTTGGGCTTGAACCTTTGGGAGGTTGCCTACATACCCAGCCTGGAGGGCAAGGATCAAAGTCTGTGTAGTTCAATTAAAGAATGAATTAATGATCAAGTTGTTCTTGTGGACAATGATCTAAAAAAAATGTTGTTGGGACTTACACATGGTTAGTGGCCCAAAGGGAGTGTTATGGTTGATGTTCGTTCTAAGCTCACGTGAGTCATACTCGGTGTGAGAAACAAGAGGTAATAACAACCTTAACGATGCACAGTTTAATGTCATGTAGGACATATCAAGGATTTTCTGTACAGTTTAGCGTCATGTAGTTAGGACGATGGGGACAATACAGTTTAACGTCATATTGGACGAAAGGGGGATTGTGCAGTTTTAATGTCATGCTAGACTTTTGATGATTATATAGTTTAACGTCTTTCCGGACGTGAGAGACTTTTATACAGTTTAGCGTCATGTAGTTAGGACGTCACAATTTAACGTCTTGCTGGACATATTTGCAAATAGTTTATGGTCGTATACATGGACCAGGAATGATGCAGTTTTAAGGTCATGCTGGACTGTTTATGGAACTTTTTCACAGTTTAATGTCGTGTGGGACGAAGTTGCAGTTTAAAGTCATACTGGACCATTGCTGTATAGTTTTAGCGTCATATAGCAAGGACGAACTGATGCTGTACAGTTTAAAGTCATGTAGCTAAGACTAAGGTGAATCAATATGAGGATATCAGTTCTGATCTTTTTACAGTTTATCGTCATGCTGGACATTGGAAGTGCCACACAGTTTAATGTCATGTTGCTAGGACACAATATAGTTTAATGTCATCTCGGACAGAATACAGTTTAGTGTCATGTAGGACAATAAGGGACTTAACACAGTTTAACGTCATGCTGGACGATGAAAGTGCCACACAGTTTAATGTCATGTCGCTAGGACAAAATATAGTTTAATGTCATCTCGGACAAAATATAAGAACTTCTATACGATTTATTGTCATGTAGGACAAAATCAGGGACTATGCAGTTTAAAGTCTTGCAGTTAGGACTATTGGTGTTGCACAGTTTAGTGTCATGTTGCTGGGACATAAGTGCGAATAGTTTAAGGTCATATGCACGGACCATACAGTTTATCGTCATGCTGGACGTAGTTGTAGTTTAAGGTCATACTGGACCATTGCTGATGCAGTTTAAGGTCATGCTGTATGAACCAATTGTAAGTCTTGGTTCCGGGGACCATCATTTTGTGTTTATACAAAATACTTCTTCAGAAATCTGGCATTAGTTGGAGTCGTGATGTGTTCTCCATCCATTGAAATCAGAGAATACGCTCCATTGGAGTAGACCTTATGTATTGAATAAGGTCCTTCCCATTTTGGTTCAAGCTTGGGAGGCTTCTTTCCTGGTATCATTGGTGTTCTGAGAACCAATACCAATTCTCCCTGAATGAATGAACGAAGACGAACTTTTTTGTTAAAAGCTCGTGCTATTCGATTCTGATAGATTTCCAAGTGGTGCAAAGTGCACAATCTTTTCTCATCTAACTGTTCCAATTCATTCAACCGCTTTTGGGATTGCTCATCTGTTGATAACTGACCACAAATGGCTATTCTGAGTGAGGGAAATTGGACTTCAATTGGCAAGACTGCTTCTGTTCCATATACCAATGAATATGGAGTAGACCGCGTTGCATTGCGAGTGGTAGTCCGATAAGCCCATAAAGCATGATAGAGTTTATCAGGCCATGACCTCTTATCTTTATCCACCATCTTTTGCAGTATATTTGAAAGAGTCTTGTTGAAGGCCTCTATCTGGCCATTAGCCGCTGCATGATATCGAGATGAATGGTTGGACTTAATGTTGTATTCTTGATACAATCTCTTTACCTCAGAAGAGCAGAAGTTGGTGCCGTTGTTTGTCAATATGGTATGAGGGACACCAAATCTAGTAATGATGTTAGACTTGATGAAGCTAACAATGCATTTAGAACTGACTTCTTTGAGAGGTACTGCCTCTGCCCATTTGGAAAAGAAATCAGTAGCAGTAAGAATGTACTTAAACTGCTTGGCCGTAGCTGAAGGGTAAGGTCCCACCACATCCATTCCCCATGTGGAAAATGGCCATGAGTATTTAGCTGTATGAAGCAATTCTGGAGGTTGATGAATGAAATTGGCATATACTTGGCATGAATGACACTTCTTTGTGAAATTAACACAATCTTGTATCATTGAAGGCCAGAAGTATCCAAGTCTTCGAATTTGATCAGACAATCTATGTCCAGACTGATGGGCACCACAGACTCCTGCATGCACTTCTTTTATGACAGCCATTGTCTCTTCACCATCAATACATCTGAAGAGAACTCCATCAAAACCACGTTTGTAGAGAATTTTCTCGAGGTGGTTTGGACCATCATAAAGAGTAAAATTGACCACACGTCGCTGAATTTGTTCTCTCTTGGCTCTATCAGGTGGAAGTGTTCCATTTTGAAGGTATTCCCTGATAGGTGACATCCATCCTGTAGTTTGACCATATGGTTCAGGAATGGGACTAATTTCATTAATTTCCTCTGTTCTGACTTGAACATAAGGTGAAATTGCACGACGGTGGGCAATACCGATGGTTGTCTCGTCCCGATTTGGATCTGCTAAAGCTGTGGCTATATTAGCCAGTGCATCAGCTTGAACATTTTGTGATCTTGGGACATAAGAAAATGTCGGTTCTAAAGGGAATTCCGACATTAACTCTCTGACGTAATCATACAAAGGGATTAATTCTTCTTTTCTGATGGCATAATCCCCATTGATTTGTTTGATTACCAGGTCTGAATCACCTTTTACCTTTAAGTGATTCACTTGTGCTTGAAGCGCTAACTCCAAGCCTGCAATGAGAGCTTGGTATTCAGCTTCATTATTGGTACCACCTTCCCACAACAAAAAAGAATAAGGTAACACTGCCTTATCTGGAGAAATGAGCACAATTCCTAAACCAACTTTGTTGAATTTAGGATTTTCCATTTTCTTCCCTGTTGGACTTCTAGAAGCACCATCAAAATACATTTCCCATGTTTGAGGATTCTCTTGAATAGAAAAAACTTCCTCATCAGGGAGTTCGATATCTGAATATGTGTCTTCCACTGAAGGGTGTTCAGCCAGGAAATCAGCCAGAGCTTGGCCCTTAATTGCCTTTTGAGACACATATTGAATGTCGAACTGCTGTAGAATAACCGCCCACCTTGCCAGACGTCCTGTAAGCATTGGACGACTAAGGATGAATTTGAGTGGATTATTACGAGATACCAATTGGACCTCGTGATGTTGCAGGTAGTGTCTCAGTTTCTGAACTGCAAAGATTAATGCTAGGCAGCATTTTTCAATACTCGAATACCGGGTTTCTGCTTCAAGCATAGTTCTACTGAGATAGTAGAGACTATTTTCATTCCCAGCATCATTCTTTTGAGCGAGAAAGGCACCCAATGATCGCTCTAAAGCTGTCACATAGAGGATAAGAGGTCTACCCTCAACAGGTGGCATGAGTACTGGTGGACTTAAGAGGTATTTCTTGAGAACATCAAATGCTTCTTGACATTCTTTAGTCCACTGGTAAGTGACTCCTTTCTTCAATAATTTGGTAAAAGGTAAACTTTTGCCTGCCAAATTGGCGATGAAACGCCGAATATAGGCTAAGTGTCCTTGAAGTCCTCTTAATTCTTTCAAATTCTGAGGAGGTGACATACCAAGGATTGATTTGGTCTTCTCAGGATCGACTTCAATACCACGATGGCGTACAACAAAGCCGAGGAATTTTCCTGAGGTTACCCCAAAAGCACATTTTAAGGGGTTCATCTTCAAATTATGTTGTCGAAGCTTGTGGAATATGATTTCCAAATCAGCCAAGTGATCAAAACGTTGTTTGGATTTAACCACCAAATCATCTACATAGCATTCAACAAATTTCCCTAGAAAAGGTTTGAAGATACGATGCATGGCGCGTTGATATGTTGCACCTGCATTCTTTAAACCAAAGGGCATCACCCGGTAACAAAACACACCTTGAGGAGCTCTGAAGGCTGTATATTCCTCATCTTCTGGGGCCATTCGGATCTGATTATATCCAGAATATCCATCCATGAAAGAAAGTACTTCATAGCCAGCCGTCGCATCAATTAAGAGTTCTGTAATTGGAACTGGAAAATCATCTTTGGGACAATACCGATTAAGATCTCTGAAATCGATGCAAACCCTAATTTGTCCGTTCTTTTTCTTTACTGGGACAATATTAGCCAACCACTTGGGATATTGAACTTCTCTGACGAAGTTAGCTTTGATAAGCTTATCCACTTCAGCCTCGATTTTGGAAGCATAGGTTGGGTGTGTTCTTCTCGCGGCTTGCTTGAATCCTCGATGTTCTTTTGGCAAACCCAAATGATGGGTGGCAACATCAGGATCAAGGCCAGGCATCTCTGTATAATTCCAAGCAAAGATATCTTTATTTTGCTTTAGAAAAGAAATATACATCTCTTGTTCTTCAAGGGTCATGGCCGCACTAATTAAAGTGGGGCGTGGATCTTTCTATGTACCCAGATTTACTTCTCTGAGTTCATCCACAGTGGTAGAGATACCCTCTTCAAATGCTGGAGGAGCATCTCTAAGATCTTCTTCTTCCTCTTCATCATGTGTTATATCTTCCGTTTCTACTTGCAAAGTAGATGAAAAAACGAAATTCTCATGATCATAAGAGATGTCAAAATTTTCACATTTTGAAGAAGAAGCTTCCATTTCCGTCCCTATTGATGAACAAGGGTCTTCTTTGGGAAATAAAGAGGAGATGATGGATTGAGAATCGACATCAACATTCACCTCTGGTGTTGCTATAACTTCTTCTGGCCTGATTAGCGAAGTATAGACTTGTTGGATTTCAGCAGACGAAATGAAAACGTCACCACTTATGCTTTCATCATTGCTTGGTAAGTTACCAATTTCTCCCATGTTGTCTGGCTCGATTTCCGTAATTGACATTATGGATCTTTCCATAAGAGTATTTTGATTTGGGCCTATTTTGTCAATTTGACTGATAGGTAACACATAATCTGTACTCACATGTGAAAATGGATTTATTGGAATTTTTTCCAAACCATATGGAGCATTAACTTTGGTAATTTCCTTTATTGTAGATTTTTCTCTTCCCTTCATGTGATAAAATTCCGCCTCAATGTATTGAGACTCACATGTTTTGAACGGGGCCTTATCACCATATAATGTTCCAACTTGACCATCGAAACAGTATTTGAGACATTGATGGTATGATGACGGAATAGCTGCATGCTGATGTAACCAGGGTCTTCCAAGCAAGATATTGAAAGCTGAGTCTTGATCAACAATCATGAAATCTGAATTGGAAACAAGATCTCCAAACTGAGTTCTGAGCGTAACTTCTCCCAGTGGTTCTTGTTCATTTTTATCATATCCTTGCAACATCATGGTAGAAGGAGATAAATCAGATTCTGTGAGGCCCAATCGACGAAGTGTGCGAATGGGCATGAGGTTGACTCCTGAACCATTGTCAATGAAAGCTCTTCGAACATCTATACCATTGACTTTGCCGGATAAGTACAAAGGTTTTATGTGCCCATGCACAACATCATCCTCATCTTTATCAGTAAAAGATATCACTGCATGGCATTCTGCAGGATTATTCTCTATGTGATAAATTTCAGCTGCAGCAATCTCAGCTTCAAACTCTTGAGGACTTGACAAAGCTTCGATGAGTGCTTCCCGAAGATCTCTTGATAGATTCAAAGCATCCAAAATTGATAATTTGGCTGGTACTTGGGCCAAGTGTTTCAATATATCATACTTTTGATCTAGAGGCCTGCGTTTCCCAATAGGAATATGTGGTTTAGCAGGTATCTTGGAAGCAGATGCTTTGGAAGCTGATGCATCTTGTATTGAAGTTGGCAACATCTTTGGTTTTGGAAAATTAGACTGATTAGATCCATTTGCTTGCTGAGATAAAGAAGATGGAACCTTTAATCGGTCTTCCAAAATAATTGTGCCGAAGCTGAGTTGGCCATTAGCAGAAGAACTTGCTTGTTCATTTTGAGCTCGCTGAAGGGCTCTACCACGAGTTTCTGCTGCATATACAGTGCTAGCAGGGGTAGAATTAGAGTAGTGGCTTCGGAAAGATCCACGTCTTCCCCTATATCCTGAACCTCTAGAACTTCCTCGGGTTCCTTTATTTGATACAGGGAATTCAGGCTCATCAAGACTGGAATATGAATCTGTTAATTGAATCATATTAACAGAACCAAAGATCAATTCTTCGTCTGATAAAGACTCTGCCTGGTTGGCCTGTTTAGGCTGTGCCGTTTGGTGGGACGGTGCCCGTGACTTTGAAGTAGATGGCATGAAATCTGCCAGAGTCAAAGACAATTTAGGCTTTGATACATACTCATCTTCTTCTGATTCCTCTTTCTTCTTTGAATTACGCTGTCCTTTTGAGGATTTGTCCTTTGATGGAGGCTTTACTGCAGCTTTTGTAGGAGACACAATTGGTTTCTTCAATTGTGTTCGCAAAATGGAATGAGTCCGATTGATTGTCTTTCTGACCATCCAATCATCATATTTTTTCGCAGTTTTGCTTTTGACTTCCTGCCACTCGCCTCCTTCCTCTGGATCTGTAGCGGTAATACACGCTACATGAGCTGAAGAACCCTTCAATTTGACTTGTCCCAAGTCAACCATCTTTTGTAGGAGGTCTTTAAAGACAAAACACTCCTGGATGGGATGTCCCAACATTTGATGAAAGGGACAATAATTGGGACGGTCTTCATCTCCTTCCTTGTTTGGTCTCTTCGGCACTGGTAATTGAACCAAATTATTTTCCAGAGCTGAAATGAAGTAACCAGGAACTTGCTCACTTCGGAAAGAGTATGTTTTACTCTTCATATCCTCAAATTGTTTTCGTCGTTGATCTTTTTGATCATTTGGACGAAACAGCCTTTGTTGTTGGCGTTCAGGAGGTGGAGCCCTTCGAGAAGATGAAGGTTTTGAAGTAGAAATAGGTACAGGTGCCTGTTTAAGCATAACTGTAGCAGTTTCTGCTTTACCCATTCTTCTTCCTGGAGCTGATGGAATTACACGAGATTTAACCTTAGCCTGCATAAGGGAATCTTCAATCTGTTGAGCGATTGAAGTAAGGTCTCGAAACCCTCCTGTGTATTTCACAGGGATCAATGGCGTGCGTAATTCGTCACGCAAATTTGCCACACAGATTGGCAATAATTCCTCCTGAGGGAGTGATAAACTCAAGGAATACGTTAATCCCTTCCAACGAGCAATGAAATCAGAGACTCTTTCATTCTCCCTTTGCTTGCAGTTTGTAAGATCAAAAACTGTCGTTTTTGGCAAAGTTGAGCTGAACTGAAGAAGGAATTTTTGACGAAGATCCTCCCATCCGATGACTGACCGGGATTTCAAGCTTGTATACCAGACAAAAGCTGGTCCTTGCAAGGTTCGCACGAAGCATCTGAGTTTCACTGCTTCTTGTTGTTCTGGAGTTCCCATCATAGGATCACAACAAGACACGTAATGCGTCAAATGTTGTTCAGGGTCGCCTGATCCATTGAAAGTAGGGAAAATAGGGTTTCCAAAACTGGATGGAGGAGAAATTGAATCTACCCATTCAGGGTAAACTTTCTTTTCAGGTTGAACTTGCGCCCGTTTCCCTTCCATAGTTTCTAACCGAGCTGTTAATGACTCAATAGTAGTTATTAACTTTTGAGAAACGTCAGGTTGAACTTGGTTTTGGGTAGGTGCAATGAATGGAGCTTGGACAGCCGTGGAGGTTGGTGCTGCAACTAATGGTAGTGCTGTCAACCGTTGTTGCGTTTGACCCGTAGGATTAGACCTCTGTGGGTGTACTGATAAAGGAGGATATTCCTGATCCATCTCAGTAGTTACAACAAATTCCTTCGGCTGTCGGACTTCAGCATTCTTAAGAAGAAGACTACTCTGAAGTAGTTCTGCATTCAACCTTCTTAATTCTTTCATTTCTTCCTCCTGTTGTGCAAGCCTTTGCTCTAATGAGAGCGATTGACCTCCTTCAGAGGAAGGGTGAGAAGTAACCTGATTCTTTCCTTTCCCCTTATTGGATCCTTTTCGGAGAGGGGGAAGTGGGTTACTTGAAGGAATACCCAAATTTTGGGTAAGCCTTTGATTACGTGTGCACACACCTTCTTCATTTAGGTCTGTGTGCGCAACTTCTTGAGCAGGAACCTCTTCATCTGATCCCTCTGATTGAGCCTCATCTGGTGAATCAGCAGCAACGGCAGTGATGACATTAATGGATGCATATTTCATGAAATCCTTTCTATCAGCATTTCTATGATATTGTCTCCTTTTATGTCCATGATAAGACATGGCATTCCGTTGACTTGACCCTTCAGGAATTTCTTTGTGAACCGTCACTTGGAGAGAATCTCCTGACATCTTGGCTCTTCGTTCCTCTTGAGGCTTATTCCCTAATCGAGAGAATACTGACTTTCTCTGAGGGAGGGATTGAAGATTTGAAAAAGTCCCCAGTCCGGTGGACTGGGGGTGTTCCTGTTGCTTCTGCTCAACTCCTCGAATCCCATTCGTTGATTCTGAGGGTTGGGTTAGAGAAGTCCCCAGTCTGGCAAGCTGGGGTGTCTCTTGACATGCTATGTCTGAGATCTTCTTGAAATCTCTCTTGATCTTGCGGATCTTAGTTCGGAAATTAGCTGGATGCATTAACCTGTATCCACTTTTATCACCTGGTTCAACAGACCGTTGGATGATTTCCGAAACTTCTGTCATTTGATGACGTGTTTGCTCCAGACGAGAGGCTTGTGCAATATTCTCGCCTGCTTGATGTAGGAGCAATTCAACAACCTGTTCTCTATATACTTGATTTTGAGAGGAACTAGTTGAAGCTTGATCTCGAGCAAGATTTTGATTATGAACAAAGCCCATTGACTGTGGCCGGCCATGGGCAATAACATTGCATGAGACCATTTTCGGCGGGCTTTGCTGACCGGAAAGCACTGTGAAATGTAGTGCTCCGTGAATACCCCATCCTCTGATATGAACATTAGATGGAGCATTGGAAATTAACTGACGCAATTTTCTCAGCGCGCCAAGGCATGAACGTTGAAGGGTTCTCTGTTGCTTTTCAGCCTTCGGATACCGAGAGACTGATAGAGATGCCAAATCAATCTGGCGTTGTAACCCTTCTATTATCTTAAGATGGTTTTCATATTCATCGTAAGATAATACCTTCTTCTTTAATTGACAAAGAGTTTTCCATATGTTAAGACGAATATCATGGATTCCATCATCCGTCAACATCTTTGGAATGTCATACTGTGAATCAGCCAAAGGCCAAAACATGACTGGTACTTCACCTTTTGCCAGTTTTTTCCTCATGTTCAGCATTTCCTCTTTATCATTAAATGAAGATTCTTCTACCTGTTTGGACCAGAGTTGGTGTTTCCTTGTTGCTTCATCGGATTCAACAAGATTGGTAGAGGAATCACTATTCATGCTGGAAGATGAATGACCTAGGGAAGGTTCGGAGAATAACCTGAACCCCAAGCTATCTTCTGATGGAGAAAGAGTTTCACCTGCCGATAGTAAAACTTCAGACATGACTGGTTTTACGTTTGCAAGTGCCTCGAGATAGGAGGGCTTTCTCGTCACTACATTGCCTTCTGAAGAATTTTCGAGACAATGTGAATCACTACTGCGGAGAGGACTTTCGCAGCGAAGTTCATCACCATGAGGAGGACCTTCATGATGGGTTACAGCAAAAGATGATATCTCTTGCTCCTTGGTCTTCTGACCACACAGAGGGTTCCTGTGGTTCTCATCTGAAGAAGAAACTTCAAGATTGACCGAATTTTCATGAAGCAAGTCTTCATGAGGAAGTGTCTGTTGAAGACCTTCGGGATTAATGTTCCTGTTATTGGGAACTGAGGGAGTAGAATCTTGAATTCCGACAGATAAATGTCTGAGGGCTTCAAGAACTCCAGCATCGAGCAAGGCCTTGTTACAGATTGGCCTTTGATCTCCTGACTGTGCTGGGCGGATCTTTTTCTTAGATGCCTTCTTACTCGCTTTAGAAGTCACTTGATGACGAAAGTGATTGCTCTGAGCAGGTGTATGTGCCTGATCAGGAAAGATGGTCAGGTTAGGCTGACGATCATCGCTCAAATCAGATGTATGTGCCTGACTTGGTTGTCCATATGATATGGGGGAGTAGGCCCCACAACCCTCTTGGACTGGAACAGATGTGTGTGTCTGTTCCGGAGTGAATTGTTGATGTGTCACTCCACTGCTAGGGATAGATTTATGTGTCTGTCCCTGAGATGATGCTGAAGATGTTATGATATCCTGGCAAGCATCCAGAATATGAGCAGGAATTTGCTTCTGCTCTTTCACCATTGATAAAATATGCTTGGTGACTTCAGCCGCCGGAACAGGGATATACGTCCATTCCGGGCTTGGAGTAGGTGTATGTGCCTGCTCCTGTCCTCCTTTTCCTGTCAGTGAATCCTGACAGTACTTAAGTGTGGAGGCAGAGAGTTTAGTCTGCCTCCTGTTTGTCGTCGGGGCTTTCCGACTGACTTCTCCGTGCGCTACCAAACGAGACTGTTGGTAGGCTTGATTAGTATTAGCAGGTGTATATGCCTGCTGATTACACTTCGCCAAACGTTGTTGACGAGATCCATCATATGTAGTCAGACGAGCCTGCTGACTAACTGCTGATGTATAAGCAGGTGTATGTTCCTGCCTATGGTACTCCGCCGGAATTGCCTGGCGGGATCGGCTTGATGCTGCCAGACGAGTCTGCTGGACAGCGGGATTAAAACGGGCAGGTGTGTGTGCCTGCTCGTTGTTTGCCACCAAGTTAGGTTGGTGGATTTCTCCGGAGATGGCAGGGATGACAACCTGCCTATTATTAACCGGATTCCGTCTCTGGTGATTCATCTTGCCTGCTCGGGTTCGAGGAACCTGAGCTGAATGCCTGGAGCCGGTACCCTCATCATGTTGAGGGTGCACTACCGCACGAGTCTGGCGGCGATTGTTGATGGGAGCCCTTGAGAAGGACTCCTGTCTCTTTGAATTAAGGTCCCGCGGGACCTGCTCATTCACTTCCTCAGAATAAGGGAGTGAATGGAAATTGCGTTCCGGGGATAACGACCCGAAACGGTTGGAGACGGTAGTCAGCACCGCCTGCTTCTTGATTGCTGGTCGCCGTTGTCCGGACGACCAGGTAGAATTGTTAACTTGGAGGGCTTGACGAGCGGCCTCCAGAGTTGGGATAGTACCGTTACGACGGTACTCCTTAACCAGTGCATTTGAAACACAGCGTTGAAGACGCTGAGTTGGTGATGTCATCCTCAGAGCGGATGACGTTCCAGCAGGAGTAGCAGCATTGGTTTTCATGGCAGCAGACCTCACAGTAGAGGTGTTCTCAGCAGCAGTATTCACAGGGGTGAATTTAAGGAAAGCCATTTTTTGTAGGAGATCTTGAAAAAAGAGTGCCTGTTCCATATAATAGACATAATCAAGATGAATCCGGCTACTGCATCTTTTGGATGATCATATGTCAATGATTGCCTTGTTGGCCCAAGGGGCCTAACATCTAAGAAGAACATCACTTTAACTTGGTTAAGGATTCACGTCGGGTTCACCATTTTTGTTTCGCGCGGAATCCGGGGATGACCTCCTTGACGGGAGATTCAAACGTTCCGATCGGTTTCTAACGGGTTTGTTCGTAGAACCGGAAACATCCAATGATTCCACATCCGTTGGGACCTACTTTCCAAAGGCAGGCGCTCATTAGCTTGTGGGCTAATGAGGCTTGGGAATTTGCATTGGTCGAGAGGATGGGAGGTCGGACTCATCACACCTTTTTGAGGGGAATTATTGTCTACTCCGGGACTCTCTTTATAGATTTAAGTTAAGTTCGTGAATCCTTATTACATTACCAAGTATAAAATGAGCTTTCCTTTAGTTTTAACAATCAATGATTAAATATGCAAGAAATTTAGAGAATCTTTTATGTGTATTCGAGGTTCTTCATCAATATAGAATCATCTATATTTGTTTAGAGATTCTTGGTCAATGGTATCCTTCAAAACATTTATATAAAAGTCTCTTGGTCATTTTGATGACCAGGCTGGTTTTAAAGCCACTCAGTGGGGCACTTGAAGTTTATCGTCATTCAGAAGGACAGAGATTATTTCAATGTTGGGATCGAACCCATGAATGGGCTACCTACGTATCCTTTGTTTTAAAAAAAGGAATCAGAATCCACGTAGTTCGAGGAAATGGGATATGATGTTTTATGATTGATGGCTCAAAGATGAATGTCATAATTACTTTTACACTCTAAGCTCACGTGAGTCATGCTCGGTGTGAGAAACAAGAGGTATTGGTAAAATTTAGACAATTGTGCCATAAAAGATGCAATCATAAGAATTTGTTTTGGGGCTTATGTATAGATGACTGCCCAGATAGGTGAAGGTTTAGGATTTACTTTTAGGAAGAAAATCCATGAACAGGGTCCACAAAGTTATATGTGCTTTATGGAGATTTGAATACTCTAATCTTGGGGCTTACTTCTAAGGAGGATGCCCAAATTAGGAGGGGACTTATGATTGGGTTTTATTCCTGAAAAGGAAACCCAAATCAAAGGGAATTTATGACTGGTTAAGAGAAATTTTAAGAGACTTGTGGCTTACTCTTAAGAAAGATGCCCAAGATTTATGACTAGGACTTATTCCTGAGAAGGAAGCCTAGGTTAGGGGACTTGGGGCTTACTCCTGAAAAGGAAGCCCAAGGTTATGACTGAGTCTTATTCCTGAAAAGGAGACCCAGGTTAGGGATTAAGGTTTGGGGCTTACTCCTGAGGAGGATGCCCAAGATTAAAGGAATTTGATTGGGGCTTATTCTTAAGGAAGATGCCCAAGATTTATGACTAGGACTTATTCCTGAGAAGGAAGCCTAGGTTAGGGGACTTGGGGCTTACTCCTGAAAAGGAAGCCCAAGGTTATGACTGAGTCTTATTCCTGAAAAGGAGACCCAGGTTAGGGATTAAGGTTTGGGGCTTACTCCTGAGGAGGATGCCCAAGATTAAAGGACTTTGATTGGGGCTTATTCTTAAGGAAAATGCCCAAGATTTATGACTAGGACTTATTCCTGAAAAGGAGACCCAGGTTAGGATTCTCTCATTTTAAAGGATGAGGTTGAATGAATGAACTCTCAATCTTTGATGACATAAAGATGTTTAAATCATTAGGTTTTGAGAGATATTTCACATAATTCCTTTCAGATAAGGATGTCAAATCAAGAAATCATGCCATAAATGGCTTTGAAGAGTATCTTGAAGACTGAATCTTGAATAGGAAGGGTGAAATGGCTTAAGAGGGGTGAAAAAGGGCAAGATGGGCACCCAAAAAGATAGGGGCGCGCAAGTATTGAAGGTCGCGCAAGTCCTGCGGCGGCGCGCAAGTATTGGTCGCGCAAGTATACTTGCGCGACATAAGGGATACTTGCGCGATTTTCAACCAGAGTTGAATTACTTGAGCGACTCTTTATTAAACCCTTTCCCATCCTCTTGAGGTTCTTCCAGAAGGGGGACGCGCAAGTTATATTGAAGGAATTAAGTTGGCGCGCAAGTGTTTGATAAGTTTCAACACTTAAGCCTTCCTTCTTCCCTTTAGATCTTCCATTCTAGGTAAGAAATTACCTTAGAAGTGTTCTGGAAGCTTTGAGAAGAGACTTGGGCGTCGGGAGCTTTGATCCGAGTTTCTGGGAACCGATCTTTCTCAATGGGGGGCCCACAGGGTCTATTTATAGGCAACAGAAGACCCCGGGCGGTTACTGGGCGGTTACCATATCTGTCGCGCAAGTATCTTACACGACCATGATGGGTCGCGCAAGTGTTAAGGCGGCGCGCAAGTAGACTTGCGCGACCAAGATGGAACTTGCGCGATACATGGGCAATGTTCTCCTTTTTTATCCCTTTGTCGATTTTTTGATGTTTCTTCAAAGGATTAATCACTTTGAGCTCAGATATTCCCTTTTCCGAACTTTAGATTCCGTGACGAAAGGAGCGTCAACAGTCACACATTGTCTTCCATTACTTTATTAGGAATGAATATCAATAAAACTAAATGTTTGACCAACCCTTTTTGGGAGACATACTTTTATAAGGGTAGTCCTTATGATTTTTTGGGGATAGAATTAACAATTTTACATCAATATGACTATCCTTTTCAATACATATTTTAATTTGAAGGAATGTGTTGAGGAAATATATATCAAGATTTTAGGATTGGGGAGCCCACTCAATAGATCATGGAGGTGTAAAATTGCTATTAGAGAAGTCCTACCTATCTAAGGAGCATCACGTAGGTTGACCAACCCATTTTTGGGTTATTTGAAAGAGAATATAGATCATTTCCACTATAATTTCATAAAATCATGAAATTATATGTTCAATGGTGATGGATATTGGGACGTGATAAAATACTAGGAAAATTAATTAAATTAATATGAATATTATTTCGCTCATAATTTGAAATCTAGTAATAATCATCTATTTTGAAAATTTTATAAAATGGAATGAAAAAATAAAAAATCAGTCTGTTTATTCCTTAAGTCGTGGTATGACCTTACAAAAAAAATTTATTATATGGTATCACAATTTATGTAATGATTTATTATCAAAAAAAATGCATTTATGTGTCAGAATCACCTAATCCAATTTTTCCACCCCAATTGGTGAGAAAAGGTGAAACGTTTGAATACAAAAGATATATTAAAGATGCTTCTTATGCTGGTTGTATTATATTATCTACTATGTCTAGAGAGTTAATGTTACAACATAAATACATGGATTCCTAAACCATAATATCTTGTATTCATTCTATTATGAAATATATGTAATGTATTGAAATAAATTAAATTCTCAATCCATTGTATTACTGTAAACTATAAGAAGGAAATCCAGCTGCTGATCATGCTTATGAAATACTGGGTTATACTGATTAGTTAGAATAACTAAGCTTCCATGTGGATAAGAAAGTATCAATTATTCATATATAATTTTATTTACAAATAAAATTATCTTTACAAATAAAATTATCCATATTTTCGAGGACTAGATAAATAAATAAGAAATGTATCTCTGAAATTATTTTTCCATAATTCACCTAACTTATAATGATTGGATGAATCCTTTTTCTCCACCCCTTGTGGTGAAATGTTTGGAAGAATAGGCTGAAGCTCTCATGGATAATATAAAGTTAATATATCCATTATGGTGTCTTTCAAAGAGACAAAATATTCAAAGGTATGATAAATAACATGAATCTATTTGATTCTTACATAGAAAGAATGGACACTAGAAAAAAATTGTAATGAATTTAAAAATCACATAGTTTCACCCACATCAGTTATATTCATCAGGTTTCTATTCACCACTTGTGTATTAAAAAATATTCCTACAACATACATGTATTTAAATGGAGGAAACAATAAATAATATAAATGATGTATAGTGGATGAAATGTCAATAATTAAGGTTGATTCCAAATTTAACCAAGGGTATCTCGCTATTTTTCATTTCTTCATTGTATTTATTCATGTCTATTATAAGTGTAACCAAAACATTTATCTCATTTTCAAGATAGACACAGTAAGACATTATTTCATTTTGAAAAAACAAAATTATGGTAATTTAATAATAAAATAATGGATTCGTAACTCTTAAATTATATATGTCCATTACAATGAATGATGAATATAAAATATGACACCTACCTGATTACAGAAGGATAATTCTTTTTTCAAATAAAATTGAATGTAATTTACTTCATTATTTTCATTTATGTATTGTTTTCTTCAATTTGATCCAAGACAATGGATTTAGAAACAAAGTAGTTATCATATTTTAGATCAAGACATTTTTTTAGATAATAGAATGTTATAAAACTTTGGGATTCAGATAAATATAGCCACGTGAACTATCATTAATATAAAGGTTACTTTACATACTTCATTTGGAATTTTATAAATTCATAACAATGTAAATGAGTGAACATGGTAAAAGTAATCTGGGAGATGGCTTCTCAGAATATATTTTATCCAAGTAATAATTTATCATAGATATTAAGTAAGGGTAATCAGTAACTGACATTTTATTATATACATGAATCCGTGATTGTAGAAAAAGGAAGATCAATGATGCGTCCCATATATATTTAAAATCCTATATTATTCCTCCCCATACATATTTGGGAAATCAATGTTCCACAACAAGACATTTGAAATAAAAATTATTTAATAAAAATCATATACATTTTGGTATGATAAAACATTATTAAGTAACAACAACAATGATTTTTCTGAAAACCGTTTGAATTAACAATACATATATTTAAATACGTTTTAGAAATGGATTTCTAAATAATTCAGGGATGAATTTTTTTTTCATAAAATCATTTCATAAGATCCTCCATAGGAATACGAAGTGATTATAGATATTAAAATAATTTCACAAGCTTCTGTTCTAGTAATTCATCCCATTTTTCTGATATGTAATGATGTTTGATATAAATGATGAATAAATCATAAAAAATTAATATCAAAATTATCCAACATAACTACATGGAATTCTAGTTTGAAATATCTAACAGTACATACAAGATAGAACCTTAACATTTAATTGTATCTGGAGAAGTGGGAATAATAGTGATCAAGGTATTTGAACTCATGTCTATACTTAGTTCAATTTTACCTATAATAATAAAAATGTTATAACATAATTTGAAATAAAACATTTTACAGCTAGTTCATTCCATTATTAACAATATCCAAGTCTATTTTGGCTTCTGATGCAGCATAAAAAGTGGTTTAGCAACATCCAATACAATGTTTGGGTTATACAAAAATAAATAGATTTGTCATTTTTTTATAATCAATTGATTTGGATTTAGTTAGGTTTTCACTTGTAAATAAGATGAGGATACTAGGTTATATAACTAATTTAAGTATTTTCTCAAGATATTAATCTTGTATTAAACATATTCTCCATAGAAACATGTTTTTTTTCTAACCCTATCGATATAATCATTTTAGGATAAGTAGATATAACCATAATTAGAAGAATATTGTTAAACATGTGAGTACTAAAACTATAAAAAATACATCTTGTAGGTGGTTATTTAGTGTCGGTATTAATAACCTCCCTGAAATAAATCATATATAAAATTATTATATTGGGGAGGTATAATATAACGACCAATATATTTTTTTATTTGACAAGATAGTGAAAATTTTATTTAAATAGATTTTAAATATTTTAAAAAAGGTAATTTCACCACCCCCTCAACCAAATCTCTATGCCCTCTTCCCTCAACGCCACCCCTCAACAACCACTGACCCTGCCCCCCCCCCCACCATACTCTTGGTAGTGATTTCCAGGACCCAGACTCCTAGTAATATTAATGGAGAACGTCGTAACCCCGACCCTCCATACTTCCCTTTACAGTGAATGATGTGACCCCGACGCCCCCCCCCCCCCCCCCCCGGATTCTGCCATGACCCAATTCCCCCTTATAATGAACTGTTGTGACCCCTTTCCCCCTTCTCCAAACACTGACCATTGTGACCCTAAAACCCCAACTAATGATCATTGGGACCAATACACCATTTTTTAAATACCACTGTGACCCTAAACCCCCATGATAGTGACCTTTGTTACCGTAACCCAATCCTGATGACGGGCATGAATCTAACCCCTACCAACGACTATTATGACCTTAACCCATGTTAGGAAAAATTGTGACCATGACCCCCTACTCTCGAAAATTTCGGTCCCTCCCTCCGTCTCCCACATATTCCATGTGACCCTAACCACCCATCTCTTGAATGAGGACCTCACAGCGACTCCCCACTCCTCAACGATGACCCCCAAAGGCATCTCTTCTCATTTTTCTAACGACTTCCTCCCTGAAATATTTTAAGGTACACTTTATTGAATTTTTATAATTTTCTTAAATAAATTATATAAATATATATTAAGTTGGGTATTGATTATTATTTTAAATGTTTTATTAAGTCATTTATATAGATTTTGTGTTATATTGAATCAATGCCCTACCCCAGTCAATAATGATGTTAGAAGATGTTTAATTTTGATTGTACTTTTTTAATTAAAAATTTATATTTTATATCTCACTATACAGGGATAAGAGTGTAAATATAGTACCTATGGATAATATTGGGATTAATTTACCTTTATATACAAAGTGTTAGGGAAAAAAATAGATTTTCCAATAAAAAACTAATCAGTGAATGCTTGGATAAAAGGTATGTAATGATTGTTAATTCAATTTATGGATGAATATAAATAATGTATATGAGAATTTTATGTTGATGTATATTTCTTCCAAATATGTATATGTTATTTTTCATGTTGAATCGAATGTTAGTGAAACTCAAAACAATGGAAATCCTATAAATAAAACAAAAATTCACCATCGAGAGGAAAATTAAGTTTGAAATTTGATAAATCAAACATATTGATTTTCAGGATAAATTTTCCCAGATTTTAATATATCAAAAAAATATTTAATTGATCATGAGAAAGTTAATATTTCTTATAACATTAGTTACCACAAAATTTTATTTTATGAATTAGGTGATGATTAAAAATAAGATATTTTTTAATAGAGTCCCACATATTTGAAGTTTTTGTTTCTACATAAGTTGTATCATATCCAGTGTCTCTATAGAATTACTGAAAAATAAATTACCATGATTTTATAGCTTCATCATGATTAATTTAGTGAATCTATGATCCTTGCATCATTATATGATATAAAGAAAGTTATCAACAAACATGGATGTGATTATAAAAAGACACTTTCCCTCTCTAATGATCAAATTCATTGCTAGAAGAAGTGTCTGATAATAAGGAATCCATTAGATACCATATAAGTAGATAGATTTCAAAAAAATGATAGTATAAATCAATGAAAATCTAGGAATAAATAGAACAAGAACACTCCAAAATAGTTATTGTGTTACATTCCTCTTAATCCATAGTTGAAATGATTATTCGTGTCATCTAAGACAGCATACGACATGTAGTGAAATTCTCAACATAGTAGCAAAGGAATGATGATACATCCAATATTTTTATAGTCATGGGTGTTGTTTGATTAATAATACCAATATTTTTCGAGTCGTGTTAATATATTTTTTGGGATTGGATTCTGAGGGATTTAACCATTTTGTTAATTTAAGTACTAATTATAGTATGTGACCAGTTGTTTTTATCCACTAAATTATACCTCCTTAGGTTTTAATGAAGATGGATTCTTACATTATTTCATTGATTATTCCTAAAAAGAAAATAAATGTAAATGGAACTGTTTAATACCTTCAACCCTTAATTAGATAATTTCATGAATTATGGGATGATGGCATGGTAACATATGAATCATTAAATAGAAAAATATTCAAAATTAATAATTCATTAATGTGGATAATTAGTTACTTTCTTGAACTATGATATGTTCCAAATTGTAACAATCGTACTACTCTTCCTTGTAGACTTTTTAATTTTTATTTTGAACCTCAATCATTAGCTCATTATAGATAACGATGTTTTAGGTGTCATTACCAATTTCTTCATGGTTATTATAAATTTAGCTTTAACATGACACAATTAAATTGAGATATATAATTGGGAAATAAACTAGAGGTGTTATCTGGATCATAAATAATTATATAATTAGTGAATTTCATTGATGAATTTGGAAAATGGAATCAGTTTAAAGAAGGTGGAAAAGGGAAGAAGGAATATTATCAAATGTAGATGGAACACAATAATGTAATAAATGAGTATATTTTTCACACTTCATTATTGGAAGTTTAATCTTATACATCATATTCTAAACATAAATCATATAGATATGAAATATCGGTGATAATGTTATTTTTACATTTCCTAATGAGGAGGGAAATTTGAATGATCATGTAATACTCGTAAGGATTTTTAGTCAACGAATATAAACAATGTTTTGTTGGAAAATTATAGTAGAAATTATCCTTATACTATTATTACAATTAAAAATCATGAGAAATACATGTTCTTACAGACATTAATGAATGTAAAAGTTCTAGTTGGATACTCAAGTAATATATCAAGTTTTGTTGACTTAATGCGTTAAATGTTACATGGATTGAAAAATCATGAATCGCATATTATGATGGAGCAGTAGTGTCTATTGGAATTATGTAATGTGTTATAAGAAAAAGTAACTATGGTTATAGTTGAGTATTGTATAATTTTAAAAGATCTTTATTGAAAAACTATATATCCCACTAAGCTTGATGAACATTACAAAGAAATTATTTTGACACTTTTCCATTTGGAGATGTTATTTCCAGAATGATTCTTCACATTTATGATTCATTTGATTGTTCATTTGGATGAATAAGATAAACTTATTTACTAGTACATTATCGATGGATGTATCCAATTGAGAGATACATTGTTATTATTTTTATTTTTTATTTCTGAATTCAAATTTGTTAAACAATTACAGATTTTTTTAATATGTTCCTTATTTTTTTTAATCTGGTACTTATGTCATTTGAAATAAATTTTAGTAATAAAGCACAAACATATGGCTCTATTACTGAAGGTTACATAGTTGTCTAATTCATAAAAGTAGATTCTAGGTATTTGGATGGGACTGAGAATATATTCATTAATTTTGGATGTGTTGACACCATCTCCAATAATTCATGTTCTAAAAACCAGTCATCATTATTTCCAACTATTAGATGACCAATTGGATTGGGTTCAAATTTTACAATAACTAAATTGGAGTTTCTATAAGTACATAGATATTTTAAACACATTATTCTTATTACATATTAATTTAATAAAGAATTATGGTTAAAAACAATGGGGAAACTAAGAGGTCAAGCTCAAGATGATCTATAATTAAAAATTATATTAATAAGGTTGTTTTTGAATGGTTCAATCATTGTGTAGGTATATACTCCAGTTAGTATTATTGATGTGTACTTATTTTTTTATGATAAAAGTAAAACTATATACCTAATTTTCTAGATAATGAATGTTGAGGAATGATTTGAAATATCAAATGATTTGATGTACTTTCATCAATGTCCCCTAGGAAAGGCTAACATATTTTATTCCTATAATAATTATTTCATCATGTTTCATCCAATTTATCACGAAAAATTATTAAAAACTAAAAATACTATTTTATTTAATCTTTTGATGTAGAATACTTTATATATATGAATGATATAATTGAATTAAACTATAATGATTAGTTTTAAATTGTCTTATTGAAATTATTTAAGGATTAAATTGGTAGGGATATAATGAATGATTTGTTACATTTTACTTCTATCAAATTCTCTCTCTTGACCAAAAGTGGTGAGCTTTCAAATCATGACCCATTTATCTGGGATTTACAATTGAAGATGTATTATTATTTGGATAAAAAAATGCATAATGGTTGGAGTTTTTTTCTAAGCTCAATGTAGAGGGATTTATATGATATGGGTGATGAAGATCAATTGGTAGATTGTGACAGTGAACCACGTCAACCAAAAAACATAGAAAAGTTTTTTATTGACTAGAACAAAACATTAGAAATTTGAAGAGATGGAGAAAATGAAGCACTCACTATAATGGAGTTTTATAAAAATTTAGATAATGAATATAATGATAATTGAATTTATAAATTGTTAATGAAAATATATTATGATTTCTCATTAATAAGTGTTCTTTCAATATATAAATTTTTCTATATAATATTTTTTTTGTAAAAATATTTTAATCTTTCATTTTTTATAAATTTCATATATATGAACCATTTGAATGGTTAGAATGCTATGAATAATCAAATTACAATATCCTAGCTTATCAGCATCTTGAAACATGCCGCCACTACAATTAGATTCAGTGGATCTAAGTGATTCCATCATTCCAAATGTAGCAATTGATCTAGTAGTTTCCCTAGATGTTAATGGTAGCCCCCCATCTGATTCACCTTTGAAAATAGAGTAATTTTCCCCCCTACATGTATAGGACATTTATGAGTTACTGTTTCTAGTATGCATTTCATATTACAAAAAAATATTTCATTAATTATTTAAATAATTTATCAATCATAAAAAATTTAAAAAAAAGGGATTTAAATAAGAACCAGAGAGTTGTATGGGACCTAAAGGAAATCAAAATTTTTATTCCATTTTATGAGTTTAGGGTACCTACAAGTGATGCTACCAAAAACTATGGGCAGATACATGGGAATAATTCTTGTAAAACTTTGGGTTTTCCCATTAATTATAATGATTAGAGGAATATTCAAATAGCTTGGAAAATTATGTCTTTGATAATAAAGTAGAGGAATTATTAATTTAATATTCATTGATAACTATTTTAAAATACCTGATTGAAATTTTCTAGCATACTTAAAATGTGTTATGTTATTAATTTCTGGATTTTTTTTTCATTTTGATGACGCTGACTACATTTCATTCCAATGAAATCTAAAAATCATTTGAGTAAAATATTTGGATATTTTTAATTGAAATTATGGAATGACCTTAATAACACAAATCTAATCTCAATAATGATGTATGAGAAAGTTCCTGAGGGTATTTCTCTTGAAAAATCAATAGAGATGTATCTCAATGGGTAATTGCATATTTTACTTTATCATAATAACATAAACACGATAAAATTATAACTTTTATTAATGTTAATATTTATTGTAAGAAATATCTAAAATAATACCATGAATCATGAGAAGATACTCAATACCAATATCATTAGGTCTCAGAGTTTTTCAAAGAAAAAAATAAAAAAAATTCAATCTATACCTTATTATTTAAATAATTTTTCTATAATTAAATTTTTTTGAAAACATTTATATTTTTTATAAATGATAATGAATTAGATCACTCTGTTAGTTGAATAGAGATATCGTTTAAAGGTCATAGGAAACCTGATTATAGTTTTGTAAATTACCGTACAAAAGATGTTGGATTAAGTACTTTTTGTTAGACTCACCTGTTTTGATAATCTCAATTATGTTTCAATATGCTTTGATAATCCCAAATAATATCTATCTATATGTTAATTATACTTTATAATTATTAAATCATGCTAATGAGTTGATATGAATATCAAAATGATCATATAATATCATCGGAATATGTTATTTAGGATTATAAATGTTTAAGGATGATACAAAGTCAATATAGAAATAAAATGAATAGAACAGATGTTTTCAAGTTTTAAATTCACTGAAACGGACAGAGCTTCCGATAAGCAATGGTCCCCAATAGACTACGTCTACTGATAGACAAGGTCATTAATACAAGCTACCGATGGAATGGAGCTACCGATAGAGGCAGCTACTGATAGAGAGAGCTACCGCTACCGATGTTTACAGCTACTGATAGTGAGAAAGATCTACTAACAGAATTTAACTGTTACTAAGATCTACTGACAGATGGAGCTACTGATACAAGGATCTACTGCTACACATGGATATACTGATACATAAAGCTACAATTACAGAGAGTAACAACTACTGATGCAAAACCTATCGTTACAAGTCCATGAATTCAAGTTCACCGATACAAATAACTATCAATGGAAACCAATCACTCTTTATATAAACTCTATCTCTCTGTTTGATTATTAGCAACGATTATATTTTGGGCTTTTAATGCAACTGAAATTAATTAATTATGTTTTTTGGATATCAGGGAACCGTACCTCATACCAGCAGAAGTTATCATGACTTATGTCGAACCACTGCATGAGCAATAACATGAAGATCAAAGATGTTTATAAAGGGTGTGACATAGAGAATGAAAAAAATACACATAATATAATAGCACACGAAGAACTCGAGGAACACTATATACATCATGAACAGAAGTTAAATGTGGAGGTCAAAGTGCTACAAGGAATAATTTCACATTCATTATGAACACCTATACTAGAAGTAATGGAACAGAACCATGACACAATGTTTTCCTTACAACGTCAATTGAGGGACTCAAAGATTAATTTGCTTCAATCCAAAGGAGTCCATAGCTGCATTGACATCACACAAGAGCATTCTAAACTCATCTTCATATTATTGCTCTATTGTGATCATTTTTATTACATTATGAGCAGTGTGTGTGCTTACGTCTATTTTGACACACACTGACTCCTATGCTGAACTCAATGATACTGAAATCCTCACACAAAACTCTTTACACCGTTTTGTATCCTACATAGAACTGTGATAGAGTTCTGAGGACCTGGGCAGCTTGTGTGTTGTTGTTGTTTCTTTCCCATGTAGAACTATGGTACAGGTCTGAGGACCTAGATAGTCTTAGTACTGTTCTAAACCCCCATCCAGGGTGTGGATAAAAGTTATATATAAATTGTTTGAGAGTACTAAGTCTCCGCTTGAGACTGAACCTCTTGGTTGAAAAATTTGTTCATCTTATTTCAGTATTAACTAGCTTCAATATTCCTCTGATAATTACTTTGAAATTAAAATTAGTTTTAAAGGAACTCTGATAGTTTAAGTAGCAAGTGTTTGTAATTATTTCTAGGAAGTAAGTTAGTTTCAAAAGATAATCATTAGAATAAGTTAATAGAGAAATAATCAATCTTTGAGAAACTAATTGAACACTTACAATCTTTATAAATTAACTACAGTTTAACTACTTTTAAGAATTGGGGGATTTAAATATAAATCATTTAAACATAAATTTTTAATAGTTACTCAATTCACCCCCCCCCCCCCCATCACGAGTATCCTCTATAACCAACATTTGGTATCAGAGGTAGTAGATAGATGTTTTTCAAAACACTCTATTTGTGAAAATTTTTCAACTGTGATTTTAGTTGTATCATAATGATCTCAAAATTTCTTTGATTTCTATATTTCCATATCTTTATATATATTTTTAAATTTTATTTAATATGAAAAAAATATTTGAAGGTGTAGCTACCAAAATTCCATCTTTCATTAATGGTGTGAATTGTTCCCAATGGAAAATAAAAATGAAAATTCACTTAGAAAGTATGGGATTTGACATCTGGACTACTATAGAGACTCAGTATAAGATTCCAAAAACTGTTAGAACTACTTGGGATGAACATAGGAAAGATTCTAAAAATAATAATTATAATGAAATGAATTCTCTATATTGTACTTTAGGATAGAAAGAATTTAATCGAATATCAGCTTGTAAGACTGCTTATGAAATTTTGGATACTTTGGCTATTTCCCATGAGATAATAACCAGTGTTAAGGAAATGAATCTAAATACATAAACTATTAAGTATGTTAATTTTAAACTGAAATCTAATGAATATATTTTTTATATGTATCCTAGGTTTAATGATATAGTTAACACAATCAGCTAATTAGGAAAATCTGTTCCAGCAAAAGAGAAAATCATGAGGATACTGCGATACCTAACATACAGATGGAGAGGAACCTCTGTCTCTATACGAGAATCATGTGACATTGTCAAGTTACCTATCAAAGAGATGATTTGTATGTTGATGATGTATTAAGAAGAGATAAAGATAAACATCAAGGAAGATGATGAACCTAAGAAGAATTCAGTGGCATTTAAGTCTACTACCTCAAAGACCAAGGGCAAGGAGAAAGTTCAAATACCTGTCAAAATCTCAACAAGTTAAGGTTCAGATTCAGACAGTGATGAAGAGATGACTCATATAGTCAGGAGATTTATGAAATTCTATAGAAAGAATTTTTTTTTTTCAGAAAACTGAATTATAATGGTAAGTATGAACAATGAGGCAATTGGAAGAGGGATTTGAAGAAAGATGATTAAGATGATGACATATTCTGTTATGAATGTAAAATTAAAGGACATGTTAAGGCTGACTATCAAAAATTGATGTTTATGAAGAAATATGATTTCGAGAACAAAAAATATAAGAAATATATGAAGGAAACATGGAGTGCTTTGGAAGATAGCTCAAGTGGATCTAAAGCTTCTGATTCAGAAGAAAATAATCATGCCAACATTTGTTTCATGACTGAAACATCTAAGGTAGCACTTAATTCCCATATGCACAATTATTAGTATTCTGGGAATGAAAGTGATTCAAATAATGATGATAATATATCAAAAGATGAATTATTTGAATACTGTAATATGATTGAAGATACTTTTAATGAGCTTAAAGACAAGTACAAATCATTAAATAAACAGTATTCCTTGACTAGTACTATTAAATATGATCTCAAAATAGAAAATGAAAAGAATAATCAACTGTTAAAGGAGAATACTGAACATAAATTGTCCAATGAGAAACTTAGAAAAGACATAGAGAAGTTAACAAATAGAAAGAATACACACACTCAAAATCTTGGAGAACAAGTTGCACCAAAGTATACTACTGGTTTAGGATACCAGCCTGGACAGAGAATGATTGTTAAAAATAAATTTATTCCAAAATCGGGATTGTATTCTGCTAGTTCATGTTATAGAAATTCCTATGTTTCATCTAGATATTCAAATTCTTACAAACCAAACAATGTTTATTTATCAAAATATTTTGAATCTGTTAATTATTGGAAACCCATTAGACAAATATGGTTGCCTAAAGTTTTACTTACTAACCTTTCTGGATCCTAGAAAACTTGGGTACCAAAATTATCTTCTATATAAATTTGTTTTGTAGGAAAATTTCTTGAAAAGTTCCTATAGGAAGATATGGTACATGGATAGTGGATGTTCGAGGAATATGATAGGAGACTACTCATGCTTTAAAAGATTAATCAAATTTGATGGGGGACATGCCACCATTGGTGATAACTCGGAAGGAAAGGTCATCAGCTTAGGCCAGATTGGTAATAATGATTCAATTTTAGTTTCTAAAGTATTATTTTTGGATTGACTAAAATACAATCTGATTATCATTTCTCAATTGTGTGATGATGGTTTCAATGTTAAATTTGAAAATTATGCTTGCAATGTATTTTATTCTAAAAATATTGTTGTATTTACTGCTTTAAGAGATGAAAATGTAAATGTTGGAGATTTAAATTCTTTAGCCAAACAAAAGGTTACTTGTTTAAATTCTTTTCATAAAGAATCATGGCTATGACACAGAAGATTAGGACACTGCAATGTTCACTCACTTAGGAAACATAATAGGAAAGGTTTAGTTAGATACCTACCCAATCTAAAATTCCCAACAGAAAAAGTATTTAATCCATGTAAAAAGGTAAAAAACAAGATAATTTTTCCTTGAAATTAAATAATGAAGTTTCAACATCTCAACCTCTTGATTTTGTTCATATAGATTAATTTGGACCATCTAGTGTTTCTAGTTTAAATGGGAAGCATTATCTCTATGTTCTATTAGATGAATTTTCTAGATACACATGGGTAAACATTCTTCCTCACAAAAGTGAAGCTTGTTCCTATTTCATTAAATACTCCTGCTCTATGGAAAACCATATTGGACTTAAGATTAAGACCCTAAGAATTGATCATAGCTGTGAGTATGAAAATCTTGAGTTTGAGACTTATTCCTCACACAATTTCTATAGTCACAATTTCTCTACCCCTATGACACCTCAACAGAATGGTGTAGTAAAAAGAAGGAATATAATCCTTCATGAAATTGCAAGAACTATTCTCAATGAGTATGACTGACCTGTTTACTATTGGGAAGAAGCTGTAAATATACCTTGTTATATTATAAATAGTTTCTTCATTAGACCTATTCTTAAAAATACCCCTTATGTACTGTGTAATAATATGAAGCCAAAATTTAGTTACTTTATAGTTTTTGGTTGCAAAGTATTTATTCTCAATACTAAAGATAATATTCATAACTGTGCATCCAAAAGTGATGATGGAATATTTCTAGTTTATTCTATTTCTATAAAATCTTAAAGAGTATTTAGTAAGAGGACAAAATGTGTTGAAGAATCTCTACACATAAAATTTTATGAAACTGATCCACATGAATCTAAGACCCCTCTTGAAAATCATGAAGAAGATTTGTCAATTCTAAACCATAATCACAAGAACAATGAACCTATTGTTAAGAAAACCAGTTCTGAAATTTTCCAGAACCTGTTTCGGTTGAACCCGAACCTGTAAATGAACCTGAAATTTCTATCCCTGCATTTTCTAGACTAACTAGGACCTTTAAAAATCATCCTTTAGATGCTGTTGTTGGAGATTTAGATAGGGGAACACAAAATAGAGCTTCTTTAAGAAATCAGGTCAAACATCATGCCTTTCTTTCACAGTCGGAACCTAAAAATATCAATGATACTGTCAATGATGAATTTTGGGTAATGGCTATGAAAGAAGAGTTAAATCAATTTGAATGAAACAGAGTCTTGGAATTATTAGATAAACCTAATGACACCTTGACCATAGGCACTAAATGAGTATTTAGAAATAAAGTTGATGAGTCTGGAAATATAGTTAGAATAAAAGCTAGGTTAGTTGCACAAAGATATAGTCAAAAAGAAGGAATAGAGTATGAGGAAACCTTTTCCCCAGTAGCTAGGTTAGAAGCTATGAGAATTCTACTTTCTTATGCTGTGCATTTTAATTTCATGTTATATCAAATGGATGTTATAATTTCTTTTCTAAATGGTTATATAATTGAAGATTTTTTTGTTGAAAACCCACATGGATTTACTAATCCTCATTTTCCAAATCAATTTTTTAAACTTTATAAATATTTTTATTGTTTTAAAAAAGCTCCATGAGCTTGGTATGATATAATTAGTAATTTTCTTATTTTAAAAGGTTTTTTTAAAGGGATTGCTGATCCAAATATTATTATCAAAAGGATTTCCAAATATGTTTTGATAGTACAAATTTATGTTAAAGATATTATTTTTGAATCTTCTAAAAATGATTTTTGTATTGATTTTTAAAATAGTATTCAAAGTGAATTTGAAATGAGTTTAATGGTAAGACTCAAATATTTTCTTGCATTTCACGATTTTCAAAATGGAAATTATAGTATTTTAAATCAAAGTAAATATAAAAAGGATCCATTAAAACGTTTTGGTTTGGATAATAATAAGTAAAGTGATACACCTATGAGTACCACTTGTAAATTAGATGCAGATGAAACTGGGAAACTAGTGGATCAAACCAGCTATAGAGGTATGATTGGGGGTTTAATTTATCTCACTGTTGGTCTACTGTATATTATGTTTATTGTGTGTATGTGTGAAGGATTTCATGAAAATACAAAAGAGTCACACTTGTTTTTTGTTAAAAGTATTTTCAAATATCTTAAACATACTACCAATCTAGGATTATTTTATCCAAAAGGGAAATCTTTTTATTTAATAAGTTATTCAGATGCTGAATTTTGTGGTTTCAAGTTATATAGGAAGAGTACATCAAGAACATGTCACGTTCTAGGTAATTCCTTAGTATCATAGTGTAGTAAAAAGAAGAATTATGTTGCATTGTCTACTGCTTAAGAAGAGTATATAGCTACTGGTAGTTGCTATGCACAAATTCTATGAATGAACCATACTTTATTGGACTATGGAAATCAATTTAGGCATGTATCTATAAACTGTGATAACACTAATGTGATAAATATCTCTAAGAATCCCATATCTCACTCTAGATCTAAACAAATTGATGTAAGACATCACTTTTTGAGTGATCATTATCAAAAGGGTGATATTACTCTTTAATTTATAGGCACAGAACATCAATTAGCTGACATATTCACCAATACTTTATTTTCAGAATGGATAAGTTACATTAGACAAGAGTTAGGACTGATAAAAAGTGCATAATCCTCACCAATAGATAAACCTCACTGATAGATAAACTTTACCGATTGATAAACCTCACTGATAGATAAACCTCACCATTAGATAATCCTCACTGATACATAAACCTCATAGATAGAGAAACCTCACCGATAGATAATCCTCACTGATTGAAAAACCTTGTCGATAGATAAACCTCACCTATAGATAATCCCCGACGATAGATAAACTGCATCAATAGATAAACCTCACTGATAGATAAGCCTCACTGATAGATAAACCTCACCGATAGATAGACCTCACTGTTAGAGAAACCTCGCTGTCAGAAAGACCTCACTGTTAGGATTCTCACTGGTAGTTGTCACTGATATGTTTTTCACTCTCTGGATTTCATGTTTTTAATGGAAATCGTTATTATTATAAATGCATTTATTTTTATTACGTCTCGATTCCTAAATGATATTAATTAAGACTATGTCACATTTCAAAACACCATGAACTCACTTATCTTCAAACCTTACTTATCAAACCCCCACATTTATTGTGAACCCTATGTTCTTTGATTTGGAAATTTTAAGAGTAAAGAGGTCACCAGTTAATGATGAAGGTGATGCACCAAGTGAAAAGAGGCAGAAGGAAGGATCTGAAGGTAGTGGTAGTGGAACAAGTTGTGAGAATAGTGTAGTGAACCCATACTTTCTGAATAGAAATATCGTAATCGAGAAGGAACTCTTTGTTGAATGGCTCCTGCCTAAAAAATCATTGACTCACATGATTTTAGAGGAACAGGGGTGGCTCAAAATTTTTTCAAATAAAAATGTTACATATTATCCTAAATTGGTAAATGAATTCTATGAGTTTGTTCTTTTTGAGAAATCTGAACGTGATAACAGAATGGTATCAGTAGTGAATGACAAGATAATATCATTTTCTACCATTGAATGGGCTGAGTGCTTGAAAGTTCCACACAAGGGCGAGTTTGGATATTTCTCAATGTTATTAACTCACACTAGCGACATTATTGAGTATTAAACTACTTTGTAAGAGCTCACTTGAGATGGCACACCAAAAAAATTATTTTCTACATAAATGGATGGAGAAAACCAGTTTCTATTCAAATTTATCCAGCATTTGTTAAGTCCAAGATGAGGGGATTTTTCAAAACTCAGATTCCATGGTATATTCTTGTTGTATCTGCTAAGGCAGAGTGTCATAGTGAATTTTTATTGGCTTCTGATGATTCAAATCGATGATATGACTAGGCCAAAAATGAAAAAAAAAATCACTTTTCTTTCCAAAACTGATCTCTTTGAGGATCAAGGTAAAAGGTGTGGCTGAGTCTTAGGATGAGACAGTGGTGGTAAGATACAACTTTTTTATTACAAAATAAGTTTGTAAGTACATGAATATTGGCTGGAACCCATGGAAAAGGGAATGGGTAAATGATGATGAGAAAATTTATGATAAATTTAACCCTGTTGAACATCCCAATCAGCAAAGGGATAATGGAGATCCAAGTCTAGGAACTGATGAGAAAGAACCTCAATATAGTGATGATTATACTGAGGGGGGTAACTCTATATATTATGGAGGGGATTATGATTTTCCTCCAAGTCCAGCTGCAGAAAACGTATCATATTGAAAGGCATGTTCACTTGTGACTCTACCTAGAAGGGAAGAAATTCTAGGACAAACTGTTGATGAAATATTTATAAATGAGGAATACCTGCCTAGATCAGATCATAAGAAGACTGTTCCAGATTCCAATAGTAGTGATGATGAAGAGGGAGAAGTATCTATGAATAAAAGTACATGTTTGAGTCTCGGTACTATGATTGAGAGCTCTATTATGAATGTTGAAGAGATTCTAGAAGTATTCAGACCAGTACCTATTTCTGACAGACCTTAGTGTGTGAAATCTATTTTGGATATGAATATGGTTGTAGATTACTATTATGAAGAGGAATAACCAATGATGCTGCTGCTGCTGTAGATATAGTGATGGAAGCTCTGGTTGAGGGGGAGAAAAATGTAATGATGGAATCAGTTTCAGTGACCTATGAAGTGAAAGATTTGTATGTGGATCTAGTATTTATTGTATTGGTACTAGACTATACTGATTCTAATGATAGAACACCCATTAGAACACATCTTGTGTCTTATGATATTTTCTCAAAGGTAGTTACTACTCAACAAGTTGTTCCTCTGGCTCTGCCTGAGGACATTTTGAGAAAAAGATATCTTGAGGCACTAAAATCTGAATTGAAAACCTGTTTTGTTGAAGAACAATGTAATATAGAAAGTTCTTTGGTATCTTTCTGTGAAATGTTGTGTCAATTGATGTGACAGAGGTGATGGATGAAGTGAGATTGTGTCAAAATCAGATTCGGATTTTAACAGGGGTTGTTGATTCTGTGAAGAAATCAATTTCCTCATTTGACACCTCCATGAGTTCAAAATATCAAGTTGATACTGACATCAACTACATTCGAGGGGTAGTGAAATAGTTTGTAGATGTTTTTGAAGATTTTAAGAAGACCGTAAAAATGGATGTTAGTGCTCAATATTTAGTTGTGAAGAAAATGATAAGAAATATGACCCGATCTTTCAAAGAAATAGTAGCACTTATTGTAGCACCTCTTGGTGAACCCAATGTTTCTGTGGATATTGAATAGTTTAGATCTTTGCTAAAAGAAGAACTTGGTCATGTTAGTGTCAGTAGCTCATCTGATTCTCAGGTAATTACTACCGCCAGGGATATCAGGAAAAATCATCCAAGATTATATGAGAGATTCTACTGCAGCCCAGAAAGAAATCAAGGAAAAAACTTATTACTATTTTTAGAGATTGTACACCATGAAGCAACTAACAAACCATTTAAAGCTACTATTAGAGAATCTGAAACTACCCCTTGTTACTCAAGCCTTCAATGAACAAGTGAGTAAGCTCAGGGAGTTGACCCCTACTTTAGACAAATTTTTGGAGAATAAGGATGGTTTTATCTCTGCTATGGAGAGAGGGGAAGTATCATCATGGATTTTAGTAATCTCTTATAGCCCTTTCTGCATGTGGACAGTACCCCTATTATTATACCTCCAGCCCTGCCAACCTCTGGTCGTTATGTTTCCTCACCTTAGTTGACTCCATATCAATTTATCAACAGTCTTACTCCTATGATCACACAAAGGAGTACCCACTACTAGCCCGGCAGTGTTTCAGTAGATTAACCACCTTTCATTATCACTGGTGTTCCTTAGCCTTTGCCTACGCCTACCAAGCATGAATCCTCTTCTGATCCCACAGGAGAATCTAAATTACATATTGGGGAGTTTGATTGATTAGTGGCTGGGAAATTTGATATAAATATTTGTACTTATTTTGTACTATCTCATGTATCTTTGTCAAGTGAAATACAAATAACTATTTTCACTCTTCTTCTTTTATACTCTGAACCATTGTTTTTCACTTTTTTCTAATCACAAAGGGGGAGAAAGATTATAATATGGGGAGAACATACAATAAGGGGGAGAAATTATAATATGTGTCTTGGGGGGGAATAAATATTTTTTGTCTTTTTACTCGTATGATTTTCCATAATTTAACTCTGATACATTTTTGAGTTATGATATGAACCCACTAATAAATTCCATTAGATGTATTTTACTATGATTCATTACAGTTTATTCTAGATTATAATGGCATGATTTGTGATTATCAAAAAGGGGGATATTATTGGACTCACCTATTTTGATAATCTCAATTAAGTTTAGATATGCTTTCATAATCCCAAATAATGTCTTTCTATATGTTAATTATACTTTCTAATTATGAAATCATTCTAATGAGTTGATATAAATATCAAAATGATCATATCATATCATCAGAATATTTTATTTATGATTATAAATGTTTAACAATGATACTAAGTCAATATGGAAAAAAATGCATAGAACAGATACTTTATAAGTATTATAATTTTAATGTCACTGATACAGACTAAGCTGCCGATAAGAAAAGGTCACTGATAGACTAAGTCTACTGAGAGAAAAGGTCACTGATACAAGCTACCGATGGAATGGTGCTACCAATAGAGGCATCTACTAATAGAGAGAGATACCGCTACCGATGTTAACAGCTATTGATAACAAGGAAGAGCTACCGATAGAAGTTCACCATTACAAAGAGCTATCGACAGATGGAGAAACTGATATAAGGAGCTACCACTACACATAGAGCTACTGATACATAAAGCTACTGTTACAGAGTGTAATAGCTACCGATGCAAGACCAACTGTTACATGTCCACCGCTACATGTTCACTGATATGAAGAGCTACCGATGGAAACCAGTCATTGTTTCTCTAAACACTATCTATCTATTTTATTATTAGAAATGGTCATATTTTGTGCTTTTATTGTAACTAAAATTAATTAATGATATTTGATAGATTTTAGGGAACTATACCTCTTAACTACAAAAGTAATCATGAGTTATGTCGAACCACCACATGAGGTATAAATGGATGATCAAATCTATTTATAAAGGGTGTGACATAGAGAATACACAAAGAGACACATACAGGAAAAACACACGAAGAACTCGGAGAACACTCATACACATCAAGAACATAAGTTCAAATAGGATGATCATGTGCTACGAGGAAAACTTTCACATTCAATATGACCACCTATACTGGAAGTAAAGGAACAGAACCATGTCACTTTGTTTTCTAGTCAACTTCCATAGAGGGACTCAAAGCTTTATATGCTTCAATCCAGAGGAGTCCAGAGCAGCATTGACATCACACAAGAGCATTCTAAAGTCATCTTCATATTATTTCTATGTTGTGATCATTTTTATTAAAATATGAGCATTTTTTGTGCTTATGTATGTTTGTACACACACTGACTCTTAATATAAACTAAAGGATACTAAAATCCTCTCACAAAAATCTTTACACCTTTGTGTATCCCACATAGAACTGTGGTAGAGGTCTGAGGACCTGGGCAGCCTATGTGCTATTGTTGTTGCTTTCCCATGTAGAACTATGGTAGAGGTATGAGGACATGGATAGTCTGATTAATATTGTAAACCCCAATCCTGGGTGTGGATCAATGTTATATATAAACTGTTTGAGAGGACTGAGTCTCATCTTGAGACTGAACTTCTTGGATAAAACTATTGTGCATCTTACTTAAGTTTTAACTAGCTTCAATATTCCACTTCTAATTACTTTGAAATTCAAATAAGTTTTAAAGTAGTTATGATAGTTGAACTAGCAAGTGTTTTAATTATTGATAGTCAGTAATTTAGTTTAAAAAGATAACATAATCATCAGATTATGTTAACTAAGAAATAATTGATCTTTGAGAATCAAATTGAACACATATAATCTTAATAAATTCTCTATAGTTTAACTTGTTTTATTAATTGTTGTATTTCAATATAAATCCTTTAAACATAAATTTTTAATAGGTACACAATTCACGCCCCCACCTCTTGAGTTTCCTCTCCAACCAACACTTTTCATTACTATTTTATGTAATATCATAAATATAAAAACATAATAATGAAAAGATATCATAACAACCAATTGTACATAAATCCTACTAAATGGTACTAGCTACATGGATCAAATGATGCCAATTTTGTATCTTTTGATATATCTAATCAATAATAATTTTTTGGGTTTAATAATTTTTTTGTAATAATTTATTTATTAATACAATGTTTTATAGTATTGGAATAAAAATAATTTGTGGTGAAAAATTTATTAATTAGATAATATTATGAATATCATATAATTTTTTTATCATTATTAATATTTTTGAATTAACAAGTTAAAATTCAATTATTTTGGGATGTGAAACCTTAAAAATCTGCATCGGTTTCCCAAATGATGTATTTGAAATTGTTTAATATAAGGAACATCCTGAAAAGGAATGAGGGATGGGTTCGGGGAAAATCCCATAAGTTGTCGTTGGTATGGTGTCGTCATCAGTAACAACTACACATAGTGGGGTTTGAGTAGTGTCGTTGATCAAAAATCAAGAAGGGAAATTTAAGGATGAAATTAAAAGGGAAATAATAAGGCACTAATATGATAAAAGGATAAATGGTTGTCAAAAAAGGAAAGTGATTTATTTTCTTTATTTTAGTGGATCACTAGAATAACCTCAAATGGAATTTCAAGCCTTATATCTCATCAAAATATGGTAAATTATAAATTCTATAGATCATTCACAAATTTGTATAGAACATATAAAAATTAATTAAATAAAAATAAAATGAAACTTTTATATTGAAAACATGTAAATTAAGTCATTACAAACTCATATTATGCTATAATTACGTATTCCTTTTTCCAACATGTCAAAAAATGAATAAAAAATATTTATCCTTATGTTTGAAAAAAAAAATCTTATTTTCTATGTGTCACGAACCAAATCTGGTCGTCGCCAAAATCGACACCAAACCCAGCCTGTGACAAGGCCCGAAGGGCGTTCCCGATCCCCACGGGCTGGCACAAGTGCTCGGGTATCATATAATGATAATTGGGAACGATTTACCCGATTTGATAAACGTTAAACAACAAAAAAAACTCAATAAAACAAATCTGGATTTTTCAACTAAAACCATCTTTTACAAAATTTCAGAACATAATTACATAAGTTAAAACTACATTTAAAGACCATTACAAAGGTAAAAAACAAATAAAGACAGCCCAATATCCCTTTTGTCAAGGGGCACCACCCTTATGCTATCTCCACAAGACTTCACTACCAAGGACCTGCTAGAAACCCGAACCATTGGAACAAAAAAACTGTACCCAACCTGCGACAACAAAAAATAACCAAGTCTACTTACACCCAAGGGTGTAAGTAGGGTGTGAGGCAAAGCCCAATAGGATACCACCACTAATAGATTCCATGTGATAAACATTTAATGGCGAAAAGCATGCATGTTTTCAAAGGCATGAGATGCTAGTTAAAATTTCTAAAAGATGCAACATTAAATAAAAACAGTTTTTAGGTGGGATAATTTAAAGAATAAAAACATTTAAAATAAATGCCATAGCTACTGAATTTTCCAGCCTCTCATACCGTATACCGACGGTAATAACAAAGTATCCAGTGAGCACAAGCAATGGGAAATAACCCCTAGGCACTAGCTAGATGTGGGTCCCAGGTACCTCGTATCTCGGTGAGAGTAACCATCACAAATATCCATTCTCGTGCACTAGCCACTAGTAGGGAACATACCCATAACCTAGTGGTCCCCAATAATCATCATCATAGTTTAGTTAGAGTTGTTAGCGTCAATCTTGCTGAGTGAAACTGAGGCCAAACCTCACAGATTCACTAGCATACTAGTACACGTCCACCCACCTAGATACCCGGGTTTTCCCTTTGTGCTCAAACAAGTTCAACAAGTCAAGATATATACTTTGCACATGAAAATATCATTTCCATATCAAAAATTCACCAAAAATCCCACATGTATACCACACAAGTCACAAAAGTACACTTTTCATTCAAATTGATTTTAAAATCCAACTCATACAAAAATAGCCCACAACACTCTTCACATTACATGGACACTTCCACAAATCCTTTAAACCATTTTTATAAACCATACCAAGACATTATAACTCACATAACAGCCCACTCAAATAACATATAATACCACTTTCATCAACAAAATTCAATTTTCACAACACACTCACACAAAACAGCCCACAACCATGTTTTGCAGCTCTCTTCCCATTTTCTAAAACATTTCTGCACTTTATAAAACATTCTAATAAAAATATTTGAAATCTTAAATAACCACCATACCTTTCAAAAACTCATATTAGGTGATCACACCCCCCAAACAGTACATATACACTCTTTTATCCACTTTGTTTAACCAAACAAAATATTCACAATTTTCAAAAAAAACAACTCAATGGGTGTAACTATGTCTTGCACACAAAACCCATTTAAAAACCCACATTTAAGACCAAAACCATACCAATTCCTATCAAAAGTATAATTTTCAGTCCTATATACATTTATAAAAACACATTCAAGTGTTATAAATTAACCTTGAATAATACCACAAAAGATACAAATGAAAACACACATTTTCCTAAAATGACCTCAAGAAGTATAACAATGTTTTACATATAAAACCTATTCAAAACCCTTCTTTTTAGAACCACATGCCACTATTAAATCACCGAACCAGAATTGTCAGGCCAAACAAGATTTAATGAACCAATTTCATAAGTTATAAACCACACCCAAATAAAACCCCATGAGTTACACATGAAAACACCCAATTTCATGTTAAAAAGCGACTATAAAATTTAACACATAACCAAATCAATCATAAACAGATTTCGCACACCACCCAACATATGAGGAATATGAAAAATGGTTAAATATAGCAAGCTAACTCATCACTAATTGTTTACACATGGAACCACCTACCTTTTGAGTCAAACCCTTGAATCTTGGTGAGAAACCTCAACCGCACCTCCGCCGCACCACAAGGATGTGAAAACAAACCCTAAACCCTAATATTTCACCAAAAATACCCCAAATAAATCCCTAGGTATGAACCCTAATATCTGGACACTCTATAAATTTATGAAAGTGGGAGGAAACCCTAAAGAGAATGAAGGAATTGAAGAGAGAAACACATACCCAAAATAATCTTGAAGAAAACGACTCAAAATCCACCATATTCTGAATTTTAAAACATCCAACAATTCATTGGATGTTCGAATAGAGATTATGATATCATATAGGAACTGGAATGGGGGAAAATAGTAATAATTGAGAGAGTTATGATGTAAATAACTTACCTCCTCAAATCTGCCCGATTTTTGAAACCCTAAGAATATCATCACTCCATCGCGATGCAAACGAGCTCCAAAGAGGGGGAAAATGACTGGAAGCGCGGATGGGCTCCTTAGGGTCGAGGGGGAGGTGGAATCACCGAAAAATTCATTATAATGAATAAGATATTAAAACATTAAAAAAACAATTTAAAACTGGAAAATGGGCTTTCGGGTTGGCCCAATTTTCAAATAAAAACCCAAATCCTCCATGATTATGGATTTATAAAGGCTCCAAATTTAATTGTGGTGTTAATATATCAGGGGAGGACATTTAGGAGTTGCAATTACTGAAAAATATAAAAAACTGAAAAAGTTATAAAAGAAACAAAAATTTATTTTTAAATCTGGAATTGGGCTCACGGTTTGGCCCAATTCTTGAAAACTCACATATTCTCCTTAAAACCTTTGGAAACCCCCAAAACAAAGCATGAATGGAAAATAAATTAAAATTAACGTTAAAATAAGTTATGTATGTGACACTATGATTTTCATTAGTAAATGTTTTTTAAAGTTACTAAATCGTTTGAAAACGTGTGTCGGGATATCAAAATAGGAAAAAAACATCATATTTCTATGAAATTAGAGGGGAATAAATGTATATTTATTTTTGAAATGTAATAAAATAAAGTACATCATTCTGAGTTACTATTTTCCTAGGATTTCCATAAACATTTTTTTAGTGTTTAAATCACTAAAACATGTGTAAAATAGTATAATCATTATAAAAAACTTTATACTAATGTAAAATCACAGGAATCACACATTTTTGTGGTATTTGAAGAGTATGCATAGTCAACATGTTAATACGACTTTTGGTGTAGTATTAATGGTTCAATAAATAGTTCTTCAAGGTACCAAACCCATTAGAAATGTATATAGGTGGATCACAACTCAAAAAATTATGTCATGTTTCCATAACATCTTTGGAAAATGACTATAGGTTAATTTATAAAATATTGGAATCGATGAAATTTCATTCTGATTATTGGTTTCTTATTATGCTTTTAAAATAATTTTTATTGTTTTAAAAGACTGAAATGTGAAATTGATTTTCCAATGAATAGAAAAATACCTCGTAGTTACATGAAATCTAGGTACAACTGCCTATGAGATATTTTGTGTGTTTATACATAGAAAACACATTAATATGATCTGTGGTGCGGTTGAAATTACATGGTAATTAGTTTCAAAATTTACAAAATCCTTAAAAAACGTGTGTTAGGGGGTCAATGATATGAAAAAAACTTCCAATTTCCCTGAAATATGATATAAATGACAATAGTTTTATTTTTTAATGTTAGGAAACAACGACATGTAATTTCCTATTTGGGTTTTCCTTGTATTCTTGTAAATGTGTTCTTAGTGATTTAAAACACTAAAACATGCACGTAATAGTCAAAACCATGGATAAAAACCTCATATTTATGGTAAATATTGGTAAAAATAATATTGAGTTATTTTTTAAGCGTACACATAGACAACACATCAAACGTACATGCGGGGTTGTGATAATGACTAGGAAAACAGTTTTTAAAGGTACTAAACCTGTTAAAAACATGTTTTGGGGGACAAATCTATGAAAATGATGTCGTATTTCCTTGAAATTCCTGTTAAGTTAATGCAGATTAATTAATGAAATGTATGAATTAAGGACACATTATTCTGAATTATAGTATTCCATGGATGTCGGTAAACATTTTTTTAGTATTTTAAAACACTAAAATGTATGTGTAATGTTAAAAAAACAAATAAAAACCCTCATATTGACATGAAATCCTGGAAATGTACATTTTCATTATTGTTGATGTGTATAAATAGACAACATTCCAATCTGATAGGCAGTGTAGTTTGAATGATTCAGTAAACAGCTTTTAAAACTATTAATACGTTAAAAAACATCTATCGTGGTTCAAAACTATGAAAATGATGTTTTATTTCCATTAAATCAGAGTTAAATAACCTGATATATATTTTGGAGTTATTAAAACTATGGACAAATCAATGTTATTTTTAGTATTCCTAGATGACCATAAATGTTTTTTAGTGTTTTAAAACACTAAAAAATTTGTGTAATGGTAAAAACCATAGAAAAGGCCTCGGTTTGACATGAAATAATGGTATATGCAACATTGAAATAATTTTGGAAATTTATAGTAAAAAACAATCAATATGATGTGTTTTTTGGTCAAAATGACTCAGTATATAGTTTTTAAAGGTACCAAATCCTTAAAAACATGGGTCGAAGGGAAAAAACTATTAAAAAGACATCAAATTTTCATGAAATTATAGGAAAATGATTGTGAATTTGTTTTGAATTGTAGCAATGGACATACCATGGTTCTGTGTAACAGATCTCTTATGATTCCCATAAACACAATTTTGTGTTTTAAAACACTAAAAGGTTAATGTATCAATAAAAAACGTAGAAAAAACCTATTATTGATATGAAATCATGGTAAAATAACTTTTGAAATTTTTTTGGTGTGGACTTAGAAAAGATGTCAATATAACTTATAATGTTGTTGGAATGAATCAACAAATAGTTTTAAAAGGTTCTAAATATTTTTAACATGTGTATTGATGTGTACAAAAATAGAAAATGATGTTGGATTTCAGTAATATAAGAGGAAACTATTGGGGATTTATTTTTGAAATATAGGAATAGAAGGTCCGTCGTTCCATGTAACAGTTATCCTGAGATGACCATAAATGTGTTCTAAGTGTTTTAAAACAATTTACATGTGTGTAATGGTCAAAAACTTAGAAAATGGACTAATATTTATATGAAATCTTTTTAAAACCACCTTTGAGGTATTTCTAAAGTGTACAAATAGACAACACGTAAATATAATGTGTGGTGTAGTCGAAATTACTCAGTAAAAAATTATTAAAGGTATCAATGTGTTTAAAAGCATGTGTTAGGGGTTCAAAACCAATAAAATGATGTCATATTTCCATGAAATCAGGGTAAAACGAATATAGATTAATTTTTGATTTATTGAAACTGATTACATGTCATTCCGAGTTATAGTTTTTCCAGGATCCCATAAACACATTTTTAGTGTTTTAATACACTAAAACATGCATATACAAGTCAAATACATTTAAAATGTCCTTATATTGATTTTGAATGAGGGTAAATTTTTTATTTTAGATATTTTTGAAATTTTTACATAAAAAACACATGAATTTGGCATGTGGTGTGGTCATAATTTCTTAGAAAATAGTTTTGGAAGGTAGAAAAGCCTTTAAAAATGTGTTTCGGGGAGTAAAAACCAATAAAAAACATTGAATATTCCATCAAATCGTAGGAAAATGATTTTATATTTATATTTTATATATAGGAATTAGCATCACATAATTCTTAGTTTCTATTCTCCCGAGATTCTCACGAACTCATTTTTAATGTTTTAAAACACTAAAAGAAGAATTAAACTATCAAAATCTTATAAAAATACCTCATATTTATGTGAATCATTGAAAACCAACTTTAAAGTTACTTTTTAAATATTTTATATTCTATTTTATCAAATTATTAAAAAACAATTTATAAAAATATCAAGAACACTGCACACCAATTTAAAAATTTATTAGAAAGATATATATATATATTCGTTTTAAATTTAATGTGTTTAATCAAATCCTAAATAGGTTTGTTTGTGTTTTAAAGGTTTTTTTCATGAAATATTATTTTTTATTCTGGAATTTTTTCTATTTTATTAAAAAAAATAACAAATTTAATGTGCAACAATATGAATATAATTTGGGTCTTTTCATTTTCACATTTATTTTCATAAATGTTTTGATTTTTATTATAGGTGAAAAATAGTATCTCCAGGTAGGAGTTTGATCATTAAGATTCCCAAAAATATTCCAATTTTATTCTTGATTGTTCTTTTTTTCCATGATATATATAAATTTTTTCAGTGATTCTAGTGTACTTGTGATTTATTATGTTTAGTTTTAATTTTTTTTTATTTTTTGTTAATGCTTATGAGATGATGTTGTCAGTTATAGTTGATGAGATGATGTGGAGGAATATGTATGTGTATGAGTTCATGGGGTGGACATTTTTTTATTATGGGTTATTTTTTGACATAATTTTTATGTACATATTGATGGATGAGGTATGGGTTTGCTGATGTCATTAGTTTACTAAGGTTATTTTAATGCCCTGACCCCAGTTCCCTATAGTCGGTGCATTATTTTAATACATTGGCATGATTAAAAGGAATCAAATCCCGAAGGACCAATCGGTTTAGCAATTCTGGAAAATAGATTACATACATGAATGGTACATTACACTTTATATCATACAAAACAACATAAATAATCCATAATTAACGCCATTATATCCTTGCCCTAACCCTACATATCAATCACAATACACTTCATGGAATCCCAGGAAAAATATAACATGGAAAGGGTGAGCTCAGATGCTCAGTAAGGATAACAATATAGCGGAAACATTTATAAATAAGAACATTTAATGCAATGTATAACTAAAACAAAATCCTTTTAAACTTGAACTTCAGCATAATATGGAAAAAATAAAATTAATTAATGCCATTTACTTATTCACAAGGTTATTATACTACTTGAATAATCACATGCAATATCACTAACCACTTTCATAATGATGGAATGCATAATGCCAGACTATTATAACCACATAGTCAAGGCCTTGTCCCAAGACTACAAATAAGATTTTATCATTACTTGTGCCAAGACACTAGTCTATCTCATGAGAACTATCGATGCATCTAGGTGCTATAGCGGGCTCCACCCGTCTCTTACTATGTCCAATTCATTCCTCATATGAAAAGGTTTAAACATAACATAAAAATTCGTATTAAAAATAGAATATGAAATGTCAATACTTTATCCCTAAACCATGAATGGTATAAAAATAATGCATCCATAGTCAAACATATCTCAAAACCTTCAATACAATATGGAATATTTGTATCATAATAAATCATCTTCAAACAAGTTTAAAATCCATCAAAGGATGTTGACATAGATGAAAATGATTTGTAAAAATCTATGAGAGAAATATCCATTTTTCATGAAAACATTTAAAAGTCAACCAATTTGGAAAGTAAGACATTTAAATACATTTTGGAATCAAATTTTCATATACCACTTTGAAACTTTTTAATGTAATTAACATTTTAAAAACATTCATGTACATATAAATAAATCCTTAAAAACCATTTTGAAGAAATGAACATTAATGAGAATGATTTAAAAGAATAAATATTTAAAACATTTGAAATGATGCTTTGGTAAAAAATTACAATAAAAGAATCCATTTGAAAGATCCTTCATGAAACATGGACAGGGATAATAAATATGTCCCATTAGATACTTACGTAAAAACAACATTTGATAATAAAGAGATTTTGAAATTAACCCTTACCAATTTGGTATCTTACAAAACATACACCCCATGAAAGAGGTATCATAAAATGAATATGTAAACACACATATATTAACGTGTATTATACAAATATTCTAATTATGGGTAGTACATGCACCACACAAAAGGTAAGAGTGGAAATATGACACGAATCTCATGGGAATAAGGAGTGAGATGAAAACCCCTTACGTTGCACTTTCCTTTAGTCGAGGGTATGTTTAACCTCCTTTATGAAGACCGTATTATGTTATTAAATTATACCAGAACCATATTAATTTTTATGATATCATACATTATTTATTTATGACTTTATACTAACCATTTAATAATAATTTTCATGTTAAATTAACATTTCGGGTAATAATCGCTTTCTTTATCATATGTATTTTAACTTGTTACTCTTGATTGTATCACATAGATCATGATTTAAATATTTCCAGAATATAAAACATGATTTATATGTCATATATATTTAAAATATTAATATGCATAATATACATATATATGAAATGGAAAACACCGTTTATGGAGATGGTATTCCTTGCGTACGCATAAACACTGTTTCTGTTTTCATAACTTACTGAATGGAACTAAGTGAATAAAATATATGTAAGTACACACACACACACACAGACACACACATATATATATATATCTAGTATAATTATTATTTCATATATTACAAACATATTAGTAATATATGTTTTTATATTTGTCGATGAATGGAGATAGTGGAAATGAATCGCATCACGTCGTGGAGACGGTAATTCGTACATATGCATGAGAGACAATATCATTTCCTTAAAGGTGTGGAATTGGTTGGTATATTAATTTTATAGAGACATTAGTATGTTATTTTCAGTATTTATATACATATTACTCATCCTTATATCCATCCAAATAAATTAGTGTTGAATAAAAAATTACACCACAGCGTGGAGACAGTAAGTCGTACGTACGCACGCATGGTGACATTATCATTAATAAGATGGGTATAATAATGATTATAATTGTGAAATATTTATAATAACATAACAGAATATATAATATACTGGATTTATTATTTTATAATGGAAATAACAAAAAAGTGTAAGTGGAAGAATAAGAGAACTTGAAAGAGGGTGGTGAAATCATTACCACTTCTTCGGGTTCTTCCTTTTGATTTGATCAAAAGGGCTCCTTAGGATGGCTTTCTGATCAAAATAAGGCTTATATGTTGAAGTTAGGGAATCCTGGAGGATATTTGGATAGGGTTTGGCTGATCCAAATAGCTTCGGAGGTGTGATTTTGAGAGAAGGGGAAGTGCCCTTTTATAAGAGGGGTGAGGGTCACTTTAGGAAAAGATTAAAGTATTAATTTATTATACAATCATATTCAGTTTATAATGGTTAAAAATGAATTTATTTATATCCTTAGTTTGTTATGGGTTGAACCCCTCTCAACCAATAGGTTTTAGACAATTTTATGTTACCATTTTAACCTTATCATTTAGATTTAACTCTTAGTTAAATAGTTTAACTTTTACCATGTCTCCTTGTATTCTTACTATATATGGTTAATAAACTTACTATCAACTATCAAGAGAACCTCAAGTTTCTCATTAATGACATATATAATATTATTTAAGCCCTTTGTCTGAACCTTACAATTTTAGGAATATTATATCAACCAATAATATAATATTTGTTTTAAATATTAATTTATGTCAATTTTGACACTATTTGGTATTTTGTTTTTGTGAAAGTCATCACAACTTTATTACTTCAAAAAATATGGATTTAACCAACCCTAAAATGTCATAGTCACCTAGATAATTGTTGTATGTCATAAAAACTTTGAAATTGTATTTATTTTAATATTTATAATACCATTTATTTGATTCTTTCATTAATAAGGTAATTACTACATCATCATTGTGTTATAAATAAAATTTATTATTTAATGTATAAAAATTATAAATAAAATACCATGATATAGGAAATATATTTATCTTTCTAATTAATATTTATAGTCGAATATATCTTATCTATGACCCTATATTAAAAATTGTTTATTTAATAAACATTGAATTTAACAATTTTAACTCTTCTTTAAATTAAATAATAATATCTATCCTAATCTAATCCAACTAAATATAAAGGGTCATATTTTATTTATATGGTTTTTTTGGTCGAATTACACTGATCCAATATAATTAATACATGTGTTAGGGTAATAATAATATCATTTTTACCCTTAATTCCCCTATTTACTTTTAACCATGGTAAATAAAAATAAAAAGTAATTATTCCCCAAAAATTATTTTTATCTTACTGAACCACATTTTACTCATTAATATTAACCATGTCTCTAGGATTTTTGGAATTCAACTCACATAAGTTGTAAAAATAAGTTTTATGTGAATTTACAAATTCTCCTAGGAGGTGGGTAAAAGACGGTGAAAAGTTCAATAAAATTTTTATATATCTAAATTTATTATAAACTAACACCAATGAATTACATTGAACATATATAGGTATTATTTATCTATTTTGATCTAAAATAAATTTAAATAAAACAAGTAATTATTTAAATAAAAAATCAGTTTTAAACATTAACTTAGTGTATTTCACTATTCATCAAAAATAAAAAGTTTTCATAAAAATACCAAAACTTTACCCTAAGATAATTTTGATATTACAAATTCAATAATGTAGTCTATTTTACCAAATTAAAAACATTTATGTTTCATTTATTAATTTAAAATTAATTCCCGATGTCAATACCAAAAGGCGTATTTTTTAGAAATAATAACTACCACAATTTTGACACTTGTTTATGTCCAATTTCAAAGTGAAATTACTTACAAGGACCATAATTGGATTAAATGGTAAAAATATAATCTATTTATACTTACAACGCGTTAAAATGTATAATTTAACACTGTAAATATTTTGATTAAAAAGGCTGTTTTTAGTTAAAATATAATATTTTTCACTATTCACCCAAATAAAAAGTTAACAGGAAAACAACAAAACATTATTGAAACTAAATTCTTATGTCTGATTCAAATGAAGATGTTTATTTTTTCAAATTTAATATATAAAAGTTTCAAATAATGGATTTAATAAGGCTTTCAAATTAAAAGGCAGTAAAATTGCATTTTTTTTAAAATACTTCTTTTATCTGAAAAAAATGTATTTGTTCTTACATTATGTCTAACAAAATCATAATATGGATTCTAAAACAATAAGGATTATATAAAGTTAATATTTTAGTTAATACTATTCATAACTGCTTTTGAACAACTAGTTTGGTAAGTCATGGTGCTCTAGAACTCAGTGTTGTGTGTAGTGCAAGTTATTGAATTATTTTGAAGAAATAACGTACTATGAAATCTTAGGGTGTTACATTCTTCCCTCCTTCAATAAATTGTGTCATATCAATTTGAAATTATTTTTCGAAAATAAAAGGTTTAAAATTGAAAATACCTTTGCGAAAACCCACATTGGAAATTAGGTTAATAAAATTTAGTCTTAATAAGCGAAAAATGGAATTGAAAGTTTCACCACCAAATTCTGATCTAGATTAGAAGAACATTGGTGGCAATTAGAGACATATAATTGGAGTAAAACATACATATTTATAGTTAGTGATAGAGGTCATCAATCACAAACAAGTGTAAAATTTAGGGCCTTAAATTCATCAATCAATGATGATTTAAAATACCATCGGTTAAAAAAACATATGGTATTGGGATAACAAATTTTGGTTTTAATATCCCTTCACTAAAGTTTAAGAATTAATTTCTTCATAGAATAAGAGAAGAATAAAAATATATACTTGACAAAAAGAGTCTAATCCTTTAACTAATTTCTAACACAACCACATCTTTCACTCTAAAATATAATAGAACATAAAAATAATATTCCATTTATCCTATTTGTATAGGGTTCAAAAAAATGAATTTATAATTCATCTACAAGATTTTTCTTAAAAAAAGACTACATTATTAATTCCAGGATATCACGTGGGCTAGTGGTAGGTGATACACCCTTGTCTCCCTTCAGTTGCGGGTTCTAGTATCGCAGACTTGCCGAATGCGATAGGTTTCCACCTGACCACAGGGCTGTCCTTTTATGGAAAATCAAAAATAATATCAAACTATAATTATCCAAAATACTTCTGTCCAAACTCACAGACCAAATTTTATAAGGAAGTTAAACACAATGAAGATCTTTTTTTCAGCGTAATAACATGTGAACACCTTCATCATATATTATTTTAAAAGACTGCAACATCCTGACATTCCATAAAACATTATTGATTACATTAATGATCCCTTATTCCTTATAGAATAATGGACATACTCCTTATATCCAAAAATATTGTAAACTCTAACAATGATTGAATATACAAATCATTAATCAGTTTCAATATAGTCAAGAATATCCAATATAATTTATCCAAATCAATCATGTATTATTCCAAAATCACTACCTCGATATGAGAACCATATTATGGATTATCTTTCTCTCAACCATATATTTTCCAATTATTTAACCTGCTATTGAGTCACCATTCTTGGTTCCACACAATATCAAGTCCTTAATGAAATAGTAATGCAGTAAAATCTTTAGATGCTCCATAATTATTATAACCAGTACATTTTTGATACAACACTCAAATGACATAATTCTCTAATAACAACATAAGAACTCTAATCATTCCTCCTCATCTATGGTAGTTATCATAACATGATTATTATCCAATAGCATCATTTGGGTCATTCTCTGATGATTTGGTCATTGGTTCGCGTAGTGTCTCAACTCCTTGCAGATGAATCATTGTACATTTGAAACCTTTTTCTTACCTTTACTGTCACGTACATGATGTCCTTTTTCTCCACACTAATAAAAAACTCACAGTCCCATCAGAAAATTTCTAGGTTGTTTCGTACAACATTTATCACATATGGGAAAATACTTTTTTCCCTCTTCCCTTTATCCATATTTCTCTCTTCCATCGTTTTCTTCACTTTCTTCCCTTCAAAGCCGTACGACTCAGAGAATTATTTACTTATATAATTAACACATGATACAATTTCTTCATATGTTGAGAATACATGGGAGACAACTTCCTTTATAAATGTTGGATTAATACCGTGAAATATATTATCCTTCTTACACTTTGGATCATATGTATTTATTGAGTTCACATTTCTTCTACTGGGTGCCATTTCTATACAATGGAATAAACTAGCTCAGTTTATGAATTTCAATGAATAATTCCTAACTTGTAAAATACCTAACGTAGATTGAACAGTTTATGGATATAATCCATAAACATAAAAATGTTTTATTTGGGTAAGTATATACTTATAAACCATTCATAATTGTTTGTAATGAAATTGAGAATTATCCTAAGCATATCTTCTGGGAGTGTCGTAACCAAGAGTGATGCAGGGCTCGTTGTCGTGCACCAGTTCCCGTTTGATTCTAGCTCAAAGTGGTGTTTTTGGGTTTTACCCCTAGGTACATCTGTGCCAGAGCTGCCTATACCTTCTCGTATATAGATAGGGATTTATTTCTTTGAAAAATCACAAAATCTCTAAAATACAAAAATTCTAAGATGTACTTCTATACTAATCGTCAAATTCTATCTTAAGGTAATGTTCTCCAATCAGAGTTTATCTAAATCTAGTTTCCAAGGTTATTTCAAAACATCCTATGATACCAATTGTAATGCCCCGACCCCAGTTACCTAGATTCGGTGCATAATTTTAATACATTGGCATGATTACAAGGAATCAAGTCCCAAAGGACTGATTGGTTTATAAAATATTGGAAAATAGATTACATACATAAATGGTACATTACACTTTATATCATAAAAAACAACATAAATAATCCTTTATAAACACCATCATTCCCTTGTCTTAACCCTCTATATCAATCACAATACACTTCTTGGAATCCTAGGAAAAATATAACATATAAATGGATGAGCTTAGATGCTCAGTAAGGATAAAAATACAGCAGAAACGTTCATAAATAAGAATAAACATTTAAGTCAATGTATAACTAAAAAAAGCCTTTTAAACAAGAACATCAGTATAATATGGAAAAAATAAAATGAATTAATTACATTTACATATTCACATGGATATTCTACTAGTCGAATAATCATATGAAATATCACTAACCACTTTCAAAATGATGGAATTCTTAATTCCAGACTATCATAACCATATATTCAAGGCCTTATGCCAATACTAAAAATAATATTTTATCAAGGCCTTGTGCGAAGACACTAGTTTTTCGCATGAGACCTACCAATGAATCAAGGAGCTATAGCAGACTCCACCCGTCACTTACTATGTCCAATGCATTCCTCTTATGAAAATTTCTAAACACAACATAAACATTTGTATTAATACTATCATATGAAATGTCAATACACTATCCCCAAACCATGAATGGTATAAAAATAACACATCCATAGTCAAACAAATCACAAAACCTTCAATACAATATGGAATATTTGTATCATAATAAATCATCTTCAAACAAGTTTAAAATCCAACAAAGGATGTTGACATAGAAGAAAATTAATTGTAAAACTCTTTGAAGGAAATATCCATTTTTCATGAAAACATTTAAAATTCACACAATTTAAAAAGGAATACATTCAAAGACATTTTTTAATCAATGTCTCCCATACCACTTTGAATCTTTTGAACAGAATTAACATTTTAAAAACATTAATGTCCATATAAATAAATTCTTAAAAACCATTTTGAAGACATGAACATTAATGATAAAGATTTACAAGAAAAAATATTTAAAACATTTGAAATGATGTATTTTAAAAAAAAATCCTTAAAATAATCCATTTGAAAACTCTTTCATGAAACATGGACATGGATAATAATTATGTCACATTAGATACGTACGTAAAAACAGCCTCGGATAATTAGGAGATTGTGAAATTAACCCTTACCAATTTGGTAACTTACAAAACATACACCACATTAAAGAGGTATCATATAATGAATATGTAAATACACATAAATTAATGTGTATTACACACAGAATACAATTATGGTCAGTACATACACCATACAAAACGTAATAGTTTCAATATGGTACGAATCTCATGGGAATATGGAGTGAGATGAAAACCCCTTACCTTGCACTTTCCTTTGTTTAGGGTATGTTTAACCTCATGTATGAAGACTGTAGTATGTTATAAAATTATACCAGAACAATATTTATATTTATGATATCATACATTATTCATTTATGACATTATACTTCCCATTTAATAATAATTTCCATGCTAAATTAACATTTCAAGTAATAATCGCTTTCTTTATTGTACATGTTTTAATTTGTTACTCTTGATTGTATCACATAGATCTTGATTTAAATAATTCCAGAATATAAAACATTATTTATATATCATATATATTTAGAATATTAATATGTATAATAGACATATATATGAAATGTAAAACACCGTTTATGGAAATGGTAGTCTGTACGTACGCATAAACGTTGTTTCTGCTTTCAAAACGTAGTGAACGGAACTAAGTGAATATAATATATGTAAGTACTCACACACACACACACAGATATATATATATATATATCCCTAGTAGAATTATTATTTCATATATTAGAAACATATTAGTAATATATATTTTTATAATTGTCGATGAATGGTTATCGTGGAAATGAATCTCATCGTGTCGTGGAGACGGTAATCCGTACGTACGCACGAGCGACAATATCATTTACTTAAATATGTGGAATTGGATGGTATATTAATTTTACAGAGATATAAGTATGTTATTTTCATTATTTATATAAATATTACTCATCCTTATATTCATCCAAAAAACTTAGTGTTGAATACAAAATTACACCACAGTGTGGAGACGGTAACCCGTACGTACGCATGCATGGTGACTTTATCATTCCTAATAAGGGTAGAATAATGAATATAGTTGTACCATATTTTTAATTACATCACAGTATATAGAAGATACTTTATTTATTATTTTATAATGGAAACATAAAAAAAATAATAAGTGGAAGAATAAGAGAACTTGAAAGAGGTTGGTGAAATCATTACCTCTTCTTCGGGTACTTTCTTTTTATTTGTTCAAAATGGCTCCATAGGTTGTATTTCTGATCAAACTAAGGCATCTAGTTTCAATTGAGGGATGTTGGGAGGATATTTGGGTAGGGTTTGGCCGAGCCAAATGGCTTTGGATGTGTGATTGTGAGATAAGGGGAAGTTCCCTTTTATAAGAGCGGTGATGGTCACTTTAGGAAAAGATTATAGTATTAATTTATTATACAATAATATTCGGTTTATAATGTTTACAAATGAATTCCTTTACATCCATATGTGGTTATGGGTCGAAATCCTCTCATCCAATAGGGTTTAGACAAGTTTAGCTTACCATTTAAACCTTATCATTTAGATTTATCTCTTAGTAAAATAGTTTATCTTTTACCATGTCTTCATGTATTCTTACTATATATGGTTAATAAATATACTATAAACTTACAAGAGAATATAAATTGGATCATTAATGACATATATAATATTATTTAAGCCATTTGGCCGAACCTTCCATTTTTTAAGAATATTATATCAACCAATAATATAGTATTTGTTTTAAATATTATTTTATGTCAATTTTGACACTATTTGTTTTTTGTATTTTTGAAGTCATCAAAACTTTACTACTTCAAAAAGGATACATAGAATCAGCCCTAACATGTCATAGTCTCCTATAAAATTCGTGTATGTCATAAAAACATTGAAATGAAATTTATTTTAATATTTATAATACCATCTATTTAATTCTTTCATTAATAAGGTAATTATTGCATCATCATTGTGTCAAAAATAAATTTAATTATTTAATGTCTAAAAATTATAAATAAAATACCATGATGTATGAAATATTTTTTTCTTTCTAATAAATATTTATAGTAGAATATATGTTATCTTTAACCCTATATTAAAAATGGTTTAGTTAATAATCATTGAATTTAACACTTTTAACTCTTCTTTAAATTAAATAATAATAAATGTCCTAATCTATTACAAGTGGACCTAAAGGGTCATATTTTATTTATAAGTTTGTTTTTTGTCGAATTACACTTATCCAATATAATTAAGACATGTGTTAGGGTAATAATTATATCATTTTTACCCTTAATTTCCCTATTTACTTTTAACCGTGGTAAATAAAAGTAAAAAGATACTATTCACCAAATATTATTTTTATCTTATGGAACCAAATTTTAATCCTTTATATTAACCGCGTCTCTCTGATTTTCAAAATTCAACTCACAAAAGTGGTAAAATTAAGTATTATGTGAATTTACAAATTCTCCTAGGAGGTGGGTAAAAGACGGTGAAAAGTTCAATAAAATTTTTATATATCTAAATTTATTATAAACTGACTCCTATGAATTACATTAAACATATATAGGTATTATGTAACTATTTTGACCTAAAATAAATTTAAATAAAATAAATAATTATTTAAATAAAAAATTGGTTTTAAACTATAACTCTGTGTTTTTTACTATTCATAAAAATATAAAAGTTTTCAGAAAAATACCAAAAATTTACCCTAAGATAATTTTGATATTAAAAATTAAATAATGAAGTCTATTTTACCAAATTGAAAACATATAAGCTGCATTTATTAATTTAAAATTAATTCTTGCTGTCAAAACCAAAAGGAGTATGTTTATGAAATAATAACTATCAGAAGTTTGACACCTTTTATGTCCAATTTCAAAGTGAAATTACTTACAACGACCATCATTGGATTAAATGGTAAAAATATAATATATTTAAACTTCCAAACCATTAAATTGTATAATTTAACACTATAAATTATATTGATTGAAAAAAAAATTCAGTTAAAATATAGTATTCTTCACTATTCACCCAAATATAAAAGTTATCAGAAAAACACCAAAACTTTATTGAAACAAAATAATTATGTCCCGATTCTAAAGAAGAAGTTTATTTTGTTAAATTGAATATATAAATGTTTGAAATATTGGATTTAAAAAGGATTCCCCATTAAAAGGCGGTAAAATTTCATTTTTTTAAAATACTTCTTTTATTTGAAAAAATGTATTTGTTCTTACATTATGTCTAAGAAACTCATAATATGGATTCTAAAATTATAACTATAATATATAGTTAAAAATTCAGTTAATACTACTCATAACTTCTTTTGAACGGCTAGTTTGGTAAGTCACGGTGCTCTAGAACTCAGTGTTGGCTGTATTGCACGTTGTTGAATTACATTGAAAAAATACCGTATTATGAAATATTGGGGTGTTACTTTATTGTGACTAACGTTATATTGAATGTGGATGTATGTGTATATAAATATGGATACATGATGCATGATTCATGTATGATGGGTTTACTCTAAATTTATTATTTAGTTTATTACATTTCAGAGTTTATATATTAACATTTTTTTAGTATATATTTTGAAATAAAAATTAAATTTTATGAGAAATATTAAAAGGTAGTTTTTATGAACCACTTCTAAATAAGTAAATGAAAAAATTAATTTGATATGGTTACATTTAACCACCACTAAAAATAAATGCACCACATATATTATCAGTAGTTATATTATTTTATATATTTTATTTTCATGTTAATTTTATTTAAAAACTGCCACTAAATAAAATCGAAATTTTCAGTAAATGCTCAAAAACTACTCATAATGAAACCTCTTCTAAAAGAACAAAATCCCCACTAAATGACTTATGACCATGAAATACATGGCAGTTTTAGTGACTTCTACTAAACAGTTTAGGGGTGTTTTTTCTGCCTCTAGTAGAAAAAATGGTTGTTAATTCTAAAATTTTTGTATTGTAATCATTCTCTATCAATTGGATCTAGTGAATGTGGGAGTTCATTGGATTTTATCCCCTAGAACCAATTAATTTATACATAGATTACATTTATATTAAAATAATCTAATTTTAATTTAAATATCTTATCACATATTGATTGTTCTTCCACATAACATTGATGTGATAATGCCATAGTTTATTTATCTCATTGATATGGTCATTCCAGTTCCCTGCTATGATGAGAACCATAATATCCTATGACAATATCTCTTAAATATAGTTCTATAGTCAAATAGCGTACTATGGTAATTCAAATAGTATATAGGTTGTCGGGTGAGAGTACTCATAAGAGGATGAGGCTCCATCCCATGAAATTGACATTTGGTAATCTCTAAGATGAGAGATTAAGAGGATACAACCACCTGTAAGAATTACTCTCTTTTTTGTATCATTGGATATTCATATATATGAGAATGTGTAGTAGTCCCTATATTTTAAGAATACTGTTACAAAATCCATGTTATTCCATACACACAAAGATATATTTCATAAACCATGATGATAATAGTTTATAAAGATGTTTAAGATATTGGGTGCAATACAATTGACATATTGTTAGTTAATATGTCGATAAAGTATATGTCTCATCTATATTAATGGATGTTTATATCTCATCCATGTGGTTGAAATATAATTTTCTCATTAAATTTCATGGGCATGGTGAAAATTAGTTTATTTCATAAAGTCAAATAATGATGTAATAGCACATAGGTTGAGGACATGGATGTTAATCGTTCTTGATGATATATTTTGATAAATGGATTATATTACAAAGTGAGTGTTTGTATTTGGTTGTCATCATTTCAAAATTATGTTTATTTTTTTATGTTCCCTGACCAATTTCTAGACAATAATCTTGGACATTATGAAAACCACCTAATAACAACAAGAAGAATTCCTATAGGGTCACACATTAATTGTTTCTATTGATCTTGATTCCAATCTATTTTAATTTTATTAATTGAATGAATATTATTCTCAAGACCAAATAATAATTTTATTCACATTTCACTAATCACATTAATTAATTAAATATTTATTCACATGATTTTTTTTAAAACATATTTATTTAATTTATCGAATATTTAAAAATATTTATGTACATGTCTATGAAAAAATAATTATTTAAGAGAATAAAATTCATTATTTTGGTATTCAATAAATTTCAAGGAGTTCAAATGGACATAGACCACATCTAGTGAGGAATATTTTTTTCAATGAAATAAATAATATTCATCATTTACTATGTAATATCACACCGTAAAATAATAAACATATTATTACTATTATTATTATTATTATTATTATTATCTTACGGAATGGGGTTTTATGAATGTTATTATATTATTTCTGGGTTAGTACACAATTAAATAATATTTTAACCTAAAATCTAACTCTATAAATATACTAATATTTCTATTTTGTAAAGAAAATCTTGTTATAGAAATGTTTTATGTATAATGAATTCTCTATTGAATTTATTTTTATCTCTCCCTATCAATAATGAGAAACATAATAGATATTCCTTCAATATTGAAGGATGATTGATCAAAATTAATGATGAAAAATTACTGATTCTCCATGATTTCACCCAATAATCAATAGGTGTTTTTCAAATATTAAAGGATCATATGTGGATCACCAAAAGTGTGATTCTTCCATTGGATACTCAAATCAGAATAATGGAAATCTGAAAAGGGTCATTGGAAATATCAACAACGTCATTAAAGAAAGGATCTTCATACAAGGTATCTATTTTCATGAAATATAAATAATTTAATTGTAAATTTAATATGAATGATCCTAACCTAGGGTATTAGGTAACTAAATAATAAAATAAATTTTAATATATATCCGACCACCGCAAGCTACTTCTATGCTTGGATCCTGGAAATATATCATTTGTTTTGTTAATTATTGTACCTTGTAATGTAATTTTTATCTATTAAAAATTTGGGATAAGATAAATAATGATCCCTATGATAAAGTGTATTAGCTAAAACGGATTGAGTATATCTTTTAGTTTTTTTGGTGATTTTGTATTTTATTAAGGAGAAATGTGTCGTCTTCAAACATGAAGGGCCTAGTTGTAGGTGGGGGATGCTATTATTCTTGAACATATGAATTAGGGATAGGATGAAAAATAATTAGAACTGTTTTCATGTTCAATCATACCCTATGTCAATTGTATTGGCCAAACCATGTAGTTCCTCAATCATTCCCAACGTGAATGGATAGTGGCAAAGTATATCGATCTTTTTAATGAACTTGCTCAGTATTCACCTAAGATGGTGTCAAATGATAATTCAGAGCCATGGAATTTTTTGATTATTCTTGTATCAGATATCTCATAATATGACTCCATGATAAAGCTTACCTCGTATACCGATGTTCTGTATAGAGCTTTAAATGGAGATCATGAATTGACAGGAAAGTTAGGGATAACCTAAGTTCCTCCTACTCCAAGTGGTAGTTCATGTTGTATATTTATGGAAAGGATGAAATGGAATGGATATCCTAGTGGAAAATTAAGTGGTGTTTCTTGGAAGTCGACTACCTCCAAATATTCTATTTTTTTAGTTATGTCCCACTGACTTTTTTCAAGTTTAAAAAAGTCAGGCACTTAAAGCGTACTTGTTTGGAGACACCAAAGATCATTATCTCTTACAAACATCAACCCAATTGTTTATTTTATAACTTATTACTTCAATTTCTTATAGTATTTTATACCCATCAGTACTAATAGGATCTATGAAGCAATCATATACTTGAAGGACAAGGAGGTTTTATCTAGAGGCATTAGGAATGAAGCTTCTTCTCAAAGTGGAAAAGTCTTCAGTGAGAACCAATCTGGGTCATACTTCAGCTAGAGGTCCCATTTCATTGATTCATATTAAGTGACTAATTTTTTATATTATTCCCTCTCATTATTTTGTATTCTCTGATATTTTCTACCTGTTAAATCATCATATGGATTATATGCCTTATTTTATGAAAATGGTAATGCCTTCCAAGATGAAAAGAGTGTAGGGCCTATGTTCCCCTCTTTTGCATTCTCTTTATCAAAGACATTTCTCATCTAAGAATATTTAGTAATTGATATTAATCCTAAGGGTTTCAGTCTGAACATGCACTCATTTATTTCTCATGAATCTATAGTCAAAGGTTCTCATTGGAAGGTGACTATTACCTACCGTGATGGGGTGTTTCATGTTATTCTTCGAGAATGAGACATGAGGGATAACCATGTTAGACCACCCCTTTTGAATTTAAATAATAGTTTATCTTTGGGTGATATTGAAATAGAGTGGTAATCCTCATTTATTGTTGGTTCTATATTTTTTCATGTTTTTGTAAGTATTTCCTTCAATATTTTCTAGTTTTACCCTAGTGATGGAGGTAGAGTTTTCTATAAACATTGTACTAGGTACCCAACCTATTTTTATTCCCTCCAACCTTATAGAACCATCTAAAATACATTAATTAATTATATGGTTTTATGAATTGATTTAAAAAGGATTCATTCATCCCATCATGTCACCTTTGGCAATGATAGTGCTTTTCACTAAGAAACCCAATGGAACCCTTTACTTATGTGTTGATTATTATAATCTAAATAGGATTATAATGAAGAAAAAGTATATGTTTCCATGTATATAATTTTATTATTAATTTATAGAGGTTAATTTCTTCTTTAAAAATTTATCTTCGGTTTGGTTATCAATATATTAGTATTATGAAGTCTTTTATCTGAAAGACTGGCTTCAAGGGAATGTATATACACTATTAGTATCTTGTTATTCCCTTTGGTCTAACCAGTTATCCCACTAGTTTTATAGCATCGATGATTAGTATTTTCCACTAATACCATGATTCTTTAATTGTGGTATTAATTTATAAAATCATAGTTTACAATAAACCATGGATTACATGTGTTTCATTTGAGAGTTGTTATGGGAATCATGACCATCTTCATGTTAATATTTCTAAATACAATTTGTCGATTTTGGAGCTAACTTTTTTTGTGAACATTGTTTTCAAATAGGGTATCTCAGTTGATATTGAGTTGGTGGAAACAATTATATTATGGTATGAATCACATAATGACTTTTAGAATTAGCGATTATTGGGTTTATTTGGGTATTACCTCTAGTTTTTGAAATACTTCCCAAATTTGGATACTCTATAAATTGCACTAACTCAGAATAGACATAAGGTCTTATGGGATTCTATGTATTGGAATTCCTTTTATGATTTAAAGTTGTATTTTACTTCATCTCGAGTTTTGAAACACATAGAGTCTAACTAGGTCTTTGTGGCCATTTGGGATGCATCAGGATTAGGTTCAATATTCATTCTCATGTAGGTTGAACACATAGTGGGTTAGGATTCTTATCATCAATGAAAAAATTAAAACAAATGTTTCTCACATGATTATGAACATAAATTTGTGATATATTATTTTAATATTTGGTGGAATAACCTTTTCAGAGAATTATTTACCATTTACTCCAATCACAAAGGATTTATTCATATCTTCTCACAAAATATATGCTCTTGGTAAAATTAAATAGGTGGAGTACCTAATATCCTTTTACATAGACATTTCCCGCACTCCTGGAAAGGGGAATATTATTTATGATGCTATGAGAATGAAAATTGTATCCCAATATATGAAAAAAAATTCATAGGAGTGGATTTTAATGTCACGCTTAGCTCCCTAGAAGTTAAGAGTTTATAATAATGGGATTAAGGTTGTTTTGATAAGTGTATAGTTTAAATATTATCTTCTCATTATTATTCTATAGTTATAATATCTTTATGTGGAGTTCTGTCGAATTTAAGATTCTTTATATGTTTGGGATACCATTAGAAAATGGTCTCTATCATTTGATGGTATCCTTCACTTCATAAATTTTTATAAATCTAAATTTCTACCGGTGAAGGTTGTGTAGGGAGATTATCATCATTCATAGTGGGAGGTATACCCTAGAATAATGAATATTTTTTAGGATATATGGTGTCGAAAAAATTGTCAAGGTATAAAATATGGAATTTCTGATCATTGATTCCCATTGTTATACATGTTAAAATACAAAGGATAAGAATAAGAAGCCTTCAGGTCTATTAAAACCCCGTCATTTTCCATCATGTATGTGGCATGAGCAATCTAAATAATTTTTTACTAAGTTTTAATATACATAATGGGGAAAGAGTTTAATTTGGGTCTTGATTGTCCAATTGAAAAAAAAAATTCTCACTTTATCTGTATTCGAGATATGGCTGAATTTGATGAATTGAGTGATATGTATGCACATATATCATCATATTTAATGGATTATTATATTACATAGTTTCTGATAAGGATGCCTGATGTACATTTCATTTTTATAGAGGTATCTTGGATGTGATGGGATCCTTAGTAAATTGAAGCATGAAATACCATCACCGAACTCATCTTCCATGGGGATGAGGTATATGGATTCTATAGGGTATGCTTCATGATTGTGTCTCTATATTGTTAGGATAATGGGATTTCTATTAGGGGATGGGTGATTTTTCCTATAATAAAAAATATTAGTCATCCATATTAATTGAACCCCTTGTTTCCTTTTATGTTTAACCTTCTAAATCTCTTATTCGTTGGTCAAAAATTGGTGATGCATCCCTAGAGGGGACTAGTTTTTTCCAATAGGTGTTTGTAAAAATTTTGATGATTTGAAAGAGTTTTTTTAGAGAATGGATATAATATAAGTCGTAGTTTGATTATCATTGGTTCCATTTAGATTTCTCATTCTGTGACCTTTTTTTTATAATCTCATCTCATTTGGATCACCAGTGTCTTGGATGGTAGGGGAAGTTAGCCCAAAGATATGTGGGACCGTTTTAGATCATTGATAAAATTGGGACTATGTATTTCTATTTCAATTTTCTACCTCGTATTACTTCAATCCATGAACATTTTTATATTTCATGAATAAAAAAATATTTATCACAATTGTCACGTGTCTTGATGTGGGATGAACTTGATGTGAAACCATATATGTCATTGATGCAGAATATGATTCCTATTGATGATACTTAGATGAAGGTTCATGGAAGGTTTATACAATTAGTTCAGGTTTTGTGCTAGTATGGTTTGGATTCTCATGATTCATTGGACCATGAGGCATTTATGAGTGATAAGTGTCCACACTACTTTATGGAATAGTCTTATTGACATGCTTTCTATGGGGTAGGAAAAATTTATTGTGGTGAGAATTGTAACATCCTAAAAATAGATTTCATATATTAATATTCTGTTGAATTGGATCTTTTATATTTTCATGTTTATATCATTTTTTTCATTTAATTGTTAATGATTTACTCTTGGTTTCAAAATTTATAGGGTTCAATAGTTAATTTTGTTTCTTATTTGAAAGTCTCGGAAATAGATGAGGATTTTATATTGGGAGTTGACTTAGTTATATATCTATAAAAGCTACAAGAGATCCACTGTCTAGATAGGAAGGGCCACTATCTATCCTATAAAAATATGGAACTATAAAATTAGAATAATAATTACACCAGACAAAGAGTGGATATCTAGTAAAATAGATTTCCTAGATGAACTCCAAATTCTAGTCGGTGGGTTTCCGTTGTTACAGTACTTCTTCCTAGTTCCACAAACTAGCCATTGGAATACAAAGGAAAATATGTAATGTTGATATGGGTTACTTTGGGATGGGAATAATAATTATTTTTTTGGTTTTTATCTTTCCAATGATTCTTATTCACTGTGGGTTGTGAAATTTTGGGTTATTATGGTATTTAGTTTTAATTTATAAGGATTTTGTTTCAATAATTCTTCCTTAATAATTTTTTTCTTGGAATCTCAATTAGTGGATTCCATGTTGGGTGATTATTTATCTTTTTTGAGGTTCGTGGTTTCATAAGGAAATTCAATTAATTTTGAAATATTTGATGTTGATCTATTTTGGAATAGATTTCCAATTGATTTCCAAATAATGATTTGAGTCATTTGATATATTATTTGGAACTAAATAAACTATGTGATGATATCCATTGGATAATGTACTTTGAAATAAAGTGTCGATTTCTAGAAAATGATATGGAATTAAAATGATGTATTTGATGATTGTTTTTCATGATGCTTTTATAACAAAAAAATTCCTGAAATTTATTATTATTTTAATTGAATTGAATAGATTTGAAGGGCCTAATATTTTTATGAAAACCATTTGATGTTAGTTTTTGAAATGAAATATCATGTTTTGAAACATGAACTTGGGGTTGATTGAAATTATTTGAACATTATTGAAATGAATGTTATACCAAATATTGTTGATTTCATTAAATCACATGGGATCTAATTTATTTATGTGGGAATAATAAACTCCAGACATAAATTTTGTAAACATAAAAATGAATTAATTATGAAAATGAAGAGTAAACATATTATGGGAAGGGTTTTCATTCTATTTGTGGTTCTTTTATAACCCCTAGGATTGCGGATCTAGGGAATTTGTGCTCAACAAGAGCCATATATCACTATTATGTGATAGAATATCTATACTAATCATAAATTATAACTCTTAAACATGGTGATATGGTTTTTAATGATTTATACATGCTAGTTTTTAATATAAGTACTCATTTAGTCTTATTTTGATAGAAATGATTATTCACGGATGTTTCAAAATATACTCTTATATAAGCTTATTATGAATGAAATACACTTTTGTTCCAGTTTTATACAATCAAATGAAATGTTATGAAAATATGGTTTTGATAAGAACTATTAAAAGTATTATTCCACATTTTACATAAACATTATTGTATTTGATTTATTTGATATGGACTAGATATCGAATACTTGGTGAGATCCAAATAGGGTTTGTTTCTCATGCCCTATCATTGACCTTGCCCATTTATATGATTTTGTAGAGAATGTTGAAGAAATGGTAATGAACTTATTAATGATGGTGGTGTTCTTAATTAGTGGGACTTTAGAGTTTGTGGTGGTCAGTCTAATTGTGATCCATTAGTTATAGGGAGGACTTATGTTGAAGTCTATATGGTTTATAAAAATAATTTGGTTGAAATTCCTTTTTTGGGACTTATATCTTTTTAATTTTTTTAATTTTCTCTTATAGAGTTATTAGAATATTGATTTTTTGTTGATTCATATACAATAATTTGGATTAATGAGATATTTTTATGGTGAGACCATTACATTTTGATTATATTTGATGCTCTGGTTCTAGTCTCCTTCCCATGGGGATCATGAATTCCCTTTGATCAATGTTTGGATTGATTCGGGTGTCATATAGGTTGGTTATATATGTTAGTTCATGACACATATGGTGAACTTCTATAGAATTAGCTATTACCACATCCATATACCTTGTCAAACTAGAATCACCACTATCCAAAATCATCGTTCGACCATCTGTTGAGCCTTGACCACCCTAGGTAATGGTAGCACCAAAAATATACTAGATAGGGGGTTTCAAAATGGGAAAAACAGTGGTTGAAAAGCTCATGATTTTAATCTAGAAAAATCAGTCCGTGTACATCTCTTTTTGGAATATTTAGAGGGTCAATATTATCTATAAATATCAGGAGACCTTCAAATGTTCATGAGGATTCTAGAAATGCAATAGAACCTATTTTAATATGAGAAGTTAACCATAATTTAATGACATTGTAACCATGTATAAGTATCATAACTGAACTAAATTATCCACCTTTATTAATAGAAACATTTGGGGTTATTTATATAGATATATTTTCTACTAGAGGAACTATCTCATCATCATTGATATGTACTACATCTCTAAAATCTTTCTTAGTATTCATAGGATTGGATCCAGATCCCATGATGGAGGAGAAATTTATATTCTATAATCAATAAATATGATTTTATATATGTTAAAACAATTAGAGATGGTTTTTTAGAACTAATTGTGATGAAAGTCATGTTTGGACATTAAATTTGGTATCTATTGACATCAACATTTAGATGGAGGAAGACTACTCTACACATTCTCAAATATTGGTATCAGAAGAGATTAGTGATAATTGTCTCCCACTAAATCATCATTCATGGATATATGGATCATGCATAACTCCCCTTACAATGAAGGAGATGATCAATCCACTCTAATGAGGATACCAGTGGTACTATACCTTGGTGATTTCAGTAGAAGCACTTTTATTTCCACCGTCTAAAAATTTTGTTAATATATTTAGTCCTAAACTGTTTCTCATTTACTTAAATATTATTATTAGAACTCTATTATATAACATACATACTCATGTTTGATAAATTCATCTCATTCTTCAGAAGATTGGTCGACCACCCCTTATGGGGTGCCTCACTGCATCATTTCCCCTAACCTTTTCAAGATATGTATTTGAATTTTGGTGGCATATATGAGAATTTTTAGCTCCAAAATTCAATTTTCTATTTCTAAAAGACTGGTATACAAATAGGATTCTAGGTATGACCATATATCCCTGAGTTGGAAATATGCACACCGAGATAGATAATCTTCCACAAATCACTGACAATAGAGGACCCATTTTTTCACAATTGGGTCGACTCAGGTAATACATATTCTAAGGACTCCTCTATTAGGTAAAAAGAGTAATGTGGTTCACTCAACATCACCAGTTTTCTGGGCCTTCTCACTCCTATTAGATTCTAAATAAATTGGAATTTTTCTCATCCTAGTGATTAAAATGGGAATTTCATATCCCGATTCTAGTTTATATAGTCTTTTCCACTCTAGTTCACCATGTATCAAATATTCAGCGCCATTTTTATTATTCTGTTACATAATCATATTCAATCATTGGTTGATACATTTTGCATCATTTTCCCCATCCTGGAATCATAATGAAAATAAATCAATGGTTACATTCCTGAACATACCTTGGGGTGTGAATATATCCTAGAATTTTCTAATCCATCGGTTAACCTTATTTTACCACATAGTTTTAGAAACATCATCATCTCTGGAGATACATATTGATTTATTATTTCAAATATTGGTTATACTACCAATCGATTATTATATTATTGAATGTCTATTGTAAAGAATATAATATGTTATTTAAGGAACCTAAATTGCCCACAAACCTGTAAGGCACATAATCCACATAAATGATATTTCAAAATAACTATTTTTCTAAAATTTAGTCTCTATAATCCATTTTATATGACCTTGGATCATATTTAATAATATCATTATCATAATATTTCCTAGTGGGTGATCACTATTTGGGAAGAGTTAAAACTCTAAAGATAAATATAAAATCATTAGAGTTTATCCATACGTTAAATACAATGGCCAAATTTTAGAGATAGGTAAAATGAAATGGTCTAATCTGTGTCTACTAATACCATCTTCACTATAAAAATACACCAAATTATACTGTTATTAATCTCTATAGTACCTGCAATGTCCTCAAGATATGAAAATGGGTTTTTTCTACATATCCATGTATTAAAAACTGGTGGATATTTTCCAAAATAAGTATATCTAGTCACACATACTCCCATTTAGATAACATAGTATCCATAAAAATTATCATGGCCTAACTCTATTGTTAAAATCATGAACTGGATGTAAATAAGTTTTTAATAATATTTATATAAATCTAGTTAGTTAGGTTCTTGTAGGGATTTCAAGATTGAGAGTAAAACCCCATTCTTAATCTTTCCAATATTATAGTATTTCCAAATAAATTCCCATGAATGAAATTTTTTCCATTTTGGAACATCGCATTAGGTTTTCACATCTAAGTCATTTACCCAGTGTCCTTAAAAAGTCATTCTTCCATGCTTCAGAGTGGATGTTTGCTCATGGGAGAGATTCTTTCCCCATGACCTTCAAATATATCATTCATATATTAGGGGATATGGTTTGAATTCATTATAATCCCACACCCCATGGATTTTTGGAGCATTAATCCTTCTCTTTTAAAATATTAATCACATTTATTCATTTATGTCATGAACATAATTCATGTCACCCTGTGGGTATTTTGAGCATCAAACCATGTCCCATACCCCGTTTCATAATCAATCACATATATCATTTATATCACATTTGACAATGTTGACCTAAATTTAAAATCTGATCAACATTTAACATCATGGTATACAATTAGAATTTACCACTAAAAAACATGGTTCTTCACTTTTAGTATATGGAATATTTTTAAAAATTTACCATTAAACCATTTATCAAAAGTTATTCATATAATATAATAACACTACAAGTTTAAGCAAACAAAATAGTCAATATTAATTATCAAAATTTCTATTACCCATGAATTAACCAATTACACAATCCATTTAATTGAATATTTTCATTACCCCATTAATCAATCCATTCCATAATCGAATCATTCCATTAATTAATTAACAAATTAATTATTCCAATTCAAGATATCATTTCCATGCATGTAAATTACTAATTGACAACACCATATAATTAATATAATCAAGATTATGATATTTTTAATTTAGACCACCAACCATAAAAATTTTAATGAATGATTTCCCAATAACAACCTTCAATTGATGTAAGATGATCAAATCAATAATATCAGAATAAATATAAACTAAATCATATGATCAAGATCAAACCCGAAACTAAAAACTTTCAAATGGTTCCACCACTTCATCAGAATACGAAGTAAATGAAGGGATCCAAATAAACAAGTCTTTCATGTTATCAAACAACAAAATGTAACTTATGAAGATGAATAAATCACTCCAAAACCACTGAATGACACTCTAGGATTGAGCGGAAAAAGATGCATTAAGGATATAAACCAAAATGAACACCAGGGCACCTTTTAATTTTTTTCTCATTGAATTATACTATGTTTAATTCCATTACACATTTTTTAATTATTTTTAAGGATTTACATAAATAAACACATCATCTTAGGTGATTTCATCCTGATTGAAAATTTACACATCATGTAACCCATTTACGTGGCATGTAAATTTTTTGCAGACTGTTTTACAGAAAAAAATATACTTAAAATATATAACCACATCCAGTCCATCAAAACCAAAAAAATCCTCAATAACTCTAGAAATAAAATAAAATCTCAAAAGTTTCATACCTGAAAAAATAATGGGATCTTACATGGAATCCCTAATGTTAATGATTGTTATCCGTATGTATGCCACATTTATGAGAATATACTCTATTCGTGTTTCACCTATGTGACTCACTAACGTGGAAAAACACATTTACCCATTTTTCTGATATTACATATTAATAAGACCCTTTTTCCTCTAAATTTCACCCCTTAGAATATGAAGATATGATCTGAATCAACTCCCACCCAAGTATCTTACCCAATTCTTCAAATCCCTTTGGTATATTTTTCAAGACAAGACTGAAGGTAATTAACCAAATGAGAGGGTGTAAAAGTTTCAAAAATACCTAAAACACCACAAAACCTTTATAAGGAATTACTCACTCCCTAGTATGATAAAAATACGGCGAAATTCCATGATCCAATCATAGATCAATGTGACACTATTTCAAAGGGAGTTATTTAGTACCTCTATAATTCGGTATAAGATTCTCTATACTTCTATCACATAGAGAATCACTTCTCCAAAGCCTCGATATAGTGATTCATTTATTACTTCGCCTTAGAATAACATGGGATGATTCATCATCACATCACCCTATCATCAGTTGGATAAATCCCTAATAACCTCATCCTATCATAACAGAGGTGGAGCCCTCAACATTTAAAAATGTCATAACTTGGGTGAATCCTTCATCACTTCACCCTTGCATCACTTGAGTGTATCCCAGATCACATCACCCTATCATCACATGGGAGAATCCTTATTACTCACCATAGTATTTTTTTAGTGGGGTCTTCTCCAATCCTTATAGAATTTAAACCATCCTTTTTTATCTTATATCAAAGAATCATTGACACCATGGAATTAATGTTATAGCACTTCTTCACCCAAATTTTCCATTTGGACCTAAAACTATCAAGGCCTCATCAATAAACATTGGGCTTATAAAACCAAGAATTTAACAAAAATATAAATCCCATTGATCATGAATTCCGTTCAGTAAAAGAGATTTTAGGATATTATCCCTGATAGGTGGAATCCTTAAAGAATATACTATCATGAATTCCTTTGATAATAGGGATCCCTATTTGGAATGCACCAGAGCGGTCTCTCCTAACATGATGTTATATTTTATCTCCATCTCCCAGTTCAGGTTATATAGATAATCCCTCTTTAAGGATGCCCCTAGTATCTATTCATGTATTTCATACTCCTCTATCCTCAATATTTCATACCACATCCTATCAATGAAATTTTAAGGAAGACATAAGAATGGGGTTTCTCATTGAACAAGAAACCCAAAAGGCTACCTTGATTATTTAATCCATCATGGGTAATCAACACATTATTGAGATTTAACAGGCCATGGGAACCCTAAGTGTGTAATCCATATTAAAACCTATAGTCACACTCTTGTTAAATGAACTTGACCATTCAATTTTTATTGTTTCTCACTTGAAGAATCACCCACCTGATCTTAAAGATATGGGTTAATCATTCTATTGACATCAATAAAATCTCTCCTATGTAATCCCTCAAGTCATAAGACAACAAATTTTTTTAAAGGTATCATATCCATCCTTACATCCCCATTTACTCCCACATCCATCCCATGGTAGGGAGTAAATTCAGTTTTGGAATCCTATTTAGGTGTTTGTACCACCTATATTTGATCATACAATGTGCTTCATCTACTATCATATCTTACTTCTCAAAACGATTATAAATCACACGGGATTAGAGATCTGAGTTAACTTCACTAATAGCATAATTACATCTTCCAAAATGGGCCTCCTTCCTTGATGAATTTCCCAATGAACATATCTTCTCCTTCTTAAGGGACAATATTCCTGATGAGACATTCCTTAGATGGGTTATATTCCTAATGAAGCTTTCACAGACAATCCCAAATTTGTAATCCCCACTCAATTATTAGTTTTCAAATATTTTGTAACATAAAAAATCCCATGTAATGAGTTTAACTTATTTGGACCTCATCTTAGATTCATGACATTATACTACATTACAATTTCCTTTTCGGACAACATTAAACAACTTGGATCAGTCTTTTCACACAATCTTAAAATATATTGTTAAAAATACATGGTATTTGATTCACGTTTTGAGGGGATATATAGAATGCCTCTCAAAGGATCAAACCCAACAAAAAAAATATTTTATCTACCTCCACCAGGTTCATATTCCCTATGTTTCATCCCTTCATTGGTCCATATTCTAAATAATATCTAATCTCATTTTGGAAGAAAATATTTCTTCTAGGTGAAAAAAGTATCTACCTCATAAGTTCCTTATTAACAACGAGATTTCACTTTCCCTTGTAGGTATATCTTCATTTCTAAAACAACTCATCTAATGAAATGTATACTCATGTAAAAGTCCCACGGGAACCATTACTACGAATATTTCATCTAGTCTTCATTACTATATGACATTAAACTACATGGATAGATCCTTATCACATGACCTCAAAAGTTATATAATTATCCATTAAATAGCACTAAATTACATGGGTCGTAATCCCTTTCAGAAATACACATTATAATCCCCATTTATGAACATTATTCAAACACCACAAACATACACCACCATCTTGGGTGTCAATAAAATCCAGAGTGGCCAATTATGTATATTTAAACCATACTAACCAATAAACCACCTCCAAAAGGTAAAAAAACCTAAATATTCATAACCTATGACACATATAGATGGTTTCATTAATTAATAACCTCTTATACCTAAATATTCATACATTTATGGGACACCTATGATAAATAAAAATATTAATATTGACATATTCAATTAAATTATTTATAACATGGTGTAACCAGTCTCATACTGGGACATTGGAATGATTCATGAACATTAAATAATCCTATAAGATAGTCCTAGATGAAGTACTAATTACCCTTAATAGGGTGTAATGATTTTGAGCTTTAATCCACACAACCAATGTGAGTTATTATGAATAATTTGAAAAAAAAACCAGTGATAACCAACCTCTGATAAAATATTATCATGGTAATAGCTCTGTATTGGATTTTGTAGTCATTGTGTGTTTCTATTTCTATAAACAAATCATGTTGGAAATAATTCAAAATATGAATAGAAACTTTTTATATATATTTTGTAGTCACACTCATCCCTTCACAATCAATTTTTGGGATACCAAATTTTTAGTCCAGACACCATCTATAAACAAAATAAAAAATATCAAGGGAACCAACTAACATAAAAAAAAATATAATAACCAGAAAACAAATTTATTCCTTCCATAAATAGTAATCATTAAATTATAAATAAAATAACTGGGTTTTATAAAGTGGTTCCAATGAAAACAATATCACTAGAACATCAATCTCAGGATAAAAAAATAAAAAAAAATTAATGATGCCCAACCATATAAAATAATAGAGATCATATCTCTATAATACTACCCCATATCATCTGACCAATCCTTATTGGAGCTTTACCAAACATGGATCTTGAAACCTAGAGATGGTGGTTATTTATTACCATGGTACCAAATACATAAAACTATAATACACTTGTACTAGTTATTTATTAGTATCAAGAGACTAGAAATATACAAGACAATTACATTATATTTTAAAAAATGAAGTATATATTAACCATATATAAAAAATTATTATTCCTACATTATTGTCACATCCTAACTACAATCCCTGATACAGATATGAAATGTCTTATGGCCACAATCATGCCTTTTTGTACAATAGAGGCTACCAAGTTGCAGAAGGGTTTTGAGTAGAGTCATGGGGAGACTATATCCTCTATTAGAATAAAAAATTTAGATAAATAACCAAACATGTAACAATATAAAACCGATTATGTATAATAATATCAAGATATCTATATAAATGAGATACAATAGTATAATGATTCAATAGTTATACAAATACAATAGTTGATCACCCATTGGTTTGATAACAAATACAAAAAAATAATGGTATAAAAGAACAAGTGGTATCTATAACTCTAAGAATCACCTCATCCCAAACTCTAAACTCATAGAAATATGTCCTGCTAGAAGATCAACCTATGCCTCATCCAAACATGTACCTATAACATGTAATGGATTCTTGGGAATATAAGTTTCATGGAAACCCAAAAAGGGGGGATTATAACTAAGAAGGAAACTATGAAAACAGTTCCATACATGACTAGTAAATTTCTTTTAAATGTATGGGATAATAATATCTAATAATAAAGTAAAAAAATACAATTCATAACCACAAGTACATAACATATAATAACTAATCCATATTTAGTAAATATCACCAATGTGTCAAGTGGAAGTGTTCTCAACAAGCCACTAAGAATAGTGGATGTACATAACATGGCTCCATGCCAAATAAAAAAAGTAATCTGAAACCTAACACATCCTATCAATGGTATAGCATAATAAGACAAAGGATGAAAAATATAGATCAATCATCACTACATGTCATGAAATATCATAATCATTTCAATCCCAATGCAAGAAATATCAAACATAGGTTAAGTTCTACAAATTGGCACAGCATGTGATCAACCATCAATCCTAAGTCTCATAGGATACATGTGTATTCCTTGTGAATAGAAATAGTTCTCATGAGCAACAAACACAAACTATGTGATCAAGACTCAAACATATCCTATTTAATGAAAACATATAGTCAATATATATCCAATAAATTCTTGACTATCGGGGTCTTGGAAATGAGGAAACACACAAGGTCTAACATTTCCATTAGAACCTTGAAAGTATATTATGAATATTCATTTAATTGGTTTAGATAGGTAAGTAATTAACTTATTAATCAAGGAACCACTTATAGAATTTTTATTCACTGAAGCAATAGAAATATCAAAATGGATGTTCATTTATTTTTTCCAAGTGTAACATGAAGATCATATTTTTCCACCAACAGTAGAATTCTTTTATAACATAATATATTAAACTAAGAATTGACCTTGAGATCATGTATTCAGAAACAGCTACCTCAAATGGAGATAATACGAATACATGTAAATCCAAGTTACTTTGTCCAGTTATTCCAATTCGATTCATCCTATATGAATAACCATAGGATTATAATTAATTCCATAGGATTCCAAATAATTAATTATAATTAATTAAATGATTATAGTTAAAATCAACAATTGAGAGTGAACGTATAAAATGTTGAAGTACATACAAAATGTCACCAATTAGCTAGAATCATGACCTACCACCCTTGGATGGTATTTCATGTTCATCTAACATCAATCTAAGTCAAAACCCTATCACACGATCACAAAAAAACCCCAAATTTAATATAATTAAATTAAAAACTCTAGAAGAAACCAACAAAGAAACATACATTAACCACGATATCCCCAACAAAGTTCAAGCAACACCCAAAACACTCCTAATTCTAATATAGGAAAAATCCTCAAATAAATCTCATTTTTAAATGTCCAATTAAACTCAAATGATGAACATTTTAGAAATAATCATCAAGGTATATATCATCATCAAACCACCAATAAACGGAATGTGTTCATCAACATGGAACACCCTCTTTCTATTTTGATCCAAAGTCTGGTCATCCATGGACAAGTCCTTCAACAATGATGGAATTTTAATCTGATTCCATTAATTGGAATAAATATACAATCAATAGATGACTTATATTTCAAATAGGATTTAAAACATCTTGGGATTTCAATGTCAGAGACATACAATGAGGAATCCATCACAATAAACCACACTATAATTGGTGAAGAAATGATATTGAATGATCTCCTGAAATAAAAAACTCTCCATTAATCTCCCATTATCATAAGGGATTTTGTAGAATGGGTTATGGGGGTTTTGGGATGATTATATAACTTTTGATCTCCCATAAAACTACCTAGGAGAAGTTTATGGTGTGAAAACATGTTTCATATTGTTATAATTTTGGACAAAAAATCAATGGGAGTTGTCCAGGAGGGTTTATGGAGTGACACATGGTGTCATGATATAAATCCTTCCTACATCACATAGTTGCTACAGGAACGCCTCCTGATACCCCTGAAGTCACATTTGAACCACCCAAAATATCAATCTTTCTTTAAAAGGTGAATTGTATGTATTCAATCCCATGAATTATAGACCTGATATAAAGTTAAAAAAGAACCATACACTAAATGGAAACATTCAATTTTTATTGGGAATTTCCATTTCGTAATGACAGGGGGTCATTACAATCTCCCCCGAATATTGATTCTCCTACAAGAGAAGTTGTGTTAGTACATAAACCATTTCATACATAAGGATTTCTCTACATTCCAACCCAAAATGAAAAATCACCTCCCCAAGTATATTCTCATACTCAAAGGTCCATCACAATCCCTTTGTGAAACTCTTGTGTTGAAAACTAGAAGTTAATCAAAATGATCGATTCCTACAATAACACCATTAATTTTCACAGTATACCAGTTTACTTTGGTATTCCATTGAATGATGTTTTATCCATTATTGAAATATATGGTTCTTCCACCATAACACTCAAAAATATAAGTCTAATCCCCAATCTATAGTACTCCCCACTATACGAATCACCAAAAAAAACACAAAAATAATGGTCATCCAACCCACTAACCATCTTCCACATGAGATTATTGACATGGATCCCCTATTACTATCTCCAACCTCAAAAAGTAACACCAATTTCACTTCCTCTTACAAACTTAAACCAATATTATTGGTCACACAATTGATTCATCCTTTACTGAAATCAACTTCCCTGACCTAGAATATTCCAATAATAACCCAAAACAAAGTTCATTGTTCACCCCATGCACCACTAAACCACATTCCAAGGCTTTATATGAAATTATTCCCCCAAAGGTACCATTAAAACTTTTAATCAAAAGGTTCACCACCTAAAACATGCAATGAAACAGGGTTTCACCCTAACACATATCATAAAATTTTAATCATAGGATTCACTCACTAATCCAAGAGGTGAAATTTTATTTTACTCTTAAAACATACTAACCCAAACAATGGTTAAAATTCATTACAAAAATATCATTTCTTATTATAAACCAAGTTAATGAGTCTCACTTATCTACATAACTTATAGTAGGCCATCATTTCCTAAAAGGTCCTAGCTGATTCTAACCACTATAGTAAATCTTAAATTAATTATATGGAAATGGTTTCAACCCACCACATCCTAGTTCATGAGGCACCACCATTTGATACTCTTCTACCTGACTACAATTAAATGTACGTGGCTTAAATAACAGAAACTGTATAAATACCACATTTATTAAGATTTCATCCTTTGAGGAATTATCTAATCAGTATTTAATCCTAACTATAGTATGAACAAACATTAAAAGAGTCTCCCCCGTAGTTTTTTCACCAACTGCTTGCACCATCCACCAGGATCTCAACCTTGTATCAACACACCAATTACTTGACTCTATCTCATCACGCACCATATTTCCATGGATTCTAAATCTGATATCTATTCCTTATATAGTTCTACATTTGAATAAAACATTTTAAAATAAACATGCATCCATACTCTCTAAGGTCTGTATCCCAAGAATATTATAGAGACCCATTGATTTTCCAACACTCGTTAATTCAAATATAATGTCCCTATCCAAAGGTGATTGTATTTATCATGTGACTTAGTCGATATTCTTTAATATAGGAATGTACTTTTTATCACCTCATAGTGATTTAATAAGCTTACCATGCCCCAAACTAGTTAATCATTAAATGAAATGACATAATGTTACTATATTTTCACATTATATTTTTCAAGAAAGCACTAAGTATTTCAAACACATGGATTACTCAAAAAAAATTCAATTTTATTCAATGATCATTTCTTGATTTGTGAAACATTTCCTTGCAGACTACGAATCGTCTATGACTCATGACCTTGATGGTACAATTCCCTTGTACAACTATATATTTTGATCCACAACATCTCTAATAGATAAAAACATATGATGACTATATAATAATCCCCCAGTTTATTTTTTATGTCGTCTTCATCCTTAGAGAATTTTACACACACAAAATATATTACATCTGAAAATTGTATGCCTCATGGAAATCATGATCGGTGGTATTTTCAAAGGTGAACCTTAACGAAATTCAATAGTGAACTACCACTAATAACTTATAAAATTTCATCAATAAAACTTTTATTATTATCAATTTTCACCTCACTTCACCATTTCACTGACATAACTATTTTCACATGTGACGACCACATGAAAACTCACTCATTAATGAACTCTAATAGGGAAATTAAACATTACTCATTAATCTAAAATAAGTAATTCTTTCATGATTCATTGACCATAAATCTTGGCTCAATCACCTTTAACTATCCAAGTCACATGTTTCTAGCACTAGCCAGCCTGATCACTCCTTGTGATCCTTTTTTAAATGGATACTTCATTCTACTAAGATTCATTGCACATCACCTGAGTCTGGGTGTCAATTCAATACATTTATCATCGAAAAACACTCTAATACTTATAAATCCATCCACCTTGGATAATCACTCAGAAATCATTGAGATTTTCTTTCCAAACTAATCATGTCCTCAATGAAACAAGTGTTCGCGAATTATAAAACCCTACCCTATATCATGAGTACTAACACTCAAATATTTTCATGTTATATGTTTGAAAAAAAACCTTAAAGAACGTTATTTAAAACATTTATTGGTTACTTACATGAATATGTAATTATCATCAATGAAAATAACCCCTAAGAAATTGACCTAGACTATCCCTTTATAAGGAAATATCACTCTGTTACCATCAAGTAGCACAATATACTAGCTCACATATAACACGAGTATGATTTTAAGGACGCAAGGTCTTACACCAAAAAACAATTCAATTTTATACTAGGTTTCACAAGCCATGTAACTTTTTTTAGGTGTGTCCTGGAAGACATAATATGATGGATTAACTCTTAGACTAACCACATCGGGAGTCAATGATTCCCATTTTGATTAATTAGAATTTCAGTAGGTGTCATATTGATCAATCTAAATATTCTATCACTGAAACCATAAATAATTTGATTTATCAAAATGATTATCGTAAAATTTTCTTTCTAAGGTATTTAGCACTTTTATATGACCTCATAAGTGATTTTGTGTCCATAATGAAAATAAATATGGCATCGTCGACACCATATACGTCACCAATATTAACATTTTGATCATCACTGCCATCACCCAAGACCACCACACCAAATTCTCACATGACATGCTATCATAATTACACGTGCATTAGATTAGAGTTTATGGATTTTCACCATGAACTCGTATGTGCAACCACCATACAATTTTTTGACTTTGCAAAGTTGAATCCAACATTTTCAGTATGATCAAGAACATGTAGCATGTATGTCATGTGAAACCTCTGTGCCTAATATAATTAAATTCACACCTTTTTCCAATGTTTTTAGGATTCTAATATATATGAAATCACTAACTTTAAAAATCCTTTTTTATCACATGAGGTGAAATCATATATGACAATAACAACATAAACTAATAAAATCAATCATATAACTTGGAAACCCGTGGTTCCCTCAGAAATGGAGTTCATGACACACCTATCTGCGTTTAATCACATGATCTAACACATTAATATGTAACCATTATACCAACTCCAAAAAATAGGGAAACATGGTAGCCTCCTCTAGTACCATTTTGTACCAATCTGAACCAATTCACTAGGTCTGAGTTAGAATTCCACATTTCCATGAGCATGCCTCCACATATGTGAGAGGGTAATGACTATCCGTAAGGGTATAACTAGAGTCATGGAGAGATTATATCATCCATCATAGTTTAAAATAACATATAAATAGCCTATCATATAATAATATAAAATAGAGTAAATTAAAGAATTAAACTACATATATATAAATGTTATGAACTAGTATATAGAACCAAATTCATACAAATATAATATTTGATCTCTCACTGGGAAATCACATATACAAACAATAAGGGTATAAAAGTATAAGTAAGCTATACAACTATAAACCTTACATCATCCAAATATCTACACTTGTGGTGATATACCCTGATAGAAGATCAAACCCAGGCCTCATCCCAACCTATAACTTCAACAATTGTAGTTTGATCATGTTATCAAGTTCTATTTACACACGATAAAGCTGTTACTAAATTTTACTAGTTCACCAAATACATAGTTCCATACATTACTAGTAAATATAGTGTACATTAATGTGTTAAGAACAACTAAGATGGATGTAAACAGACAATTCATAGAATCACAAACATAGCATGTAATCACTAATGCACAAGTAACCAGTATCACCCATGTATCTTTTTTACACTCAACAAGATTCTAAAATTCATGAACATACATAATTCATATCCATTCCAAAAATAAACCATAATCATATTCATGACACATCCCCCTTGATGGGATAGTCTAAAAACATGAGTTTGATGTCACTCTTTAATGGATATCCCAACATTTTCCAACTAGTAATTTGACACATCACTTTTAGGGATATTTTTCTATGGTCTCAACCAATATTATAAACTACAATATAGTTGAATAACAAAAGTTGTTACGGGATAAAAATGATATGTCAAATATCACATCAAGTCAATATGTTTCATAAACATAATAGTCCACATGAGAGCAACAATAAGAATAGGTCAAGGGACACACACACACACACCATGTGTCCAATCGTAAAACATAGGTCTCATTGGAAATATGATCACACCAAGAGATCATGTATAGGTTTCATGAGCTACAAAATAACAACATGTGATCAATCATGAAACATTGTCTCAATATTTAAAATTGATAGGCAATAAATATACAGTCAATCATTGCCCATCGAAATCCATGAAATAAGATTGCACAGAACGTCCACTATTTCCCTTGTAACCAATTAAGATCATTATGTATATTCAACTAATTAGTAAATATAGGTAATTAATTATCTAATTAACCATGTACTTAGATCTCTCATTTTAATTGACTAGATCAATGAAAAAGTTCTTCTATGTACATATTGTTCTTTTCCATGTCTTACCTGAAACTCAATGTCAACTTCATAGAGTGGAACGACCACAAAACAAATTACATTAAACTAACCATTAATCAGGGGTTGAAGTACTAAAAACCCCCGACCTTAAATTTAGTAAAATACCATATATGAAAATCCCAACTAAATTTTATGAGTCATCCATGTGTATTAAAACTCTATAAATCTCCATGGGGTTTTAATTAATTTTAAAGAATTCTAAATTATTGATTATAACTAAATTATAATTAATTGACTAAATTATTGAAAAATCCAGAGTATATGGTGAAATTACCAGATTCTAAAGGTCATAACGGATGTCATCTGCTACTCAAAACCATGACCAACCATCCAAGGAAGGTTTATTGTGTTCATATAACACTAAGACATGTGAAATCACAATCATGAGACAAAAAAATATAATTAAATTAGAAACTCTACAATAAACCCAAAAATTGTTGTATTGTATCCATAAGGTCTTCAAATCGTGTTTGAATAACTCAAAACACACTCTTGATTCAAGGATCAGTGAAATCCCTTAATCAAGTCCATGGTCAAATGGCCAACTCAAATCAAAACAATAACTAATATAAATAATTATTAAGGTAAAAATCATTATCAAACACCCATCAAAAATATATATCCATCAACATGGGATATCCTCTCTCCATAATAATCCAAATTCTTATTCTCCACAAATAGTTCATTCATGATCTACTAGAATTTCCATCTTAGTTCTCAAATTGAAATCAATCCATGATCTACATATAAAAGATATTTCAAAGAGAATAGGAAACTTCTAGGGATCAAAAATTATAATTCATAACAACTGTAATCCATCACAATAAATGTCACATCAATTGGAGAATAAAAGAGACTAGAGGAGCTCTTAGGGGCCAAAACACTCAATTAATGTCCCAGTTCTCATGAAGGGTTGGGGGAATGGGTTATAAGGGTTCCGGAATAATCCTGTCACTTTTAAGCACACATAAAACTACCGAGGAGTTATTCATGATGTATAAACATGTTTCAAATCAATATAATTTAGGATGAATCATTAAAGGACGTTTTCCAAGATTGTTCATGGAGTGAAACATAGTGTCGCACCATTAATCCTTCTCATAACACCTATTTATTATATGAATACCTATTAATTCAGCTAAATTCACCCTTGAACCACTGAAAAAAGCAGTCCGTTCTTTAAAAAATCCATTATATATTGAAACCCAAGATTCTCATACTTAAATATTACATATTAGTAAATGAATATTCATTTCATAACAAAATAATCCACACAATAATCATTTAGTTCTAATTTATTTGGAAACATGGAAATATAAGCTACTAGTCCATAAGTGAGATTCATAGTCTCTGACTAAGTTCATCATAACTAGAACCCTTCTTATACATATCATACAGAATACCATTCTTTGTATCATAGGGAAAGGAAACATAATAATGGGTGATATTATATTCTCTATAAGTGTAAAGACCCGTAAAATTCAAGGGAAATTTTTTTCTAAATTTTCTTTGGAATTTTACAAGAATGCGGTTTCTGACGGCACCTGATTCCGAGGCCCGGTGTGCCCGGAATCAATTTCCGAAGTCTGGCTCGGGTATGTTCAGTGAACGAATGAGTGGGAATTTCTAACTTTTGAACCGGTACCCAGAATCGAATTCCGAGGGCACTGATAAACTCACAACGCCGGTAATCACTTAAGGGAACCTTTACCGTAGTTGCGTTTGTGCGGGAGAAGAAGTTAATTAATGGGGTTTAATTATAAAGTAAATAAAATTGTTGAATCAATGTTATTTCTTTTTCAAGTGGTTATTTATCTCCCATGGGAAGTTGGTGGTGGGGCCCACATCCACCCAACATCCCATTTGTGGATAATTGAAAGGGTGGGGTCCACACGAACCCACCCACCTTTTCAAATTCCTTAAACTCCCTAACCCCTCTTAACCCCTCACTTTCCTAACTCCCCATTAAATCACATTCTTTAATTTTTGACAACTTGTTATAATTAATTAAGTGAGTTACATAATTTCAAACTCATGAAATTCAAATGGTTAGGTTGTGTTAATAAAATAGAACATAGTCTTATTTTATTTTTGGTTAGAGTTTTCCAACCTTGAGAGGATTGGGGAAGCGGTCTTCTTCTTCTTCAACCTCGATGAAGAATGCGAAGAACACCGTTCTTCAAAAAAGAACACCTCCGACGAAGAACGCGACGTCTTCTTCCAAACGACGTTTTCTCTTCAGACGCACCTCGATGGCAACAGAATCAACGCTCTTCTTCCGCGACGCCGTATCCGCGACGCGACGTTCTTCATCCTTGTCGTCTCTTCTGTGACGGTTTTCCCGCGATGAAATCTCCGTCAACGACTTCGAATCCTCGCTATGCAACGTCAACGTTCATTTTCCACGACGCCTGACATCCGCGATGCTCGTCTTTCGCGGCTCGATTGACGTGCACCATTTCGGAACCGAGGTAGGGGTTTTATCTATTTAATTGTTCGTGAATACCAACTTGATGATGATCGAGGATTAAAACCTTTTGTTATCGAATAACGCGAGGGGGTCGGACCACACAAACACGGCTGACCCTCCTCTTTTTTTGTCATGTTGGTTTCTTGTGGTTGGTATGAGAAAGTGTGGTGTCGTCGCACCACGCGGTTTCATGCGGAAGATATGCGCGGCGCCGTCGTGCCGCGCCGTGGAAACAAATTCAAGAACGCGATGTCGTCGCGTCGCGTCGAAGGAAATCGAAGGCGCCGCGGCCGGAGCAGGGCCGCAGTGGAGGGCACGGTGCCATCGCACCGCACCGGACAATAAGGGTCGAGGCCGGTTCCAGGCCGCGGTGGAGCAAGGAGACCGGCGGCCGGACCGGGCCACCGGCGTCGGAGCCGGAAGGGGACCGGCCACCGCCGGTCCCGTTGAGAAGGAGCCGGCCGGCCAGGTCGGGCCGGCCGGAAGGGAAGGGGCTGGGGGAATTAAAATCCCCCGGCCGTTCAAACGGCCCCCCATTAATTCTGGGGGGGGCGGTTAAACAAGGCGGCAGGACCCCCCCCCCCCCCCTTCGCTGAACGGCTCGGCCAAAGGCCGAGCCAGACAGCGTGATGTCCCCAGCCGGACCGGCGCCCGGCCGGTCTGCCAGGCCGGGCCGCGTCGGGCCGGGCCGGGCCGCGCAAAGCCGGGCCAGGCCGTGCCGGGCTGGGCCGACCTGGACCGGGGCGGGTCGACCAGGTTCGGGCCAACCGGGTGGTCTCGGGCCGGGTCGGTCCGGGCCCGAAACCCCCGTTATCGGACTGTTTAAGTTCAAATTCCCATAACCCAGGCTACAAACCTCCAAACGATGCGCCGTCAGCGGAGATGAGATCCTTGGATCGAGACGGTCGTTTCGGTATATCGCACTCAAGGTTTCGAAATACTTTGAGTTCGGACGGGTTGGTTCGTTCACGAAACCAATCGGGCCCTCGGAGTGGAAATGCTCATATCTTGAGCTACGGACGTCCGATTGACGTGTCGTCAACATTGTTGAGTTCCTCTTAGTGTGACAGATCTTTTGGAATACTCCACCTGAGGTTTGGACATAGGTGGTGTATGATCGGGTTGGTTTTTCCTTAAAAACCAACCGGGCCCCTGGAACGAAAAAGCCTATAACTCTCAGACCGGGCATCCGATTGACGCGCCGTCTGCGACGTTGAGTTCCTATTGTCGATACAGAACTTTTGGATACATTAACTCTGGACTATGTGATAGTTGATGTATCAGCCTCTTGGCTCGTGGAGAGGACCCTCCCTAATGAGCTTGTTGTGTGCGGGAAACCTAGTGCTGGCTGCGACTGCTACTGTAACTGCGACGACGACTGTGCAGAGATCCTCAGTGGATTCAACGACGATGACTACAGCACTCAGCGATCCTATGTGGATCAGTGCTACCGATCCTGTGTGGGTCTGATCCTGTGTGGGTCAGCGCTCAGCGATTCTGTGTGAGCCAGCGCCTAAAGATCCTATGTGGGTCTGATCCTGTGTGGGTCTTTGCGGGGGTTAGTTTCCTACCGATCCTGTGTGGGTCTTTGCGGGGGTTAGTACCTATCGATCCTTTGTGGGTCCGACGACTTAGATGGATCAGTGATCATCTCTATCGTCTTTCGAAAAAGTATACCTGTGTGAGCTGAATCCTTTTTGCTTTCTTGTGGGGATTGTGTTGTGCTATCCTGTGTGGATTATGTTTTTCTTTATATGTGGAATACATTTACTTTCCAATGTGGACTGAGTTGTACTTGGGCTCGGAGGTTGGAGCGTATTGGAATTGATGACTTAGGTATATGTATGGGCATATACCTAAGCAGTGTCGGTTGTTACTTCATGATTGTATCTTTCCTTTATGGTTTATCCTTTGTGGATTTTGGGAGACCTTCGGGGGTCTCGGGGTCCCTACTGAGTAGCTTATACTCACCCCTGCACGGGCTATGCCCGCACTACGTTGTGTTGGTTGTAGACGACAGAAAGCGTTGATCGTGGTTGAGGCTGGCAGAGCAGGATGGTACCTGGAGGTGGACCACTGGGGGGGACGTACTTGGAGCAGACTGCGGGACCCGAGGAGCAGTGGGGCTATCTGTACCCACCCTTCAGGTGGGATTTCCAGTGGACAGCTCGGCGTAGTGGCTTTACTTTACAGTTGTTGTTTTCCCTTTCTAGTTGTACTTTACAGTTGGGCTTGTATTTTCGGCCCCTTTTACTTTCCGCACTTACTGTTGTACTATGTTTTTACTTAGTGTTTACTTCTTCCGCGTGTACTCTATGGTGCTTGTTTACTTTACAAAGGCAATTCCTTCCCTTTTTACTGGGATTTACGCCATGGTGCTAGTCACTAGCCCCTGGCCTATGGAAGGCGGGCTTGGGGTAGTCACGACACGGGCCCCGAGGACGGGTCGTGACAAATTGGTATCAAAGGGCTCGGTTCTACCGCAGACTCTGATCTTTCTTCTATGTGAAGCAATAGTGTTTAGCGTATTGAGTGTTGTTATCAGTCCTGGGAGCCCAGTGTTGGTGCGGAGGTCGACGTATCCGTACACCAGGACCCTGACTTCTGATTTCCGACTTAATGCAAGAAAACATTGATTGCATGTGTGTTTCTTGTTTTCTTTGTGATTACTTTGTATCAGCTCACCAGGTATACTGTTATGACTTTGGCGCACCTGTTTCCTTTTCAGGATGGCCCCACAATGGCAGCCAGCTAGGGTTCCGAGAGTAGAGCGCGATGACGGCCCGCCGAGCGACGAGGCCACGGTGCAGGGCCCTTTGACAACGGAGGAGCCGGTGGTACCTCTACACGTCGAGCCCCCGATGCTCCCCGCCAAGACTGCTGACGATGTGCGTCACCTCGGAGCTCTGCACGAGTTCCAGTTCCAGCGACCACCCAGGTTTCGTGGGGAGACGGACCCCCAGACAGCCGAGGACTGGCTGGAGGCGGTGTTTCGAGTTTTCAGGATAGTGAGGACACCAGCAGACCTCATGGTGATCCTCGCGGCGAGCCTACTGCACGCAACAGCGGGCCGATGGTGGATCTTGATGCTCCAGGTGCACGACGATGCATCTCTTCTCTGGACGGACTTCGAGAGCCTCGTCTGCTCAGAGTTCGTCCTGGACACCCTCCGTGCGGTGCGCAACCAGGAGCTTCTTTAGCTGCGGTAGGGCAGCTTGATGGTCGCCCAGTACGCATCGAGGTTTACCGATCTTTCTCGCTACTCGACAGATATGGTACGGGACCCCTTCTTCCGGGCCCAGACCTTTGAGCAGGGTTTGAGACATGAGATCAGGGCATCGCTGATCTCCCTCAGCATTCCGACTCAGGCAGGAGTGCTGGAGCAATCCCTTCTTATCGAGAGTTTTCTTGCTGAGTCTACACCAGCACCGAGACCCACCGCAGGGCGGCACGTAGTAGAGTCTTCTATAGCAGGCAGTCAACGGATGACTTAGATGTCCAAGAAGACCAGACCCTCAGGCAGACGACCTCAGGACACTGGCTCAGCAGTGCGGGGAAAACAGCACGGAGCCAGTCTTTCGAGAGGCAGGCAGTGTTACTCGTGCGGTGGGCAGGGCCACATGGCTCGTGATTGCCCGACCCGTCATGCCGAGGAGCAGCAGACGGTTGAGGGACCACCGAGGCAGAGGCAGAGGCTCGACCGTGGCGGTCCGCAGGGAGGAGGCAGACGAGGCAGGGGAGCTGGCTGAGCATCAGGTGGTGGGCGACGCTTTGAGGCTTTACCACCACCACCACCAGGAGATCCACCCCGACCACAAGGAGCTGGCGGGCAGAGACAGGCATAGCTCCAGGCAGCGGAGGCCTACGACCACGGCGCACCCGAGATGATTCGAGGTACTATATGTGTCTATTCCACCCTTGCTGCAGTACTTATAGACACAGGAGTGAGTCACTCTTTCATAGTCGCTGCCCTTGTTCGGAGCTCGGAGATTCCGACAGAGCCGTTGGCTCGATCCTTACGGCTAGAGACTCCTACTGGAGTAGACTCGACGATTACGCACTGGTTCTGGAAGTGTGAGATTACTCTATGAGGTGAGAGCTTCGGTTGGGATCTTCTTGTAGTGGCGTCGAGGCCTTACGACATCATCTTGGGCATGGATTGGTTGTCTACGGTCCATGCACAGATTGACTATTTTAGGCGCAAGGTGCGATGTGTACGCACCGATGGGAGCAGGTTCACCTTCATCAGCGAGAAGGGAGCCTTTGCAGCACATGATGGACTTCCACGGAGGAGAGGAAAGCCCATCACTCATCATTTGGCTAGCCTAATCCTAGGAGCAGTTGACGTGTGGAGTCCTGGTTTTCCTACAGTGGTGGACAAGTTTGCGGACGTTTTCCCCGACGATGTTTCAGGGCTACCTCCTCACAGAGAGGTAGACTTTTACATTGACTTGTACCCCGGAACAGCCCCGATATCGACTCCGGCATATCGGATGGCCCCCGCCGAGTTTCGAGATCTACGGGTACAGTTGGAGGACTTGCAGGGCAAGGTGTACATCCGACCCAGTGTTTCACCCTAGGCTTCCCTGATATTGTTCGCCAAGAAGGCGGACGGTAGATTGCGACTGTGTGTCGACTATCGTCGCCTGAACAGGTGACAGTGAGGAATAAGTATCTGCTACCAAGGATTGATGACCTCTTCGATCAGCTCAATGGAGCACAGTGGTTCTTGAAGATATACCTCAGGCCAGGATATCACCAACTCAGAGTTCGAGACGAGGACGTGCAGAAGACGGCCTTCAGATGTCGGTATGGACACTATGAGTTCTTGGTTATTCCCTTCGGCATAAACAATGCTCCAGTAGTGTTCATGGCCCTCATGAACAGGATCATTCAGCCATACCTCGATCGATTTGTCGTGGTCTTCATCGATGACATTTTGATTTACTCGACGACTGAGGAGGAACACGCCTACCACTTGTGGGTTGTACTAGACACGCTCCGAGAGCACCAGCTTTATGGTAAGCTCTCGAAGTGCCAGTTCTGGATACGTGAGGTCCACTTCTTGGGGAACATCATCTCTGAGGTGGGAGTTGTAGTGGATCCTGCGAAGATCGAGGCAGTGTTAACCTGGGAGCCACCCAGGAGCGTGACAGAGGTGCAGAGTTTCTTAGGACTAGCTGGATAATACCGGAGTTTCGTTCCAGACTTCTCTAGAGTTTCTACACCACTCTCAGCTTTGAAAAAGAAGGGGGAACCCTTCGTGTGGTCAAACAGATGTCAGCAGAGCTTCCAGGAGCTGAGACAGAGATTTACCAGCACACCTATCATGAGGTTGCCTGAGGAGGGAGTAGGGTACATAGTCTATTGCGATGCATCAGGGACCGGACTTGGATGTGTCCTAATGCAGGAGCAGGCGGTGATCTCATATGGATCACGTCAGTTGAGGCCGCATGAGCAGAACTACGCTACCCATGACCTGGAGTTAGTAGCAGTGGTCTTCTCCCTGAAGACGTGGCGACACTACCTGATGGGCGAGAGATTTACAGTCTTTTCTGACCATCAGAGTCTCAGGTACATCTTCTCTCAGAAGGATCTGAATCTGAGATAGCGGCGATGGATCGAGTTCCTCCAGGACTATGACTTTGAGATAGTCTATACTCCTGGGAAGGGGAACGTAGTAGCTGATGATCTCAGCAGGAGGACGGGCATTCAACTACTTGAGGAGGCGACAGAGCAGCTAGCCTCTTTGCAGATATCCTTCATGGATAGAGATGGGGCAGCCTTCCTTCAGTCTCTCACAGTTACTCCTCCACTACTGCAGCGGGTCAGAGAGGCACTGCGTGGGGATGCTGACTGTGAGACATGGCGTGCATAAATATCCTCGGGACAGGCACCTGATTGTTTCTCCCTTGGAGAAGATCACGACGTCCTTTTCAGAGGACGTACCTTGGTACCAGTTTCTTTACGGGAGGAGGTGCTGATAGAGTTTCACACTTCTCCTTTGGTGGTACATCCTGGAGTGGCGAAGATGTACCAGGATCTCAGACGACAGCACTAGTGGCCGGGCGTAAAGAAGGTTGTGGCAGAGTTCGTTTCTCGATGCCTCACCTTCCAGCAGGTGAAGGCAGAGCATCAGGTACCAGCAGGCTTGGTACAGCCCTTGGAGGTCCCGGAGGGGAAGTGGGACGGAATATCTATGGACTTCGTGACTGGACTTCCACGCACTTACAGAGGTCATGACTCCATTTGGGATATTGTGGACCGACTCACTAAGTCGGCTCACTTCTTACCCATCAGAGAGCAAGGCTCAGTGGAGAGCTTGGGACGACTTTACGTTCAAAAGATTGTGCGGCTTCACGGTGTTCCATCATCCATCGTCTCCAATAGAGATGCTCGCTTTACTTCCTGGCTTTGGAAGGGGTTACAGGAGGCGTTCGGGACGCAGCTACGTCTAAGAACAGCCTTTCACCCTCATAAGGATGGTCAGATGGAGAGGACCATTCAGACTCTAGAGGACATGCTCCGCGCATGCGTCCTCGACTTTGGTCGTAGCTGGGAGGACCACCTACCCTTGGTGGAGTTTGCGTACAACAATAGCTACCACTCCACCATCGGGTTGGCACCATACAAGGCGTTGTACGACCGACCTTAAAGATCTCCTTTGTGCTAGACAGACCTTGGGGAGTCAGCACTTGTGGGACCGAAGATGGTCCAGGCTATGACAGAGAAGATTCAGGTCATCCAAGAGCAGATGAGGATAGCTCAGAGCCGGCAGAAGTCATACGCTGACAGGAGGCAGAGGCCACTAGAGTTCGAGGATGGCGACCACGTCTTCTTGCGTGTCTCACCTCGACGTGGATTACGGATATTTGGTCGAGGCGTCAAGTTATCTCTGCGCTTCATTAGACCCTTCCAGGTCCTCAGCAGGATTGGTGAGGTGGCTTATCGCCTGGCTCTACCACCTCAGTTGCACCGGGTGCACGACGTCTTCCACGTATCTCAGCTGAGGAGATACGTGCACGACCTGACACACATCATTGACCATGGAGAGCTTGATGTTGATGATGGGGAGACATTTACAGAGGTCCCGGTGGAGATCGAGGATCGACAGGAGCGGGTCCTACGTGGACGGTCGATTCCTCTAGTGTGCATCAGATGGAAGCACAGGAACCTCCAGGAGAGCACTTGGGAGTGGGAGGCTCATATGCATGCTCGGTACCCTCATTTGTTTCCCTAGTTTTGATGTATCTTAACTGGGAAGTAAATCCCTGAGGTGGGAGTAATGTAAAGACCGGTAAATTTCAAGAGAAATTTTTTCCTTAATTTTCTTTGTATTTTACAAGAACGCGGTTTCTGAAGGCACCTGATTCCGAGGCCCGGTGTGCCCAGAATCAATTTCCGAAGTTTGGCTCAGGTACGTTCAGTGAACGAATGAGCAAGAATTTCTATCTTTTGAACTGGTACCCAGAATCGAATTCTGAGGGCACCGATGAACTCTCAACGCCGGTAATCTCTTAAGGGAACCTTTACCGTAGTTTCGTTTGTGCGGGAGAAGAAGTTAATTAATGGGGTTTAATTAAAAAGTAAATAAAATTGTTGAATAAATTTTATTTCTTTTTCAAGTGGTTATTTATCTCCCATGGGAAGTTGGTGGTGGGACCCACATCCACCCAACTTCTCATGTGTGGATAATTGAAAGGGTGGGGTCCAGACGAACCCCCCCCCCCCCACATTTTCAAATTTCTTAAACTCCCTAACCCCTCTTAACCCCTCACTTTCCTAACTCCCCATTAACTCACATTCTTTAATTTTTTAAAACTTGTTATAATTAATTAAGTGAGTTACATAATTTCAAACTCTTGAAATTCAAATGGTTAGGTTGTGTTAATAAAATAAGACTTAGTCTTGTTTTATTTTTGGACAGAGTTTTGCAACCTTGAGAGGATTGGGGAAGCGTTCTTCTTCTTCTTCAACCTCGACGAAGAACGCGAAGAACACCGTTCTTCAACGAAGAACACCTCCGACGAAGAACGCGACGTCTTCTTCCAAATGATGTTTTCTCTTCGGATGCATCTCGATTACAATGGAATCGACACTCATCTTCTGCGATGCCGTATCCACGACGCGACGTTCTTCTTCTGCATCGTCTCTTCCGCGTCGTTTTTCCCGCAACGAAATCTCCGTCAACGACTTCGAATCCTCGCTTTGCGACGTCGACGTTCGTTTTCCATGACGCCCGACTTCCGCGGCGCTTGTCTTCCGCGGCTCGATTGACGTGCACCGTTTCTGAACTAAGGTAGGGGTTTTATTTATTTAATTGTTCGTGAATACCAACTTGATGATGATCGTGGATTAAAACCTTTTGTTATCAAATAACACGAGGGAGTCGGACCACACAAACATGGCCGACCCTCCTCTTTTTTTTGGGTGGGTTTCTTGTGGTTGGTACGAGAAAGCGTGGTGCCGTTGCACCACGCGGTTTCATGCGGAAGATATGCGTGGCGCCGTCACGCCGCGCCGTGGAAAGAAATTCAAGAACGCGACGCCGTCGCGCCGCGTCGAAGGAAATAGAAGGCGCCGTGGCCGGAGCAGGGATGCGGCGGAGGGCGCGGTGCCATCGCACCGCACCGGACGACAAGGACCACGGCCGGTTCCGGGCCGCGGCGGAGCAAGGAGACTGGTGGTCGGACCGGGCCGCCGGCGTCGGAGCCGGAAGGGGACCGGCCACCACCGGTCCCGTTGAGAAGGAGCCGGCCGGCCAGGTCGGGCCGGCCGGAAGGGAAGGGGCCAGGGGAATTAAATCCCACTGGCCATTCAAATGTCCCCCCATTAATTTGGGGGGGCGGTGGGGGTCGCGGTTACACAGGGGGGCAGCCCCCCCCCCCCCTTCGTCGAACGGCTCGGCCAAAGGCCGAGCCAGACAGCGCGTTGGGTGCGCTGTCCCAAGCCGGACCGGCGCCCGGCCGGTCTACCAGGCCACGCCCATCTGGGCCGGGCTGACCTGGACCAGGGCGGGTTGACCCGGTTCGGGCCAACCGGGGGGTCTTGGGTTGGGTCGGTCCGGGCCCGAAACCCCCGTTATCGGACTTTTTAAGTTCAAATGCCTATAACTCGGGCTACGGACCTCCAAACGATGCGCCGTCAGTGGAAATGTGATCCTTGGATTGGGACGGTCGTTTCGGTATATCGCACTCAAGGTTTTGGAATACTCTGAGTTCGGCCGGGTTAGTTCGTTCACGAAACCTACCGGGCCCTCGGAGTGGAAACGCTCATATCTTGAGCTACGAACGTCCGATTGACGTTCCATCAACTTTTTTGAGTTCCTCTTAGTGTGAAGGATCTTTTGGCATACTCCGCCCGAGGTTTGGACGCAGGTGGATAACGGTCGAGTTGGTTTTGCCTTAAAAACCAACTGGGCCCCTGGAACGAAAAAAGCCAATAACTCTCAGACCGGGCATCCGATTGACGCACCATCTACGACGTTGAGTTCCTGTTGTCGATACAGAAATTTTGGATACATCAAATGTAGACTATGTGACAGTTGATGTATCAGCCTCTCGGCTCATGGAGCGGACCCTCCCTAACGAGCTTGTTGTGTGCGGGAACTTTAGTGCTGGCTGCGACTGCTACAATGATTGAGACGACGACTATGCAGAGATCCTCAGTGGATTCAACGACGACGACTACAGCACTCAGCAATCCTATGTGGATCAGTGCTACCGATCCTGTGTGGGTACGATCCTGTGTGGGTCAGTGCTCAATGGTTCTGTGTGAGCCAGCGCCTACAGATCCTGTGTGGGTCCGATCCTGTGTGGGTCTTTGCGGGGGTTAGTTTCCTACCGATCCTGTGTGGGTCTTTGTGGGGGTTAGTTTCCTACCGATCCTGTGTGGGTCTTTGCGGGGTTAGTTTCCTACCGATCCTGTGTGGGTCTTTGCGGGGGTTAGTACCTATCGATCCTTTATGGGTCGGATGACTTAGATGGATCAGTGATCATCTCTATCATCTTTCGAAGAAGTATACCTATGTGAGATGAATCCTATTTTCATTCCTGTGTGTATTGTGTTGTGTTATCCTGTGTGGATTACGTTTTTTTTTCTGTGTGGAATACGTTTACTTTCCTGTGTGGACTGAGTTGTACATGGGCTCGGAGGTTGGAGCGTATTGGAATTGATGAATTAGGTATATGTATGGGCATATACCTAAGCAGTGTCGGTTGTTACTTCGTGATTGTATCTTTCCTTTGTGGTTTGTCCTTTGTGGATTTTGGGAGACCTTCGGGGGTCTCGGGGTCCCTACTGAGTAGCTTATACTCACCCCTGCACGGGCTATGCCCGCACTACATTGTGTTGGCTGCAGATGATAGACAACGTTGATCGTGGTTGAGGCTTGCAGAGCAGGACGGTACCTGGAGGTGAACCACTGGGTGGGACGTACTCGGAGCGGACGGCGGGACCCGAGGAGCAGTGGAGCTATCTGAAACCACCCTTCAGGTGGGATTTCCAGTGGACAGCTCGGCATAGCGTCTTTACTTTACAGTTGTTGTTTTCCCTTTCAAGTTGTACTTTACAGTTGGGCTTGTATTTCCGGCCCCTTTTACTTTCCGCACTTACTGTTGTACTCAGTTTTTACTTAGTGTTTACTTCTTCCACTTGTACTCCGTGGTACTTGGTTACTTTACAAATGCAATGCCTTCCCTTTTTACCAGGATTTACACCTTGGTGCTAGTTGCCAACCCCTGGCCTATGGAAGGTGGGCTTGGGGTAGTCACGACATGGGCCCCGAGGAAGGGTTGTGACAATAAGGGTAAACAAGGAATATATCAAAATTAAATGAGTATATTGGCATGAAAAAATGATAATAAAATTTTAAAACCATACACTCCATATCATAGATTATGAAATTGAATCATGGAATAAATCTCAGTTGTTTAAAATACATGGTTAATAATGGGATCAAATAATATAGGCTTTGAGAGAATAAAATTGGTGTAATATGTGGAGTTCTTGAAATGACATAATAGTAAAAAAATATTAAGCCAATGTTATCCACCAAGTCATTATTAACATGATTGGATTGGGATAATAACTTTTTCACCTACTTCAGGCTTGGGATAACCTCTTGTGTACCCTCTTTTCAGGCGTGGGATAACCTCCCTTGTACCCTATAAGATCATATAACATTAATAATTTCCCAATTCAAATGAGAGAGATAAATGTCTCACTTATCACATAATGAAAATAAAACATATGTCTGCCATGGGATCATAAAACATTCATCATATCAGAACCCCTTAAAATATATGGGTTCCATAAACATTTCATCATATCATCATAAAATAGCCCTTAGAAAAAGGAACAGGTTTCACAATCCTATTATCATCATGTAAAAAACAAAACATTGATCGGATAAGAACAGTACTGTTGGATCATATCCTAAATAACGAATAAGTTATATGGAAGGATGTCATGTTAGATAGAAAATAATTTTTAAAGAAAAATCACATGGATAATTTCTTGGGGAAAATAGAATTTCATTAAAAATCACCATTTTAAATAATTAAATTTATTAAATATTTCGGAAATCATTTTTTTTAAATTATCCTTAAAAATATATAAAGTAATAATTAAAATCCTTTAAATAAATTTGTGAGGAGAATAACATTTAATTTAAAATAAAATTTCCAAAACTAAAATTTCATAAAATATTACAAAAATAGCTTTATTTGAAAATAACCTTGAAAAAATATATTCGAAGGTTTAGATATCATTTAAAAACATTGTTGAGGAAAATATTACTTCTACTAGGAAAATATAAATTTAATGAAAAAAAATTCAAAATACTTTTACTTGAAAATAACCTTTTAAACTTATAAATAATTCATTAAAACATTGATTTTCCATAACGGTGGTAAATTTCATACACATTATAACAAATATTCCATTAAAATTTTCTGAAAAACCAAAACTTCCTTATTTTGATACTACATGATGATTTATTTTAACATATATTTTTCAAAATTAAACAAGAAAAAATTACTTTAAAAATTCTATAAGAGAATTAAAACATTTTTGAATTCTTTTTAGAAAAGGTGGATATGGAAGAATAAAGAGTTTATGGACAATAAAATAAATAAATCTGGATTTCTTTAAAAAATATTATTTCAAAATCATGAGTACATTGTAGAAAGAATTTAGGTGCATAACATAACGTATGAGTGGAGGAAGACAATTTGATATAAAAATACCTTACCATAAGTCTCAAAATTCATTTGTAAATGTTTGAAACTACATCACTATATATATAAGTTTATTTTATATCTATAATAGAACCATAATTATATATATATCATACAATATAATTTTCATTTAATAACATTGTATTTAACATTTATTAACAATTCCCTAATAAAATATTGTTTCATGTAATATGTGCATTTTCTTTATGCATGTTTTGATTTGTTAATTTAAGTAATATTATTTTGATAATGGTCACATAATATCTAGATTATTAGCCATGATATTAATATAATATATATTCATTATATATTTATTTATTTTAATGCATAAATTTTATATATAGAAAATGAAATACATTGTTCATGGAGATGGTAGGCCCTACGTATGCATGAAGGTAGTTTCCATTTTATAAAAAGACGAAATGAAAGAATGGTAAATAATATATTGGATTTTAAAAATAATTTCTATATCATATATATTAAATATATTCATTATATTTACCCTAATCACCATCCATGCAAAGTATTAGTGAAAAAATGAATCACATCTCTTTGTAAGGTGGTATTTCATTTTATATATTACTGATGTTTCATACCCCCCAAAGAGTGGAGAGTAAGAAGTTAAATGTGATAAAATATTTAAAATTTTATAATTACGTTTAAATTATAATATAACACCATTTAATATATTATTATTACAATCCAAGTAAAATATAAATTAAAAACACATCACATTGGTTCGTGAGGCTGAAGTTTGCCATACCCACGAGCGACATTGTTGATTTAAAATGGGTTTGAATTTAAGAAGTTAGGTTTAATATAATAATTAAATAAGTATAATAAGATAAAAACAACCATATATTAACATTAAATTCATCATTATATAAATCTGTCAGAGGTTGTGATAGAAAACGAATAACATTTTTCATGAGGGGGTACTCCTCTGTACACACGAGTGACGGTTTCATATCCAATTTTATGGAAGTGGAGATGGATATTGGTTATGATATTAAATTAATAAATTATTATTATATTTGAGGTAATTTTTTTACAATATCAACATATATTAATAAAATTTTAAGGAGGTGTATGAATAAATAAAACAAAAATAAAAGTTTAACAATTTTTTGTTATCTTAATAAAACCTATTTTGGTTTATATCTAAAACCATATTTGGAGGATTTAATAATAAAATTAAGAATTATTTTTTGTTAATATGGAACTGGGAAATATATTTTTGAATTTAATTTTGGAAAAAAATTGTTTTTTGAATTTTGAATAGGGGAGGATATGGGGATAGCTTTTATAAGTGGGGGAGAGAACACACATGAAATTTATGAAAAGAATAAAGTGTAACCATGTTATTCACATTAAAAAACATAAACATTGTAAATTATCAAATAATATTTTTTATAACGTTGAAATATGGTTGTAAAATAGGTTTTGGGTAACATTATAGTTCATTTTACTGCTTATTTATTTAGTTTAGCCCACAGTAAACCCGTATTAACAATAACCTCGGTAATTGATATTTACTATAAATTTTGACAAAAAAATAAGTTTAAATTATTTTATAATATAAATTATTTGGATATAAAATATCGAATCCTTTTTCTAGATTCAATACACAAAAGTGAAAAAATTTAATTCAAAATTAATTCTACAAATGCGATGAGAAAGATGTTTTCAAAAGATAAAATCCATAGTTGTTTAAAAATTGTTACTATCAAAATTTAGTGTGAAATTGACTCCAATTATATAAATTATTTTTTTTATATTTATAACTAAAGAAATAGTAAATTTAAATCAATTCTAAAAAAATATCCTTATACATTCTTTAAATTAAAACGCATTATTCAATACAAACTAATATTTTTCACAAATCATCAAAAATTTAATCTTTTTAGAAAAATACCAAAAATTCAGCGTAATATAATTTTGAATTTTTTTTTAAAAAGAATTACTTTATTATGTGAAAAAAATTACAAAAAATTCCAAAATTAATTTTACAATTTTTTCACAAAAATAAAAAAAAATATTTTCAAGAGAAAATTGTATTTTCATGACATATAAATTCATTACCAAAAACTGATTTTTTTTATCAATATGTTTTCATTATATAAAACCATTATACTTAATATTTAAATTTTTTATCCCTACTTAGTCTAGAAAGTTTAAGGGATGTGTAATAATGACCATTTTTTAATAAATTTTTTTTTGCGGTTCTTTAAAACATTGTGTTGTGTGTAACACAATTTATCGAAGAAATTAAATTTATTAAAAAATTTATTTTTCATAAAATCCAAATGTGTTACTTTATACCCCCCTTAAAATGATTTTCCCCAATAAATTCATCACTTTGGTGTAAACAACTATGGATACATTTTTCTAATTACGTCCTTAGGATAACACATAATGTCCACAAGTTAGTTGTATTTACAAAAAACATTGAGTAGGTGTGTGGTATTATTTTGTAGAATTTTTTTGTTAAAATATTGAATCTCAAACTACTGTTCCTCATTAGAATGATAATTCACCATTAGTATGACCAAAAAGTTTGTTACATGTGATGGATTAGGTATTTACTTCCTCATGAGAGACCCATGAAACACATCATAGACCTAAGAGAGGTTTGTTGAAAGTGCCAACTGATAATCCATAGTTCAGATATGATCATGAAATTTTAAGGGATTGATATACCTAGGTCTTATATTAAACATATTTCTAAATCTTAGTATCGTATTCCAGGTTTATATTCATAGTAATAGCTTATAATAATCTTTAAATTCCTGATGATGATGAAAATTATCATCATAGCCTTTTTTAACTTTTTGACTCCCTTATGTGCTATTGAATTACACTATCCTTCTTTAGAATCTATTTATCCAATTATTGTCCAAATAGATTCCTTTCTCCTACATCATTCCATCATGATTTAGTTCTACACATCCTTCCATATAGGAATTTTTTAGGATCCATTTGAATACATGAGTGAAACTATTATTTTAATAAAATTTAACTATAGGATGGTATTGATCCCAACCACATTTAAAATCCATATAATAAGATTTACACATATCCAATAGGTTTTTAATTATTCTCTAATATTGACCATATATCTAAGGATTATACATAGTGCTGAAACTCAACTCTATATCAAGATATTTCTAAATAATTTTATAGAATATTGGGGTAAACATCATATCCTGATCAGAAACAATGTATATGTGTTACTCAATAAAACATTAACACTCCCTTAATTTATACTATGGAAAGCTGATCAAGAGAGAAGTAATATATGATTATGATGAAGTGTGATGAAAATTTTAAGATATTAACTATAATCCATATATTGTTATCTCATTAAGTTGTATTATGGAGTCCAATAAAAAATCTATGGTTGTATTTTACCATTTTAATTCTAGTAAAAATAATTGTTGTATAATCCTCTTAGACTTGGTTCTCTCATACATAATATACTATCATACCATGTATTGAGATATATACTCATTAATATATCTCTTTGTGATTTCCCACTAGAAATACTATTTTACATAGTCTAATGGAAGTCATTAAAACCTTTTCATTGTTTCCTTGTGGGTTCAATCCTTTTGGACATTCCGGATGCGACAGGTTGACAACAAACCTACATGTTATCCTTTTTTAAAATATTAAAAGAATTCTCAAAAAGTATCCAAAATTAAATAACCCATAATTACCTCACCATCAATGATAAGATAAACCATAATGGTTACCAATACAATTAATGCTATTTTGATAAAAAATTATATCCATTCACTCTAAAATAATTATTTCAAAAAAAATAAGAAGACCCAATGGTTTGTATTTCCATAAATGTCACCAAATATATCCTTATTCGTGATTAAATTGAATTATTTTTTTTTTCTAATAATTGGGGTTTAAGACATTAAACTTTAAATCAACCATAAACATAGAATACTAAGATGGTATCCCTAAATCTTATTTTTTTGTTAAATAGAGTCATATATATGATTCCAAAAGATAATTCACCCTTTATTCCTTAAATAACATCTTATCATTTACATAAAAACAGCATTGGGATATTGGGTTCACCTTACATTGATAAAAATTAAATGTGATTTCATTATTTTAGAGTCCATATAGAGAGAGATAATCAATACTAAGAATCACATTTAATTTTACTAAAGTATGAACAACATGATTTTCATAATGATCATTTAGAAGAAATCAAACAAGAAATTACCAACAAATAATTAGAGGTTATGTTTGAACTAATATTCATGATTCACTTCAAATATTTTGATTTTATAATATTTCCATTTATCCTTCATCTTTAGAGGTTTTCATGGCTTATAATCATCATTATCACATGTATTGTGGAATTGATTCACATAATGCATAATTCATTACACTTGAATTACTAGAGTTAGTGTGGTACATTCTGTGTAGATTTTCCCCTATTACCATCATTATCTAACTTCTTCCATTCACTTATACATTCAAATACTCAATGAAAATTATCTCCATACATAAAACATTTAGTAGTCACATTAAGAAAATTTCACCTATGTCACCTTCCACAAATAAAGAATGAAAGAAAGTTCATCATCTTCGTCCCATTATTTTTATAGTTTCCATTGAATTCTGTCATTATTTTATTATCAAAACCATGGGGTTGATGGTTCAGTCCAATATTTATTTCCAGCTTTATGGGACAATGAATTATTTTTTATAGCTACCAAATTCCTTGATAGATAACTCCCATTTATGACTTGATTTTATGCCACAAAATAATTGATCAACATTAAATTCAGGTTGGATGATAATTTCATAAGTATATCATTCATTCCTTGTAAATTATGGCACATGGGTACTAATAGATTCATCATCCTTCTATTTTATCTCATGCAATTCATTCTCTCTTTTTATACGAGGAATATTAGGAAATACTTTTTTAAAAATAAGATATTAAACTCATCTCACCCTACATTGTAAATTTCATCTTTTTGTCTAATATTCTTGATAAGATTCCACCAATGGTCTTCTCTTCCTTCCAGATTATTAATGGCCAAAATAAATTTTTCATGCTCCAAACACTATTGAGTGGAAAATAAATGTTAAATGGTTCTGATCCATTGCATGAAAACAAGTGGATTTTCTAAACTACTAAAAGGATGTAATTTTTCCTCATGAGGGACTCAATATAATATTTTTTCATCTTTTTATCATTCATAAGATCAATACGATTCATAGACATAGAAAGAATCATAGGGACAAGATTTTTCATTCTAGACCCTATAACATTTGGATTATCATGTAGAAGATAATTTCATTTTTTATCCCATTCTATATTTAAATTATACCTTCAAACTCTATCCATTAACGAAAACAAAAAAAATAGCATTATAAACACAAATCAGAGTGGGTAAACCACATAATCAGGAAATATAATTTATATGAAATCTAAATCATGACACCTAATTTTCAATATATGACACCTTAGGATTATCCTAGGTCATTCATGGTAATAATATACTTAAAAACATCCCTATGGTTCACAGATTGTTACTATATTTCCAAATCATATCCTATGGGAGTGTCAAACCATGTGTGCAAGTTTTGATGCATTACAAATGAGCATTGGAAAATAAAAAAATTTAAAAAATAATTAAATATTGGTATTATTTTCCCCTCAAATGAAATTAATAGTAATTATAAAATGATCACACAGATCATGTGAAACCCTATGAGATATGTTAAAACATCAACAGAATAATTTCATATAGACAGTCATGCGTAGCGCAAAGCATGCAGTGGGACCCATAAAGTTCCACTGAAAATTCCTTATATTCGTGAAAAGGGGACATCAATAGTCATTTATCATGTGTAAGAAACCGACTAATATCCTCTCAGTCACACAACATATCACCCTCTAGGAACCTGATGGACCATCCAAAAATCCTTCAAAAATTTTGGGGAAATATCCAAAAGGACGGAGCCTCTTGCAGTTTTAAAACACAAACAATGCACCACCAATGGGGGGAATGATTTTCATTGAAAACATTCATACAAAAATATATGATGCCAAAAATATTTAAAATAAACAATGTAAATAAAAGTAGGGTATGGTGGGAGCCTTTTGAATTCATAAAAAACACGTGACATACCCCCAGCGATTCACAAGATCCTGCAATCACCTGACGACATGTCCAACTCATGTCTCAAAATCCTACTGGAATGTCATCCTCAACAGGTGAAAGAACTTAGACATGTCTAGGATATCACATTATCCCCCTTTTTCTACATAGTTAAAACAAATAGAATTGTCAGTGAAATTCTCGTGGATATCCACAAGTCCTTTTATTTGTCGTGTGATGCATCACCAAGAAGTAGTTTGATTTTCTTGGACAACATTCATATAACTCCATGATATCCCAAAAAAATTTAAAATAAACAAATAAAATAAAATTGTGTCACAAAAAATCATAGTGGTGCCCATTCAATGACTATCCAAGCCTCCCCCTAATAGGCACGGAGATGGTGACTAGTACCAAGTATGTATATCACCAATATGGTAGGAATTGACTAAGTACATGTACACATGAACCTGTATACGATACACAAATTATGAAAAATAAAAAACTCAAAGGAACAAAATTCATTCATACCCCTAAAACCAACAAATAGAGTATGATAGGAAATTAAATTGGAGTAACGTAAACTGGTCCAAAATACAAGACAACCAAAAGAAATATTCTAAAAACTACAAAGTCTAACCAATAAAAAAGGTACTGGGATTACTAATCAAATATGATGGAACGCCTCAGCCTATCTGAACTCACGAAGCTCTATTTGGTCTTACTCATCCTTGGAATCTGTCAAAAGGTCACTCTTCTTGACAAGACACAACATGTGTGGGAAAGGCCCATCTTGGTGTATGTATGAGAATACACAGTATGAAACCCCAGAACCACAATGAAATACACAAAGTAATGGTAGATTCATCTCCACACAGTATATTTCTATAATACATATAACAAGAACATATTTATATATACTCATATGCCAACCTGTAGTCTATAGGTTTGTCACAACTACCACATAACAACTCTAGAGATTCCGTCTGAATATTCCAAAAAACACTCAATCAGGAGAACACACACTTAAGTCTAGTAGCACTAATGATGGATGCCTACTATGTACTATTCTTCTAGAACTTTCATAAGAGAGATACACTAATCTATCTTAAGGGAGATATTATGCAGTATCTCTGGGATTACTCACTCCACGAGTGGGGAAGATCATGATACAAAAATGAGGAACACTATCAGGTCCATGTGGTGATACCACAACTCCTTTGGATTCAAATTATAGGTAGATTATTGGTTTATTTTAGGATTGGTCACGTTGATAACAATACTCTACTTAAGGTACATGAATGGATATAGAATCCTACTCTAGGCCTCATGGAGGGGATTCCTAACTATATCCAGTAAAATCCTACTGAAGGGACCATAATCCTGTGAATATGAAATGATACAAACTAGCCTTCAGAGGAATAAGAAAGGCCACCGCCCCTAGAGAAACCTGATTGAGATACGGTGGACAAAAGATTCATGCCATATAGGAATGGGTACACAACGTTTAGTAGGGTCATACACCAGGTCCCCTGACCCAGGTACAACCCATGTTCAACAGCCCATGTCATCAGAACATATTGTGTAGAAGAGGTATACACAGCATGTAGAAAGTCTTACATGTGGTTTCCAACTCTCTAGGGTCCACCCATGTACTTTTTCCACTTTCTAGTTCATTGTGTCAACCTGTGTTTGCTTGTGTGTGTACTAGTACAATGGGTAACTTGTGTATCTAGTCTAGGTCTGGCCATGTGGTAGGGTACACACTGTGTAGGCATGTCGTTTACTCCACCCAATGTATGTGTAACTCCTGAGATACATTTATAGCCTTGGGGAATGGCCCATGCACTATGTGATACTTTAATTCCTCTTGAAACCATATCCTCCACTCAGTGGGTCCCACACACTGTGTATTCCAAAATACAAGTCGTGTTCATCGAGATTTTATAGAATTATGTTTCTTCCTCCATGTGCTTCTTTTAATCCTCTGGTGTTTGATCCAATGATCTATTCACCTCAAAACTGATGATCTGGGGTCATCTCTCCATGAAAACAACAAATAGGTGGGTTTCGGGCCTTCAATCAGCTTTGAAAACCAATTCTGGTAATCTCTAAGAATGTTTCTCAATGAATGGTATCTCTCAAAATACATTTATTCATCATCTATCATGATCATTTCACATCTTATAGGTCATCACATGGTTGGATATCTCCTTTTAGATCATTGTGAAAGAAATATAAGAGGAACAGACATATGTTCATATCTCATGAAGAACCCAAAGAACATGAAGAACATATAGGACAAAGCACAATTGAACAACCCAAGGAATGAACCTCAGTCGTTGTTCATTTCTATCATAGATATATTCCATAAGAATGATCAATATAATAAAACAATAATTATCATCCCAAAACAATACCCATAATCAAAACTCTCCCACAAGAAATATCAAACTACAGGTCAACCAATTTATGGGTGGATATACATCGATCATTAAATCCAAGAATGGGGAAAAGAATTAATTGAAAAAACAAATCCAACACTGATTTTGATCTGATTATTAACAAAGAACAGTTGTGTGGATATTGTTGATGAGATCCTCTAACTCTTCTAGTGTAATGATCCATGATCTGCTCGATCCACCATCATCATTTTTTATAGGTTTATCCAAGGATATCTTCTCCATTGATTTCAAATAATTCTAGGTTTATGAGGATATCCCTAGAATTTCTACATAATAGCCTACTTAAAGGATTTCAGTCACTAAGTTAATGTAATAGATATATAATATAAAACGTTAATTTATTTTATTCTTTAAACTTCCAAAAACATACATTCACTGCTGACCCAAACCAGCCAATTATAGGCCTCTCCCATGGAAAATTTTCTACACAAAATGCAACGATGCCTTGATATTTTTTATCCAAGAACCCATTTAGAATCTATTATACTATTTTAGGAAAACCGGTCACATTCTCTATTTAATATTTTTAATATATTTTAAACATTTATTCCTAGATCACCAGGCCTCCGAATCACACACCTTCTCAATTCCCGGTCTAAAATTAATTCCATATAATATTTAAAAATAATACAACGAAAAATTAGGGATATTACATTTTCCCCAACTTAGTGATTTACTTCCTCTAAAATCCAAAAATAATGGTTATACTAAAATATGTGGGTACTATGCACAAATTTGAGCCTCCAACTCTCATGTGATCTCCTAGAGCTTCTCATGCTGCGAATGGACCTGCACTAAAGGAATCACACACGCATGAAGGATTTTCTTCTGCAGATCCTAGATATCCACTAGGTACAAAGAAAAAGTCACTTCATCATTAATTTCCATCTCACACCAGTTGATGAAAGGAAATGGGTTATGAACGTACCTCCTCAGTTACGACAATTGGAAGACATCATGTACCTGTTCCAACTGCGATGGTAGAGCTAAGAGATATGCCACCTCTCCATCTCTATGCTGTATCTAAAAGGGTCGATAAACCTTAGTGATAACTTGTCACCCTGACCAAAAAATTGTAACCCTCATCAAGGTGAGGCCCGAAGGAAGACATGGTATTATTAATTGAACTCCAAAGGTCTCCTCTGTCTCTCAGCATAATATTTCTGATGGCTCTGTGCTCACTTCATCCAATATTAGATGTTTTGCTTCATCTCAGTAGTAGATCACACTAATTCTAGGCCCATTAGTGATGAATCTCCTAGGTCATTCCAGTAGAGTGGTGACCAACATGGTCACCTGTATAAATCCTTTAATAGTTTCATAACAATTGTGTATTGGTAGCTATTTTTTTTATGAAAACTACACCTGTGGTAGGTGTTCCTCCCAACTATAACCGATGTCCAAGATGCAAGTCTGCGGTATATCCTCCAGAACCTGAATGGCCCTCTCTATTGGAGAATCCATTTGGGGATTAAATGATATGATTAAGAGTAACTAAGTCCCAAAATCCACCTATAATCACTTTCAAAACTAGAATGTAAAATAAGCATCACGGTCATAAACTATAGTTGATGGGACACCATGGATTCGAACTATCTCTTGAACAAAGAGGCATTCCAAGCTCTCTACTTAACACTTCAATTAGATAGGTAACAAGTGGGATGACTTAGTGTGTCGTTAAATGATCACCTAGATGGTATCTTGTACCCTATAAGTATGTTGTAAATATATCTTGAAGTCTATCGATATACCATCTCACTTCCATTCACGTGCCTCAATGGGTTGAGTGAAACCCACTGGAACCTTGTGCTCAACCTTCACCCGTTGTCACGTATTGCATTGAGAAATGAACCCTTACACCACCTTCTTCATATATATACACCCAAACTAATTTCTGAGGTCCTATTACATCGTTTCCACACCAGTGTGTACCGCCAATGTGGATGTATGAAACCCCCTCAGAACCTCCTTCAAGATTTCAACTGGTACAAATGTTCTTCCACTGAGAAAGAAAATGTGCTCCCCACCTTGTGAATATCTATTAGGTGGTTAACATGTGGACATCTAAGAACATAGGGTTTCATAGTAAGTATCCATAAACTATTCCTTCTTGGCTCACTTTAATAGTGAAGGGTTGACAACCATGAAATTGGGGTAACTATCCTTATCTATCCACAAAGGATAATTATAATGAGGATAACTACTCAGACTCCTTGTTCAGCGACTGCGAAGTATATATCCTACTGTGATAAAATACCACCACATTCCCCTACCCAGTATTATAGAAAATCTCAAAGTCATAGTCTCAGAGAAAATGTATTCATCTACTCTATATCATGTTTAGATGATTTTGAGAGAAGATATACATGAGAAACATTTTATCAGAGTTGATTTTAAACTGCCTGCCCATTAGGTTGTGTTGCCACATCCTCAATGTGAATACTACTACTACAAACTCAAGATCGTGGGTCACATAGTTAAACACATGTGGTCTCAACATGAACTATCCATATGAAATCACCACTTCCTTATACATTAGGAAACAACCTAGTTCTCTCCCTCATGCATCCAAGAATACTACATACTCAACACCATCCTTTGGTAATCTTGTGATCGGAGTGCTCTTCACACTCTGCCTCAGCTACCAAAAATACTACTAGAAATTATTTATCCATACAAAATGAAGCCCCTTTCAGGTAAAAGTTGTCACATGTGATGATATCCTAGAAAAATTTGGTATGAATATCTAGAAATAACCTTCTAGCCTATGGAAACATCATACCTCCACAACACTCCTAGGTCCCTCCCATGAGAATACTTCTTGCACCATGGTTGTGTCCACTGTCACTCCATCTGATGAGATAATATATCCCCAAAAGTGGATTTCATAAATCCAGAACTGTAACTTCAAGAGTTTCCCTTAATGCAAGTTCTCTCAGATTACGTCCATAACCATCTGTAGATGTCCCGTGTTCTCCACCTTGGATGTCAAGTACAGAAAGATATTATCGATGAAGAATACCATGAACTGGTCTAAGTAAGACTGAAATATCCAGTTTATGAATCCCATGAGCACTACTGGGGTGTTTTTCATGCCAAAGGGATTCACCGTGTACTCATAATGACAGTAGTGGTGTCTAAAAGTCATCATCATTATATCCTCAACCCGTACTCGCAGTTGGTGATACCATAACAAAATGGCAACCTTTGAGAACCATTAGGACCCTCTAAACATATTGAATAGGACATTGATCTCCATCAGTGGATATTTATTCTTTATGATCACCTTGATCAAGTGCCGGTAATCCATAGACAACTTCAAGCTCCAGTGGTCCTTCATGAAAAAAAACTAGGGCCACCCACAACGAAACAAATGGGTCTCATAAATCCCATCCTCTACAAGTCCTCCAGCTTCACCCTCAGCTAATAAAGCACCGTGGGATCCATCTGATATGTAGGTGATGATATCAGTTTTGTCTTGGGGTTTTAGTCGATGCATAAGTCGATCTACTGATGGAGAGTTAACCCTAAAAAAATATTATGGAATGACCTCCCCATACTCTGCCTCTACTACGAGGAACTGAATGATCATAACATCAACTACCCCGAGGGTAAAGCAAGATTACTAATGATTTACCAGTTGTAGCCTCCTATGCATGAACCCGCCCTATTATTCATGGGATTCACTTTTAACAAAAAAAAGAAATCATCATCCCATTGCAACCGAAACACATTACCCTTTTCCTAAAATATTCAATATGGTCATAGACTAAAGATGGAAAATCCATAATGAGAATGAATTCATAAGACCTCGACACTCCCACCAAGAGGATCCAACCAAAATACTAGCCTCCATGGGTCATGTCACACTATCGGCCAAAGAGTGTGGTCATTGATTGTCCTCCTGTAGGTGTCTCCAAGAATAAGGGTAGAGTAAATAGTGGTACCAAAATCTCAAGGTCTTGTAAAATGTAAGTGGAAAGAAAATAATAACCTAAACCTGTGTCTATAAGTGTGTAATTTTGAGTAGAAAATACACAGATCGTACCTCTGATCATCCCTAGAGTCCCCGGTTCATATGCCTCAACCGCATGTAGCTACCCCTACATCTGCCCTCCAGCTCCCTGAGCCTGGTATGGAACTCTTGTGGGTAGTGGTGGTAGTACATCAAAATGTATTACACCTCCCATAGCTCTCCCTACTCATCTGCCGCATCCACCACCTAGAAGATCATACTTCTCCACTCACTTCTTCTTCCTCGGTGGCCCATCCATTTTCCCCATTCTAGAATCTTGGTGAGTTGGAAGATATCTAGCGAGATGTCCCCTACTGTCGCATATGTAGCATCACCTCTACCTAGGCTGACTGGATCAAGCCTGACATCCATGAACCATAGATCCCCTATCATAGGAACTCTTGTAATGTCTCTCGTGTCTAGATCCATGGGTCTAATGTTATCTCACCACTGTTAGGGTCTCTACACATGTATTCCTACTATTAACTCTCACTGGCTCCATCTACCTTTCCAAGAATTTTTTGACCAGTAAATCTCACTTGAGCACTCCAGTATTGGTTGGAATATATAGAGATATTATGTTGGTTAATATATCCCAACGTAGACCACACTCAATGTTCTGAGCCCTGAAGTATTGATCCTCAAAAATATCCATAGACTACATAGAGTGGTTGGTGAACCTCGATGTATAGTCATCCACTTTCATGATACCCTATTAGGGAATTAGAATAACTTTTATACACACTTATCTCAGCATAACTAGAGATAAATTATCTCTAAATTGTCTCTCAAACTCCATCCATGAATTATTCACCTCTTTGTGAGTCCATGTGGTCAATCTCAACTATCTACCTACCTAAACCTGAAGAAGGCTTTCCACTAGGATCATCTTCTGGTCTACTAGTTCCCTAACTAGACAGAAAAAAATGGTCACCACCTCATGCTATTCCCCATCCACTGGAGGTTCGGGCTTACCTAATAAACAATAGGGTCTATATCTCTAAAATATATGGAAAACACTCAGCATGAGTTCTCCATATTTTGGTACTACATGTACCACGTGCTTCTCTACTAGTGGTGTCATATCATGTGCACCACCAGGAGGAATCATCTATAAAATCGGTCCCTATACTAATTCCTCATCACTCAGGGGTCATCCTTAATATCTAGTTGTTGAATCCCAGCTAATATGCATCTAAGAGGTTTCTTTTATGAAAAAATACATACCATGATCAATGAGTATATCTGCAGAGATAACTCAATATGGAAAAGAAAATAAACCCATTCTTATATTATGCATGTACCATTATTTTCCCTCCAATAAGTGTTCACAAGTACTGAGTCGAAAAGCAGGTTATCAAAGTCCTTGTGTATGGATACATAGGCCGACCGTATCAACACTTGTTTTCCTAGTCTAAAATCCAAACACAAAACACCAAACACTATTTCCCCAAACCTATCTCACATACTCCTGGTCCAAATTTAGAATTGAACACCTCTGATAACACTATATCTGGACCCATCCAAGTGGGTCCCATTTCATGACTCCCTAATCTCACCTCCAATAGGACGGGGCCAGTGACTAGCACAAAATAGGTGTATCACTAACATGGGAGTCATTTCATAAGTACATGTACACATACACACATCTCCAAGCCACAAATTCTAAAATGTAATAACCACTAAGGAACAAAATCCATGCATACCACTAAACCTAACAGGCAGAGTATGTTAGGAATGTAATGTGTAGTGAAATAACTTGGGTTATAATACAAGCCCAACAAAAGAAAGTGTATAAAAACTATAAAGTCTATCTTAAATAAAACTAATTAGGACTACTGCTCAAAGCCATTGAAATACCTCAGAATATTTGGACTCACAAAAATAATTCTAGTCCTACTATGTCCTGGAGTCTGTCAAAAGGATTCTCAACTACACAAGACAAGTCATGTGCATGAAAATCATGTGTAGGGGTTAGTATAACAATACTCAGTAGTACACACAAAAACCACAAAAAATACACAAGTAAAGGCACAATAATCTATACACATTATATGTCTAGAGTATATACAACAAGAACATATCCAGATATACTCAAACCCTGACTTGTGGTCTAGAGGTAAGTCATAAATATCACATAGAAACACTAAATATTCAGTTTGAAGATTCCATAAAGAACTCATCCAAGAGAACACATTCTTGAGTTTTATATAACAGATGATGTTTTCCCAAAAAGAATTTTTTTTATGGAACCATCATGAGATAGGTACACTAATCAATATTAAGGATGATATGATACACTTTCTATTGGAGTACTCACTCCATGAGTGGGGAAGATCACAATACACAGATGAGGATCACTACTAGGGCCGTGGGGTTATACCACGACTCATATGGATTCACTTATGAATTATAGGATCGATGTCTAGTAGCATTGGTCAGGCTGATTTCAATACACTACATAGGACACAAGAATGGATATATGATCATACATTGGTCCACTCAAAGGGGATTACATACTATATCCAGTAAAATCCAACTGAAAGTAATATACTCTTGTGAATAGTAAATGATACCAACTAACCTTTAGAGGAATACGAAAGGGAACCAAAACTAACAAAACATGTCCAAGATATAGTGGAAAATATATTCAAGTCATATAAGAAGCAATACATGTCGTTTATTAAGGTCACATTATGTGTCCCTTTACGCCAAGTACTTTCTCAGTTCATCATACCATGTCATCAGAACATGTCATCTGGAATAGGTATACACGGTATGTAGAAATTCTCATACTCCCTATCCTACTATCCAGGGTCCACCTGTGCACTCTGGACACTTTCCAGTGCACTGTGTAAACCCATGTTCGACCTCATGTGTTCCAATACATGGGGAAAATTGTGTATCTAGTCTGTGTCTGGTTGTTTAGAGTGGTATAGGCCATGTTGGAAATCCATGTACTCCACTCTGTGTCCACGTAAATATTATGATACATTCATAGACTCAGGGAATGTTCCACATGCAGTGTCATAGGGATCACTCATATTGTGACACATTACTTCCTCTGAAAACCCTGGTTGCTGCTCAGTGAGTCCCACTTGTCACGTATTCTAATATAGAAGTTTAGTTAATTAGTATTTTCCAGGATGTTGGTTCTTCTTATGTGTTTCTCACTTGATCCTACGTTGTTTGATATAATGATATGTCCTCCTTGAAACAGAATATCTAGGGTCATCTCTCCATGGAAACACCAAATCGGTGGGTTTCGGGCCTCCGATCGGCTCTGAAAACCGATTCCATACATTCTCACGAAAGTCGCTTGAAAAAGGTATCTCCTAAAATACTTTAGCTCATCCTCCATCATCATTTTTGGATCTATTCTAGGTCTTCACAAGTTTTCATCTTTAATTTTATATTGTTTCAATGAGAAACGGAGGTGAAATTATCATCTGTTCATATACCATGAAGAATGCAAAAACACGAAGAAACTAGGGAAGAAAAGCACAATTCAAAAACCTAAGGAATGAACCTTGGACATTGTGTGTTTCTAGCTTTGATCTAATCCATAATAATGATAAAGATAATAAAATAATAATGATCATCTCCAAACAATACCCTTAACAAAACCCTCTTGGGAGAAAGATCAAACCACGAGTCAACCAATTCGTGAGTTAATCTACATTAGTTATTAAATACAATAAAAGGTAAAAGATAGAATTGATAAAACATTCCCAAACTTGAGTTTGGATCTGTTTTTTGAATAACGATTGCATTTTTTTTCTTCAATGAGATCGTCCAAGTATACTGGCGTAATGATCCACGTTTCACTTGATCCACCATCATCATTTGTAAAAATCCTTCTCCAAGGCTCTCTTCTCCAAAAATTTCAGAGAATTCGAGGGTTATGTGGAAAATGATAGATTTTATACATAAAATCCTAATTAAATTATTTTATTCCTTGTATCAATGGAATGGATAAATAAAATCAAATTTTAGTTTATTTATTCTTTAAAAGTCCAAAAACAAACTTTAACAACTAACCTGTGCTAGCTGATTTTAGGTCTCACACAAGGTAATGTCACATCTCTAAATACAATAGGGCCCTCAAATTTCTGATCTGAGGGACCATTTATAATCTATTACACTATTTATGGAAAACCGCTCATGCACACTATTTAATATATTTAATATATTTCAATCATTTATTCTGGGAAGAACAGGCCTTAGAATCACACGTCATATAATTGCCTGGTCAATAATTAATTCCATATACTATTTAAAAATAATACATGGAAGAATACAAGACATTTAAAATGGAATAATTTGGGATCCTCTTGCGGTCTTTATCATCACACGACGCTCCCCTAGTGATCTATAAGATACCGCAAGCATCCAATGACATGTCCACCCCATCTCATATAAACTCCCCAGAAATACAACCTTGGCACGTAGAAGATCTTTTATAAGGCATAAAATATCACTTGAAGGCCTTTTAATATATTCCCTTCCCTCAATAAGGACCTAGGACATTTAGGTATGACAATATGAATTTCCCTTGGCATGTCTGTGTTGTTAAATGAGATGCCCTTAATTGGATATAATCCAATAAATGGGGAACTGATGGGGTGGTCTTGTGGTAACTAAAAATCATGTGATTCCCCTAGGGTGACACATGGATGGACCTCATGATTACATGTGATGAAAAATCCCTACATTGAATCCAACCTGGTTTCACATGATACACACCGAATAATGTAGTGAATAACTTGGGTGGCAAGAGCTATAAATACTCCAGCCCAGGAAAATGTTAACCGTACACACATATAGATTGATGAACTCCTAGAGCCCCAAAATGGTGCACCATAGAACCAATGCATATTTCATAGAGTAGCTAATCTTTGGATCAGAAACGTTTCCAGTTAGGTATGATATGGGGAACAACCAGTGGGACCATGTAGTATGTGTAAGCACATCATGTGATCACTCATAGATCACATCACATACTTATAGAGGGTTATTAAAAATAAATCCCACATATTTGATAAAACATGTGGGACTTAAAAAATATCTAAAAAATTTAAAATATAATAATTTTTTAATAAATAGCTAGAAAAAATACTAAAATGATGGGATAAAAATGTGAATAACATACACATTCATCCCCATGTTGATCGTATAAGGTACCTAGGTCATGAGATAGAACAATGAAATGATTCCTAGACCTCTCAACACACCTTTGGTATACAATTTAGGTCATGCGAATTCCTATAGACATATAAAAGAAAGTCACATCCCCCTGTAATGCCACCATATTCTCACTAAGCCCTTTGGTCTCACTATCTAAACCATATGGTGACCATAAGATGTGTTGTAAGACTATTACAGTGGCTCCAATACATGTCATCTAAGCCTCACAAAAGAACCTAGGCTGGTCAAATGACTTTTGTGATGCCCTTGAGGCACAATAATGAGATCTAACAATATCTTCCAAGCATGTTAGATTGGATCATGCGTCACCCACCAGACATGTCACATTGAATCTCACAACACCCTCTATGTGTTTCATATAGATCTTATGATTACACTATGGAATGTTAGCTTGATCATATGACACGCCCTAAATCATGTCATACAATGGCATCTTTTCACAACTCTTTAACTTCTCAAAAAAATTTCGGCAATCACGGAGCCATCTTCAATTGTCTTTGTCATTTCCCCAATATGATCTTCATTATCATTGAAATATGTAATCACATCCTCCATATGGTCTTCTTCATTATCCATATTTTTATTCATATCTGATGATCTATAAAACAATGTTTTATCCCAACTAGTAGCTACATTCTCTTTTTCTTCGTGTTTATTCCAACATTTATAACTCCGATCTATTCCGTGACATATCAAATGTTCTTCCAACTCCTCTGGAGTAAGTAGTCTAGAATAACAACAATGTAAACACGGACAAAGGATTTAAGAAGGATCCTTTGTGTGATCCTTTTCAAACTTGATGAACTCTTTCAATCTGTTCTCATACTCTATTGTCAAACGATTATCATCCATCCAATATCTATTCATCTTCATCCTATTTGAATCTCAAATATTAGTATTTAGGGTTCAAGTACACAAAAAAATAATTCCAAATACAGTAGAAGAGAAACACTTCCTTACAAAAATGGAGATTAATAGATCCTAACCATTAGTATTTATTCATCTTCATTAAATATAATTACATTAGATTCATTATAGTTTCCTCAAATCACCCCAGACCAAACACAAGAATAATCAAGCATGATACATCTACCACTCCTAGGTCTCTTACCTACATTCAATATCATCATGCCTAAATACCCATATATCCACACATACACATGTCACAAACACATAAAAAACCACATCCACATCAGAACCAATGTACCAATATAGATTTCAATCAGGTTACTCGAATCAAGTGGTGGTTTGTAAGAAATAATAAGAAAATATAATAAGTATATAGTCACAAATAATTCTCAAACTGGTGTTAATAATACAATAAACTAAAGGTATCATTCTATTTATCTGAATACTCTGAAGGAGCCCATATTAGACAGTAGTCCCTTGTGGTGAAGGATCCTGAGGAGGAAGGGGAGAACATGCACCTATATGGGTTCAAGGTCAGGTCATTGAGGTTGAAGGTGGCCCGATACTCCTACAAGGGTTCATTCCATATTTCAAAAACCTTGTCCTGGTACCCTTGGCTGTTAACCCACTGTTCGTGGAAGTGAAACCGAACCTGATGATCTTACCAAGAAGAAATTGAAACAAAGAGGGGGGAGTGAATCAAAATACCTCAATAAAGATGGAAAAACATGGTATTTGAGAATAGGTTAGTGGCTTTCATGTTGGATAGAAACCTATCCAATAGACTGCACAAGTGGTGATGGCCCCTGTAGTTGTTGCACCAGGTGAAACTATCACTTGAGAAGCTAAGATCAATGATGCCCTTCCCAGCCATGAACTGATCAATCTCCATGATGGCCTTCCTCTAGAATGGGGTTCTACCTTTTCTTTCCTTTAGGTTGGAAATGACATTAAAGGCACCCCCAACAAACTATGGATAGTGGCCAGGATCGAAGGTATTTTGTTTACTCCATAGAGATTCCCTTTGAAGAGTGTCATAGCTTCCAAAAACATAAGTCATAAGGAAGGAGGTGTCACTATTGGACACCTTGGTAGAGATGAATTGATTGTAATCTTGAACAGTCTCGACAACATATATATTGTTCCAAATTACCCATTTGTGTCTATTGGAGGGGTCAGAGTGTAGAAATCCATGCAACTTAATCTTCCAGGAGAATTCTATGATTATTATAGGTTTTTTTCTGTTATTGGACAACAACTAAAATGACATTATGATTTTTTATTTCTATAGTGAGGAAGTCCAATTTTACATGAGCACTAGGACCATGATCATTACATTTGAAGATAATAATGATGGGTAGGACAGGGATCTGGCATTGGTTCTAGAGCTAGAAGCCTTATTGAAGTGGGAGGATGATCTCTCATTGAGGTCCCTTGATTTTGAACATGTTCATAATCCCATCCGGTTGGTAAGCTTCATATGAGTGGGAGATGAGGATCTAAAGGGGCAGGGGAAGGATGGGTAATGAAACTTGGGGGCGGGTGAGGGAGTTCTCTCTGGATCCAAAAGTATTTGGAGCTGGATGACAGGCTTAGAGCCAAGGGAGATAGAACAAACACTGCTAGGAATGGGCCTAACCAATACAGAGAAGAAGTCAGTAACCTCAGCGAGGGAGAAGGACAGAGATGGAGGTAGGGATGGAAAGGCTAGAAAGAATTGTGGTCTAGGAATCATTCCATACAAGTGAACTGCCAGAAAAAGTCACTTATATAGAATGAAGGAAAGAAGGGAGGAACCCCTCAAAGAAAATAGGGTTTCATCTTTGGATGACCCACTAGTGCAGAAAACGTTTTTTACGTCGGTTATTTTTAATTTTTTACATCGGTTTCTAGCCGACGTTAATACGTGCACCGTTATAAATAAGGTTTTTAAGGTCGATTATTTAAAAACTGACGTCAAAAACATAAAATAACACTATTTATCACGTCGGTTATTTTAGAACCGACGTGATAAAGGGCCTAGAGAATGGTTTATCACGTCGGTTATTGAATAACTGACGTGATAAACGACCTGGACAATGGTTTATCACGTCGGTTCTTAAACAACCGACATGATAAACAGGGGCGAGGGGGTTTATCATGTCGGTTCATATAGAACCGACGTGATAAACTGGGGTGAGGGCGGTTTATCACGTCGGTTCTATAAGAACCGGTGTGATAAACCGGGCTGAGCGTGGTTTATCACGTCGGTTCATATAAAACCGACGTGAAAAACCGGGGGAGAGAGGTTTATCACGTCGGTTATTATATAACCGCCGTGATAAACCGGAGGGAGGCGGTTTATCACGTTGGTTATTCAATAACCGACGTAATAAACCATTTTCCAAGCCTTTTAGCATGTCGGTTATTCAATAACTCACATGATAAACCATTCTCTTGGCCCTTTATCACGTCAATTATTAAATAACCGACGTGATAAACCAATCTCCAGGCCTTTTATCACATCGGTTATTAAATAACCGACGTGATAAACCACTCTGTAGACCTTTTATCATGTCGTTTATTAAATAACCAATGTGATAAACTATTTTCCATGCATTTTATCAAGTCGGTTATTAAATAACCGACGTGATAAACCCAATTTTTTTTAAACAGAATGCAGTGATCTTCTCTCCACCAGAATCAACCTGAAAACAAATCAAGAAATTGTACCACAAAAAAATAAGTACATCAAAATTAAGCATGTACATAGATAACATATAAAACTTACCCACTAGAAAGCATCCACCCTCAATTATACCCCATGGACAGCCCTCCCCCACCCCGTTGGAGCCCTCACCCTCATGTATACCCCCTGGACAGCCCTCCCCCACCCCATTGGAGCTCCCACCCTCATGTATACCCCTTGGACAACCCTCCCCCACCACACTCCTGGACCGCCCTCCGACCCTCGGACACCCACAAACACCCCTCGACAACCCCCACCCTCCTGAACAGCACCTCCTCACCGCCTCACCCCACTTGACAGCCCCCACCACACCCCTAGACAGCCCCAAACACCCCTGGACAACCCCCCCCCCCCCCCCACCCCTGGACAGCACTCCCACACTGCTGGACCGGCTTCCCACACCCCTGGACATCCCTGCCACTCCCCAGGACTGTCCCCCCACCCCACCGGATAGCCCTACCAGACCGCTGGACACCCCCAACCCCACTGAACACACCCCCACACCCTTGGAACCCCTCCCCCACAGACCCAAATCCATACCAGAAGAACCATCAAAATTAGAACAAAACAAGAAGTAGAGAAAAATTAAACATTCACTTATATAACATTCAAAACTTACACTGTCAACTTCAAAAAAAATTAAATCAAACCTAAACCACTACCAAATACACAATTAAAATGACAATATTCAAAATTACATTTTACATTACAAACAACTAAAATTCAATCAAACCTGTAAAATAATTTGACCACTCCACTTGTACGTGTTTTATGTCTTTAGCAGTATAGGGTTGAGGGTCATCAAAAAGCTACAAATGAAAAAGAAGATAGTTAACGTGTATAATGAATAAATCAAATTGAAATATTATGGAAAAGTTTAAGAGGAAATCGTACCAGGTCAAAATTCACAACTATCCCAGTTGTTGTTATTTCATACATAAATCTTAACATATAATGTCCGCATTTGATGAGGCCTTATTGTTCATGAAAATTATGTTTTTAATGAGTGTAAATTCAATATATTATTTTTATGTAATAAATCAAAAAGTACAAATTATAAATTGAAATTTACCTTCTTATTTACATATTTGATCTTTGCATTTCTTTTTTTTGTGTTTTTTCTAAAGTAGACCCATGCACTGTTAGAAAATAATACGAATGGGGTAAATTTAAAATTCATTATAATATATAAAACAATTGAGAAATTGAAACTTACTTTTCCAATATATTCTTAAAACTTTCCCGCACATCACCATCAACAGAGCATATCCAATAAAGAGCTTTCTCCCTTGGGAAAAAAATCCCTACCATCCAATGATCACTGATAAAAGGAAATTTAATGTTACTGGTTTTTTATGTTAAAAGCTAATGAACTCTTTGAGATAAATGTGTTTCATACCTCTCACAAAAAGGCATCATCCAACATTGTCTGATTATATTCTTTTCAAATCTTTCAGCAATATAAACCATTCTTTTTTCCTCAGTCAATGCACATGCTTCAGGGGAAATCAATTGTGGGTCCATGAATCCATATACATCTGTCAGTTCATTCCTCTCACAAATTTTATAAAGATACCTAATACAAAACATATATAAGTATACATTTTTAATACATATAATGCAGGGAAAAGGTGTTAAGACTTACATGGAAAAAAATTTCAGCACGTTGATGCCCAACTTATCTCCAGTAACAAGCTCCATGATATCAGATTTTGTAATCCCCACACTTATTTCACGTCCACAAACATGAGATTCCATTGGAAACTCATAAAAAACCAACAACAAATGTGAATATCATGACAATCTGTCAAGACCACTGGAATCTGTATCTCATGTCATAGCCTGTTGTCTTTGTTGTTGTCTATATAGTATTTCTTTACCTTTGAAGTATTCATGTGAAAAAAAATTGAGAAATATAGTAGTTTTAAAATGATAAAACAACTTTAATAAAAAAAATAAAAAAAAGATTTAGCATTCATACCTCTATGGTAATGAGTTGAAGAAGTATGGATGGCCAAACTAAAAAATGGCCAATACTCTGTCCAACTGTCGCCACCTCATCTGTAGGTATTGGTACCCTAGCTGATATATATATAATATCCTGTACAGTGACCCTCTGATTCTCTACCTCTAATTGTTGATGATGAACTGTATCTCCTATACAATATACCAACCCGTATGCTACTATATGATGTTGAGAATCATCAACATACAACTCGCAATATGTAGGAAGCTGCGGCGGAGGCGTAGGATAAAAAATGGGGTCCGCAGGCTGAGGTGGGGGTGTGGGAGCTACTGGAGGAGGTGGAGGATAAATAATGGGGTCTGTAGGGGGAGGTGGAGGAGTGGGAGCTGCAGTCTGAAATTGTCTTTGCATTTCGGCAAACATATACTGCACCGACTCTCTAATCTTGTCTTCCATCATCGCATTAATATTTTTAACTTCAGCCTCCAAGGATTCTATTTTTTTATAAACTCCCTCAATGTTAGAAGTTGAAGAACGTGGAAACACTTTTCTTACCGATACACCTGCCGGATATCCTCTTACATGACCAGGATGTTCGGGCCTTCCCAATGCTACAAATAAAATATCTTCCCTCCCAGTAGCTGTAAATGTCCCCTCTGAACTCTTCTCCTCAAGAGAGTCCTGTATTATTTAATTGAACACTTCCGTAATGATTGAAACTTATATGAAGAAAAAAGTTAACTTAAATAAATTAAATAGATATCTTACAATCCTCTCAGCTACGATTCTCGATTCTTCTGAAATATATTTCCCTTTTTTCCATTCCGAGCTCTCTTCCATTTTTCATGTCAAGATGGAGGGGATGGAGGGGCCACCTCTCCAGAGCTTGAAGACTCAGCTCTTAGTTGTTGAAATTTTTCTGCCATCATTTTTTCTTCCAATAATGTATACCCTCCCCGAGATAAACTATGAGGGTATACATTTTCATATTGGATCTCCTGATGAGCTTTCCTTGTTTGCTGTAATTTAGTAATAAGAAATCATTAACAAAACATTAATAAAATCATTTATATAAGAAATTTTATAAAAACTTACATTGCCCTTACCAGAAATGACGCTTTTTTTCTACTTTCAAAAAATTTTCTCCATGTGTCTTCATCTGTAAAAGGATATATACGACCTGGATTGTCATGACTCCTATGACCATAAATGAAATCAGATGCGAGGGTTGATTTGAAATCCCTCAATCTCCTGGTAGCCAACGATAAGCATTTCTTCCTAACTCCTCCAGTGTCAGGAATATCAAATGTCATCTAATAAATAAGAGGTTAAACATATTATATATACTAGAAACATTAAAATAATGGTCAAATAATGACAAAAGATCTTACCAAAATTGTCTCCCACAACTGAGAGATAATTGCTTTATCCACACCTCTCCAATCATCATACAGAATGCTTACTTTGGCCTTAGCCTGAGTTGCAACAAAACTCTTAAAATATTTGGCATTCGGACCTCTAGGAATATCATCATCATCTAACTCAACTACTATCCTCTGATCCTGCGTACGGGCAAGTGATAATTTTGGTAAACGTGTGAACCAACGTTTACCAACCTTTGAACTCTTTGTCGTAATAGGAGCATGTGAATTTTCATCCCCAGAGGCATGACCAGCAATATGCTCCTCTCCAGAATCATGTGGTTGATCATCTGAATGATTTGTCATTATCCTTCAAATCAAAAAAACATACGTCAGTTCACAAATATACAAATTCAAATAATTTAATACTACTGTAATCAGAAAATAGATAAGTGTACTAAGTTACATAATAGTAAAAATTGGTAATATGGTAATAATGTTAAATAATGGTAAAGATGGCAAAGATGGCTAAGATGGTCAAGATGGTAAAAATGGAAAAAATGGTAAACCTGGTAAACATTGTAAACATGGTAAAGTAATTGTCATTGAACAAATATACAAATTAAAATATTTTAATAATACTGTAATCAGAAAATAGAAAAGTGTACTAAGTTAAATAATAGTAAACATTGGTAATATGGTAAGCATGTTAAACAATGGTAAAGATGGAAAAGATGGTCAAGATGGTCAAGATGGTAAAAATGGTAAAAATGGTAAACCTGGTAAACATTGTAAACATGGTAATGTAATTGTCAGTGAACAAAAATAAGCATTTTAAAATTCATGTAATGGTTATAAACATGATAAAGTAAACTAAACAAAATTAAAACAAACAAAAACATATACTTATTTTATTTTAAAACATGTTTTAATAAATAAAAAACTTAAAATATCTAACATTTATGGAAAAAATAAATGTAAAAAAGAAATAAACATATGTTACCTGTAATTTTAGGAATGTACAGATGGATTGTTTTCCCAAATTCCTTCATCGTGATCGTTCCTTATGGCACAAACTATGTCTTCAATATGATCGTCATTGTGTTCTGGTAATATTTCCATGGAAGTAGGGATCTCACATAAATCAGCATATTCATCAAGTTCATCCTCACCAACATATTATTTTTTCCCTTGTAAAACAACATCCCACTGCATATTTGATTGATCTACTACATAAAAAAGTTGTTTTTCATGTGTTGCCATTATAAAAGAATCAGCTGTGTCTTCCAATCTATTCAGATTAACAAGTGTCATTCCAAATTCATCGTGTCTGACACTGTTGTTAGCGTTAAACCATTTACAGTTAAAAACGGGAACTTTAATTTTAAAGTAATCAACCTCCCATATGTCTTCAATCACTCCATAATATGCATTTGATGCAGAAATTGGGTTTTTTTCCTTAGCACTCGAAAAATTCATTGCTTCTGCAAACACCAATACACCACTATTCTGAACTGCACTTCTATTGTCCTGAGATTTTGTATGAAATGTATAACCATTAATGTCATAACCAGACCATGTTATCACATTAAAACATGGACCACCCACTATCAATTTTAATGTCTCTGATACATCTGATCTACCAAGAAAAGTCTTTTTAATCCATGACAAAAAAGTTTTGTTGTGCTCATTCAAAATCCACATTTCTTTCTTCTTTGGATGACATTGTTTCAACTAATTAATATGCAATGTGATATATGGTTGAGCATCAGCTATGTTATTCAAGATGTATGATTCTAACTTCTTCATCTGTTCAGCTGACAATGATTTGACTTTCAAGCCGCGAATCCCCTTTCACTCATTATTAACTCGTTCATGGCGAGATGGAGGCAAACCTATGTGTTGCGCCGCAGCCAAGTAGCTCGTACAAAACTCTGCTACCTCCTCAGAAATATACTTTTCAATAATGGAGGCTTCAGGTCGATATATATTTTTAACATACCCCTTTAATATTTTCATATACCTTTCAAAAGGATACATCCAACGAAGATATACAGGTCCACAAAGCATTATTTCTCGAACCAGATGAATCATTAAATGCACCATTATATCAAAAAAATTTGGAGGAAAATAAATTTCCAATTGACAAAGTATAAAAATTGCATCCTTTTCCAAAATTTTCAAAGCATTCACATCAATCACCTTGTTACAAATTGAATTCAAAAAATAACACAACTTCATTATAGTCTTTCTGACACGAATGGAAAATATTCCACGCAATGCAACTAGTAGAATTTGTTGCATCATGACGTGACAATCATGTGATTTCATACCTATCAACTTCAAGTCCTTCAATGAGACAAAATTTTTTACATTAGAAGAATAACCTTGAGGCACTTTGGTATCATGAAGACACTGACAGAAGCTAATTTTCTCCCTCTTCGATAATGTATGACAAGCCGGGGGAAGAAATGTTCGTCTTCCTTTAGGAGTGGGAGCTAACTCCAAACGTATTCCCATTGATAGTAAGTCTAATCTTGCATTCAACCCATCTTTAGTCTTTCCTTTAATATCTAACAATGTTCCAATCAAAGAATCACAGATATTCTTCTCCAAGTTCATGACCACAATATTATGTTTAACTTCATGATACCTCCAATATGGTAGCTCAAAAAAAAATTGACCTTTTCTACCAAATATGTCTATCATTACCAGATTTTTGTGTCTTTCCCAATGTCACGTCAAGGTTTTTCACCCTCTCAAAATACAGATCAGGGGATAAAGGTTTTGGAGCAGTATCAAATTCTTGTGAGCCATTGAATGCCTTTTTTAGTCTTCTATCAGGGTGTTCCATAGGCAAAAACTTTCGATGACCCATGTACACTGTTTTCCTCCCATGATGCAATTGACAATAGGACGTCTGTTGTTTGCAAATTGGACATGCTTTATGCCCTTTAACACTGTATCCAGACAAATTTCCATACGCTGGGAAGTCATTTATAGTGAACAGAAGCACTGCATGCAGTTGAAAATATTCCATTTTATAAGAATCATACACCCTAATACCATCAGCCCATAACAGTTTCAAATCATCAATCAATGGTGACAAGTAAACATCAGTATCATTACCGGGTTTCTTTGGACCAGAGATCATTGTACTCAACATGACATATTTGCGCTTCATACAAACTTCAGGAGAGAGGTTGTAAATTACCAATAAAACATGCCATGAACTATGTGTGCTACTGAGTGTTCGGTATGGATTCATTCCATCTGTGCACAACCCTAGTCTGAGATTTCTAATTTCATTTCCAAATGTAGAATATTGTGCATCAATTTTCTCCCATTTTGGACAATCAGCTAGATGACGTATTTTTCCATCACATACCCGCTCTTCAGCATGCCATCTTAACCTTTTTGCATCATGGGAATTAGAAAATAAACGTTTGAAACGATTAATTATAGGAAGATACCAAAATACCTTTGAAGTGAGCTTTGTAATCTCTACATCACCCTGTGATTTTTCTTTCCCCTTATACCGTGATGTCCCACATTTTGGACACTCTGACAGAAATTCATATTCCGTCCTATATATAATGCAGTCATTCAGACAGGCATGTATTTTCTTGTATCCCAATCCCATCAGGCATAATATTTTCTTGGCTTTGTAATGTGAATCTCGAAGATCGTTATCTTTTGGGAGAATGTCTTTCATCAATTGTAGCAGCTCTGTAAAACTTCTGTCACTCCATCCATGCTTCGCCTTCAGGTTAATCAATATTAACACCGCCCACAAAACTGTAAAATCTTTACAACTAGGATATAATGGTTTTTCATAATCACCATATATATGTGCAACTGTCGGTTCTATCTCAATTTGTTCTGCTACAATATCGCGAATCATTTCATCAATTCCATTGGAGTTACCATCTTGCAAATCATCATCATCAGTGACATTCCGTCCAGTTTCACCATGCCAAATACAAGGGATGTAACTCGGATTAAAACCATGACATATCAGATGATATTTTATCTCTCTACTTTTCAACTTCTTCATATTCAAACATTTCTGGCATGGACAGAAAAAAATGTCACTACTTGGAACATTTCGTTTTGCAAATTCCAAAAAGGCATCAACACCTTCCTCAAATTCATTGCTCATTCGATGTGCCATAATCCAAATTCGACTCATTATTACCTATAACAAATATCAACAAAAAATATATATTTTTAAGATAAGACAAATACATGTTTATATGAAAAAAATCATAATTTGAATGTAAAACAATTTAAAATATAAAACAAATCTATAGGTATTTAAAAAAATATGCTTGAATATTATTTTTAAAACAAAATATAGTTAGATATAATAGTTTTAAATTTCATTGAATCAAAGAAAACCACGACACCTACATAGATTAATACTGATTGCGGTTTTTATGTTTTAATATATTAGATAAACAACCTATTTTAAATGGTGTGCAGACCTTGATATTGGTCTTCATCACCCTTCGGTGTGACTGGAAAAAAGAGGTCTACCAGCATGTTATTATTTTATCAACAATTCACTCATTCTTGTTTCTGATGATCGTTAATTGCATTGGCAGGCTGAGAGGGCCGCCCAGCGCGTCCAACACTAGTCTGCTCAGAATAACAATAGTCCCACTGATTCGGTTTAATACTTTATTTCTTCTTTTTAATCCCGTGTAACATATCTTGTGGGGATTTGATTTTGTACATGGCCTTCAGCTTTAACGGTTATCAATCAAAATAAAACTCGACTAAAAACTCTGTTTATTTTAGGTTTTCAAAATCCAAAAACGAAAACAAAACAACCATGGACAACAACTAAATTCCAATTATAGGAAACATGTTAAAAAATTCTAAACACCAAGAATTAACAAATATCAACAACAATAGTGAACAGCCTGGAAATTACAAGACTAAATATGTATATGTATATGATTAACAATAATAATGTGTTTTATATTCTCATGTGAATGTTCTAAATGATATGGTAATTCATATGGTTTAATATCATTGGTAACATGTTTTCGATTCCAATGAGACATAGGTGTGAGAGCCATTGATAATGGAGTAGTGTCCTAATCTCAATCTAGGTCCAACATCCTCAACATATTCTTCTAGGGGTAGAATTTAGTATGGTTTGTGTTATTTTAACACCTCTATATTTATTATAGGTTATTAAATCAAATTATTTTGATTAACTTTTTTTATTCATCCTTGTATTATTATTTTTTGACTTTTTAGGATATTATAGTTTTATATTCTTATTCATGGTTGGAACATGGTTAGTGAATACCATGAGGTTCACCTAGGAAACATTTTACATTTATTTACAAATATAATGGAGGAAATATATTTTGTACAAACCATACTTATTTGTCATGAAATAACACAGCATGATGCATATGCATTTTTTAGGGTTGGTTCTAGGTTTTCCATACTGTGTGGTTAAACCATGGTACACCTCCAATATCATATAATGGGGATCACATTTATTGTTTTAATTTATAAAAAAACTGGTCCAAAATATGATATAAAAAGTAATTATTATTTATTTTCCTTTAATGTAACGATGCACGTCTTTTTTATCTCATTATTAATCTAGTTTAATGTTCCCTCAACATAGTCTGTTATATCAACAAAATAGTCTGTTATATCAACAAAAAATTCCAAAAGATTCAAATAACCATTTGCAATAACAAAATACAAATAACCATTTTCAAATAACCATTTGCAATAACAAAAAATTCCACGAGATTCAAAAACGAACGAAAAGCACATCAAGAATCGAAACAAAAATGAACGAAATAAATTCGTGGAAGGCTTACTTGAATGTTGCGAGTTGAGATGATAGATCCGAGAGGAGTGAAGAAGATAAAAAATGAATCCAAATTGAGTTTAACGTAGGTCGATCGACGAGCCGATTAGGGTTTACCGCGCGAGAGAGACGAGCCGGCGGACTGTCAATCAAAAAATCGTAAATTACAGTCCATGGGCTTTAATTTTTTAAAATGTTTTATAACGTCGGTTATTATATAACCGACGTTATAAAATATTTTTTAAATTTATAACGTCGGTTATTTCAAAAGAGACGTAAAAAATCTCCTGTGCTTTGGTTTTTTACGTCGGTTATTTTATAACCGACGTAAAAAATATGAGATATCTACGCGTTTTTTACGTCGATTATTTTATAAACGATGTAAAAAACCCCCCGTGCTTTGGTTTTTTACGTCGGTTATAAAATAACTGACGTAAAAAATGGGTAGATATCTCGTTTTTTACATCGGTTATAAGATAACCGACATAAAAAACCAATGCGCGGGGGGTTTTTTACGTCGGTTATTTGGAAACTGATGTAAAAAAAACCCGATATCTACGCGTTTTTTACATCGGTTATTTTATAACCGACGTAAAAAAACAAAGCACGATGGGTTTATTACGTCGGTTATTTGGAAACTGACGTAAAAAACCCGATATGGATGGGGTTTTTACGTCGGTTATCGAATAACCGCGTAAAAAACCAAAGCCCGGACGCGTTTTTTACGTCGGTTATTTGATAACCTACGTAAAAAACACATCGATATCCAGTTTTTTACGTCGGTTTCCAAATAACCGATGTACAAACCCCCCGCGCATTGGTTTTTTACGTCCGTTATAAGATCACCGATGTAAAAACCCAACAGGCGTGATTTGTAACATCGGTTATTAAAATAACCGACGTTAAAAATCTACTCACTGCATTTTTACGTCCGTTATATATAACCGACGTAAAAAAATGGTGATGTAAAAAACGATTTCTGCACTAGTGACCTAGAAATGAATCAGAACCGGGTGGTGTTGTCCTTACAAAAAAAGTTTATCCATCATTACTTAATTTACGGTGACATGGTGTTGGATCTAAGGGAATTGATGATACCTAGGAGGAATCTAGTAAAAATGGAATCCAAGTCTGAAGGACCTTAAATTTTTCATAAACGTCACTGTGATAGTGTAAACTCATTGATCGCCATTGATGATGATCATATCAATATTTCCTTCAATACTAGGTTTCTCAAAGGATATTTTACATGAATAAACCATCCCTTTTAAAGAAAATCAACCCATGTCAAACACTACCCAAAGATTCCACATTTTTATTTACAGTAAAAAAATATCCTAATAAAAAATCCTAGAATAATGGAGTAATGATAAAAGAAAAAAATAAATATGTCATAGCCTCATATGTTCAAATATTATGTGAAATTATAAAAAAGTACCCAAAAAAACACCAATAAATTCAAATTTCAAACAAAAATATGCTATTTAATCATGCCCTAAATCATGATGATACTCGTGCCTTGATACCTGCACCGTGATGCGCCTGATCAACATCATCATCAAAAACTTCCCTAACAGGATACCAAACTAGAATTCATCACCTTAGGAACCTCATCACCCATTTCCAACCCAACATAACCTAAAAATATAATTAAATCAAAGAATATATATTCTATAATTAAAACCAAACCATGTCATAAAGTGATTGTTGGAAGAATTTACCTAACATATCCATCCATACCACCATCAAATTGTATGGTTTCTAGGATCTAGAATAAACTAATACCAAATCACCTGAAAACCGACCATAGTCATTAGAAAAAAGGTGATGCATTAGGAGTAATATAAATATATTGGATGATCACCCCCAATAACCCCATCATAATATGTAGTAATAAGACTCATGAATCTACAATGAAGTAGAATCATCACCACCGGAAGAAATGAAACATAGGGATGAAATAATTCAACAAAAAATACACTAGAACACCATTTATGGGAAATCCTCACATCCCAAAACTCCAATTAATTTTTTTTTAAAGTGTGATATGATTTATAGAATAATAGTTCTAGAACCATTAGAAGATGTTGGACCCAACTCGATCTTCGACAGGGGGAATTACCCTAGAGACAAATATGAAGAAGAAAAGGATGAATCATGTAGCCAAAAACCATAACAATCTCAAATATTCATTAAATTAATCATACCAAATAAACATATGGTTATATGTTATGGGAGAGGAGAAAAATATTAAAAAATTATTTGGAAAACATGCCTTAAAGGGAGGTCTGGAAAACTGAAGCTCGAGGGCATTGCGGGTGGAAGAGGTCCGGAAAACCGAAGGTCGAGGGTAGAGGAGTTCCAGAAACGCGAACTCAACTGGCGGCGGAGGTCCTGCAACGAGAAGCGAGGGCATAGGAGGTCCAATAATGCGAAATCAGCGGGTGGCAGAGGGGAGTCGTAGGGTTCCAGTACCGCGAGAGCATTGGTCGCGATAAAATGAGGGAACTATGCGACCAACTTTCTATAAAAATAGACTAAGGTTTTTTCAGAACTAAGAAAGTGCTGCTAAAGACTACCTTTATTTGCACTAATATTTTAGCGATGATAAAGGTATCATTTATCAGAGCTTTTTTAGTGCTGATAAATCATGCCTGTATCAGCGCTAAAATTTTAGCACTGATACATGGATTCTTTATCAACTGTTTTCTAGCACTGATAAAGGGTATTTTTATCATTGCTTGTTTAGAGATGATAATGGTTTCCCTGTATCAGCGATAAATTTTTTTCTCTGATGAAGGGATTCTTTATCAGCACTTTTAAAGCACTGATAGAGGGATTCTTTATCATCCCTTTTCTAGCGATGATAAAGAGGCCCTCTATCAGAGCTAGAAAAGCACTGATAAAGAATCCCTTTATCAGCGCTAATATTTTAGCGCTGATACAGGAAGGATTTGTCAGCAGTTTTCCTTAGCATTGATATAAGGGGGCGCTTCACTTGCCCGTTTTTGTAGTATTGAAATGAGACAGGTTTGCTCATTAAGTTTAGGATGTGAAATTAGGCCTTCTCATAAATTTGTGGGCATGCAACCTGGTCCAAAAATAACACTATAAACGTGTAATTTGGTTTATGAAATACATTTGAAATTTTAATTTTATTCAAACACTATATTTTAAACAAATAATTTGGTTAATTCATTACATTTTGAACTTTTAATCGGGTTCATGGATAACATTGTGAACAAGTAAATAGGTTAACGCATAACTTACACACACATGAGTTATCCATCACTACATAATTAATTGGAGGGAGATATAGGTTAAACCCTTCGCATAGTGAAAAACATACATACTTTATCCAAAGTAACATAATTACCCAATAACATAAATCATTAATCATATCAAAAACCATTAAATCAAATATGTTTCATCAATATTCCATGATAACCCTTGAAAAAATATATTGGATTTAATATATGATTCAATCATAAACATAATCCATCTATAAATCGAATAAGCATAATTTCATTGAATAATATAGTTAGTAAAGAAAATTTAACATCAAATAATGTAATCTATGATGAAATATATTTTTTAGTGATCACTTGAAATAATTTAAGATGAAAATACCCTTTTTATTTTTTTAAAAAAATTAAAATGATGCACAAGTATAAAATAGAAAATTTTATTTGAAAACAACCTTGTAATGTTATAAAGGAAGAATAAATTCATTAAATAGTCATAAGGTTGTTAAAATAATCTCCTTCTATATAATATAAAAACCATTCCTTATGTATTTTTTTAGGTAATGGTCAAAAATAACCTCGCTTAAAAAATTAAAAAAATATGCCTTTCAATTTACATTAACAAAATTAAAACATGAGTAAAAATTAAATAAAAAATAATATCGGAATATTAAAATATTTTCTAAATAATTTTTATGAAAACACGTACATGGAAGAATAGTGGAGTTTTAATGAAAACCTCTAAAAGCTAACTTTTAAAAAAATCACTTATAAATATAATATCATTCAAGTGACCATTACAAAAATTAACCGTTTATGTTTATTCTTTTAAATCATAATAAAAGGTGAATATTAAATATAATATAATAACATTTTATCCTAACCATAATCTTAGTATGATTTAATCAATGGAGTAGAAGTTTAACCCAAAGAATGAAAATTTGGTTAAGAATTTCTTTTACACTTTGTAATCAAGGGAGTCCTATGCCCCATAAAAGTTATAATGATAAAATGAGACATTAAATAAAATTAATTTAATGAAATTCATGATATTTTATATAAATTTTAATTATATACACCAGAAATAAGGAATAATTTCTCAATAATCCATATATCTTATATAGGAAAAAGTGAGATGAGAAATCGTTACCTTACGCTTCCCTTTAGTTTTGTGTACAATGAAATCATGTATAAATGGTTAAAAGATATTATTAATAAAATATATAAATAAAACCATAATTATAATAACTTATGTGATAACTTTTTAACATATAAATTCCCATTCCATAATAATATTTCATGATTTTCGTTATTTCAGGGAGTTCATTTCACAGTTTTAATGATCAGTTCATTTGTGTATAATTAAATATTTTCATATTAAATGGAAATAATACTCCATAAGATAAATTTAATTTTACTAATAAAATTACAGATATATTAAATCACTAATATAACATTTTTATTTCTCGTATGACTATTATTCATTTTATAAGACATTAACAAAAAAATTATTGTTTAATTTGGTGGTTTTCATGACCATCACAACCTTGTTTTTTTATTTAATATTATTTCAATATATTTGTTATATAACATGAAATAGGTAATAATATACTGATTAAAATATTTTATAACCATAATTATAGTTTTATGACCAGCCATGAAGGCGGTAATGGAAAACGAACACAAACATTATTCATAGAGGTGATTAACCTGCATAATTTGGAAAATAATTTAATTTCATAGAATAAGATTAGGTAATAAAAAATAGACATTATATATAAATTTGAAACAAAAATATATAGTATATATGTGATTCCTTATTTATCATCCCTTGATTTATAAGGGATGAGAAAAATAATTATGACAAGAAAAGAAATTAAGAGATGTATTTTTAGAAAATTACCTATTAAATATCACCTCCTTGTGACACCTTTGTCAACCTTGGATTTAGTCCTATAGTGATGGAATGATAAATAATATTTGAATGTAGTGAGGAATATATTTTTGGGTAGAAATATGAGGATATTAAAAAAAAATTAGTCGAAATGGGGTGGTTAGGGGTGGTATTTATACTTCAGGAGAGGTAGGTTTAAGTGATTAAAACAATGATTATTTTATATTTAAAGCCAACCACATTGAGGTGGAATTAATTTAAATTAAATATATTTTTAAATAATTTTTTATATTTTGGATAGGTTTTAGAAATTCCTAAAACAATAATTACTTTTTTTTTAATTTTTGGTTATGTTAATATTTTACCTTTTAACATTATCCTTTTCCCCAATTCTACCTAGACTGCGCTAAATATTTCTTTTACATGGTAACTTTTTGATGCCCAAAAATGAAATTGAAATTAAAAAATAATTTTTAAATTATTATTCCAAATATTAAATAAATTTTATCAAATTAAATTCAAATAATAAGAAAATTTATATTTAAATTTAATCCCACATATGAAATGAAAAATAGTGTTTCAAATTTGAAAAGTTCAAAAGCATGAAATGTTTTCACATAAAATATCAATTTTAAATTGATTAAAATGAGATAAATTAATTTTATTGATGTACAACTGAAGAAATTAAACTTCAAAAACAAATTATAATATAATTTATCTATATAAATAACTTAGTATAAAGAGGTTTTCAAATAAAATGTTGTATTTCTCACTATTCATTAAAAATTATAGTTATCATACAAATATCAAAACTTCTACTCCTGATAAATTTGATATCCCTATTTCATAATTTAAGTTTATTTTTACACATAAAACATATAAATGTTTCATAATTTAATTTTCAAATTGGTGTTCCATTAAAATGCGGCCAAATTTCCTTTTAGAAAAATATATCTCTTTATGATTGAAATTTGATTTATTCTTCTATTTAGCCTATCAAACTTATTATATGAATTTAAAAAAAATACATTAAATTTATAACATATAAATTTCAATAATATCTTCCACTAATGATGATTAATTTAACTTATTAAGATAATATTCTATTTTGAGCATAAAAAATTAGTTTTTTTATAAAAACACATCCTTTATGTTCAATTAATATTTTATTTTTATTTATAATTATTTTTTTGAAAATTAATTAATTTAATAAACCCGAGTCAACTATATTTTCATAATATATTTTTTCTCACTAATACATTCCAATTTAATGGCTAGGTGAAAGAAATTATGTTAAAAAAGTAATATTTTTTGAGTTCATTTAATCTCGGTGTTTTGTTCTAAATAAGATATAAAAGAAATTAAATATATTTTTAAAAAAATAATATCATAAAATATTGGTTTATTACATTCTATAATCCATTATGAGTTGTAATACTAATCATTATGACACATATTTAACTATTTGACTCTTCATGTTGTCCATCAATATGTGTTCTCTCAAATCACAATACATATTAGTGATACTTTGGTGTAAAGAGACATTTGTTCTATAAGATTTATCAAGGAATTATATCATTTGATTATTTTTCTGGGGTATATATAATCTCTTTTTAAAATATAAAATTCCATCTTCATCGATTATTTATTTAAATTTCCCATATTATAGGAATTTAATCATATTTTTTGGATGCTTATCATCTTTTTTATACTTCTTTTTATTCCATAGTAATGGTGGTTAGAAAATTAATTAAAAAATGAGAATTTTCCTACCTTCCATAATAATTTATGTGTCTAAGATTAATAAATTGATGAATATTTTATGCTTTTCATTCCTTATCATTTATTTAATTCAACAAACCTTCATACTCAAAGCATCTGACTCTTTTTTTCCTTCATAGGGTGGTAGTTTATTGCACATTCATAGTCCTTAAATAATTTTAACATCCTTATTCTCCCATGTTATAATCTTTATATAATAATATATAATTTCAAGTCTAATATTTTTTATTTATATTTCACATATTTCCCTGTAAATATTGTGATTCGATGTCTTTAAGGAAAATATTACTACAACTAACTATAGATCATCTGTTTTAGAATTTTTTATGGTCCTGACTTTCTTCATAAATAATAATCACCACTATCATTTTGATTAAGGATTCACTCAAGTCCTTCCATTGGTGTATCACCATATATAAAAATCCTTCTTTTCCATGATGGTAATTGTAATACCACCTTATTGATTAATCTCATTATTAGTTCTTCAAAACATTCTTCACATTACTTTAACCATGTTAATTTAACACCTTTCATGTCAACTGGGTTTAAATGTTTGATAATTTGGGATAATTATAAAAAAATATATGGATACTAGATAAGCCAACGAAATTTCATATTTCAGCTGTATTTATTGGTTTTGGTCATTCTAAAACCACTATAGTCTTTGAATTAACAACAGATATTATATCCTTGGAGATAATACATCTATGAAAATAATCCTTCTAAATCCAAAATTTACACTTAATAAATCTCCGGTATAACTCTTTTTCTCTAAAGGTATCAAGAATAATTCATAATTTTTTCACATTAAACCCATATATCTTAGAGTATATCAATATTTTATCATTAAATAAATAAAAAATCAATTAATAAAATAACTGAATACCATATTTATCTAATCCATAAATACTCAAGGTGTAATATTATATCCAAAAAAATTTACTACAAACTCATAATTCTCATAGTATATGTGAAATTTTATCATTTTTATATAACCCCTCTAAAATTTTTATTAATGAAAATTAATATGAATATCATTATTTTGGAATTATTAATCCCCTTTGATTTTATCTAATATATAATAAATTCATTTTAATGGATATATGTTCCTTATTGTAGTGTTGTTGATTTCTATATAATCAATGCATAACCTCATAGACCCCTCATTATTCATTAAAAAGAAGGTCAGTGATCCCCAGTGTGAGATAATATATTATATGAATCCCTTGTGACACATCACTTATATTTTCTTCTTCATTTCCACTAAAGACATTGAGATCATTCAATTCGGTGGATTATATATGGGTTTTTCACAGGGGATAATTTCAATAGAGTGTTATACTTTTTGATCATATACATATGTATGTAATTACTTTGTAAATAAACTAATATAATCTATCAAAAATATATACATACTTACTTTTTTGGATATATTTCACCATCATGTATTTTATTCGATAATATTATACTATGAAAATTTAATTAATACCAGTTATTAGAGGTGCTTCCAATCAATACTAAACAAATGAATTATCTCCTCTAAAAATAAGGTATTTCAAGATTTCCTCTATAATTGTAATATAATTCAATTGATATAAAATTCATAAATATTAATTTTAGAGACAATCCATCTTATGAATAATATCGAATTCAACCATTGGTATAATATTAATGTTTACAACTACCAACCTCCATGCATCTTAATAAAAATTAACAAACATATTTTTTGTTATAATACTATTTCCACAAGGTGTTTAACTCAAAACTACTTCCCTAATGTATCAGGGGATGATTAATTGTTTTTAAAAATCCTAAAATATATAAAAGGATGAATAAATACCAAATGAAATAATTTACTATCTAACTCTATGTTTATGACGATTTTATTTTCCATGAAATCATTGGGGACTTCAACTTCTTGAGTTTTAATTTCATAATCCTATACTTACTTGTCCTCTTATGATGTTTATTCCATTGACGATTAAGGTATTGACTAGAATAATATACCATATTACTAAAATAGTATCATAAAATATTAATATATTCTCTCTTGTATTTTCCTTAAGGATATTAATGGTGTTTATACCCACACTTCAAATATACTCTCAATCCCTTCATGAAATACCTTAGATATATATTCTCACAATTATTGTATGTTGGAAATTTCATATTTCCATTGTTCTCCATTAAAAAATATATTTCTATGTATAACTCAGTCATACTCTTCTTATATTATTATCCATTGAAACTATAAGACTTTTTAAATGGCTTTTTCTGGATGGAACTTTTAACAATCTCATATTGTACTGAAAAGGATTGAGAAACAAATTACATTAAAAGACATTGATTTAGTCTATCAATTTAGGGATCAATAATTTTCTCTATATTATATTTTTATTTCAAAGCATGTCTCATTAACCTTTTAAAGTTATTGTTATACTTAGTAACATATTCCTTTGCCATTAATAATAATTTTACTATTTTCCTTTCCATGTCTTTTTGCTTCCTTTATTTAAAATATTAATTTATGGATATTTCCTTAAAATCATTATATTCAATGATTTTTTTCAGATTAACCATCGTAGAATTTTTTGAATTTGTAACTAAAATTTATAAAAATATCCCTTTATATGATATTTTTCTATGATAAGTATTTCATTTTCACTACATCCCATTGCATGTAATATCATCATAAAATACTTGATCTATTTCTCTACCACTAAGGTATGAGTGGTCCATTAAAAGATTGAGGTTTTCATATCTTGAAATAAATATTCATTACTACACCTTATTGAGGGGAAAAATATTCTTCCATACAGGAAATGTTATTTGTTATAACCCATGTCAATTTCATTAATATAGTTACAATCATCTCAATTCCCATACTATATTCAATAGTTTCTTATGAGGTCAATCCCTACACCAATTACGAGTGTCACCATAGATATCATTCTATACATTATGAATTAATTATAAAAAATGAATAGAATTAATTGGTTAAAGGATAAGTATCTGAATTATGAATTATTATATATAATTACAATACATTTATTAAAAACAAATATTAGTTATTTTATCTATTATAAAAAATAATCATGAATATCTTACGTGTTTGTCATGGGGATTTGTTTTCTATCTATGCTCATTAAAATCTAGTTCCTAAGGTCTCTAATAATCTTTCTATGATATCAAATATAAGAATATTGATTATAGAAACCTAAATATTATGGTTAGATATTATAATAGTACGTAATATATAAGATCATTATACAAAGGATCCAATAGTTTTGTACTTTATAGAGACAAGATACATAAACGAACATTACATTATGTTTTAAAAATTAAAGTAAATATTAAAAATATATAAAATATAATTATTCAGGCTTGATTATAATTATATAAAATATCATATTCTTTATGGGTTCCTAGGAAAATAGGGGAAAATATAAATGGTAAACTCAGATTCTTGACAAGGGGTAGCGTACAAGAAAACCTAACATGGTATAAACAAGACATACATATTTTTGGGGAAATAAATATTGAAATTATTACATTTAATTGATAAATTTAGAATAATATATCCATGTATTATATTAAGATATAAATTAGTAATCACATAGATAAAAATAAATGATCTTATAGTGTTCGCATGAATAATAAAGGATACCATTTCCTTATCATTAAGGCCTCATTCTAAGACATCACACATAAAATTATACGCATAAACCAAATGTCCAAGTTAATTTGTCTCATGAGTCAAATTTATGGTTCAATGATCTATATATTTTATGTCCTCACCAATCACATTACAAGTCGAATGCATCCATCACATGAAAATAAGGGATAAACAACACAATATATAATGTTGCCTAAGAAAACTCTTATATAATCATGGATAAGTAATCCATAGTTATTCATATATAAATAATACCTATACATATTGCCAAAATTTTCCTAATAAAGTAAATAATATAAATATATAAGGGAATATCCATATAAAAAATTTTAAACTATAGCATATTTAAAATTTAATTGAAATTTCAATTATCAAATGAAAGATGGGGGAGTAATATGGTAGGGTACCTTCATTGAATTTTGATTTCAATAAATATTAATCAATAATTAAAATGTTCTATAATGGTAGGATACTAAAACAATAAAATGAAATTTTTTATAAAATTTATGATTGTTTGATGAAAATCTTTAATACGTATTTGGGGTACAATGTTTACCATTATAGAAACATATATGTCAACATGCTTTGATATTTAAGGTTCACATGTACAAAAATAAATATTAATCAATAATAGACCAAATATTGTCTAAAAAATATATATCTTCATCACTATTACTAGTAACCCCCCCGTCCTCCAATTATAAATAATATACCCATAATACTAAAATACATGGAATTTGTAAGGTTTCTTATAATAGAGTTTATTGTCACATAAATATTTTAGAATTATAAGGACCTATGGAGGTGGTGTACTGAGAAGTAATAGTAATAAATCATTAATATTATAATAATATTTTAATAATAAGTAGTAATAATGATATTTCATATAGAAATGCAGTGAATTTAAAATGATTACAAAATGGAAATGAAGGGATGAGATTAAGAACACATACCTTTTCAAGTACCTTCATTATACATGATGAAAAAATTAACACCATAAGATATTATTGGAAGGACTCATGAGAGGTAACTAGAGATTATAACCATTATAGAGGTTTTTTAGTGGATATGAATAGGGGGATGAGTGGGTATTTATATCAAATGGGTGATAATTAATTTTTATATTTAGTCTTTAGAAATATAAATTTCTTAAAATTAAACACCACTGAATTTCCCATTGTTTTAAATCAGAGTATTAAAATTTCAAACATGGTTTTTTAAATTTATTATATAAAGAACCTAACTCTCATTTAATTTTATTTTTGTTATAGAAATGAATATTACTAATAAAGATTTAATTAATAATATCAAACTTCATTTTTGACTTGAGAACCCTATATATAGGTTTGAAAATTTTATTTTAATATTTTTAAAAATATACTTTTAAAAATATAAACAAAATTATAAATAATTTATACAATTAGTTATATAATTTGTAAATTATAATAAATTATTAATACCTATCATATAAACATATCGTATTTTATTATTTACCTAAAAATTAAATTGTCCGGGAAATTTCTAATAATCACCTTTTGAAATTTCATCGTGGTGATTCAAAATTTGATTCTGTTTTTATGAAAATTACTTTCTATATATATATAAATAATTATTATATAAAAATAATTATTTATTTTAAAATCATTCATTTAGCATAAAATTTTTAAATTATGTTATACATTATTAAATGACATACATACATACATATATATAATTATATTCTTATTTATTAATCAATATATATTATTTATATTTACTAATTACATTATTATCATATTATTTTATATATATTTAATAGATACATATATTTATAAAAGTTAAGTTACTATTAAAGTGGTCAATAAATATCATTTTAACTTGAAAAACATTCATTATATTCTTCTAGTTGTTCTATCATGGACATTCTATTGCATTTTCTTTTATTACAACATCAAGGTATCTTTTAAATTTTTTAATTCATTAAAAAATACAATTCATTGACTTTCAATATTATGGTGATGTATTATATTATTTTTTCTTCAATAACATCCAATATATATTTTCAACTGAATATAAATTTCTTGTTTATAATGTATTATTATTATGATACAAATGGCATTGTGTTCTGCGACGACTATTTTAATTAAATATTTATTTATTATAGTATAATATCAGGTCTTGAAGAAGCTATTAGGAAGAATACTTATAGATAACCTTTGTATCCATCCCATATGTCACACCTCATCACAAGGGTTGGTCCCCCCTACATTATAATATAGAACAATGACTACACCCTCATCTCAAGGATCAAATATTAGTACAATTATCGATATCATAGTCATGTGTTCTATGACCATAGTCTTACTAATGTCGGGTCCCTGATGAAATATGGTTCACATCCATTTAGTAACATACTATATTATTCTAATAACTAGACACTATATATCTTAGATCCTCATTAGTTATTTTCTCCCATCCAAACACCCACAGTGAAGGTCATAGCTAATGTGATGAGAATTACAAATCATGAAAATAAAATCAGTACATGTGTACTCATCAGAAATTAATCCATTCTCCACAAGTTGATCTATATCCTTGAGGTCATCCTAGATATTTCCTCATTATCTAATATATTTCTCCAATGTATCATGGCCTCATAGTATATGTTCCAATTTTATCCACCACACACTTATGTAATCCAACCACACCAAGGAGGATGAAAACACACAATAAAAAAAATCATCTCCACATTAATCCTATGATACTAGTCCTTATCATGGTTAATCAAAAATTGTGATTATCACCCATTATCATGATCCCCACCATCAGTCATCTCAACACTAAGAATATCTCACAAAACATACCCCCTCCTTTCAATTGAACCAACATCGGGTGTAACCAAGAATTTGGAAAACACATTCTCAAATACTGATTGTGTAATACTCACCCATCATTCAATCAATATAAGGTATCTCAATACATCCCAATGTTTATCATGTACATTGATCATAACCCATGTGTGATATAACATAGAAGTATCATAACACATTCACAACTCAACTCAAAATAGTAAAGGTTACCAAATGGTCCTAGAATTCATCACATCCTGTAGTACCTATCAAGGTTCTATGAGCGTATAGTCATCAATAAAATCATCCCTTCCTAATCTAACCCTACCATAAACAAATTCAAGTTTTACATACAATAATAAAATGAAATCATGTTTTATAATAACGGAATATCATTTATACTAAGATACATTAATCAAGAGAGCACAGATAAGCATGAATTCGTTAAAATAAGAGAATCACATATACATGGTTAATTGGTTCAAACCATTTTTCAAAAAAAATCTTAACATTAAGATACAATTAATGTTTCTATTTTATATAATATTCAAAGGTATTCTTTGCATAGATTTACTAAATCAAGTACCTTAGACAAAAATCAATTAAAATACCCTTTAGAAAAACAATTATCTTTGTTTTTAAATATTATTTCAAATAATTTTATTAAAACTATATTTTATACCTTCAAATATAATTTCAAATTAATTTATCTTAAAACACCTATTGAATATCAAACCATATAGTTTCATTAAAATTGGCCAAAATGTACATAGATGTATCTCATTTAAGCTGTAAGACAAACCTGTATATCATGTCCAACTAGCGAACCACTAAATAAACCATTTATCAATGCTACACAATCCTTTAGTAAAAATTATGTTAACATAATTTTTTTAAAATTTTATATAGTTATATAATTTCATAAAAATTTGATAGATATAATAATAATATCACACACAAGCATAAAATAGAAAACAAGTAGGACAACACAATCCAGTAGATCTATATAATAAATGTGTAAAGTCCTCATACCTCATATGAAATTATATTTACTTAATATTGTCCATACCAAACATCCTAAACTAATATAATCACTTATCCCACCAGTAGACCCCCTATTTTAAAAAGATGGTATATTTTTATTAAAACTCATAACCTCTATAAATGAGATACATCACATCATGCTGCATCACAATATCAACACTATAATCCATTGACTGCTGATATCCAGTAATATAATCTCAAACCTCATATAGTAAATATCTAATATTATTAAACCCAGATCAATAATAAATTTCAATCAAATATAATGTAAATATTAGAATAATACCCTGGGTGAAAAAAAAATCTACTAAAATTGTAAGAAATATAATATATTCAACACTCCCAATCCTCCTCTTGACACAACACATTTAATCCCCAAAATATTGGATTGATTTTAAAATGATTTTTTGAATTTAAATGTCAAATCCTAAATCAATCCCTAATATTTTCAGAAAATAATTTAGGGGAAGATAAAAAGAAAATAAAAGTAATATATCACCTCAGATTGGTGAACATAAAACTCTAGGATTACCGTAGATTAAAGTATAAAGGGGAGGTGGAATTGGATAAAGATAAGGATATTCCCTCTTAAATCAATAACTGCAGAGTAAGAAGCCCAAATGGGTTCTAAAATAAATCCCCTAAAATGAATAAAATACACCTATAAAAAGAATGTGAGGTCCTCTTTCTATCATTCAGTGGCCCTGAATAGACTCTTAATGGTCCATCATGCTCCTCATGGTAGGGGTAATGAAACAAAACTATTTCCCATACTACAAGGTTCCTTATAGGCTATAATTTTGATTTGTTTTATTAATAATAGTATTCCAAAAAAACAAGTTTCATATACATAAAAATAAATTATCCCTTCCAAAAATATTCTTCAACCCTAATAAGTTTAATACCTTCTTTTAAAATACTACGACACTATAAAACTACCTCTATACCAAAATTAATACAATAAAAAAAATATCACATAGAATTTTCTCCAATAAAATTCAGCATCATATCAAATCCATCGACATCCAATAATAAGGAACAATAGAAAATAAACATTATATCCTTTCTCATAATTCAAAATATGAATCAGTTTTTTTTCACATCAATATTGACTAATCATGAATTCTATTTCATTATTGAATGTTTATTTTCAATCCTTAAATACACAATTTTCTTCAACTATGAAACCATTAACACATGATCACACTACTCTTTGAATTCAATGTCATCCAATGATTAAAATTCCTATAATTTTCTATAGTAACCATATAATAATTTTTTATAATTTTTCATTTTTCTATACAAAACCCACACATGTGATACAATTCTGATAATCTGGGTTCCCTACCCTTATTTACTTCTATTGTAATATCCCCACCCTCATCATTGGCTTGAGAAGTAAAAGAGGTGTTACCGGCCTTATGTGACATCCCCAAGACATGAAAGCCTACAAAAAATTTCCATGGTCTAGGGAAACAATTGGGGATGATTTTACCTTTAAGGATAAAATAATCTATTAACACTATTAAATAAACATCTTATTATCTTATATTATACATGAGAAGGAATAATATTACCAAAAGAAACCCAATAAAATGAAAACATTACCAAATTGAAAATGGAATATGGAATAAAAAATACAAAACCAAAATATAACATGAATAATAGAAAAAAACTGACACGATCCCAAAAACACCCAACTAATCTCCAAGTTCTAACTCCACATGTTATGCACATAGTATCTAGATGCATCACTCAAGAAATATGATATCATTCCTTCACTTATATCTTGGTAGATGAAATCTTCAGACTCACCAAAGTTCACAAGTAGGATGTTGTTATAAACTCAATAAGATTTCCCCAAATAACTCCAAACTCATTCTACTAGGACAAGAACTAGTCATCACACTTTTTAAAAAAAATTTAAAGAGAATTGTTAAAGAATTTTATGTTGAACCGATAAGTAGTTCCATGGAATATAGCATATAAATTCTAAAAACCCTTTCCCATAATATAGATTACCCATTCTCATGTTTCCACACACACACACATATCCATGCATGGAATGTGATAGTAGTGTACTCATGAATACTCTCTCTTTAATCCATCATTTCATTACTATGTGACTTATTTTTAGGTTCCCAAATGGAATACACCCCTTCCTCAGGGTCAAGTCTACAAATGAAGTCATGAAAACCCTATATGTAAAATACCAACCCAAATTATATTTCCAATAAAACAAATTCTTTCTTAAAAACATTTAATCAGACAAATTTCATGATTTCTAAAACAATACGTTTATTTTAAAACTTCTATTTTGAAATTACAAATAAAGGGGGTTTTCCAAAAACAATAACATTTCCAAAAATTTCCAAAGGCCTAACTAAGAAATAATTTATATAAAAAATCACAATAAAATAAGGAAACAATTTTAATGAACACTAATCATTCATGTTATAGAATGTTAGTGATCATAGAAAACATATATACCTCTAAATGGATGGAGAAAATGAAGATAGGTACTGATATCTTCTAGTTCAGACTATGAATAATATTTCCATAAATAGTTTCGATCATATATCATTAATATTCTCATAATATATCATATTTATATATAAAGTACTATATCTATAGTATTAGGAGATATGAGATGGGTGGATTAAAGAAGAATGGGGAAGAACAACGACTTACCAATGAATTGGGATCTCCCACACACTTTTATTTTCCAAAATATGACCCCAAATCAAAATGAATCACCTTGAGAGTCAAGAAAGAAAGTGTAATTTTAGATCCTAGTAGAATAGGGAAAAAATTATTTTTATGGGGCATTAACTTATATTAAACCACATATTATTGGTTATTATCATTATGCCGCATGGTTATGTCGCATGGGTTTTTAAACCATGCACCAGGAATTCATGTGATACTAGAACATATTGGTTTCTTCAAGGTTTGTTACTCATATTTTTTCATCATGCACTAATATTTTGGTGCTCCTATCATAGGCCCACACACCTTATAAATGGGTCACACGGTTTGACAAAAAATGTGTGAACTGTTGTTTTCCCTATTTTTTCTTTTTCCAATATTTACCCAATCCCTTACATGAATTGGTCAAATAGTGAACCAACCATGAACATACTTGGGGAACCCCAAAACAAGTTCTTGTTTTATTAGGGTTTATTGATAGTTTATACTAACCATGACCAGAAAAATGAACCTCCAAATATAACCCCAAAACATGACAAAACGTAATCAAACCACATGAAACATAACTTGATCATCATATATGATCAAAATACATTCAACGAGGTTAATTTTACAAAAAATAGGGTTTTTTAATTCCCCACTCTCTTTTTATTTCATTCATAAAATAACTTAAACCCATAGTTTCCTTTGAAAATATCGAGTCATTCATTTAATATTTCATTTTCACATTCCCATGTCTCTTCTTGAATTTTATAATGCATCCATAAAACCCATAAAAACATGATTTTTTTCTCATTCATGATCATATTTTTTCATTGAAAATCCTTATTAGAACATAAATCTAGATAGATCCTTGTTCTAGATAAACATGTTCCCATTGAATCAAATGGTTATGATCAGTCTTGTTATTTTTTAAGTAAGATGAAATAAACACACTATGCACTGAAATAAACATTGAATGTAATAAAAATGATAAGACACATCACCCAAATTTTCATGTATCTCAAAATTTCTTATTTTCCATGGATAAAATAAGATTTTTTACCAAAATAATGATTTCTAAGCCTTGGACTGATTTTTGATGAAAACATGATCAGCTACCTCAAATGATAATTATCATCGATGATGGTCTGAAAAATATTATGGTTGACTCTAAGCCATATCCATTATTTTTATATTCATACAAATCTTAAATTTTGTCTCATTTATAAGACTATATCTGATAAGTGAAGTCTCACCAATTTCCAGAAAATAAAGTGGATAATGAAAATAAAATCTATACAATTATTTGAAAGGATCCCTATGTATCATGGAAAGATAACTATTATTGTCTGATAACTCCACTAATGGTATGTTATCTTTGCATGATACACTTAAAATACATCACAAAATCCCTAATAATTTATTTGAATTTTTGGATCAACCCTTCATATTGTCCATTCGTTTGAGGATTATAAGCTGTACTCATAGTCAATTGGTTTCCATGTGATTTTTGTAATGAAATGATATGTAAACATGAGATCATGATTAGAAACTATCAAAATCAAAACCTCATGAATCATTTAAATTTCATGAATATAGACTTTGGACAAATATTTCACCGTATTATACTCCAATGTAAGGAAAATTTGGTCCGAATTTAGGAGCTGGTCCCCAATCACCCATTTGGAATCATGATTACAAACTGATTTTGGATGACATACTTCTAAATCCATACCTCTGTGCTCACATTTTCATATTAAAATTATTAAAGAGTAAATTATAAAATATTTTCATTGGTTATCTACATTGATCACATAAAATGTGAGGCATTTCAAGAAAAACTCCCCCAATTTTGACATTATGTCATTCAACCAAAATTGTGTTCTCAATGACATATAAATCATCAAAATACTGGGATGAAATTCCAATTTAATATGGTGGTAGGAATATATAATTTTATTCTAATAACAAGAAGGAACAACAATATGATCTCTAAACCATAACATAGATCTATCATCTAGTATCCACTCCTCAATTTTCTTCCAACCATTTATTTTTGACCTCGCATTTATACATTTTGGATTGGATTCATAAATATCTCCTACATACACAAAAATAATCAGGAACAAAATATACTATAAAAAAATTATAGTGTCACATTTTTCTACATAATCCATAAGCATGTTAGTTATAACTAAAATGAGTTTTCATTAATATAAAGATTATTTAGACAATTGGTTATAGTATTTTTGTCTCAATTCATCTTCAATGGAATTCTCATTTCTGGGTATATATATCAAGTCAAATTAAAATATTTAAATATATTTCTTCCATCAAAATTTCCTTAAGTTCAGGTATCTTTGTTATAAATTTTTTTTTACTCACTTCTTACCTGTAAACATTTTAAATTTCCCCCCAAATAAATAATGATTCCAATTATTCAAATATTAGACTACAATAGATAGTTCCAAGTCATGTGTGGGGTATTTTTTTCTAATGCATCAGTAATTGTTATGACCCATAAATTGTGATATGATCTCCCTTATTGAGAAAATATCTCGACCTAGATCCTAACATGTCATAATAATCCATATATCACTTTCCTAACTAAATAAATATAAGAATTGGTGTTAATAGAATGAGAACCTTTAATTATTGGAAATATTTCTAGATATCATTACTCCATTGGAAAGGAATATCTTTCCTAGTAAAAGATATCATCATAAAGGAATGTTTTTAAAAAACATGAAAAAAATATGTATTATCCAACTAAGATATGAAATATTCATATCTCAAAAGAATTCGTTATTGGTTTCTAAGATATAACACCTACTTTCTTTTTCTGAAACACAAAACTCTATTTTAACAATGATGTGACTAATGAAATATAACTCTTGTATCTAAAAACAACATTTGGATAGTTTAGTATAAATTTGATTTCCTTGTAAAATGATTAAAACTAGAGAAAAGTGATCTTCCTAATCTTATTTTGTCCTCAAATGAAGAATTATTTAATCAATGAACACCAATAAAATGGTATCAAGATACCTATCAAATTTCGAATGAATCAATTAAAAAAACACTATCAGGGCATTCATGAAAACAAGCATCATTAACTTATATTCATAATGTTCATAACTGCTATGAGAATATATTTTTATAATATCATCCTCTGAACTCACAATTAGTGACACCTTGAATATAATTCAATTTTAGACGGCCATTAGGATCCCCTCAACTAATCAGAAAACACATCAATTCAAGGAAATGGATATTGGTTCATTGTCTTAAAAAAGTTAATATTTTGATATACCCCAAAATCCTAAGATATTCATCCACCTTCTTCACAAAAAAGGACTGGTTCTATCCATGGGGATGTTCTCGGTAGAATGAATCATTTTCTCTTCAAATATTCTAGTTTATTTCTATTCCCGTAATTTTTTTGGTTCCATCCTATACTATGGAAGTTAAATAGTGTTATACTCTAGTAGGAATTCAATCATAAACTCCACTTCTCTTTTGGGTGGAATCCACTAGAAGTTCTCAATAAAAACATCAAGAAAATATACAACTATGGTTGGAAGGAATATATTTCTGATCATGTTCACTGATACGAAAGTAACATCTTCAAACTAATAAGATATGGTTCAAAACAACAGCACCAATGTTTATATTATAGTTTTATTTTCATCCCATTATCCCTTAATGATATTCTTAACACCATCAGATGATATGAAACCCAGTTTTCCTACATAACAATCGATATGGACCATCAAATTCATAAAATAGTCCACTCTAAATTTCAAGTAATATTTTTCCATCTCAAGGATATATAATTAACCTAAAAATTCCACCAAATCCATAGTCATTATACGTGTTTCACATTTGAAATCTAAACACTCTCATTGACTAATAGGTGTTTCCAATTTCAAAGTAGGAGTCATCATCTCAAAATAAAAACCCATAAGATCAACAAAATGAGAATAAATAAAATATTAGGATTAACCTATGTCAAAAAAGGCTGACATAAGGGTAAAATTCATAATAATCATACCTCATATCATCAATGGACTAGATTGACCATTAGTGATCATCTTCTCCACAACATATAGTTTCTCACTCACTGTACATTTCTCTTTTTTTACCTATTTTGATTTCTGTTTTTGAAGAGTTTTGGTGTTACTAAAATCATATAAACTCTTTTGGTTATAAGAATGGGGTTTAGACTAATTTTATAAAACTATTGAAGTGTAGTATTTCTTAGAAATATAGGATGCATTTCTATCACTAGACCTTGGATTACAATAATTGCAATGCTGGAGATGTCCCCTCTTGTTAGAGTTGTGACGTGATCTAGGTGAGGTTATACAATACCTCTTGATATTCTCAAGTGAACCACTTTAAAAAGATTTTATCCTTATATTTGTACCTAGAGGAAAATTAACTGAACTTGGTGTCTAGTTATGATATTCTCCACTACTTTTTATGTAGGTGTACATATTTCTCTAATTCCCATCTTTTGAGTTCCCAAATTTTCATATGGTGATAAAAACACTCCACAAAATTTCATTTAAATAATTATCCATTCCCACCACTATTTCTCAATTTTCCATCTCTATATAGTTTTAAATTAAAAGTACAAATATATTAGAGTGAATATCCATTCATAGGATCAACTAAACAATGTGTTCTTTAAATGGAATACAGACATAAAAGTATAGGGAAAATTAAACTAAATTCCTAAATTTAACCACATAGTATGTTACTAAGATATTATCTTTCATTACGATAATGAAATTAATTTTTATTTCAATAAAGAACTTCTGAGGATAGAATTGTTTGTTGAACAATTTTTTAAAACCCCCCATGTAATTAATTGTTCAACTTCATTGTGAACTTCTAAATAACATCATTTGCATGAATGATACTCAATCATGTGAATTTCCAACATCATTATCCTCTCAGATGGTGTTCCTATGAAATTGGATATTTTATTCGTCCTATTCATCCATACCTCGACTTTCTTAGGTTCTTAATCCCCCTGAATGATGGGTGGGTTCTACTTTTAAAACTGACTTGATTGGTCTACCTATAAAGGTTCATCATTTCAATTTCATTTATTCATTGCTTGAAAATACTTAATGATTCTCTAAACAAACTCGTGGTTCACTTGTGGATTTGGTGTAACCACATTTTTTATGTCCTCCTCTTATTGGATTATATGAAATCTAATAGGATACATTTCTGTGATTAAAATAATGTATCATATATTTGATACTAACTAGAACCTGGAGTCTTCGAACATTTCAAATAACAATAAGAAATAGTCATTACATGTTTCCTTTTAAAAATACTAACATTGTTATCATTTTAACCATTTTACATAAGTCATAAAATAATAAATGAACAATTACATTCTAGTGTTAATACTGAATATTAATACAAGATATGCTACACTCATCTAGTAAACTCATGATGATGTTACAATACACCTATAAGTGTGTTAAGACCCTTTCTTACCAAAACCTCCCTAGTAACTTGAATTTTGGAATAAAAACATTATCTATATAATATAATAGTATACATTCAAGTTATAATGATCTTATCTCCCTACTACCATCCCGAAACATCATATGGATCGACCAAGACTAATATCATTTCTATCTTGAGGACTGAATGAAGCTAATACCATTGCTAACATCTCACTCTTCTTAATTAGCTTGAGAAGTGAAATTGGTGTTACTGGCCTTAGGTGACATCACCAAGATGTTATAAAAATGAAATAAATTCCATGTTCATAGGAAATTTTGGGGGATTATTTTTCCTTTATATATAAAACAACTTGTTAACATTAAACAAAAAAACATCCAATCCTTATATATGTTTCATTAGAAGAAATAATTCATCAAATTTTAATCTAGTAAAATGATAAAATTATCATAGTGATAATAGAACATGGAATATCAAAGAAAAAACTAAACTAAAGCATTACTCATAGACCTCAAGTTACATAATCCCAAAAAAAACCAATATTCGAGTAGAAACTCCACCTATTATATCCATAGTATCAAGATGCATCACCAAAGAAATATGATATCTTTCCATTGCCTATATCTCGGAAGATGACATTTAAAAATGCACAAAAGATTCCAAAAATGGGGAGAGAATAATATCATTAGTATTTGCCCAAATATTTTACGACTCATTCCATTATGAAATCAACTTTTCTTTAACGGATGAGGGTAAATCCATCTTTATTAAAAAAACAAAATAAACTCTTTTTTAACTAGGTAAGAGGGAACCTATTACAGAGAAGGGAAAACTGCCAAAAGAAACAAAAAAGACAAAGGTAATAATTGGAATGTTTGTTATAAGGAAGAAAACATCCAAGAAAAAAGAAAAACTATACAAACCTTATATATATAAAATATAAAGAAAAAAACTAAATAATTTTATATAAAAATCATATGATGATCCATGGGAAAGATAAAATAAAGTATTAAAACCATTTCTCATAAATTTTCATGTTCATTCCTTCAATTACACACACCCAAACACACACAGTAATGCATTTCAAGTGAATTTTCCATACTCATAAGTGGTATCTCATCGATCCACCAAATTATCTCAAGGTAACTAGTATCAAGTTGCCCCAATGGGACACAAATCTTCCCACAATCACTTCCACAAATAAACTGACAATATCCATGTTTTTCAAATCACATTTCATGTTCCATATTATATACAACCAATTATTTCTTACAAAAGATCATCAAACAACATGCATGCATCAAAATAATAAAATGATTTTAAAAATACCATTTTTAAATTATAAACAAAGATGGGTTTTTTTAATATTTTCACTTTCTCAAAGTTACAGAAGTCATAACCAAAAATTGAATTCCTTCAAGAAGAATACAGGGTATTCACAATAATTTTAATAAAAAATAATTAATAAAAACTAAGGCTTATAATTCGAGAATGGTGGAGATGAGATATAATCAACCTACCTCTAAAAATGTTGAAAATATAGAATGGTACTACGATATTCTAGATTTGGACCTAGATATTCCTCCTTTTATAGATTTAATCTTATCACATTAATATTCTCATCATGGAAGATAGATCTATCCATATATGAATAAATATATGGTTCTAGGATAGAGGAGAAGAGTATATCTAAGAAGAACATGGAAGATAAGATTTCCTGATAGACTCAAGTCTCCAATTAAAGAGGGTTTTCCAAAATATGAATCTATATCTAAAAGAATCACTTATGCAGTCTAGGGATAATGAGAAATATGAGATCAAAGGATAATGGATAAAAATAGGGTTATGTGGCCTTAAACTAGATAAAACCATAAATTTCATGTCATTAATTGCACATATAATTGTTAGGTATTGCAATTTTTCTAACCATGAAAAAATAATTTCTGTTCCACGGGATCAGCCAAGTACCTTTCTAGATTGGGTCACATGGTTTTTCAAACCATGCACTAACTGTGTTGTGTAATTTTCTTAATCCCACACCTCTGATTGTTTTCTCACACAATTAGACAAACCATAAACCAACTATTATTTTACCTCTATATACATTTTCATAGTCTCTCCTAGGAAACCAGATGATTTTCTAAAACTATCCACCTACACAATGAACCCCAAGACATGTTTCAATGATTTCTAGAGGTGTTATATGGTTTCTTTTAACCCTTCAAAACCAATAAACCTCCATAAATACATTAAAAACATTCTAAAACCTCCCCAAAACTCATTAAACATAACCCAATATTTATATAATCTCAAACATTATAAAATAAGGGTAAAGAAATTGAAATTTATGTTTAATAGTTGTGATGTGGGGACTATGTGTGAATCTTCCCATCATTACTAAAATGTTAACAATTAATCAATTCAATCCCCATCTACATGGTATATCTCACTATAAGTACTCACTTATAAAGATTAATACCCATAAATAGTTATCCCATTCATAGAAACATCCTATAAAAATACCCCTTAGATGTTCAAAACTATGAAACATATGATTCTTAAAATCATCTCAAGACTAAATCAAAAAATCTACTTCATATGACTATTTAATTTTAACCAATCATGTTAGTAATGACTCGTAAAAAATAAGGATTGTTATACCTTGTCTAGAAATGTTTTTTAAAATCATTAATAACATTGGAAGTCCATTTCTTAATACCCATAAATCATCCCATACATCTACCATTTTCTTATTTGGAAACCATACAAAAAATTCCCTATACCAAAACTCACTTAAAATTTTTATAAAATCAAACACTACTTTGTTTCCATGGGGTTTTCAATAAAAAAAAGAAAACAATAACTCTCCATAATATTTAGAAATATTTTTGTTTTTACTATAATCCATTTTTTAAAATAATTTTGCATGCATGTATCCACACCCCCCCCCCAATTTTCCAAAAAAAGGGGTTTCCTTAAAATAATATTTCATTTCAGAACCATAATAATAATAACCCATTTAAGTGATTCCAACTTATAAAATAGTTTTAAACATACCATGTATCATCTCATACTTTTATTTATCATTCAAATAACTATTTTTTCCTAAAATACTAAAAATATTAAAATCATTTTCCTATAGAAGTTGAACAATCACAAAAAAATCACTCACATAAAATAGGAAACCCTTATTATTCAAATTATTTACCCTCTAAAAATATATTTTATGATATATAGAATATATTATTAATTGGTTTTAAATATTTTTTAATACTATCATGGAAATATGAGAAATAATATTTCCCATTGGTAATTAATTATGAACTAAACATTCACTTATAATGATGCATCAAAAAATGAATAAATTATACATTCATCGAACAGTTTGAATCTTCATCACTCTCTTACATTCAATACCATGAATGATAAGAAAATACCATTTTTTAAAATACGATCCCAATATGCCACCAAACAAACACCAATCCCAACCTTCAATAATGCTTGAAGGGGGTTCGTGATCCCCACATGTTTTAAACTAGTGTATGGCCATCAAAGGACACTTATTTGGGAAAATTTTCACCCGTAAATAAAAATTGAACAAATAAAATATGGAATGAATAAATAAAAAACCAAATTATCCCATAAATAAATGGATATAGGGTATCAAATAAACAAATATATTTAGAATACAAAAAAGGAATACAAATATAATAGGCCAAACCGATTGGTATAAGAATAACCTAAAATAAAATAAAATGTAAAACATAAAACATGATAATATCCATAAAACCTAAGATTAGACACCACATAAAACTAATTATAAATGGTATAAGAAAAATAATCAAATTTGATAATGAAACCAATAACCAATATACAACATGGAGTTTCATACACACATACGTTAGTGTGTATGTCAGGTGTGAGGGAATATGCCTAGTAGGATCTCACCAAAGAGTCCATCCAATTACCTATATCAAAAGTTAGTGAATTTTAGATTGAAATATAATATAAAATATGTTTTCCAACCAAAACTCCTCATTAAAAACAAATCACATTTCATTAAAAAAATTTAAATAAATTATTCCTTTATATAAGACAATTTTGAGAACCAAAGGAAAACAAGAAACATTTTTTCATATATACAAACAAAATACCAATTTAAAAAATCCTTTAAAACCAACATTGAAAATACATTAAATTGGATAAAACAAAAACATAATTAATGTTAAATATATCCAATGGTAAAACACATAAATCATATAAGTAAGGAAATAGTAGAGAATAAATTGGGATCTAGGAATAAAAATTCTCATGGGGTTGAATATAAGAATACAGAGGTAAGTCCCCTTTATAAAACTAAAAATATTGTAATAAGGTTAATGGGATACATTCTAGGAAGTTACTATAATGACACTGGACATAGTTCATAGATTCATTGTGCCTATAATTGTCTCCCAAAAAGATTTCACGTCTTTAATTTCCTTCAGGAAATGTCAAGAACCAATGAATACCGACCCAAGGATGGTGAAAATACCCAAGGAAACTAGAAATATTTAACAAACAAGAGTAATGAAACATTAATCTTTAACATCGATTAGCTATCCAAAGTTCCCATTACATCAATACAATGGGGATATGAAAGAAACCTTCCAATAAATAAATCAATTTAATACAATCAATGTCTCTCACCTCCCATACATATCCCTCATTAGAAATATCCCCTTAATTCATTATATGATTTCCACATGATCCAAACACCACCCATTAAAGATAAGGAAAGAAAAATTATATTGATTCAAGAGTATATCACATATATCAATTGGATTTATTTTCAAATTTCCAAAAAGACCTCCAAAATAAAAATGTAGCTTGGGATATTGAGCCCTTTTTCTATTTAACAAACTATACATTAAATATCATTAAGAAATACCATAAAACCTAATGTTCATCATTTATATTTCAAATTAATCTTTAGAAAACTCTTCATTAAAGAAACAATGGGAAAATTTCACAAATGGGTAGGCACAACTAAGAAATTCTCTCAAATAACTACAAATTCATAAAATGAACCATTTATAAAAATCTAATAGATCATTGAAATATTTTATTGAAACCAAAAAAATGTCATATATGTCTGTAATTTTAATAAAAAAATAAATTAAAAACTCAATCGAACCATTAAATGAAAAATAAATCAAAAAGATAGAAATTCCAACCTCAAATCAATCTGAATGAAGTCACAATGCATCTCCATGCATTACAAACACCCAATAGAGTCAATAATTAACCTTTATAAGTGAAAAATAACCATGAAAATTATATTATATAAACAGAACCCCTAAATTCACATTTCATAGATATTATCACATTTGATGAGATATAAAATTGAAAGGAATAAACTTGGGAGATAGTAGGACAAGAGAGGGGGAATATAAGAGCATTTTCCATAAACATTTGCGCATAAATCATGAAGAATATACCAGAAATAAAGAGTAAAATGATAATGGATATTATTTCAGAATCCATGGAATTTTTCACATTATTGGGATTAATATTAGTAATTGGGGAATCTGAATCAAAGGGGGTTGTATTGCAATATTAGATTTAAGTGAAATCGAGAAAGACTAAACTGTTTGAGCACACAGTTTTCCAAAATCTACACTAACTTTGTAGTTACTACATAGATCACCATACCCTATATAGTTTTCCTCATAGTTTTCTTTAAATATTTTACAACCATGTTGTTCACTCCAACACACTTTCCAAGATGCACGGTTTCCTTATATAGTATTCATGGTTAGATAAACTCTGTGAAGACCATAAAAAACTCTATAATCACTATAACAATACCATTTTCATGGTTGTTCTATAATTACTGTAAAATGTGAAGGTTAAAAATGAAACAAATATTAATTTTTAGAAGCATTAAAATTTCAATCATGAAATTTTATACAACATTAATTTACAAAGATAATATAAATAACCTAAAATAACTATGTATAGTAACAAATGGGTGTTACACATTCATACCAATAGTACCTACTCCCAACATATGAAATCCCCTCAAAACATGTTTCTAAAATGTGTTTATATAGATCAGTTTTCTCATGTTCTAACTCCCAAGTCTTCAAATATTATCTATACATTTAATTAATGTTTTTTCAACACTAAACACATGCCCTGATACAATTTTTGTGACATATTATCCATATTTCCCATGTTGGTTCCTAGGATGGATATCTTCAAAAACTAAATAATATATCACCATATGATAGATGGAAATAACTATAGGTTACATCATAAACCAACCATTTGAATGATATACCAGGAAAGATAAATTTAATGTTCATTGCTGAATCTGTTATAATTTTGGAATAACTCATCCATACATTAGAAATTCCAAAAACCAATGGAAATAAAACCATCAGGAAATAGTTCCATCCCATAGACCAATATAAAAAATAATATTAATCTATTTGATACAAATCAATATACCATGTTATATTCTAGAAATATATAATATATTCATTAAAGAAAAAATTTCAACGGTCAAGCGTTATAGAGGTTTCACATTCTATATAATAACTAAGATAAAGTGAAGTGGCCTTAGGCCCTTGCCACAATAAAAAATCTATTCAAATCCTCAAAATCTATATATTTTCTCATCTTGAATCCATTTAAAACTCTAGGATAATACCTTAATATATAATTAAACATTAAAGTCTATTTATATACATCGAAACTCATTTCATGTATATAGGTTGGGGTGAGTCCTGTAACCCAATAGGATTACCTTTCAAACCACGGCTCACTATGTTCTAGTAATCTGGATTATTTATGTATGATTATATATTGAGTATCACTCAACCCACATGAAAAATATCTAATCAATTCCCAAAGAATAATATCATACATGTTTTTCATTATGACTTAGAAGATAGATTCACCCTAAGGATACAAACATGTACTACCCTAATACGTATCTATTCTAAATTGTATGTCACTAAATAAATACCTATCCAAATCCCATTATGTGATACTATATGGCCAAATATTTACCTTCTGATATATAGGATCATTTATAACTATAAAATAACATGAAAAATGACTCACTCAAAATAATTATACCCTACTAGTTAGCCGTCACAAATCATGTCAATAACTAACACCCAAAATATGGTGTTAAATATTTATTTTATAAATAAATTCAAATATTGACAATAAAATAGGACCTTTACATCAGTATAAATCATTAAAAGGAAAAAATAAGTTCATTTGAAGGGGAAAATTTTAATAAACATCAATGGAATAAAATTCCCATAATAAAAAAACAAGCCAACAGAGAATATAGCATATCTCACTGATCATCACCGAAGATATTTCTAATACCACCTAAAAAGTTCCAATAGATCCATCCAATAAGTCACTCATTATTATAGGCATTGAATCCAACTATAATATAGTGATCCACATCAACTACAACCTAATTTCATGGATTTAATATCAATATTGTCATCAATATCATAATCTCATATACCATGAATATGGTCATGTCATAGGATTATAATTATAAAAAAATCTTATAACTTCATAAAAAGTTATTATATTTTTTGAAAAGAATGATACCATCATTCCAAGAGCATAATCAGTCATTTTTTCATGTATAAACCCCCATGGGTGGAAGCACAACTAACAGTAAGATAAATTTATATTAGTAAAATTCATGTTACCTCATAATAAAATAATCCATTCTCCTTAATCATATCAACACCCATGAGGTAATCCAAAATTTCATGTTTATCACTAATGCTTTCTGAAAAAGTACCACTGCCTTACTGGATACCTTCATAGTCCCCCAAACCCACACTAGATTAAGACAAATGCACTTATATGAGAATCCACTAAACTATAATCCTATGAAATAAATCCCCATCATGTATTATCTGTAAACTTGTAATATCTCAGAGGATCACAATCCACATCATATTTCATCTTAACAATAGGAATATTGAATCTCTTCATACCTTCACTCCCAAGCATGGAGATGAAAAACATACTTTTCATGTGTCTTTGACACCAAGTGAGATGGATCAATACAAACATATATATATCCTTGTGTTAAAAATTACCTCTCATAAAAAAACCAAAACACAAAGGATTAGTCATTATAGATATCAAATATATAAGATAATTAGTTAACAATAATTTTCTCAATAAATCACACCACACTATAATTTATTCAAGATATTATATATAAGATATCATGAGATTAGACACATGTTAAGGTAAAAACATATCAACATTACATCATGAGTTATGTCATAAGTATGTTATAAAATATGAGCATGGGATACATATCTTATTAAAAAGAACATGTTACAAAAAGAGGTATCCATAAGGGAAAATAGAAGGAACTGAAATCTAAAATGATTCAACCTAATATAAGTTATAAGTTTGTAGAATTATGATACAATAATCATTATCCTTTGAGAATAACATAGGAATGTCACATATAAATAGGGAATAAGAATAATCATATAAAATCATAACATAGAAGAAATAATTACTTTAAATAATTCCACGAAGAGAGTTGTGAAAATAAAAATAATTTCTCTACATAATATTTGGAATAAAAAAATGTAAACACATCTTGTTTTAAACATAACTATAATTTCCGAACCACATGTTGTGAATATAACATTAATGTATAAGATTCATGTTGTGAACAATCTAATAATGTGCATCTATTATTATTATCTCATGAGACATAAAACCCTAATCAATTAATTATATAGAGATATAAGACCCCACCCATTAATAATCATACATAAACATGTCATAATGTATTCATCGTTAATTTTTTAATTAGACCCCATGGAAATAAATTTGGTTTCATATAATTTCAAAATGGTCTCTCATAACATGATATTAAATTTATATTGGATAATAAAAACTTCAATCACCCCATGTGATTATTTCTTAAAAGAATTTATATGGTGATTTATGAAACTTTGTTACATAAGAGATGGTTATTTTTGGGATAAGTTAGAATATCAAATATAAATATTAAAAAAAATATTTCCTAAAACATTTATAAATTTATTTTAAAAAATTTAAGTTATATGTTACATTCGATAGATGATTTAAATAATTTTAAATGTGAAACATTAAAAAACTATTTCTAATGAAATATAAATAATAAATACATAGATAATAGATAATTTTTTCTATATTAAATGTGGTTTTCATTACAAAATTTATGATAGAGAATGGAAAAACTATTTTGAATTTTTTCAAATTACCTTTGTTGAATCCCATATCATAATTACTATTAATGAAATTTTATATTAAAAATAGTTAAATATAAATACAAAAGATAATAATTAATAAAAAAATATTTGTTTTTGAGAATAAGTATGGAGATTATTGGTGGGAATATATAATATGTATTTTGAGGATATGATTCTTTTAATAGTTTGAGAAATATTCTTAATAATGTTATACTTTTGTGAGAAGGAAATTTTTTTATGAAGGAATTTTTTATCCAAAATCTGAACTTCTCAAGATATAAAGATAAACAATAAAACAATAAAATATTATTTTTTAACAAACAAAAATAATTATTAAACAAGTTCATGAATCAAAATTATAAGTCAAATAAAGGACATTTTAGTGAATAAAATCCATCGCATCTTTAGTTTTACATGAATTGAAAAAATATTGAAAAATTGAACTTGAAATATATGTGTAAATTCCTTGAATTTCATTACAGGATTGATAAAAATCATCCAGAATTTAGTATATAAACTACACCACGTAATATTAGTGGTGAATATGGAATGTATCTAAATGAATGAAAATCAAGATGGGAGAACCCCTTACTGGTTTGGTATCTTTTTAATTGAATTCTATTGAAAGGAAGAAATTGAAATAGAACTTTAAATACTATTACTATAAATATAATTTTGATATAAAATTCAAAGAGTTATTATATACCCCATATAATATAAATGGTGTTCATAATACGAAGCATGTCTTAAAGTAGTAAATTTTAAATGAGAAAACATTACGGACGTCATAATTCATGAATTGAGAAACATTTCAAATAGATTTTATTTTTTAGAAATGTAAATCCCTATAAAAAAGTTGAAATACAAAATAATAAAATCATAGTAAATACTTTACTCAACTTAAAATAATGTAGTTCATGAAGAAAATTTATAACTCAATGAAAGGATATTGAGTTAAGAAATATACTTACAAATTTAGTATTAAAATAACTCAAGGAGTATAAAATATGGGTTGTGAAAGGAATTGTAAAATTCATGATATATTCATTAAAATGAGAAGATATGGAATTAGGATTTTTTTACACAATATAAAAGAATAATTGGTTCACAATATTGAAACATGCATCACTGAAGAGAAATTGATATGAAAACCCTTATAGATTTTGTAATAATTGATTCAAAATAATATAAAGGGGTATTCATGAAAGGACATTTAATCCAAATAAAATAAACTATTATAATAATAATTAAATGCAATGGGGTTGTAATTAAACCATATTAAACAATACTAGGTTCATAATATGAAAAAATGGCGGAATTAAAGTTAATTGAGATAGAAACACTTACCTAACTCTAGGATTCTATGAATTCAGTTTAACCTCCTCACCATTTAGAACAATTAATTTTAAAATTATGTTGACCCATTAAAGGTTGCTATTTTTATGTTATAGGGACCGCTATTAGATGTATAGAAGCATTGGGGAAATATTATTGTAGATTTTGTTCGAATCATGTGGATTTTGTTGTGATGAAAAGTTGGGGGGTGGAGGGGTCCTTTTATAGAAGAGTGGAGTGGAATTATTATAAATATCAATAAATTTCTATTAAATTCCTTTCACATTTAAATTCCATTTGATCCTAAAGTGAAAAAATTGAGATGGTGTTTGGTAAGTCCAATCAATCATTCAACCACTCATTTGGAGATATGTTTTTAACCTGTTTTAGGTCTTTTACCCCTTAGATTTAAACCTTTTACAATATTGACTATTAGAATGGTAACTTGTTTTTCCTACGTAGTTTATTTTTTAATCATAAAAATAAAATGGACCTTATTACATAATTTTGAACTTATTATTCGAAATATGATTTTCTTATTATATACAACTTCAAAAAGTGATAGAAATTAATTCCAAACTAATAAATTTTTAACGCATAAAAAAATTATAGAAAAATAAAGCATAAGTTATTAAATGTAAAATTTGTATTTCAAATTTATAATTAACATTTTTAAATGTATAATTTTAATTATAAAATAAAAATTGTGTCAATAAAAATATTTCATAATTTTTTTGTTCTTACTATTCCCTATTTCTGTCATAAAATTCATAATATTTGTAAAAAGGTTACTTTTCACAATTCACCTAAAAAATATTTTCAAAAAATTCCAAAAAATTCAAAAAAAAGATAAAATTATTAATATAAATCCAAAACTATAGATCATTTTTTCAAATTAAAATTTAAAAATTTAGGAATTTAACTTCTAAATAGAAATATATAACATAATAATGAAGTGTTTTTATTAGTGAATAACTTTTTCAAGTATTAACTATAATTCTTCTTATTTTGGATAAATTTATAATTGAATTGGTGTTAATATATAATTTTTATCAAAAATATATTTTATCACCATCTAACCATAATATCCTTAGTTTATTGAAATATTAAAATCATAGATCATAAAAACCCATTTTTGGATAAAAGTGTATTTATAAGAATAAAATGATTTTATTAGGTGTTTAGCTATAATAATTGAATTTCATAAATAAATTTGTATTAAAATTAACTTTTATGTTTAGTTTATATATATATATATCAAAATAAACTTACCATTATTTATACACTCTATTTCAACGACTACTTTACAATAGTTTTATTTATCTTAATAAAATGTGCCATGGTTCGTTGTTATTTGGTGTTGCATATGAAACATAAAATTTAATGAATATTTATTTTAGAATAAATATATAACAAAATATTAATATTTTATACTCTCTAATTTGAAATAAATTTAATCCATGTAATTTCAATTATCATTCCCCAATTAAAATAGATAAGTGTATTTAAAATATAGATAACAACAAAGGCATAATTCATATCTCACTATCATGGGTAAGACTATAGAAATCATATTTTCCATTTTTATAGTCATGTATTAAGATTCTACTACATTTTTTTCAAAATAGTATCCTTATTTTTTATTATTTTTTGGTATCAAAATGGCATGGGTCGGATTCGTCTGAAGGTTCGATTGATTGTGGGGACTTAAGGCCTTATCAAATCCCTCACGTCGAGTTTTAAATTTGACCAGTTTTCCATAGAAACATCCAAAAGCTCCCCTATATATAGCTGGGTACAAAACAGATTTCCAAATGTAGGTGTTCACCTGGGTTTTGGTGCCAAGTGGTACTTAGGGACTTGCACTGTTTGATAGGATGGGAGGTCGGGATCATAACATCCTTTTGGGGGGAATTTTTTCCTACTCCAAGACTCTCTTATAGATGTAAGTTATGCTTATGAATCTCTTCTTAATACTGATACGAGACTAGTTACCCAACAAATTACTATAGGTTAAGTATATCGATTTTTATAGAGCATGGAGGTCCAATCTTTGAATCTATCTATATGTATCTGAGGTTCTTCTTCTATTCTGAGAAATGAACACCTGCTTATTTGGTGATGTTGTATAATCAGATGCTTTTGAATTTTCTACCATTTAGGGTGGTGGTTAATATTTAGAGGGGTGGTTTATCTATTAAGAGGCATCCTACATATCCTAATTATTTCAATAATCAAAACCCATGTAGTTTTCTAACCCTGTGTAGTTTAGTAACGTATGAAAAGGAAATATGTGGGGTATCTAAGACATCAGGTGTTCAAGATCAAGTCTTGAGGAGACATCCTGCATATCCAAATTATAGTGAGAATATATGTTTCCTTAATTAATTTCTTTATCATTCCACTAGAAAATTTGGTAGATTTATTATCCCATGGGAATGATTGGGTCCCGATAGTTGAGATGTCGGAGACATGGGAGTACTTTTGCTGAAGTGGGTGCCAATTTCAGCTGGATCCTTATAAAGGAAAAGTAAAAATCCTGGTTATAGTAGGAATAATAGTTCTTGCATCCTATGTACCCTGGTTAAGGAAGGAATCAAATTTCTCATAGTTTAATTGATATGGTCATACATACTATGTTTTACAATTTAATTGGGAAATATCATATTATGTTGCTGGTTCGGGCATACACTATATGGTTTCCCTTATATTTTGGGCATACACACTAAAGATGAATGAGGTTGTCGAATCCTAGGGTTCCCTTGTTGATTTTGGAATATTGTATTATTCCACGGATCTGGGATTATAATTTGAGGTTTCCCTTGAATTCTTATATTACACGCCAAGGATGAATGAGGTTATAAAATCCTATGATTCCCTTATGACCTTGAATTCATGCCTGTCGTATATTCACTAATTATCATCTCTTCATGTTTTGATTGTTTTCTCTATATAATGGAGATTATATTCATATCATATCCAAATATAGTCAAATGATCCATGCTACTCATCTAGTGGCCTTTGAATAACCTAGATGGCATGTGTGAAGGTTATCACAAGATCAAGCCTTAAATTTCTAGGTGATATCGTAAAACCCAAAGGGTTTGTCCTGAAAACCATCGCATGACCTCCCTGGTATGTATAGAGGGTGTATCCTGATCTAATTGAAATTCCCCATGTGTAATTGCAATACCTAGATGGGTTTTTCTATAATCCATCACATGGATCAGATATCCTGTCTATAGGGTGTGGCATGATCTAGATGTCTTCCCCCTGGTTTCATCGCAAGACTCAAATGGTTTATCATGTAAGCCATCACATGACATAGATGGCTTGTGTAGAGGGTGTCTCGGGATCTGGATAAATTTTTTTTGGTGTCATCATAATATCTGGCTAAGACATATGGAGAGTCTCATGAGATCTAGTGGGAAATGTCTCAGAGGATGTTCTATGTCCTTGCCAACATGTCTGGAGGGAATAGCATATCTCATATGACTTGTTTTTAGGGAAGTGTGAGTCTCAGCTAACATTATCATAAGGTACCGTGAGACCTAGTTGACATTCCCAAATGTTGTTGAATGTTTTGGCTAACATGAGTGGGTACTATTATATGAGTCATGTGATGTATCTTAAGGAAATCATAGGGCGTGGAATACGTCCCTAGAGGGCTTTGCGTGACTAAAGTTGCACATCTAGGATAACTGTTTGGCCTTCTATAAAATTTGAAGAGGACTTCTCATGACCCAAGAAACCTACCAAATGAGCATCATGAGATCTATTAAACATGTCTTAGTGTTGTCACTTTTCATGGATGGTTTAATAGAAGTAAATTATGTTTATTGAACATGCTTTTGAATTAATTATTCCACCGTTAGTCATTGTTCTAAACATTTAATGAAGAATTTATTTGATTTATTCTATGTTATTTTATTTTAAGTCATATGTGATCTAGAAGACATGTGGTATGTTCTTCGTGTGTCTTATCAGAAGTCCTTGTTATGATCTATAAATGTTCATGTTAATTGATTTATGAATGGACCGTGATCACTTAATTTGTTTTCTAGTATATTAAATGACAGAATACATTTCATTCATGATATTATCAACTTTGAGAAATCCTTTCTAGTTATTGGGTGTTCTGATGCACCTTGATATGAGAAATCCAACCCCATTCTTTTGAGGATGGGTTGCGTGATTTATAATCCTCATGAACCTATTGTTTTCAGTTTTTATGGTGTATCTCATGAAAATATATGAGGGAGTCATAGAAGGGTTATGGCACCACACGTCATCGCAATCCTCTATCATGGACTACTTCTAGGGGCATTACCTAATTTTTAGTGATTGAGTTTCCCTCTCATTAATGTTTTCATTAATGGATTATTTTCAATTAATGGGTACTTTTTCAATCCTGAATATGTGATGACATGCATTCTTGTTTTCATATTGAAATGTCCAAGGTCATTTATGAGATTAGGGTGACTATTGAATGGCGTTCTCATGATCTTGGATGAATTTTCCCAGATGTTTCATGAGATAAGGATTGGTTATATATGGTCTTCACGATACAGTGTTACGAATATCCTAAATGTGTCCCAAATATTTTTTGACTATGATATGATTCCATGACCTTCTCATTTATATCTCCTTTTCCTATTTTTTAAATTTTGGGAGTCATGCGAGATTCCATAAGAAATGTTAATGACAATTACATTACCTCTTGAGGACGCACCATGAGACCAATAATGGTCCCTCATAGATGCATGATAATTTCAGGGGAAAATCCATAATTTCATCGTTAAGGATCCCAATAGAGACTGTTATGTGTATTGTACATTTCTAATGTGCTTCACCTGATGAGTCTGAGTCTGGCAGGAGAAGTTCTTTCTTGTGATGAGATGGGTGCATCTCTTGGGGCTTGCATTGTCTTGTAGATAGCTAGGAGTTAGTCATATGTATTTCCTAGCTATGTGTATCTCATTACTCCCCTTATTTTATTTTCTTTTTTTCTCAACAAAAGTATGGGGGGTCTTTCATGTTAAACCCCAATATTTTGTGATTTTTTTCGAATTAATCTATACTTTTTTGATATTTTTCATTTCAGACAACACTGAAGATAGTTAATTTTATATTAATCGCTATGATTGGATTGAGATATATGCAACCCCAAGTTAATCATGAAATACATGAAATATAAACATTAGATTTCACTATATGGAACACCGAGGTTAGCCTATATTACATGAAATAATGACTTTCCTCTATATGGTTTGTGTAACACGCAAGACTGTGTTTTATCAAACTATAGTATATCACTAAAAATTTATTACCTAATATAATACGATATAAACTAGCTGTTAAAATGGAATTTTTAAATATTATTAAATCATTTATGAAAATATACGGTTTTAAAAAATATTGGAGTAATTCATATGTTATCAATTAATTATAAATTAATTAGATAATATATTGAATATAAATGGACTAATTTTATAAAATTCTGTATTTATGTAAAAAAGATGATTTATATTAATATGTTAAATTAATTTAAAATATTGAATGATATTAATTAAATTTATATTTTATATATTTAATCAAAAAAAATTTATATTCATCCAACATATTTGATAGACATAAGATAAGAACAAACCTAATTTTATGCTTAAAACCCAATATTTTTATTAAGTCGTGTTTACCACCTTTTAATGGAAAACCATTTTAAATCCAATTTTTTAAACCTCTATGGATTTAAAATATAAAAATGAAAATTCATCTTTGAATTTATAATATAATAATTAGGTTATGGTAGATATTTTGTATATTTCAGTGATGTTTTTTTATGAATAGTGAAAAATATTTAATTTTGGATCAAAATAGATTTTTCAGGTAATTTATTTATAATGTTTAATTTTATTGTAAATTGGTTTCAAAGTTTAATTATGTAATATTTATGTCAAATAATTGAACATCGATATAAAAACTTATCAAACCTTTTAAAATTTTTATTTAAAAACTAGCATTTTCCAACCAACGACGGGATTAATACTAAATTATTATCTTCAACTTCGGTTATATTAATTTAAATAAATTAATTCCATATTTGTAATTATAATAATTTATAATATCTAAAACGGTCAACCTAGTTTTTTACCAAAAATACCAGTGTAAGTGATTAAAATTAATTTGAATGATTAAGGTTAAATTAAGCTTAATAAGGGACTAAACCATAACATTAAGACCAAAAAAACATAAAGACTTGTAAAAAATACATTGTAAAGAAAATAATTCAATATTATCCCTTATTTTCTCAACATTTTTCAATATTTAATCTAATATAAATAAATAATCTTGGGTGAGGTTTTCCTTTTCCAAAATACTACTAGAGAGTCACTCCTCCTCCATTATAAAAGGCCACCACCTCTACCTCTTCTTCACACCAAAAACACCACATTGGTTCGGTAAATATCTATATAATGCACTTTTAAAAATCCCAACCTTACTTCTTAAATCCTCTTTTTGGGAAGAAATAAATCCATGGAATTATTTTGGCATAATCAAAATGGAGATGCCTGATTAAGAGGTAACGTCTTCACTTAAGCTCCTTTATTTTATTTAATTCTCCACCCCTTCCTCTTTCTTTATTCCATCATTTTAGTACAAAAACAGTATCCTGAATGTACTAGGATATTTTTACTCTATAGTTTCTACATAAAAATACACACACATCCATCTAATGGGTAAAGAAAATATAGCTTATGTTTATAGAAAACTACCGCCCCACTAAATGATGATTATTCATTTCTCCATTACCACCTCTCATGGTGTACTTTAGGAGAGAAACAATATTTATATGTTATATTTTTTATATTTCTTATGCATTTTAACTTATTTTTTCTTTTTACAACAAAAATTTTTACAATTTCATTTTTTTGTAAATATGTTAATTTCAATTGGGGATGTGTGGACTACCTCCCCCTCAGAGTGATGTGATTCGTCCACACACTACATGGAATATATTAAGGATAGGTTTAGTGAGATAATATGATATATATTGTTTAATCATGATAGTTGAATAATTATATATATATATATACATATTCAATTTACATTCAATAGTTTAATATGAAATAAAAATGCAAACAATGTTCATGCATATGTACATATTACCATCTCTAGGAACAGTGTATTCCATTTCATACTTATATATCCTATATATTATTAAAATACACATATGAAAAATATACATGATATTTATATCATGGTTTACATTCTGGAAATCAAGATCTAATTATAAGTACCAAATATATAACAAATTAAGACACATTGGAAGAACAAAGCAGATATTACCCAAAGTCAAACCTTAATATCGGATTGTTAACAAGAGTAAAATATAAGGTCATAATAAAACCATATATGAAATTTTTTATGATTGTGATTAAACTAATTAAATATTATTATCCATACCTCAAAATAATTCATGACTTTTCTTTTCCTGGGTTATTCATGTTATATTCTTGTCTTGTTACAATTTTATTGTTTATTGGTACATAAGATAGTTAAAAAAATGTTTTTTAAGAAATCATGACATTACCCTCCCTTCGGTCATAAATCTATGTCAACTAAAAACCATTTTTTTAAAAAAAATCCATGAATATTTTACTATTATCCTATAATAATTAAAATACATTTTCCCTTTTTTCTTTTTCCAATGTTTTCAACTGAATTATCATATTTTCTTCTAAACAAGGATTTTTTTTCTAAACTTTTACCATGAAAAAGGAATTTCTTCTTACTTCATATGGAATTTATAGGTTTACCCACTATCATTTTTGTGAAGCTTCCTTTACTAGTTTAAAAGGTTATTTTTAAGAAAATGTTTTTAAATATAATTTACAAATAAAAGGTTTTCAAAACAATTTCATGATTTATTTATATGTTTTCAAAGTTATTTTCATGGAAATTTTTTTCAAAAGGTTTTTAAGATTATTTTATATATTGTCAGGGAAATTATTTTCATAATGGTTTTTAGACTATTTTTTATGTTTTTAATGAAAATTGTTTACAAAATGTTTTCATGTAATTTTTGTTAGTTTCCAAGGAAAATTTTATTCAAAAGTCTTACAACATTATTTTAAATTTTTTCAATGATAATTATTTATAAAAAAATTTCAAGATTCTTTTATAAGTTTTCAGGTAGAATTATTTTAAAAATGTTTTCAAATATTCTTTTATATGATTTCATGGGAAATGGGTTTTCAAAAAGTTTTCAGACTTTCTTAATATATTTTCAAAAAATGCTTCCAAAAGCTTTAAAATATTTAATTATAAGATTTAGATTTTATTTTCATGAAAATGTTACATGATAATGGACCTTGATGCACACCTGGTTTTATGCTCATGGGGGATAATCTTTAGTAATCAACAAAACTCTTCATAAACCATAAAGAAGTATTTAATTATAACTTGGCTATGAATAACCTAGAACAAGTCTATGGTGTCATAGATTAAGTAAGGTTTCATGATTTTTAAGTCATATAAGTAATTATTTTCATGACAATGTGATAATATTCTATGATATGTAATGCTCAAAATATTCTTCTAGTTTTATTAATTTGTGGGAACTAGAAAGAAATGAAAAGAACTAAATAAATTTTGAATGTGATGAATGATTTTATAATGATATTTCAAGTGGGATGATCACTAGAGTGAAATATGTTTTTATTATTCCTAATCAATTTTCATAGAATTTTATTAACAACATGTACCTTATCAAACGCTCAAACCCACCAAGGAATATAAATAAGGATTTTTCTGAGATTCCACATAATAGAGACCATGGAGGAGAGAATATTTGGTGTCTGTTTTGTTTCTAATGTGGAAAGAATCACCCCTTTTTGAGGCTTGGGTGGGTGGTTTATAGGCCTTGCCACCCCGATTATTCACCTGTTTGTATGAAGCATCTCACACAAATCTAGGCTATAATTGGAGAAGGTTCTTGGCTCTATTTGTCTTCATGATCATCTATTATGGACAATTTCCATGGGATTCACATGGTTTTAACATGATTTTTAGAAATCATGAGTCCCCCACATAAAATATTTCTTTATAGGATTATTTACAATTAATGGAGAATTTTTTTATCTTTATAATATATCAAATGACATAATTGTTGTCAAATTCACATACCCCTGGGAATTCATGATATTAGATCACCTTCTGAAAGGTTTTTGTGTGAGCTTGGATGACTTCTCTTGGAAATTTCAAGAGGAAATGATGGGTTGTCTAGTGTCATCACGGGTCTATGTTTCAGAATTCCTCAGTGTGTTGAAAACATTTTATGACCATGAGAGGCTCCTGCATCCTCCCCTTATACATTTAATTTGTCTATTTTTCAATGGTTTGGAGTCATGATAGATTTCATAAGTACAGTAAAAGACAATTACTCTACGTCTTTATTATGTATCACATGACCAATAATGGTCATTTGGAGAAATGTGAGAATTTCATAGACAAATTCATCTTTTCAGCCATAGGGATCCAAAGGGGTAGCACGAGGTTTCCTAGAAATTACCAAGTTTCTTCACACAATGGGGATAGAAAGACAAAGGAATTTCATGAGATAAGGTTTGTTTATCACCCAAGACATGCGGGGTCTTCCCGATTACCAGTGGTGCACTGCATGTCTTTTATGACCATGAGTTTCTCCCACATCCTCTTATTTTATTTCATTTATTTTTTATTCTATAAAGATTTGTGGGTATCATGAGTCCACTTGAATGTTATAATTGAAATATTACCTTCTCATCGATTATGTGTCACATGATATTTATGACTGCTAGAGGCCTCCTCCTTTCAGACATTTTCTCCCATTTTTAAAATATTTTTGGATGGGTTGTTAGGCGCTCCCCAATGACAAACCATGAGGCCTGGGGTAGTTTATCTGGATACCACAACATGACCATCGAATGTCTTGTGCACCTTTATGAGAGTAGAAGTATTTTTAAATATGTGATTTTTTTGGACCTGTTTTAGACAATATTCCACACCTGGTTCCTTCATGTGACCCTATTATGGTCGCATGATCACAAGTCACATGGAGGCTTATGAGTTCTATGAGTTTCATCCACCTCTTATTTCATTTACTTTTTGTGGGGGTAATAATACCCATATTTATGTATTCCTTCCGTTTTGAATTTATTTTATTCAAATTCTATGGGGGTCAACTTTTATCTATAAGTATTATATGTTTCTTGATACATAACTTTCAAAAAATAATTTTTAGGATTCTGTTGCCAAAAATACTATAACAAAAATGGTTATGATAATATCCAATAAAATCAATGTAAATGATTATATGAATATGAAAACCCAATCCTAGTATATCTTCTCCTATTGATCTTTCCTTTCAACCTATGATACTCTTAGTTCAACTATGATATAATTTGGTAAACCTATAACTCCTTTATTTTGACCTAGGATTTCTATGGTCATTTTCCTAATACATTTTCTAACCTAATTAATTATATTTTATATCACCAAATATAAATCATTCATAAGGTTTTATAGAAACCATGTAAATTAACAAAATAATATCCAACAATAGTATCAATATATGTGTTTAGTTATACCTATTTTTCGTGAACTAGGTGAATATTGAGTTAATAACCGACCAACCTTTTAGCATTATCACCTATAGGTGCATCTTTTTCAGAGACTACCTCTAATTGTTTATATCCAGACAAGGATTTCATTTCTAAGAAACCACATAATATTAACTTTACCAAAACATTAGGATGTAATCATTTTCTTCAACTCATAAATATGATTTTATCTGTTGTTATTTATTCCAAATCGCTAATAATAACTGAATCAATCCCAAAAAATTATTAAACCCTACTCTGACACAAATTGAATCAACCTAGATCCATACTCCCATGTATGGTTCTAAAACATACTTTTGAACTAGATTTGATACCATGTGAGATTACTGAATCCAAATATAATTATATTTTCGTATTTTTAATATTACATCACACAATAATCCTAGAAACCAAACATTTACTATCTTCTTTGATTAGTTATATAAATAAAATATTTTAAAATACTAATAATATTTCTCCCTAAATTTCACCACCCTATACTTAATTCAATATATATCATATGTTATAATCATCTTCCTAACTAAAGTTATTGGAAAACATAATAGGGTGAGATCATATTTTTTTAAAAGGAAAACATATCAATGTTTATTTAAGGGTTGGATAATAAGCTTGTGAGAACACATGAGAATTAGATATATAAATTATAAAAAAAGAGCATAGAATAATCAGTGTTATTCACATGGAAAAATATAAGTTAATGTAATATTAAATGATTGAACATAAACTATGGATGTGTGGAATCATGATATAATAATCATGATATATAGATAATAAGATAAGAAAATAACATATAATTGTTTTATAATATTAAGCATATGAAATCATAAAATTGTGGGCAAGTTAACTTTAACAGCGTCCCTGAATAAAGTTATGAACATAAAAATAATGTCCAAATATCATGTTATAAACATGAAAATAATTTCCAAGCCTCATATTCTGAATATAAAAATAATGTATACACATCATGTTGTGGAATAATAATAATTTTCTTCCCTCCTATTGGGAAGATAGAAATCATGTACACATATCATGTTATGAATATAACAACATTGAATATGCATCATCCTTATATTATGAGACATAAAAACTAAACCAATGAATTTAAGGGATATATAGGAACCTAACTATTGATTTTTTTGTCGAAAATGTCAAATTAGATGTTAATTTTTAAATAAACTTTCCACATTATATCAGCAACTCTAGGTCATCCTTTTATGGATCCTTGGATCATAAATTTAAAAAGAGGGGTTTTATTAATAAGATAAAATGGGAATGTGTTTTAAAAAATAGGGGTTTTTTATTTGGAAACTAAAATTGAAACTATATTACTAAGTGATATATTTTGGATGGAGAAATCATGATCAACCCAGGTTAGAGTCCCTTAATTTTTAATCCATCATCAGTCTCAAGGGAATGGGAAGGATAATTGATTCAATATTTTATATATATTGAAACTATTAATGTTATCTGAGTTATTACTTGGTTACCACTTAGTATTTTATCGATCAATGATATTTATTACCGACGACCGCTCAGAATCAAAACAATATTGTCGATGAAAGAACCAGACTCAGCCAAGTTATCATATCAACAATATGATGAGATGTCCAGATTTTGGTCTATATAAAAAAATCCAAACACAAACAAGAATAATAATGTTTTATACCTTATTTATTTAGTCAAATCATACTATCCGTAATCACACCCATTAAAGAGAAGTGGTGAGAGAAGAGGAAACCATAGAAAAATCATAAGAATATCAGATTTATGCCTAAAAGCATGAGGATTCATGTAAAATTGATTTGTTTTATAACATACTAGAATAAACAAAAAATAAAAAGTATGAAGACTAATAGACAGAAAACTTAGAAATTCAACTACCTTCCAATGTTTAACAGCATGGATCTCAAGATGGCAACTAGGAAAACCCCAAAGTGATCACTAAGAGGCCTATAAGTACATGAGGTAGAAGGGGATTAAAATGAAAGAAGAGAGATCTATAATTAGAATCACGATTAACACTGGTCCGTAAACATGAGAGAATGATGGTGAGGGGTAATTTTATTAAAAAATAGATTATACTTTCCATTGAAGAAGTCAAGTACCTAAGAGACTAGGTGACTATTTATGGTAGACTTCATCCTCCTTATCAAGCTATTTGACTGAGAAAACATGTGAAAATGACTGAAAATTCAATGGAGAGGTGGTCCTTCTAGTTAGCTATCCAATGGAGGTTTAATCATCCCAATTAGAGTTTTGAGGCCTGAGTTATGGACAATGTATAGAAGGGTGGTACAATCTAGCCCATCCAAAATTTCTTCACATTTTGGGTCGATATTGGGCCTCCAAATAGATGAATTAGGATACACAATCTTCTTGAGAAATTTATCCCGCACAATTTTTCATCCATACACCCATTTTTAGCCCAATTGGATTCATTTATTATCCAAAGCATATATTTTTATCCACTTTTAATCTTGGGATCTTGAACAGTTTGTCCCATTTTTCTTGAATTCCATCTCGAGCTCTCCAAATCAATTCCTCTTACAATGTAAACACTAAAACAAGTAAAACTTCCCTATTAAATAGTTATACAAATTAATTCATTAAGTAAATTATGAATTGAAAATTATTTTTTTATTTTGTAATATTCATAACAAAGCAAATTTAAAATAGTGGTGTAAGTGTGGAAATTAATAATGAATCGATATATGATCACACCCCCGCACCTAAACACTTTCACTCCTATGAAAGGCCAAATTTTCAAAAAAAATATATGTTTGTATTTCCAACATCTTTAATATTTAACATTTAATTAAATTTTAATTCATTAAATCAATATTGTTGAATAAAAAACCACACCAATGAGTTATTTCCAAATACCATTGAAAAATCTGTTTCATAAATTGTATCAGAACTAAATTCAAAGAGATGCATGATACCAAATTGAGAAAAAAACAAAAGTCAACAATTCCACTAACAGTCTATGTCCATGTTTGAAAACCATTCCATGATATTATTTCCTCTTTATTTCCAGTAAATATAGTTTATTTTATCATTTTTCATATTAAATTATTTTTTTTACCGAACTCAACCAACATCCTATGAAATAATATTTCAAGACCCACTCACTTAAGCATTCTAGAAAGTCTTACCTTAATCTCCCAACCTAGATATCCCTATATGATTAATATTTCATCACTCACCTCATTTATTTTTTTTATGTCTAATTTGGAACAAATCTCACACTTATCTTTCCAACCATGTTTGATCTCCTCAAGACATTAATTATAAAATTCATAACTAGATCAAAGGTTGAGGAGGATTGGTTTTTAACATACCTAATAAAAACCCATGTTTTTGGTGTGTTTTTTTTTTATGGTTTACAATATTTGGATATTATTTACACATTCCTAGGTCAATCTGGTGCAGTAATGAAATAGATCAGATAAGGAACAAACGAATGGAAAAATGATTTTAGAAAGATTATAAAACATAACATAAAATATATTTACCTTATATTAAGTATGAAATATTTACACTTCATGTTTTGGGAAAAAATGTGTAGAGATTTCGGTGACATGGTTTTCCCAAAAACTACTCACATAAGAGATATTAATCATCTAAGAGGTTTCATAGAGATACAACCATTTATATTGTTGATATGAGAAAAAATTACTAAAAATAACTCCCTGATGTTAAATTCATACCGATATTTATTCAATAATAGAGAATAGATTTCATAAAATGTTAGAACAACATGGAATCAATTATTTAAAAATTCATTTTTAGTGTGTTCAATGATTCGGTGACCATAAGTGGGGGGAAGTAAAAATACTATAAAGAAGGAAAAAAATAGAAGAAAGAATAAATACTATGAAAATCATATTGAACTCAACATGATGGGGAAAAGAAAAAAATACCATAAATATGGTGAAAGGATATTAAAGAAGAAAGATTATTAAAATAAAATTGAACCTAGGAATGTATCTGAACCCCTTACCTAGAATGTGAAGTGACCTCACTATAATAAATAAGAATGTTAGAAGGATAAAACTTGGTGTGTTTGACTGTTATGTTGATTCTAAAAGGTGGATTCCATCCACCTGATTCTTTGGGAAATCCTAAAATATGTTTTTAAGTAACATCCCATTAATTGTAATAATTCATCCATTATTCTCAAGAAAAAATAGTATTTCACCAAAATGTTAAATAATAGTGATAGTGTAAGGACTGAACCATCAGGAACAAAGCTTATCTGGGTATAGCATTATCCTAGAATTGTACATGAGGAAATTCTCACCAATATAGAACTTCCACTAATGAATTATTCTATCATGGATAGCCTTTGTCTTATCTTCATAGATCTGTGAGTTCCCATATGCATCGTGAATAATTTCATCTAACTCTTGAATCTTCAGCTTCATATATTCTCATGAATTTGAAAGATTAATTTTAAATTGTTTAATAACAAAATATGCATGGTGTTCTACATCTATCTAAAGGTGATATGACATTCCAAACATGATCATGTATGGTGAAATTCTAATTTTGTATTTAAAATCCATATGATACGCCCAAAGTGTATCACCAAAGTGTAAAATCCAATCTTTCCTAGTGGGGTGTACCATTTTTTCCAAGATTCTCTTAAGTTACTGATTTGAGATTTCTTCTTGTCTGTTAGTTTGGGGGTGATATAATTTTGAGACTTTATGAACAACCCCATACATATGAAGAAAATTTTTCATGTGCGATTGAAAAAATGTGAACCCTGATCACTAATGATGAATCTCATCAAACCAAACGTGCATAAAATCTGAGACCTCACAAAATCAACAACCACTCAAGAGACATTAGTCCTAGTTTCATTTTCTTCAACCCATTTAGGGACATAGTCCACAACCAATTAGATGTACACAAATCCAAATGAATTTCAAAAATGCCCCATGAACTCAATGCCCCATGAATCAATGATTTCAAAGAATAACAAGGGATATTAGGGGCTTTCATTCCTCTTTGGGTTATTCACTGTGAATTGAAAATGACTACATGACTTCGAAAATCTATGGGCATCACTATGAAATTTTGGCCAATAAATTTCTGAGCCAAGGATAATTCGAGTTGTATGTTGAGAGGAAAAGAGGACACCATGAGATAATGTGTGGTTGGTCAAAAAATAATTTTACTCATGGTAAGAGACACACAAATGAACCACTTGGTCGCTAAAAATTATACAAAAATATGGGTCATCCAAAATGTACCACTAAGAATAAGGATTAAGTCTCTAGGATGATGAATTGATGAAATCCCTGGGGACCCTAGATGTTTCTAGAAACTTCACAATTTCTACATACTATAGGGTATGTTCCAAAACATTAAAATGATTATCATTACGAAATAATTCTCTAATGGGGAGGGATGAAACAACATAATGGTCTAGTAGTGGAGAAATCCTACTAATTTAATAAGATAAATAATTTTCTATTACCTATTTATCTCAAATATCATGTTCAAACTCTAGGGGGAGGAGTATCCACTGTATGAGGTGGGGCTTAGCTTCAGGTTTTTTTGGGGAAAATGAAGGGGAACATGATCAGGGAAAAAAATAACTTTTGACCCAATAAGATATGAACAAAATTTTTAAAAGGAAAACACACTAAAAAAGAGTTCTTTTCGATTTTTTGTTTTGTTAAACTAGGAAGGGGGAAGGGTACATGAGTTATACACAATGACATAAGAATATTTCTCAACCCTTTGTGATAAAACTGCCCGAACTAAAATGTTAGAGGAATCACACATGAGTTGTAAGGGGATATCCCACTTTAGTTTTTGGATGATGAGAAGTGATGTGAGACTACTTTTTAGTGAATTTAATGAATCATCGTAATTTTTATCAATCACAAACTAAGAATCATTTCGTAATAACTGGGAAAATGTAAGTGTGGTCTTACTGAATTCTTTAATGAATCAGTGGTAAAACCCAACATGACCCAAGATAGATCATGCTTTATGAACACTTTTTTGGATATGGAAGAGTTAAATTTATTCAATTTTTGATTTATCCACTAGAATATATTATTTAAAATAACATGTCCAAGAAATATCCCCCACTCAACCAAAAAAAGGCATTTCTCATAATTTGATACAAGATATTTTTCAATAAAGAGGTGGAGGATGGAACTTAGGTGTTCCAAACAGTCGTCAAAAGAAGAGACATATACCGTGAAATGATCCAAATAAACTTCTACAAAATTATCAAGGTAATCATAAGTAATACTCAACATACATCACTGAAATGTACCAGGAGTATTAAACAGACAAAAAAGAATCCTTATTTATGAATATGTGAAAAATGGAGAGGAAAATGTTGTAATTTCCTAATCCTCAGGCGCTATATGGATTTTTAAATGACGCGAATATACCTCAAGGAAACAATAGTGGGACTTACCATATAATATCTCTAGCATTTGGTTAAAGAAAGGTAGAGGAAATTGGTCCTTCTGTGTGCCTTGATTCAGTCAATGGTAGTCAATACAGACTCACCAATAGTTTTTCACTCATGTTGGGACCAATTCATCTTTTTCATTGATACATCAGTTATTCCATTTTTTAGGCACAATTTTCACTGGTCAAACGCATTTACTATCAGATATAGGATAAATGATCTCAGTAGTAAGTAATTTACGTAAATCTAATTTTATGACTTCAGGGGGAGTGGGATTCAACTGTAGTTTATATTGTCTTATGGGCTTAGCCTCATCATCACAAAGTATATGGTGAAAACTAATAGAAGGGATAATCCCGAGAATATCTTCCAATGTCTATCCTATCACTTTTTTAAACACTCTCAGAAGGTTGAGAAGTTTTGATTCATGCTTTGGAGGGAGGTTATTAGAAATAATGATAGAAAATTTGTCAATAACCTCATGATATGTATAATTTAAATTATAAGAAAGTGGTTTTAATTACGTCACTGGTGATTTTTGGATTGGGGGAGGTCATTTAGGAGGAGTTATGTCCATCAAACTATCTATATACTAATTTTTATTCTCTATGTTATGAGAATATATGGAAATGAGTTTTTTAGAATCATTGGTATTCATCTGTAACTTATAATGAACACACTCATCAATTATAGAAAAAAATTCATTTTTCAAAACCCAAGAAACACACAAAATGTTAATCAAACCCCAAATCATACAAGGGATAATAAGGGGAAAATGAGTCAGAATTTGAGTCTAGGAGAGAAATTTGTGTGTGGGTGTTTTTAGATAGAACATGAATTGAATTCTCTTCAACGAGGTGTTTCATTATATCATGGAAGTTAAAACATACCTTTTTTCACTGAACTCAATGGATAGAATACCATTTTCAACATTGATGATCGTATTTTCTATTTTATGGACTAGCCTCCCATGTATGAGAGGAAAATTCCATTATTTTCAGGTATCTTCCATCTCAAGAATGTAGAAATCGGTGGGGAATATGAGACTTTGTACTCTTATAAGGATTTCCTCAATCAATCATGTTGGGTGTGTAGTTCTATATTTAGAATGTTGCATGAAAATTCATTTTGGTTGAATCTCTCCAACCTTTATAGATGAATTCATTGAGTTAGTAATTACATTAATAGAAAAAACCCTAAATCTAAGTATAATCTAAAGAGAATATATACCATATGGTACAAGGTATCGTGAAACTGACTGGATCCTTACATTTGGTGGGAATTTCAAGTTGAATCAATGCTGATACATTATTTCTATGTTCGACACTCTCATTACCCTTCATCCTTTTTCTATGGGTGAAAGGAAATTTTTCATATCGAGGGGTTTGTTTAATTGAATTAAATAGTGGAATTTTAACATGGACTATTTTAAATGTATCCATTCTTTATTTATAAAATTCATTATCAAAATTATTCATGTAATTAAATTGTCTTTGGGGAATGTAAGAGGAATGAATTGTTCATGTGAATACTCAATGATAATTTATTTACCCTTTTGGTTTTATTTTCTTTTATTGGAATCTTTTATGGGTGATGAAAGAGAATTTTAAAGAGGGGGACATATCAGTTGGGTAAAATCATTGGAAGATGAAACTACCTTACCACAAAAAAGTGTAATTAAACAAACATTACCTTGGTATTTCGGATTGGAAACAGGTTGGGAAGGTAATTTTCTAGAACCTTGCATATTTATCTCTATTTCTTCTGGAAATGGGTATGACCTCATTTTTTTGAGGTTCAAACATTCCAATCAGTTTCTAACAGGTTTATTTATAGAACTGAAAACATCCAATGATTCTATATCTAATTGAACCTACTTTCTAATGGTAGGTTCTCATTATTTGTGGACCTATGAGGCTTATGAATTTGCATTAGTCGAGAGGATGGGAGGTCGGACACATCACACCTTTTTGGGGGGAGTTATTGTCTACTCTGGGACTCTCTTTATAGATTTGAGTTATGTTCGTGAATCCTTATTAATTTACCAAGAATGAAAATGTGTTTTCCTTTAGATCTTGCAATCAATGATTGATATGTATGAGATTTAGAGAATCTATTATATGTATTTTAGGTTCTTCATTGATGGATAATCATCTGTATGTATTGGATATTCTTAGTAAATGGTATCCTTCGATAGATTGTATAAAAATAAATTGGTCATTATGATTACCATAATTGTTTTAAAGCCACTCAGTGGGGCATTTGAAGTTTATTGTCATTCAGAAGGACATGGATCATTTTAGAGTTGGGATCGTACCCACTGATGGGATACTTATGTATCCTTATTATAAAAGGAATTAGAACCCATGTAGTTCATTAATTAAGAAGTGTGGGGCTTTATGTATGATTAACGGCCCAAAGAGATGTGTCGTGGTTACTTTTACACTCTAAGCTAACATGAGTCATGATCAGTCTGGGAAAAAAGAGGTATTAGTAAACCTGATGATTTGTGACATGAAAGATGTGGTCACAAGGAATGATATAGGGCTTATTTATGTGTGACTACCCAAGTAGATGAGGACTAAGATTTAATTCTAGAAATAAACTTAGGGACAAGGTCCATAAATATATTGGTGCTTTATGGAGATTTGGATACTCTAACTTAGGGATTACTCTTGAGGAGGATGCCCAAATTAGGGGGAACTTATGATTGGGTTTTATTCTTGATATGGAAGCCCAAGTCAAAGAAATTAGGTCGGGGGCTTACTCCTGAAGAGGAGGTCATGGTTAAGGGAAATTATGATTGGGGCTTACTCTTGACAAGGAGGCCCATGTTAAAGGGGACTTTTGTCTTACTCGTAAGGAGGATGCCCATTAACAAGGTCCATAAAGGTATTTGTACTTTATGGAGATTAAGATTCTTAATTTGGGGCTTACTCCTAAGGAGGATGCCCAGATTGAGGGGAATTTTACTTATGATTGGGGCTTATTCCAGAGAAAGATTCCCATGTCAAATATTCTCTCATATTAAGGGATGTGGTTGAATGAATGGAACCTCTGACCATAGTGATATAAATATATGTCAATCACAAGGTTTTAAGAGATGTTCCACAGAATTCCTTTCAGATAAGGAATCCATCAAAGGAACCATGCCATAAATGGATTTGAAGAGGGTTTTGAAGGATAAATCGAGAAGGGGAGTGGTAAATTTGAGGAAAAGAGTTGAATAAGCAGGAGGGCCACCCAAAAATATTTATGTGCGCAAGTCATGTTTGGGCACGCAAGTCCTGGTCGCGCAAGTATACTTGCATGACATGGGTGTACTTGGGAGAGACATGGCTCAAGCCCTTAGTATTATCCATAAAGGTTTCAAAAAGGGTGTCATGCAAGTTTTGTTGAAGGGATAAGGCGGTACGCAAGTGTGTCCATTTACCTTAAGGGTTAGCCCCTTGGGCGCGCAAGTGTTGATGAGTTTCAAAACTTATTCCTTGTTTCCCCTCTTTGGATCTTCTATTCTAGGTAAGAAATTACCTTAGAGGTGTCCGGAAGACTTAAAGAAAAGACTAGGGTGCCGAGAGCTTAAATCTGACTTTTTGAATTTTTCGTCCCCGAAATGGGGGCCCAAAAGGGGTATTTATAGGCCATTGAAGACCTTTGGAGAAAATAAAGTAGGGCACGCAAGTCACCTGCGCGACCAATATGTGGTGCACAAGTATACATGCATGACCATGATAAAACTTTTGTGGACCATTCTTAAACAAATCTGTGTTCATGCATTTGTCAATTTTTGATGTTTCTTCAAAGGATGAATATCTTTATGCTAAGGTATTCCCATTTTTCAGTCATTAGACTCTGTGATGGAAAAGAGCTTCAACAAAAGTCCCCCCTCATAGTTAGATCTGAAAGAAAGGAGGATGTGACGCTAGGGTAAAGGATAAAACCAAGGAACTGCAGCGTGCATGTTTTGAGTGCACAGGGTATGGTGCGCTGGGTACAGCTTTGGCCTATAAATATGTGGCCATTCTCGTGCAAAGAAACCGGTTTTCAAACCTTCTCATGCTCGCCGTGCAGGTTTCTCTTGTCGAGAAAGTGACTTGTTTTCCACTGGTACACATTTCTATTCGGTTCTCACTTCTGTAGAGTTAGTTTGACTTGCACAGTGATACCTACGTGCCCAAACTTGCGCGACACAATTACACGTGTGTGCCAACATTGGACTTGAACGCCTTAATGAAATAGCCAATTTTTTCGAATTTCATCACAAATTTCATGAAAAATCAACTTACTTAAGAGTTAATTATTCGACCTTTGTGCTGATTCAACGACTCCCCGAAGAATTGGAATGGCTAATGAGCTAGCTAGAAATTGGATTGATGGCATGATGAGCATCATTGGCCACGACTATTATAATATTTGTGACAGAACACTCCCAGATTTGGCCATGTACATGAAGAAGTATCATATTGGTTTCCCACAAAGTATCTACCTGCCTCTATATGGACATGGTCATCTACAAGAATTCAACATTCCAGAGCCAAAGAACTATCTCCCGCATTCTTTGTTTCAGAATTACACCAACTTTTCTTCAAAAAATGTCTCAGTTGGAGGATCATTCGTAAATTCTGGAAGAGTGGAGAAGGCCTACATAATGCATCATATCCCTTGTGCCCCAGATTTGAAACCACACAAGACTGAGCTGCAACCACATTGTTATTCCTTTATCTTCCGAAACTCTCAGACGGATCAATCCAAAGGTAGGAAGAAGAGTTGGTACTTTCGTCCTGGAGGAGGTGTGAAGCCAACATGGATGTGGGCATATTGGGTACAACAAATCTGTTCAGAATTTGTCAAGGATCTGAAAGGAGCTACAATATATGAAGTTGTTTGGGCTAGGCAGACATATGTCTATAGGAATGATGACTTTGTGCTGGAGCTAATTAGCCATTGGAGCCAAGAAACCAATTTTTTCCATTTGACTCATGGATAAGTAGGCCTCATTTTGTGGGATGTCTACAAGATCTTGGGGCTCTAATTTTGAGTGATATGTATGATGAATTCATCCCTCCCAAGGCGACTAGAAATGATTCGGAGAAGACTCCATCTTTGACTTGATAATTATTGAAGATTTTCTACAAGCTCAAGAACTCAAAGACCTCCAAAAATCATTCTAGAAAGGATATTCATCCAGATGAGTGGATGGGTATGTTTCTTACCATGAATAAGGAGAAGGGTCCCACCTGTACTCGTCCTACTACCTACCCCAGAACAGAGAAGAGGGGTGTTGTTGGCACATTCTGTCCAACCCTGGAGGCAAGAGAATATGAAAAGTTGGGGTACGAAGTGGATCATAGAATCCCATAAAAGACCCATCTAGCGGGCTTCTTAGCCTTGTGGATCAGTGTTTATATTCTGCCAGTCAGGGATTCGAAGGGAGGCATCAGTCCAGGGACCTTCTTTGTTGCAGCCAAGTTGGATGAGAGGAAAATGGTTGGTCTAGCCAGCCCCATTTTGGCGAAGATTCATAGGAGATTACTCCATGTCTTTATGGGTATGTCTCCTTTGAGAATAGTGGGGTCCTTCCATGTTTTGTGGGGCTAGATAGCCACTCATTTCAGGCCATATGTTTTACAGAGTGGAGTACAGGAACCTGTGAGTTCTTTGAGGTCATCAGTGTAAGCATTTTCTAGAATTTTTCCATTATCCCTCAACTCTATTGATATGAAAGCGAGGCTAAGAATGTTCAAGGAATTCCATTTCTTTCCTTATGGAAACCTCCCAACCGGGAGGTTTGTTGATGATGGAATAGCAGGCCTGGAATTGAGGTCATACATGCTGGCTTGCAGATATGATTTATTGGGCACCTGGATTGACGGAGAGATTATATGCGAGTCATATGCTCCATACAGATTTTCACGTTTGTTCAAGTGTCTGCAGCATACTGTTGTATCCCCTCCTGTGCATGTAATGTTAGATCATCATCTGATGTTTGCCTGACAACTATGGTTTCTAACATCTATGGAGAAGACTGGGGAAGTGTTTGATCTACCAGTTGTTGGAGCGGCGAGTAACATGACTACATGGTATGTCGAGAACTGGGTTGAATCAAGCCCTGAAGGGGTACTGAATAATCCAGTTCATCAGGTGGGGAAAAAGAAGAGAAATGTAGAAAAAGAAACCCTTCATCTGGAATGTGACTCTTCTACACCCGGATCTGATTCACCGGGTTCCCAAGATGGGGTTGATTCTCCAGAATCACAGGATGTGGATGATGAGGCACAACATGCATCAAAGTGTCCTTGTGCCAGATATAATCCTCCTGTCAGAATCAAGATACTGACTCCATCGACTCCTGTGATTGCAGGAGATGGGAATAAGTTTAAGTCTAAGATTTTAGGACCCTCGTCACAGCCTTCTGGTACACATACTAAATATCTATGACTAGAGGATGCTCAGACATGGCATAGATTATATTGTGATGCTGAAAATTCTTGGCTGGAACTATGCGAAGGGATACACATCCCTAGAGTAGGGAATCTATAGTCTTCAACCAATATTTGTTACAAGGATAACCCTGACGAAGTGCATAATTACATCAGAGAGCTAGAGATGCTCATATATTCCACTGATGATTCCATTCCTATCACCAAGCGGGTGAAGGAAATGATAGATCACGCCATCACTGAGGGGACATGTGCTTTTGGATATGAGGAGTGGCACGATTACGTGGCTCCTAAAGATGTAAGTTTCTTTCCTTATTTTCTTTGAAAATTGATTTCAGTTAAATCTTTATTACATAAATAAAATACTTTATCTGTCATGAAGCTTGTAAGGAAAGGAACTGCAAAGGTTCCTTCACCACAATATAGCCCTAGTAATACTACCATCGGAGTTAATGAATCTCCTCTCGAGCCGGGCGCGGTATCTCCAGGGCACCAAGCCATGACGAGGAGTTAGACATGGCTTTTCATTCTCCAATTATTGTATTTTAAGATGATGATGTCAACACTCCCAAAACACCAAAGAAGAAAAGACATCAAAGGAAGAAGTCCACATCAAAACGCTTCATTAGTAGTGGTAAGTCCTTCAGATAGTCATGAATATTATCTCTTGAAAAGATTGCTCAAACTTTTTGGGATTACAGGGGCTTTCTAAATTTCCCCTTTGAGGGAGAGGATTGACCCTCCTCTGAGGACGATGGAGGGTGCTGGTGAATAGTCACAAATTTGTGCTGACTTGGCTGCTCTTGAAGAAGATTCAGCATCTGTTCCCAGTATTGCTTTTGCTGCTGCTATTAGAAGAGAAGATCCTGCTTCTATAAAATTAACAATGCTTCATAAAATGTTGAATAAAAAAATCAACTGACATCCATTCTATGATACTTTAGGTTCAACACCTACACCAGAACATTTGGTGGCCACTGTAACTGATTCTGTAATTTTCTCTGAAGAAATTGTCCGGGGTCAAAGGCTACAGGATGTGGTTTTCCAAAAAGATACATCGAATACTCCTACTGGTGAGAATAACCCGGAATAATGTAATTTAGATGATTTTGGACATGTGTGTTATCCTCTGTCCTATTAAAAATTTCTTATTATATTTCTGACCATGATTGGTTAAAATGTGCAGTTCTGTCTGAGCAAGATGCAGAACTACCAATGCCTGAAGGTGGTATAGACAAAACTACTATTACAGAGACACTAACTCAAGTGGAGATGAACCTGGTAGAGCTTCCTGAAATCCATCTTGAATATCTTGTTGAATCTAGGAGAGATGGGGAAGATCCTTCTCATATTGCGGATCCACTGTTGGTTAAGAGATAATAATATTTATGGCTGCACCTAATTGGAAAGACAGCTTAATAAACTTTTGTTATCCTTTGAAACTAACAAAAACATTCAATTGACTACGCAAGGACATCAATTTCAGCGGCTAGATCTGGAGTTCAAGCCTCAGCCTCTACCCCAACAGGAATAGAGAGTGAAGTAACAAGGGTCAGGGGGAAGGAGCAGAGAAGGGCACTTCTTTAAGTGTATTAATCCCTGAATATATTCCCCCATGTGATAGTGATGCTGAGTCAGACCCGGAGGTACAAAAGGCGCTCCAGTTTTCATGATGCAAGGCATGGAAGAACATATAGAAGGTCATATATAAAGTTCCCCTTGAAGATCTATCTTCAAAGATCCCGCGATTTTCATCCATGTTTTTCATGTTGGGACTTGGCAGTTTTGGATATCAAGAGATCTATACCGTGGTGAAACAAGTATTTTTATGGAGGGAGTAGGAGTAAAGGTACCGTCAAGACTTGACCAGAGTGAGGCTATTGGCCAATATCAGCAAATTTGAGGTTGCGGTGTCCGAGCTGAGGCTAATCATGCTATGAAATTGAAGGAGTTGAAACATAATATCCAGTAGAAAGTTGTCCAACAGATGCACCTTCAGCAACAGTTAGATTCTGTCACTGGGGAACTTGACAAGCTTAACAATTTATTGGAAGGATTTTAAACATATGGTATGAAATCCATTGTAGATGCCATGAAATCACTCCATCAGGCTAAAAAGGGTGAAGCTGGTCGAGTGCATGAACTTCAAGTGGTTTTTTATGATTCTTGGGATGCCTTAAATCAAATGAAGAGTTATGTTGAAAGCCTCTTGTAATTACTGAAAAATGTAAGAGACTCCAATATGTGGATGTCCTTCTATCTCTTGTGCATCAATGAAAAACACTTTTATCTTCAATCATTTGGGCATGCATTCTCTTGATACTTGCTTTAAATAATTTTACCAAATATAGTGGTCCTAGTAAGAATATTTTAATTTTTTCTAGGATTATAAAAATAACCCTATAATGTTTGAATCTTTTTATTGCTCAATATTACCTAAATCATACAGAATGTATGTTTAGTGAGTTGGGACTTGACTTTTGTTCAGATTTCCCTTGTCTTTTGTGGGCAGTTTAAAGTCATTCACGTCATACATAAAAAGGATAATGTTTAAGGGAGAATAGCATTGACCAAATGGATTAAAATTGACACAATTCCATGATAATTTTTTTGAAAACATATTAACAAATTTGATTATGAAGGGGAAAAATGTAAAATGTGACTTAAGAAGTTTTGAATCTGAGGAATGATATGGGAAAAAGGGCTAAAAGGCATTAGAGAAAGTGTTTCCTAAGAATGAAGTTACCACTGGTTGAAAACCCTGTTAGGGGGTTGAATTATGCAGGGCATTTTAAGGGCATTGGCTACATAGTCAAATAATAACATCTTTTGGCTGACAGGTCCGTTATGTAGACTACTTATGCAAGGCCACCTAGGGGCACGTGCTGTATAGTCAGGCCAAAGAACTCTAAGAAATTTTACTTTTCTACTGCATAAATTCCAGAAGATGTTTATAGAGAATCAAATTTTCCAAAGCATAGAGTTTGCTATATAAAAAGAGGTACTTGAATATGGAGAGGATATTCCCAATCAATATTGTCAATGAATTTGATGAATGTCACTCCTACAAAGGTCTGATCCAAACCTAGCGAAGGGAAATATAAACCATATACTTGAATATTTTCAAATAATGAAAAATGAATATGGGATAAATATGTTAAGGATTGATGTTTTTTTAGATCACTAAATATTTTCGTTATGACCAATAAAGACAAATAGAGGTTTTTCTCCCAATATTGAAATTACCATTATTTAACAAACCCGTTAGGGGTTGAATTTTGCAGTGCCGCCTAAGGGAATTAGCTGCATAGTCAAATAATAGCATCTTTTGGCTGAAAGGTACGTTATGTGGACTATTTATGTAAGGCTTCCTAAGGGCATGTGCAGCATAGTCGGGAAAAATAATTCATGAGTATCGGCCATTTTGTGAAACAAAGTCAAGAAAAGGGATACAGAGATCTGGTAGTATTTAAGGTTAGGAGTATAATATATCAAAATGGGAATTTTCCAATGCATGTAGAAGATACACAGACCAATGTTGACCATAATCATGTTGTGACTGGGTCCTGAACTGAGGTGCTGGACTTTACTACATATCCCATAAGGATGGGAATCAAGCCATACATAGTTCTTGAAATACAGTTTAATGTCATGTGGGATGATAATGTAGAAGATCTTAGTTTAAGGTCATAGAGTTCGGACCATAATGAAGGAATACACATTTTGTGTATTATAAACCTGATGTGAATGAAGACTAGAGTTTTCATACCACATTCATGTGTTCACATGGGGAATTTTCAGCCAAGGGATTGAAAGTGTAATTTTTGGTTAGGCCCAAAGACTTGGGGCTGGCTTCAAGGGATGCTCGAATGTTCCTACTTATCGTATAAGGATGGGAATAAATCCACACGTAGTTCTTAAAAATAATCTTTGTACAGATTTGATTCATACATGTGAAGGGTGAAAGGGTACATTAGTGCAATGATGGTTTGACCCAAGGTTAAAGGTTCGAGCATGGCCATGTATGCACATAGTCTTTGGAATATGACATAATAGAAGATCAATGTCAATGATGATTTCCTCTCAGGTGAGGGACTATTGGGGACTGTAAAGTTTAACATCATATAGAGAGGATGATGGTGTTGTACAGTTTAGTTTCTAATAGTAGAAACAATAGAAGGATGCAAACAGTTTAATGTCATGTGGGACAAAGTAGAACCAATGTGAAGAGATTGTATTTGGACTACTTCACGAATCAACATCATATGAGACGGAGGTGAACTGACGTGAAGAGATTGGTTTTGGGATTAAACCTCAGTAGGTTGCCTACGTACCCAGCCTAGAAGGAAAGGATCAAAGTTTGTGTAGTTCAATTGAAAAATGAATTCATGATCAATTTGTACTTGAGAAAAACAACCTAAAAATGGTGTTGGGACTTACTCATGGTGAGCCACACAGAGAGGGGGTTATGGTTGAAGCTTACTCTAAGCTCATGTGAGTCATACTCGGTGTGATAAACAAGAGGTAACAATAACCCTAACAATTCACAGTTTAACATCATGTAGGACGCATAACGGACTATTTCAAAGTATAAATGATGTGTCACAGACATGGGGTGCTTGGAAGTATACAGTCATGTAGTTTAGACAAATAGTTTATCATCATGTTGGATGATAGAGGGGACTATGCAGTTTAAAGTCTTACAGTGAGGACTATTGGTGCTGCACAGTTTAGTGTCATGTATCAGGGACAAAATACATTTTAACGTCATATAGGACGTATTAAGGGACTTCTACACAGGTTAACGTCATGTTGGATGAATTAAGTGGACACAGTTTAACATTATGTTGGACGATATAGTTTTACGTCATGTAGGTCGTTGGGTGCTGTATAGTTTAGCGTCATGTAGCTAGGATGTAGTTTTGAAGTTTAACTTCTTTTAGAACGTAGTTCTGTAGTTTAATATTTTTCAAGACGTGAGTATTTGTGTTACACAAAATATATTTTCAATAATATGGCATTGGTTGGAGTTGTGATGATTTCTCCATCCATTGAGATTAAATAATAAGCTCCATTGGAGTAAACCTTATGTATTTAGTAAGGTCCTTCACAGTTTTTCTCAATCATTGGAGGCTTCTTTTCCTAGTATCATTGGAGTTCGGAGGACCAATACCAATTCTCCTCAAATTATTGAATGAAGATGAACTTTTTTGTTGAAATAATGTGATATTCGATTTTGATAGACATCCATGTGGTGCAGTGTGCACAATCTTTTTTCATCTAATATTTCCAATTCTTCTAATCGCTTTTGAGATTGTTCATCTGTAGATGACTGATCACAAATGACTACTCTGAGCGAAGTTAATTGAACCTCATTGGGAAAGACTGCTTCTGTTCCATATACCAACGAATACGGAGTTGACCACGTAGTAGTGCGGGTGGTGGTTTGATAAGGCCATAAAGCATGAAAAAGTTTATCAGACCATGATTTCTTATCTTTATCCACCATCTTTTGCAGTATATTTTAAATAGTCTTGTTGAATGCCTCTATTTTTCAATTTTCCACTTCATGATGCCGAGATGAATTGTTTGATTTGATGGTGTACTCTTGATATAAATTCCTTACCTTGGATGAACAGAAGATGGTTCCATTTTCCTTCAATATGGTATGAGGGACACCAAATATGGTAATGATGTTCAACTGGATGAAGCTAACAATGCATTTAGAACTAACTTCTTTGAGAGGTATTGCCTCTTCCCATTTGGAAAAAAAGTCAGTAGGAGTAAGAATATACTTAAACTGCTTGGATGTAGCCGAAGGGTAAGGTCCTACTGCATCCATTCCCCATATGGAAAATAGCCATGAGTATTTAGATGTATGAAGAAACTCTTGGTTTGATGAATGAATTTGTCACATACATGGCAAGAATGACCCTTCTTAGTGAAAACAACACATTCTTGTATCATTGAAGGCCAAAAGTATCCAAGCCTTCTAATTTGATCAGACAGTCTATGTCCATACTGGTGGGCACTACGGACTCCGGCATGTACTTCTTTCATGACAGCCATTGTCTCTTCACCATAAATACATCTGAAGAGAATTCCATCAAAACTACTTTTTAGTGAATTTTTTCTAGGAGATCTGGGCTATCATTAAGAGTAAAATTGACCACATGTCACTGGACTTGTTCTTTCTCGGCTCTATCAGGTGGGAGTGTTCCATTTTGAAGGTATTCCCTAATAGGTTTCATCCATCCTGTACTATGACCATATGGTTCAGATATGGGACTAATTTCATTGATATCCTCTGTTCTGATTTAAACATAATGTCAAACTGTATGATGGTGGGAAATACTGATGATTTTTCGTCCCTATTTGGATATACCAGAGTTGTGGCTACATTAGCAGGTACATTAGCTTGAGCATTTTGAGAGCATGGGACATAAGAAAATGTCAGTTCCGAAGGAAATTCCACCATTAACTCTTTGATGTAATCATAAAATGGGATTAACTCTTTTTTAGGGCATAATCCCCATTAAATTGTTTTATTACCAGGTTTGAATCACCTTTCACCTTTATGTGATTCACTTGTGCCTGAAGCACCAATTCCAAGCCTGCGATGAGAGCTTGATATTCTGCTTCATTGTTTGTACCACCTCCCAATAATAATAAAGAATAGGGTAGCACTACCTTCTCTGGGGAAATAATAACAATTCCTAACCAGACTTTGATAAATTTAGGATCTTCCAATTTCTTCGCCATTGGAATTCCGGAAGCACCATCAATGTACATTTCCCATGTTTGAATATTTTCTTGAATAGAGAAGACTTCCTCATTAGGAAGTTCAGTATCTAATGATATATCTTCTACTGATGGGTGTTCAGCAAGGAAATCAGCCAGATATTGGCCCTTTATTTCCTTTTGAGACACATACTGGATATCAAATTGCTGCAAAATAACTGACCACCTTGCCAGACGTCCTGTAAGAATTGGATGACTAAGGATAAATTTGAGCAGGTTATTGAGAGATACCAATTGGACCTCATGATTTTTTAGGTAGTGTCTCAGTTTCTGAAATACAAAGATTAACGCCAGGCAACACATTTCTATACTTGAATATTGGGTTTCTGCTTCAATCATAGTCCGACTAAGAAAGTAAAGGTTGTTTTCATTCCCAACATCATTCTTTTGGGCAAGGAAGTAACCCAATGATCTCTCTAGAGCTGTCACATAGAGGATAAGTTGTCTTCCTTAAATAGGTAGAATTAATACCGGTGGACTCAAGAGATATTTCTTGAGGATATTAAATGTTATTTGAAATTCTCTAATCCACTGGTAGGTGACTCCCTTCTTCATTAATTTGGGGAAGGGTAAACATTTTCCTGCTATATTGGTGATGAAATGCCAAATATAGGCCAAGTGTCCTTGGATTCCTCTTAATTCTTTCAAATTTCAAGGAGGTGGCATACTAAGGATTGATTTTTTATTCTTAGGATCGACTTCGATACCATGATGGCATACAAAAAATCCTAGAAAGTTTCCTGAGTTTATCCCAAAAGCACATTTTAAGGGGTTCATCTTCAAATTATGTTGTCGAAGTTTGTGGAATATGATTTCCAAATCGTCCAAATGATCTAAATTTTTTCTGGATTTAACCACCAAATCGTCCACATAAAATTCATCAAATTTCCCTAAAAAGGGTTTGAAGATACGATGCATGGCACGTTGATATGTTGTGCCTTCATTCATAAGGACAAAGGGCATTACTAGATAGAAAAACACACCCTAAGGGTCACTGAGAGCTATAGATTCTTCATCTTCTGGATCCATTCAGATTTGATTATACCCAGAATATCCATTCATGAAAGAGATTGCTTCATAGCCATCTGTTTCATAAATTAAGAGTTCTATAATTGGAACTGTAAAATCATCCTTGGTACGATGCTGATTAAGATCTCTGAAATCAATGAAAACTCTGATTTTTCCATTCTTATTTTTCACAGGGACAATTTTAGCCAGCCATTTGGGATATTGAGCTTCTCGGACGAAGTTAGATTTGATAAGCTTATCCACTTCAGCTTAAATTTTGGAAGCATAAGTTGGGTCTATTCTTCTTGCGGATTTCTTGAATCCCCAATGTTTTTCTCAAAAACCCAAATTATGAGTAGCAACATTGGGATCAAGAATTGGAATTTCTGTATAATTCCAAGAAAATACATCTCGATTTTTCTTTAGAAAGGAAGTATACATTTCTTTCTCTTCAAGAGTCATGGATGCACTAATTAAAGTGGGGTGTGGATTTTCTTTTGTACCCAGATTTATTTCTCTGAGTTCATCCACAATGGTAGAGATACCCTCTTCAAATGATAGAGGATCATCCCTGAGATCTTCCACTTCTTCTTCAATATGAGTCACCTCTTCTATTTCTACATTCATAGTAGATTATGAAGTATTATTTCCATGATCATGAGAGAAGTAAAAATTTGAACATCTTGAAGAAAAGGCTACCATTTCTGACCCTATTGATGATGAAGGGTCTTTTTTGAGGTGATAGAGAAGAGATGATGGATTGAGAACCGACGTCATCATTCATCCCTGACATTGCTCTAACTTCTTCTGGACTGGTTGATGAAGTATATAATTTCTGGATGTCAATGGATGAAATGAAGGCATCTCCATTTGAGGTTTCATCATTGCATGGTGAATCACCAATTTCTCCCATGCTTTCTGGCTTGATTGTCATAATTTACATTATGGAAGTCTCCATAAGATTATTGGGATTTGGGTCTATCCTGTCAATTCGACTAAAAGGAAACACATAATCTATACTCACATGTATGAATGGGTTTACTCGAATCTTTTCCAAACCATATGGAGAATTAAATTTGGTGACCTCCTTCGTCGTGGATTTCTCCTTCCCTTCCATGTGAAAAAATTCTGGCTCAATGTATTGAGATTCAAATGTTTGTAATGGGGATTTATCACCATAAAATGTCTCAATTTGATCATTGAACCAATATTTGATACACTGATCGAATGACTAAGGTAAGACCGCATGTTGATGTAGCCAAGGTCTTCCAAGAAAAATGTTGAAGTCTGTGTCATGATGAACAACCATGAAATCTGAATTGGATACAAGGTCTCCGAACTGAGTTCTGAGTGAAATCTTACCTGGAGGTTCTTGTTAATTTTATCATATCCTTGAAACATCAAAGTAGAAGAAGATAAGTCAGATTCAGTGAGGCCAAATCAACGAAGTGTACGAATGGGGATGAGTTTGACTCCTGAGCCATTATCAATTAAATCTCATCGGATGTCTATATCATTGACCTTTCTAGATAAATAAAAAGGTCTGATATGTCCATGAACAACATCATCTTCATCTTCATCTGTAAAAGATATCACTACATGGCATTCTGCAGGACCATTCTCTACATGGTAGACTTCAGCCGCATCAATTTCAGTTTCAAACTCCTGAGGACTTGAAAAAAGACTCAATGAGTACCTCCCAAAGATCATTGGATAAATTTAAGGCATCCAAAATTGATAACTTCACCGGTACATTGGCCAAATGTTTTAAGACATCATTATTTTGGTCTAAAGGTCTGTGTTTCCCAACAGAAACATGTGGTTTCGCAGGTGCCCTAGAAGTTGATGCTTTGGAAGTAGATGCACCTGGTATTGGGGTAGGTGTTGGAAATACTTCTCGCTTTCGAAGATTAGGCCGACTAGGTCTATTTATCTATTGAGAGGAAGAAGGTGTAACCTCTAACCGATACTCCAAAATAAATATACCAGGACTGAATCTGCCATGCGTGGAAGAAAATTCTTGTTCTTGTTGATCCCACTAAAGGGATTTTCCATGAGTTTCTGTCGCATATACAGTTCTAGTAGGGGTAGTATTGAAATAGAGGTTTCGGGAATATCCAAATATTCCTCTGTATCTTAGACCTCTAGAACTTCCTCTAATTCAACTGTTTGTTACAGGGAACTCAGTCTCATCAAGATCGAAGCTTTGACTGGAATAAGGATCTGTTAAATGAATCATATTAATAGAACCAAAGATCAACTATTCATCCGATGAAGATTCTTCCTAATTATCCAGTTTAGGCTGTGCCATTTGGTGGGGTGGTTCCCGTTCTTTCGAAGTAGATGACATAAAATCTTCCAGAGTCAAAGACAACTTAGTCTTTGACACAAACTCGTCTTCTTCTGACAGTTCTTCTTTGTTCAAATTATTCCACCTCTTTGAATATTTTCCTTCTGATAAAGTTTGTTTTACTATGGCATTCATAACAGAAGACACAATTGGTTTCTTCAATTGTGTTCGTAAAATGTCATGAGTTTGGTTGATCATTTTCCTGACCATACAATCATCATATTTCTGCACATTTTTACTTATAACATCACGCCACTCTCCTTATTCCTCTGGATCAATAGTATTAACACATTCTACCAGGGATAAAGAGCCTTTCAGTTTTACCTGTCTAGAGTCTGCCATCTTTTGTAGGAGGTCTTTGAAGACAAAACACTCCTGAATAGGATGCCCCAACATCTGATGAAATGGGAAATAGTTTGGAAGGTCTTCATCTCATTCCTTGTTCGGCCTTTTGGGTCTTGGAAACTGAACAAAATTGTTTTCCAGAGCTGAGATGAAGTAGCATGGAACTTGATCATTCCAGAAAAAATAAACTTTATTCATAAAATCCTCAAACTATTTTCGTCTTTGATATCTTTGATCATCTTGACGAGGTGGCCATTTTTGTAGACGCTCAGGAGGTGGAGCCCTTCGATATGATGACGGTTTTGAAGTAGAAGCAGGTATAGGTGCATGTTTAAGCATAACTGTAGCAGTATCTTCTTTCCCCATTCTCCTTCCTAGAACATGTGGAATTACATGAGTTTTAGCCTTAGACTTCATAAGATAATCTTCAATCTGGTGACTGATTGAAGTAAGGTCTCGAAACCCTCCTATGTATTTCACAGGGATCAATGGTGTGCATAATACATCATGCAAATTTGCTACATAGATTGGAAACATTTCTTCTTGAGGGAGTGCTAAAATTAATGAATATGTTAATCCCTTCCATTGAGCAATGAAATCTGAAACTCTTTAATTCTTCCTTTGCCAACAATTTGTAAAATCAAAAACTGTTGTCTTTGGAAACATTGAGTTGAATTGATGAATGAATTGTTGACAGAGATCCTCCCACCCAGTATTTGACCGTGATTACAATCTTGTATACCAGACAAAAGCAGGCCCTTGTAATGACTGTACAAAAAGCTTGATCTTAACTACTTCATATTGTTGAGGAGTTCCCATCATGGGATCACAACGAGAAACAAAATGTGTTAAGTGTTGTACTGGGTCTCACAAACCATTAAAAATTTGGAATGGGGTACTTGAAAAATTTGATGAGGGAGGGATTGCATCCACCCATTCAGGGTAAGCTCTCTTCTTCGGTTGAACTGGTGCACATGTTCCTTCCATAGCTTCCAACCAAGCTGTTAATTACTCAATGGTAGTCATTAATTATTTATAAACATCTGGTTGAGCATAGACCTATGCAGGTTCAATAACTGGAGTTTAAACGGGTGTAGCGACTGGGACTGCCAATGATGGTAGTACTGCCAGTTGTTGTTGCATATAACCCATAGAATTAGACCTATGAGGTTATACTGGTAAAGGAGGATATTCTTGATCCATCTTAGTAGCTGCAACAAATTATTTTGACTGACTGACTCCAGCATGCTTAGGAGGAAGAATACTTTGGAGTAGTTCAGCATTCAACCTCCTTAACTCCATCATTTCCACCTCTTGTTGTGTGAACCTTTCCTCTAATGAGAGTTATTTGCCTTCTCCAGAGGTATAGTGGAATGCCACCTAAGATTTTCCTTTTCCCTTATTGGATGCCTTTCGAAGAGGGGGAGTTTGTTGTTTGAATAAATACCTAGATTTCGGGTAAACCTTTGATTTCGTGTACGCACACCTTCTTCATTTTCTTCTATGTGTACATATTACTGAGTAGGAACTTCTTCATCTAATTCCTCTGAGGAAGCCTCACATTCTGGAGGATCAGCAACAATGGAATTGATGAAATTTATTGATTTATAATGCATTACATCCCTTCTATTGACATTTCTGTGATAATGTATTCTTCCATGTCCATGATGAGACATTGCCTTTTGTTGAGTTGACCCCTCAGGAACCTCTTGATGAACCGTAATTTGGAGGGAATATCCTAATAATTCGGCTCTTTGTTCCTCCTGTTTCTTCTTCCCTAATCGATAGAAGACTGACTTTCACTGAGGAAGAGGTTGAGGATTTGAAAAAGTCCCCGGTCCAGTGGACTGGTGTTGTTCCTTCTGTTTCTGCTCAACTCCTCCAATCATATTTGTTGATTCCGAGGGTTAGGATAAAAGAATCCCCAATCTATCAAGATGGGGTGGCTCTTGAGCTGATACATCTTAGAATTTCTTAAAATCTCTCCTGATTTTTGCGGACTTTAGTCCGGAAATTGGTCGGATGCATCAACCTACATCCACTCAAACCACCTGTCTCAAATGACCGTTGGATGATTCCTGACACCTCTGTCACTTGATGATACACATCCTCTAAATGAGAATCCTGTTAGATATTCTCATTTTCATGATGCAAGAGTAATTCCACAACTTTTTCTTCGTATGCCTGACTTTGGGAAGAACTAGTGAGGCATGTTCCTGATCAAGCATCTGATTACACACAAAACCACTTAGATGTGGCCGAACATGGGCAATAGCATTGCATGAGACAACTTTTGGTGGGATTTGTTGACTAGAGATCACAGTGAAATGTAGTGCTCCATGAACACCCCATCCCCTGATATGAATACCAGATGGAGCATTGAAAATTAACTGGCGCAATCTTTTTAGTGCGCCAAGGCATGAAGGCTGAAGGGCTCTCTACTGCTTTTAAACCCTTGGATGTCGTGAAACTGAGAGATATGCCAAGTCAATTTGGCATTGTAACCCTTATATTATCTTGATGTGATTTTCATATACATCATAAGATAATATTTTCTTCTGTAACTAACAAAGAGTTTTTCACATGTTGAGACGAATATCGTGAATACAATCTTCCGTCAACATCTCTGGAATATCATACTGAGAGTCAGCCAAAGGCCAAAACATGACTGGTACTTCACATTTTGCCAGTTTTTTTCTCATATTTAGTACTTCCTCCTTATCATTCGATGAAGATTCGTCTACCTTATTAGACTAAAGATAGTTCTTCTTTGTTGCTTTATCAGATTCAACAATATTGGTAGAGAATTCATTTGTCAAATTAGAAGATGCATGATTCAGTGGTGGTTCAGAGAATGACCTACACCCCGAGATATCTTCTGGTTGAGAAAGTATTTCACCTACTAGTGGTAAAGCATCAGACATGACCAGCTTCACATTTTCAAGTGCCTCTAGATAAGAGGTCTTTCTCATTACTACATTGTCATTTGAATAATTTTCTAGGCAATGCGAATTACTACTTCAGAGAGGACTTTCGCAGCTAAATTCATCATAATGGGGAGAAACACCATGATGGGTTACATAAAAAGATGAAACCTCTTCCTCCTTGGTCTTCTGGCCATGCAGAGGGTTATCATGGCTCTCATCTGAAGATGATTCTTCGAGATTGACTGAACGGTCATGAAGCAAGACTCCATGAGGAAGTGTCTAATGAAGTCCTTCGGAATTAATGTTCCTACTATTAGGAATTGAGAGAGTATAATCTTGAGTTGAAACACATAATTATCTGAGTGAGTCAAGAACTTCAGCATCGAGCAAGGACTTGTTGTAGATTGGCTATTGATTTCTCGACTGTGCTTAATGGGTCTTTTTCTTAGAAGCCTTCTTACTCACCTTGGAAACCACTTGTTGATGAAATCCATTATTATGGGTAGGTGTATGTGTCTATTTAGGAGAAATTGTCAAGTTAGGCTAATGATCTCCATTCAAATCAGTTGTATGTGCCTGACTTGATTGTCTGCATGACATGGGGGAGTATGCCCCATGACCCTCCTGGACTGGAACAGAGGTGTGTATCTGCTCTGGAGTGATATGTTTATGAGTCACTCAATTGATAGGGATAGATTTATGTTTCTTCCCCTGTGATGCTATTGATGTTGTTATAATAATCTAACATGCATCCAGAATATGGGTAGGGATTTGCATTTGCTCTAAATTTCTCATCGAAGATTTCCGACTGACTTCTCTGGGTGCTACCAAATGAGACTGTTTGTTAGGCTGATGAATATTGGTATGTGTATGTGTCTGCTATTTATTCCAAGTCAATTATGGTTGATGATTTTCCTTCAATACTAGCAGACGAGATTGCTGACAGAATTGTTGCTTGTAAACAGGTGTATGTGCCTGCTTATCAGTTGCCACCACATTAGATTGGTGAGCTTCTTTGAATGCAGTCAGATGAGCCTGTTGACTAGTTGATGAATTATAAAAAGGTTTATATGACTACCTATAATACTCCGCTGGAATTTCCTGGCAGGATTGGTGGGTTGCTTCTAGACGAGTCTGCTGGACAGCAATATCAGGACGGATTGGTGTATATTCCCCATCGTTGCTTTCCACCAAGTTGGATTGATGGACTTCTCCGGAGGGGGAATAAGTAATAAACTACTCTCCATTGTCAAGATTTCACCACTAGCGGTTCATCTTGTGTGCTCGGGTCTAAGGAACATGAGCCGAACCCCTAAAGGTGATACCCTCATCATGTTGAGGGTGTGCTGTCGCACGAGTCTGGCAGCGATTGTTGATGGGAGCTCTTAGTAAAGACTCATGAATTCTTGAATTAAGGCCTTGATTGACCTCTTTATTCACCTCCCTATAATATGGGAAGGACTGGTTGTTGCATTCTGGGGATAATGACCCGAAATGGTTGGAGACAGTGGATAGCACCGCCTACTTCTTGATCACTGTTCGTCGCTGTCCGGACAACCAGGGTGAATTGTTAACTTGGAGGGCTTGTCGAACAGCCTCCAGAGTTGGAATGGTACAGTGTTGATGATATTCCTTAACCAGTGCATTTGAAACCCAGCGTTTCAGACACTGAGTAGGTGTCGTCGTCCTCAGAGCGGATGAGGATCCAGTAAGAGTAGCAGCAGAGGAATTCACAGTTGTGAATTTTAGAGAATCCATTTCTCTAATGCAGAGAGATCTTGGAAAAGAGTGGCTATTTGATATAATAGACGTAATCAAGATAATTTTGGCCAATATATCTTTTGGATGAGTTGATATGTTATTGATTTCTTTGTTGGCCCTTACATTAATTTAAAGAGGGGCCTAACAAATAAGTAAAACATCATTTAACTTGGTGAAGGATTCATGTCGGGTTCACCATTTTTGTTTCTTCTAGAAATGGGGATGACCTCATTTGTTTGAGGTTCAAACATTCCAATTGGTTTCTAACAGGTTTATTCGTAGAACGGGAAACAACCAATGATTCTATATCCAATAAGAATTACTTTCCCAAAGTAGGTTCTCATTAGTTGTGGACCGATGAGGCTTAAGAATTGTTATTGGTCAAGAGGATGGGAGGTTGGAATCCTCACAAATTTTTGGGGGGAATTATTGTCTACTCTGGTACTCTTTTTATATATTTGAGTTATGTTTGGGAATCCCTATTAATTTCCAAGCATGAAAATGAGTTTTTCTTTAGATCTTGCAATAAATGATTGATATGTATGAGATTTAGAGAATCTTTTACATGTATTTGAGGTTCTTCATCGATGGAGAATCATCCGTATATATTGGAGATTCTTAGTCAATGGTATCCTTAAATACATTAAATAAAAATCTCTTGGTCATTATGATGGCCATACTGGTTTTAAGACACTCAGTGGGGCACTGGAAGTTTATTTTCATTTATAAAGACAAGGATTATTATTGATTTGGGATCATTCTCGCAGATGAGCTACCTATGTATCCTTTTTAGAAAAGGAATAAAAACCCATGTAGTTCGGGAATTATGAATTTTGGGGATTTATGTATGATTAATGGACCAAAGAGATGTGTCGTGGTTACTTTTACACTCTAAGCTCACGTGAGTAATGCTCGGTGTGAGAAACAAGAGGTAATAGTAAACCTGACGATTTGTGCCATGAAAGATGTGGTCACAAGGAATGATATAGGGATTTTGTATGTGTGACTGGCCAAGTAGATGAAGACTAAGATTTTCTTCTGCCAAGAAACCTAGGGACAAGGTCCATAAAGATATTTTTTCTTTATGAAGATTTGGATAATAGAACTAGGGGCTTACTCTTGAGGAGGATGCCCAAATTAGGGGTAACTTATGATTGGGTTTTATTCCTGAGAAGGAAGACAAAGTCAAATAAATTAGGCATGGGGCTTACTCCTAAATAGGATGCCCAGGTTACGGGAAATTATGACTAGGGCTTACTCCGGACAAGGAGGCCCAGGTTAAAGGGGACTTGGGGCTTAATCCTAAGGAGGATGCCCATTAACATGGTCCATAAAAGTATTTGTACTTTATGGAGATTTAGATTCTTAATTTGGGGATTACTCATAAGGAGGATTCCCAGATTTAGGGGAATTTGACTTATAATTGGGGCTTCTTCCTATGAAAGATGCCCATATCAAAGGTTCTATCATATTAAGGGATGAGGTTGAATGAAGGGAACCTCTAACCATAGTGATATATAAATATGTAAATCACAAGTTTTTGAGAGATGTTCCATAGAATTCTTTTCAGATAAGGATGCCAACAAAGGAACCATGCCATAAATGGATTTAAAGAGGGGTTTGAAGTATAATTCTTGAAGAGAACAGGTGAATTTGAGGAAAAGAGTTGAATAAGAAAGAGGGGCACCCAAAAAGAGTCATGTGTGCAAGTATTGTTTGGGTGCACAAGTCCTGGTCGCACAAGTATACTTGCGCGATATGGGTGTACTTGGGTGACGGTTAACCCATACGGTAATACCTGGGCGAGACTTGGCTCAAGCCCTTAGTATTATCCCTAAATGTTTCCAAAAGGGTGGTGCGCAAGTTTTGTTTAAGGGATAAGGAAGCACACAATTGTGGCCATTTCTCTTAAGTGTTAGCCCCTTGGGCGTGCAAGTGTTGATGAGTTTCAACACTTAGGCCTTGTTTCCACTTTTTGGATCCTCTATTATAGGTTATAAATTACCTTAGATGTGTCCAGAATACATCAAGAAAAGACTAGGGTGCCGAGAGCTTAAATCTGACTTTTGAAATTTTTCATCCCCGAAATGGGGGGCCCAAAATGGGTATTTATAGGCCATTGAAAACCTGGGGTGAAAATAAAGTAGGGCTCCCAAGTCACCGGTGTGACCAATATGTGGCGCGCAAGTATACTTGTGTGACCATGATGAAACTTGCGTAGCCCATTCGTAAACAAATCCTTGTTCATGGCTTTGTCAGTCAATTTTTGAAGTTTCTTCAAAGGATGATTCTCTTTATGCTAAGGTATTCCCCTTTTTCAGTTGTTAAACTCTGTGATGGAAAGGAGCATCAACAATCTCACCGATGGTGTTCACCAATTTTCCCACTTGAGTTTGTAGATCTTGAATAGCTGATTGTGTGGTCTGTTGGAACAAGAGGTTCGGGGATTCCATATTCTTTATCATATCCTAGAGGATTTGGTTCATATTTTGGAGGAATAGGATTGGGATTATTTCATGAAGTCGAAGTATAAGATGTTTTCATACCTTGTCCTTGTTTATACCAATTATTCTTGGGGTATTTTGAGTTTCCTCTCTATTGGTATAGTGGTTGTGCTTTCCACCTGGGGTTTAGATTTGTCCTGAATGGTTCTAGATTTACGGGAGGTTCTTGTTGGATTTGATTCCCTAGGAACACTACTTCCCAAGACTCAGGTGAATCTTGATGTTGTGGACACTGTTCAAAAAAATGAGTATTGACAAAACAAATTCCACAATGTAATAGAACTGAAGAAGATTTTGAGTTACCTTGTTCATGAGTTAATCACCTTATAAGGGTATGCATCTACTCGTTTTTATTTTATACCTTTTTTTATTGGGATGAATGACTTACTTCATAAACTCCACGGGTTGGTGAAACAGCTCGCCTACAAAATTGTCGTTCATTTTGAGACATGTTGTCTATTAATCCACGAGCAGTAGAAGGAGTTTTATCAAATAGGGAACCACTTGATATATCATAAATCATTACATGATCCATGAGGATAATTCTTTCATAGAATTATTGTATTGACAGTTTTTCCCTAATCTGGTGGTTGGGGTTGCATGAAAAAGTCCTTGATATCTCCCCAAGTATTTATGAAGGGTCCTTCCTTGTAATTTCCTAATGCCACCAATTTGATTCCTAATTGATGCAGTTCAGGATGTAGCGAAGAAGTTATCTATAAATAGTCTTTTCAATTAATTCTATCCCCCAATTATGGTAGACAAACAGTATATCCATTCTTTGGCTACACCATCAAGGGGGAAAGATAATACCTTAAACATAATTAGGTCCTTGTACACATTTTTGGGTTTCATGGTAGAGGAAAATATGTGAAAATATTTGAGATGTTTGTGAGGTTCATCACTAGGAAGAAAATGGAATTTTGGGAGGATGTGGATAATGCCCGATCTCAACTCAAAACTGACTCCTCCCTCAAGATATTGGATGTACGCATGTTAGTACTCCACATATGGGGTGGTATGATTTTTTAAGGTCTAGTTATTTCCATTCATGTTTTCTTGGGTTTGATTTAGTATAAATTATGATTTGTTTTAGGAACCCTTGTGGTTCCAAAATGGGTAATTCATTGTTACTCAATTTTCCTACTCTATATGACCAGATTATTTAGTGAAGTGTCTTTTCAATTTTTCGGTCAAATTCTAGATATTTTTTATTTTATTTTTTTTCATTCAAATAAGTTGAGATTTTTTTGTGATGGAAGATATATATAATAATATTAATTAATAATGGTGAAAGGAGAAAATAAAATAAAATTTTATACTAAAAAATTATATATAGAGAGGGAGGAGAAAGAGAGACAGAGAGAGAGAAAGAACACACAAAAAAATAAAAACCAAAACTGAAAAAATAAAATGGGAAGGTGGATTATTTGAAGGAGGAAAAAAGTAAATAAATTAGTAAAAGGAAAAAAATTATCTTGGATCCTCGAAAATGGTGCCAAAATTTATTTTTGTTGTCCAATGCGTTAAATTTGATTTTTATTTTTAACTAAAATTTCTGTAGTATAGCAACCACCATAGGTCATCTTTTGATTGATCCTTATATCATTAAAATAAAAATAGGTTTTTAATTTAGAAGATAGAATAGGAATGGTGTTTTAAAAAATTTGGGGTCTTTGGATTTTAAAACAGAAACTAGATGAGAAAATCATGATCAACCTAGGTAAGTGTCTGTTGATGCTCCACTCGTCATCGCTCTCAAGGGAATGGGATAGATCATTGATTCCATGATTTGATTCATGCTAAAACAAGTTATTATGTGTGATTTATTACTATGGTACCACTTAGTATTTGATCGATCAAGGGTATTGATTACCAGTGACCGCTTAGAATCCATAAAATATTGTCGATGTAATAACTAAACTCAATCAAGGCATCACATCAACGACATGATAAGATTTCCATATTTTGGTCTATATTAAAAAAATCTCATAGAAAACATGATTAATAATGGGTTACAATTTCTTGATTTAATCAAATTTTACCATCCATATGCACACCCATTAAAGTGAAGGGGTGAGAGAAGAGGCAACCACACTCAAACAATCACAAGATCTGATTTATGCATGGAAGCATGAGGATTATTGTTCCTTTCATTTTTTTTACATAATACTATAATAAACACAAAATAAAATTGAATAAATAAATAATAATATAATATATACTAGAAAATTGAGTTACCTTCAAATGGTTACAAGCACGGAGCTCGATATTACAAGAGGGAACACCCTCCAAATTGATCACCATGAAGCCTAGAAGTACATGAGGGGGAGGAGGATTAAAATGGTAGAAGAGTGATCTAAAATTAGACTGACACATACCCCTAGTTTTTCCACATGAGATAATGAGGTTTTGTTTTGATTTTATGGAAAAATAGATCATTTTTTCCACAAAATAATTCAAGTACCTGTGGGACTTGGTGACTATTCTTGGTAAACGTATTCCTCCTTTATCCAGATGTTTGACTGACCAAAACATGGAAAAATGACTCCAAATTCGGTGGACATCTATATTTAGAGTTATTTGTCCAATGGATATGAAATCAGCCCATTTTTTAGTTCCAAGGTCGGATTTGTGTCCCAAATACCAAAGGGTGGTCGAATCTCGCCTGCCTAGAATTGCTTTCCATTATGGACCTATTTTGGGCCTCAAAGTGGACGAATTGGGCTCCATGGTATTCTAGAGAAATGTAGACCAGATATTTTTTTCATTCATACACACAATTTTGGCCTAATTAGATGCATTAATTAGCGACAATATATATTTATTTCCATATGCATTCTTTGCCTCTCACGTAGTTTAGCCCATTTGCTTAAATTCCATCACAGCCTCTCCAAATCACCTCGTCCAACAATGTAAACAGTAAAACAAGTAAAATTTTCCTATTAAATAGTGAAAAAATTAATTAATTGAATCAAATATGAAGTGAGCATTATTTTTATATTTTTAATATTCATTACAAAACCAGTTGAAAATATTGTTTTAAGGGTGGAAAGAAATAGTGAATCGATATGCAATCACCCATCAACCTCCATGAAAATGTGAGCTTCAAGATATCAATTATTCATAATTTTATGAAAAACCATATATATGATATAGGTTTATATAATTTCCAAATGGTATCACATAATGTGATATCAAAATTTTATTGGCTATTGCCAAAAATTAAATCACCCAAAATAAATAATTCATAAACTAATTTAGAGGGTGATTCATTAAAATTTTCTATTTTAGAGATGAATATTTTGGATACAAAAAGAAAATTTAATTGATATCATGAAAATAAATTTCGTATAACATTATTAATAATATTATTAAAATATAAAGTTACAGTTTACTATAAAAGGATTCATTCAATAAGTTAACATGAAAAACATTTTAAAAACAATATTTGGAAATCAATATTAATAATTACAAATTTAAAAATACATATCATTTTTTATTTAAATTTTTAATGGAAGATAAAATATTTGATCTAGAAAATGAAAATCCTTTAAATCATTTTTTTTAAATTACCTTTATTGAATCCCAAATCATAAAAAGGGTTAATAAAAATCAAATTAAAATAAGTTAAAGATAAATATATAAATCACAACAAATAATAAATATTTATATGTCAAAATAAGGAAATAGGATATCAGTAGGACGAAATCATATGGATATTGATAAAAAATAATATTTAAGGAGGATGAGAATTATTATTAACAATGTTATATTTTTACATGAAATAAATTCATCATGGAGGAAGATTTGGATTGAAATTTTCATTTTCCCAAAGTATAAAGATAAAGTAATATTTAATAATCTATTTTTGTGGAAGAAACTAAACATAGAAGAAATAATTTACAAAATAAAAATTATACCCCCAAGAAATAATATTTTAGTTAATAAACTCTTACCACTTTGGTAATACTTGATTAAAAATATTTTGAAAAAGATAATGTATGATGAATTTGAAAATCCCTTAAATTTCATGAAATTTATAATAAAAATCATCCATATAATGTTATATATTCCATAATAAGTAAAAAATGTATTGCATATAGAATAGCTCTCATAGAAATAAAATATAGGTGAGAAAACCCCTTACAGCATTGCTAACTCTTTAGTTGAATTTTCTTTAAAGAGATAACATGAAATGAAACTTGAAATAAAATAAATATAAATTATATAGTGATATAATATTTAAAATACCTATAATATTCGTAATATAAAATAAAATACGTTCATAATAAGAAGCATGTATCAAATATTGAAGTTTTGATATGAGAGACCCCTACAGACATTATAAATCATGAAGTAAGAAATCATTAAAAAATGGTTTATGTGATAGAAATTCAAATACCTTGAAAAAACAGGAAATATGACATAGTAAAATCATATTTTATAACATAATCAACTTATAATAATGAATTTTAATAAAAATAACATTATAACTTAATGAAATTATATTGAGTTAAAATCACCCTTACCACTATTGTGTTAAAGGAAATCAGATAGTATGAATGTAGGGTCATGAAAAGTCTTCAAAAATATGTGAATGAAAATGTAATATTGAAAACATAATAATTAGGAATTTTTTTAAAACATATAAAATAATAAAAGGTGAAAAGTTTGAATTCAGGTCTCAATAAATAGAAATTGATATTAATGCACTTAATGATTTTGTAATAATTAAATCAAAATAACACAAAGGAAGTATTCTTGAAAAGACATTTAAATATCGTAAAATAAACTTTAATAATATGAATAGAATTCAAAGGTATTGTTGTTATACTATATAATGAAATAATATTTTTATAAAGTGAAACATGTCTCGATTTAGGGGAATTGAGATGAAAACTCTTACCTTAACTCTCAGCTTCTACGAATGTTCTTTAACCTCTACACTCATAGAAATAACACCATCAAAAATTTATTTGACCTTTGAAGTGTGGAATTTTGATAATATGAGTACCTCTATGACATATCTAAGATATTTAGTGATGGATTTTTGAATAGTTTTTTCAATACAATTGGATTATTTTTGGAGGAAAAGCGAGTTGGTGTAGGATTCCTTAAATAGTTGAGTGGGGTGGAATTCTTGTAAATAACAATAACATTATATTAAATGTATATCAATTTCAAAGAAAAGTGGCTTTGAAACTATAAACTTATTACTAGTGCTTATGTTATTTTTTATATATACATCAAAAACACATTAATGACTTTTTTTTAACATCTTTTATATTTTCTACCATTAGATTTAACACTTTTCCATGATGACTCTTACTATGGTAACTAATTTTTACCTAAGTAATTAATTTTTTATTCCTAAAAAATTGGACATTCATACATAATTTTTTCCTTATCATTCTAAATATTAAATCAATTTATTTTATACAATTTCAAATATTTATAAAAATTAATTCAAAATAATAACTTTTTAACACATTAAAAATATATTTTGAATGAAATATAACATATTATTTAAAAAATAAAATATAGGTTTTTAAATTTAACATAATATTTTAAAATGTAAAAATTTTCATATAAAATACATATTTTTTCAAGAAAAAGGTAACATAAATCTTATGTTATTCTCATATCCTAATGATATCATAAAAGTCACAATGTTTGGAAAAATATTATTTTCACTATTCACTAGAAACCAATGTTTTCTGAAATATCACAAAAAAAAAATAAACCAAACATATTAATGTTCAATTTAATAAAAAATCATTTTTTAAATTTTAAATTCTAAAATTAAATATTTAACTAATAAATTGAAACATATAATATAATGAAAAAATTTATTATGGAAAAATTAACTTCTCAAATATTAAATGTTCATATTTTTTTTCTTATCAATTAATAATTAAATTAGTTTTAATATATTATTACTATAAAATATATATTTTATCATAATATAAAAAAAATTCTTATCCTCTTGAAATTAAAATTATTGGCACCTAAAAATCCTTTTTTAGAAAAGAAATTTATTATTAAGTATAAACTGGTCTTATTAGTTTATTAGATATACTAATTGAATTTCATCAATTCATTTTTATTATAAGTGTTAATTTTTTTTATTTATAAATATATTTCATAATTAGGTTACCTCTAGTTTCACCCACAAATTCAACAATTACTTTTCAACATATTATGTTTTTATTAATAAAATGCATCACGGTTGGTTTATGTTCAGTGTTACATGTGAAACATGCAGTTTAATCAATATTTATTTAAGAATAAATATATAGATAAATATCATGGTGTCAATAAAAAATCATCCTAAAAATAATTTTTTCCCACATAATTTTAATTATATTCCACCAATGAAAAAAAACTAAGGGTGTCTATAAGATAAACAAGACTCAAGATAAAATTTCCAACTCACTATCTTAAGTAAGATTATAGAACTCGTATTTTTCAGTGTAATAAGAATATATTAATATTATTAACAGTTAATTCCAAATATAAATCCTGATACATCTGTAATTCTTATGAGTTTCTAGACACATTCTTTTAACAACATCATTTTCATGATAATGTTTCCAACCCAATACAAGAACCAAAATTGTTATGATAATATCCAGTAAAATTCAATTAGATCATCATATGAATATTCAAAATCAATCCTATAAAATGGTCACATATGAAACATTTATTTAAACTTATTATACTTTTATATCGACTATGATATAATTAGATAAACTTATAACTCCTCTTTAACATAGTTATTCCATGATCATTTTCTTATTCGGTTGTTTAACCTAACTAGTTTTATGTTACATCATCAAATTAAAATTCATTATACTAGTTTTTAAAGAGATTATAAATTTAAAAAATCATCAATATTTGGAATGTAAAAACCTTAATTTATATAGGAATATTTTTGATGTACTATGTAAAGATAAATTTAATACCCCACAAAAAAATTTAGTGTTATTGCCCCTACAAATATCTGTGAAAGATCTTTAATCCACTAGTTTGTGTCCATATATGGATTTAATTTCATAGAAACCATAGAATATATAATTTATGATATTTTATATATTGAATCCTATACTAAAACTGACACCTATAGTTTTCACTAATGTTCCCTAGTCCTAATCTAAATAAATAATAAAACTGATCCTAAAAAATAACTAAACTCTGGTATGATAAAAACTGAAGAACCCTTGGACCATACTCCAAGGACCATTGTTAAAAATGCATAATTTAAAACAATATTTGATACCATGTGATATGACTCAATACAAATGAATATTTATTTAAATTATTTATACATTAAATCTCAAAAATAATACCATAACAAAATACATTTTGTTTCTTTTGAGATTAGTTTCATAAGAAATATATATTACAATACACTGGTCATTTCTCTATAAATCTAACCATACTAGAATTCGTTCTATAAATCCTATATTTTAGAGTCATTTTCATAACCTAGGTAATATAAAACCTAATATTGGGTGATCTCAAATGCACAGTAAGGGAAAACATATGAACATGAGATTAAGTATTTGATCATAATCATGTGATAAAACATGATCATCAGAGAAAATTTTTATTAACAAACACAGAACCATAAGAGTTATCTATAAGGAATAATGAAATTATGTTTAATCTCAAATTAATTAATAATTAGGAAGACTCATGAGATAATATTCATGATCAATGGTGCATAATAGTCATATAACATAGAAATATGGAACTGTCAAAATCATAGAAAAATATAAAATAGTGGGAAAATATAACTTTAATATGGCCATTAATAATGTTTAGAACAATAAAAATAATTTCCATGAATAATTTTCTAAACATAAAAATATTTTACGTACCTTATTTCATGAATATAACATTAATGTACACGCATCAGGTTATTAAAATAACAATAATCTTCGCACATTGTGTTGTAACAAAACAATAATGTATATTAATCATCATTATCTCCTAAGACAAAAATCCTTAACTAATTAATTAGGGAGTGATATAAGACCCCACCATTCAATATAAATATATATGTGTTTCATAAGATATCAAGAATTCATCATTTAATTAAAACCCTTCTAAAGAAATGGGTTTTATATAATTTCCAAATGGTATCACATAACATGATGTCAAAAGTAGATCAGTTTATATCAAAAAATAAATCAACCTAAAATAGTATTTCATCAAACAATAAATAGGGTTATTTGTGAAAAACTACTGAAAAGAAGATGGGTATTTTTGAGATAAATTTTAAAATGGAAGCAAAATAATTAAAATAAATTTCATAAAAACATATATTTCCATAAAAAAAATTTTATGGTTTACATTTAATGTTTAATTTTTAGAAGTTGGTCAAAAAATATTATGAAAACACTATTTAGAAAGGAATTTCAAAAATTTATCCTTTAATAGTGGAAAACATTTTAATTTAGTAAATTTTTAATTGAATCTAAAATTTATGATTGGGAAAGTAAAAACCTTTTGGATACCTTTTTAAAAATACCTTTATTGAATCCCACATCATAAAAAAGTGTTAAAATCAAAATATTAAAATGGGGTAAAGATAAATATAAATTTCAGAAGATATAATATATATTTTGAGTTCAAAATAATGAAGGATGCATCTAGAAAGAATAAATAATACTGATATGAAGTGAAAATAGTATTTAAAGAGAATGGTAATTATACTTAACATCATTGTACTTTCATATGAAATAAATTCATCAAAGAAGAATATTGGATTAAAAATGTCTATTTCCTTAAAGATAAATATAAATTATTATATAATAAAATATTCTATAAGAAGAAACCAAACATTTAATAAATAATTTCCAGAATTATCTTTATAACTCAAGGAAATGATATTTAAGTTAACTAGATCCCTTACATCTTTAGTAGTACATGACAAGAAAAACATATAAAAACCTAACTTATGATGAATTTGAAAATACATTTAATTTAATTAAATACATGACAAAAATTACCCATAGTTAATTATATAAACCACACCAAATAAAAAAAGTGTTGTATATGAAATATGTCTCACAGAAAGAAAATCGATACGAGAAAACCCCTTACAACATCGGTAACTTTATTATTAAAATATCTTAAAAGAGACAACATAAAATGGAACATTAAATATAATCAATTTAAATATAATAACGATTTACTATTTTAAATATGAATTATATACACCATATAATATAAAATACTTGTATAATATGAGGTATGTCTCAAATAGAGATATTTTGAGACGATAAACACTTATAGACATCATATATCAGGAAGTTAGAAACATTTGAGAAGGGATTTATGATATAGAAATTTAAATCCATATTTAACAGAAAGGAAATAAAAATAATGTAATAATATGGAATAATATACCAAACATATAATAATGGATTATGAGAATTAGTATTATAAAAATATTAAGAGATAAAAATTTATGAAACACCCATACTGCTTTGGTATTAATGGAAATCAAACAGTACAAATAAAAGGTCCTGAAAATACATGTAAAATTTAAAAAAAAAATTAATCATGATAATATTATCCATTGGGAAGAAAGTAACCCATATAATAAACTAATATTTTCAGATTTTGAAATCATTTCTCAATGGAGATAAATGGTGAATAAAATCCTTAAAGATTTTATGACAATTGAATTAAATGAATATGAAAGATGTATTCATGAAAAAAATGGTAAATACCTCAAAATAAACATTAATAATATAAATATAATTAATTGGGAAATATATTACACCACTTAAATTAATAATAGTTTCATAATATTAAACCATTCCTCAATGATATGGAATTTAGATGAAATCCCTTACATTATCTCCGGGCTTCTATGAATGTGCTTTATCATCCTTACTACTTAGAAAAACTCCTTTGAAAATTGGATTATTAGTTTGATGAACGTTATATTCATAATATAGGGACCTCTAATAAATTAATATGAGTCTCAGTGTGTCATTTGGAAAGATATTTGTTGAACTGAGTAGCTTAAGGTGTAAGGAAAAGTGTGGTGGTTAAGGGTCCTTTTATATGTGAGTAGTGTTGTATTCTTGTAAATACCCATAACATAACAATTGTATAAATTAACTTTCAAATGAAAGTGAATTTAAAAGAAAAAAATAATTGATACTAGGATATGGTATGTTCAATAAATACCTCAACCACTCATTTATAGACATATTTTTATCATATTTTAGGTCTTTCATCCTTATGTTTTAGATCTTTTACCTTATTAACTTTTACTATGGTAACAAATTTTTACCAATGTGCTTTATTTTTTATTAGTAAAAATAAAATAAACATTATCAGTTAGTTTTTTCCTTCTAATTATAAGTATTAAATCCACTTCATTAGACATAATTTCTAAAAGTGATATAAATAATTTAAAAATAATTAATTTTTGATGCATTTCAAACGGTTTTAGAGAAAAATATAATTTAGTTAAAAAATATCAAAAATTGGTTTTTAAATTAAAAATAATATTTTTAAAACATATAATTTTACTTATAAAATATATATTAGGTAAATAAAATTATTTCTTAAATTTGATGTTCTGTTTATACCTTAATGATGTCATAAAATTTCTTGTATTTCTAAAAATGGTGTTTTCATTACACAACTAAGAACAGATATTTTATAGAAAAGAAATCCAAAAACATTATTCATAAGATATTATTGTTATAATGAATAAAAAATTAATTTATTTTTTAAAAATTCATATTCTAAACTTTTAGATTTTAGTTTTTAAATGTAAACATATAATATAAAAAACATTTATTATAGGAAAATAAAATTTTAAAATATTAACTATTTTATTATTATTTCATATGAATTTATAATTAAATTAGTTTTAATATGTTATAACTATAAATAATATAATTTATCATTATCCAACCATAATAAAATTATTTTCTTAAAATAAATATTTATAGCTCTTATAAATTAAATTTAGGGAAAAAATACATTTTTAAGATTAAATTGATTTTATTATTATTTTATCTATAATAATTTAATTTCATCCATTAAGTTGTAATAAAAGTGAATAAATTTTTTTATTTATATACATATTTAATAATGAAGTTACCTTTATTTATACCAACCAACTCAATATTTACTTTACAATAGTTATACTTATCTGAAAAAAATGTGTTGCTGTAAAATTTTGTTTTAGTGTTTTATGTGAATTAGGAAGTTTAATTAGTATTTATTTAATAATAAATATATACTAATGTATAACAGTTTCACATTCTCCATCATTAAAAATATTTCATTCTTAAAATTTTAATTATCATTTACTAATAAAAATAGATAACGGTGTCTATAAGATTGGACATACTGATCACAAAATTTCCAACTCATTAAAATGGGTAATACTATTGAACTAATATTTTTATTTATAATAGGAATTTGTTTAAATTCTATATAATTTGTTCCAAATATGAATCCTAATAAGTCTTATGAGTTTTTAGAGACACAGCATTAACAACATCATTTTAATGATCATGGTTCCAACTGAGTACTAGAACCCAAATGGTCTTGATAATATCCAATAAAATTGGAGAATGATCATATGAATATGAAAACTCAATCCTAAGATGAATTCTCTAGTGACACCTTCATTTCATCCAATGATACTTTTAGTTATACTATGATATAATTGGATTAAACAATAACTCCTTCATTTTAACCAAGGTTTTTTATTGAATTTTTCTTATTAGGGTTTATAATGTAACTAGTTATATATTATATATTCAAATATAAATATCTAATAATTGTTTGTAAAGAGAATGTAATTTAACCAAAGAATATCCCTCAAGTGTTCCAAACTAGATGTTATAACTTATCCTTTTCTAGAGATGAAACATGATTGATTTTTGGATCTACTTTTCCATGTTTTGATAACTCTTTGTTTGGGATTTTCTTTTGGGTTGTTTGGGTGTAAATTTGGGAAAAATGGTAGAAATTGGGTTGTGTATGGTTGGAATATGGTTTTCCCTTACCGTGTGCCATAGCCAAGAAAACCCTAAAATCATGGACAGTTGGTGTTTTCATGGTTGGATAATGGTTTTCAAAACCATTTGACCTCTTAGGATAAACCATAAACCCTACCACCACCCTAGATTATGTGCACAGTTAGGCGCATGGTTAGGTGAAACCAGTAACCTCGTGTAGCAAACCATTCATACAAGATTTTAATCCCCTAAAATTATTAAAAACAACCCCAAAACCTCATCTAATAACACCAATCTCCCTAGCACAACCAATGACAATTTTTTATCAATTTCAGAGCCTCTAAAATGTATTCGCAACCTTCCTAACCTCCATTCTTCGTGATTTGAAGCCTGGATCGAAGATCTACATCTCTCCCAGTAAGTGAATCTTATTCCTCTAGGTTTCCCATTCTTATTCCATTCTTCACCTATCTTATTAATGTTTGAACATTCTATTTTGATTAGATCTAGATCAAATATTGTATATCTAGATCTTTATTTTAAGTATTCTATTTTTTTAATATTGATTTAGGGTTATATATTTGGATCTCATTCTATGTTTTGGTGCTGCAAAAATTTTGGGGACTTTTGTTGGGAAATCGTTCATCAAAAAATTGGGGTAGGTGGTCTATAATTAAAATTCCAATGTTTTGATTTAAATTATTTGTTTTTAATATTATAATTGTATTAATATTTTTATAAATTTATTTAGGGAGATAATTAATTAATTTAGTGATTTAATTAATAAAGGAAAATCTATGAATATGGGTTATTGGAGTGGTCTATCTTGAATAATTAATTATATAATTTATTAGGGGATACTCGTATTATTGAATTGAGTAGTTAATTATTGATTTAATTATGGGATAATGGGATTGTGATATGATTAATTAATTTGTAATTTAATTAATAATATTGATATTATAAATTAATTGTTGAGTTAATTAATAAGATTGATGTGATTAGTTAATTTTTTTGATAATTAATAAGATAGAGATGATTAGTTAATTGTTGATTTAATTATTAAGATTAAGTTGATTGATTAGTTATTGAGTTAATTAATGAGATTGATATGATTAGTTAATTATTGAGTTAATTAATAATATTGAGAATATTAATTAAATTTGGAGTTAATTTATGAGATTGTGATGAAAAATTAATTATTGAATTAAATAATGAAATGATCAACTGTAGTAACGGAAGTCATATGAGAACTGAGTTCTACAATGGTAATATTGGCATTCTTATATATTATATGAGATATAGAGTGGTGAAAGTGGCATTATAGGGTGTTATATCCCATGGTGATAGTTTAGAAGTTGGTGTGGGCTGAAGTATGTGTTGAGGTTAGGGTGTCCTTGAAATCTATGGAGTTTATCTAGCTAAATAAAGAATAATGTGATAACTATTTATTTATAAATTTATATCATTTACTTATAAGACTACATGCACAATTATTGACTGGATATTATTTTAGACACCATTGGTAGTGGCCTACTAAGTTGTATTCACACACCACTAGGGTAGCCTGATTGGAAGCCGAATAGATTTCATAGTTTCAGGGAAGGATAATGAATAGGGATTTGTGTTAGTTAGCTAAATCAAAATGGAGCTTGGATGAGGGAACCATACGTGGGTTGGGTTCTACATAGGAGTTGTTAGTGTCTTTATGTTGAGTTTTTATTTTTCTATTTGACATGTATTTTGGAATGACATATCAACTATTTAGTTTTTTATAATGGTATTCTCTAGTTATGATATTTTTCAGTTATTCAGTTATTATTGTTTCTTTATTTATGATGTTGTATTACTTGGATAAAATTGGGTATATTCTTCCCATGATTTATATTATACCATTGATACTAGTCGATGGACTTTGGTGTTTGGGGAGGAGCTCTTAAGGTATTTTGGTGAACCGGTTTAGGGCGTCAGTGTGTGCCACCTGGTCCAGGATGTTACAAAGTGGTATTAGATGGTTTTTCTTTTATTTTTATTTGTCTTGTTATTTGGGAAAGGTGCACAAGAGACTATAAAGATTTGGGAATTGGTTATGAGCGTGTTCAGGGGAATAGCTAACCCATTTATAGAGGAGAACCCAAGTGACCAAAGTGGGATGGTTGTTATTGTTGTCTACTGTTATAAATGAATATTATTTCACCTTGGGTGATGCACTTGTGTGTGATGTGATTTTTCTGATATTTTCTGAGAATTGATTCATGGATTGTTATGGCATGAGTGTTGGGTTTTCATGCATCATACTAGGGACATAGGATTATTTTGTGAGATGAATGATTTTATGAATTCAAGGAAAATTAGTTCTGGTTTTGTTGTTTAACTTGAACTATTTTCCCTAGATTCTGAAATTTTATTGAAAATGGTGTCTAAAATGAAATTGAATGTTGTAAAATGATGCAATGTGAGAATAACTGGGTGTCTAAATGTGAAACATGAAATAATTAAAATGATATACCCTTTGTTAACCTTCACATATATATATGATGGCTAATGAGATAGTTAGCACCGTGGTTTTCATCTTTTGGTGGGGATTGGGGAAAAGGCTTGTTTTCCTTTTTGTGTTTTCCAGTAAATTTGTAAATGTTTCAAAAAGTATCCCAAAGCCTTTGTTTTTCTTATAGTGTTATAATTCAATGATTAATCTTATTAAGAAGAAGAAATAAGTACATGTAAATGGATTATCCTCTAGTGCTAGAACCTGAGGCACTAATAGTTTCTGGTGAGTAATTTAGAGATATTTTTTAGGTGAACATTGAATGGTTCATGAAATTAATGGAAAGAGACTGAGGGTAGGTTATGAAGTTAATTTATAACATGAAAAGCTATTATCAGTTGCATAGACCTAGAAATTTTGCTGGACAGGGTGGACCTGAGGGAGATGAGTTCTAGAATGAGTCTATACAGTCTATACATGACCACTTGGAGACTCCTAATGAGAAGAGGGTAAAGTTGGACACTTATATTCTATGTGGACCAGGGAAGCACTGGTGGTACATTCAAGATCTAAATAGATAGGATGATGATGTGTTATGGAAGGACATATTGGATAGTTTCTTAGATCACTTCTATTCAGAGACGTTCAGGCAGGAGAGATTAGAAATGTTTATGATATATAATTAGGGATGTATTTATGTAATGGATTAAGCAGAATCCATTACATATTTTTAGTTCTTTAATATAGAATTTAATGTATATGGGTATACATTATAAAAATGATTTAAGCAATTATGTGTGAAATTATATTCTCGATGAACATCTTCAAAATGAATAATTTTTTAGAAGTGGTGAGGCTATCATAGATATGGGGAACCTGAAGGTGGCTTCCAATGCAGGGAAAATGGTTTCTACTGAACAATCAGAAGGTATATCTTCTGAGATAAGGAAGAACTATTATGATAACATTATCTAGAGTAGTGAAAAAATGAGTGTCTAGAAGTAAAAGTATGTTACATAGGACCTTTCTATAGTGATTTCCCATTGGTTCAGTAGGCCAAGATAATGTCATATACATTTTACCTAACCACCAGTGGAGTTCCAATCAGGTGGAAAGATAGGATACATGTAGAAGTTCTGTAGGAAACCATGACAGACGGGTAATAATGGGGTATCTAGCTATAATCTGAGTGTAGGAAGGAGATATTATGTAACTTATTAGGCTGGAAGTTTGATTTCTACTGGTTTTGTTAGAAGAGATTGTAAGCAGTAGTTCCGAGGAAGAGTGCCTGTATCATCAGAGTGGTGCATCATAGGGGACTGAAACAACATCACAAGGAAGAGGCACATGATAGTTTCTTGTTGTTCAGCCCACATTGGTGGATAGTGAGGATGGACCATTGATATGAGATGAATTTTTCTTTAATAATATATATTATCTAATCCCTTATTTGATACAGGTGCATCTCATTTCTATATTTATTTGAAACTTATAAATGGTTGCATCCAAGTTGTGGAGTTCATAATGGGGTTTTGACAATCGATACACTATTGAGAGTATAGTCTAGGGATATCTTCTTATGTAAGGTTTTTTTTCTTGAAAATGTTGTGTATTATTTTCTACGGGGTCTCTATATTCTTGTCATTTCATGCTTCTACCTAATTTTGTGTATGTACTGGTTAGTAGCATACTGATCTGATATTGATTTTTACTACCGGAGTGCTAATTTTATGCATTCTAAGGGTGAAAACTGTATTCTTTGAGGAGAGTAGGATATCCAAGTTGGATGAGTAGGGACAATTACTCTGTAACTGAGAAGGATCATAGCCCAACATCTTAGTTTAATGCTAGAATAAGGGGATGTGAAACATGATTTCTTTCCATCGGCAGTGTAATGGTTTCAGGATGTTTTTCCTGAAGACTTCTCTAGGATTCCACCTGATAGGTATGTTGAGTTTACTATTGATTTCATTCTAATAATTAAACATGTTTCTATTCCATAGTACAAAATAGAACCAACAAAGCTTCAAGAGGTTGAGACTCAGCTGGAGTAGTTGATGGATAAAGGGTTTATCTATCCAAGTACATTTCCATGGGGATCACTTGTTTTGTTTTAAAATAATGCTGATGGTAGTTTTATATTTTTTTCAATTACCAAATGTTTAATAATAATACAATGATGAAAATATATTATCTTGCATGTATCGATAACCCATTTGACTATTTTAGAGGATCTTGTTTCTATTCAAATATTTACTTTAGATTAGGGTATCATGAGATGAGAGATTAACTTTATGGCCTAGTGAGCACTGATTTCAGGAGTAATTATAGACTATATGAGTTCTTCATAATGTCATTAGTGTTGAATAACACCCCAAAAGTGTTTATGAACTTGATAAATAGAATATTTCATTCATTCCTAGATCATTTTTTGGTAGTTTTTTTGAATGAAATCTTTGTGTACTCTAAGACTCGTGATGAACATACACAACATATTGAACATGTGTTTATTACTCTGAGATAGCCTCAATTATACTCCACGTTATCTATGTTTAAGTTTTTGATTGATCATATACAGTTCGTAGGACACATCATCTCAGAGGAAGGTGTGTCTATGGACCCAGATAATGTGCAGGTAGTTTTTTCTTGGGAGAATCCAAATAATTTTGTGGATATCTATAGATTTTTTGAATGAGCGGGATATTATCAAAGATTTTTTAAAGATTTTTTACACTTTAAAGTGCCATTTTCAGGCTTGAAAAAGAAGGAGATGAATTTCAAATGGTTTGGATCATGTGTGGTTTCATTCTAAGATTTGAAAAATCACTTAATATCTAAAATAATATTGATCTTGCATGTGCTAGGTGAAGATTATGAGTTGTATTGTGATGCTTATGGGATAGGAATAAACGTATTGTTGATGTAGGGATATTGATTTGTGGTCAATGAGTTATATCATTTGATGAAACATGAATGGAATTACCCTACACATGAACTCAAGTATGATGAGGTGGTTTGTTCTTTCAAGTGTTGGTGTTATTATTTGTTGGACAATAAATTTACTATGTTTATCGGCCACAATATCATAAGATATATATTCTCATAGTGATATTTGAATATTTGGTAGTGGAGATGGGTAGAGTCTATGCATTCATTTTATTTTAAACGTACATATACACCATAGAAAGTGAATAGTGTTGTTGATTAATTAAGCATAAAAACTCAAAATCATGCAATTTAGAATTCTAGTGATTAGTGAAATATTTTGACTCTACTATCTGAGATGTATGTGGTGGTTCCATAGAATCAGTATAAGATGACTCTAGTACCAGTTTTAGGGGATTCTACACTTTTTTATGGATCACGGATAGGTAGTATGAGGGTATATAGTTATTATCTTTTTGGTAAATCCATGAAGGTGGGGATAAACCTTTAGACTGGTGTATATAAGAGGATGAGATCATCTACATTGGGAATAAAATTTTGTGACTTTGATAATGTGAGAGGATTTGATGGAGGAATTTAATGACTCATAGTGGGATGTACATCCATATGTGACCAAACTTTACAATGATATATGACGATAGTTTTCTCAATAAGCATGAAAAAAGATATTTTAGGGTTTAGAACACAAGACTACACATGTCATCATGTGAAGTCAGAGCATCAATGACCTGGAGGTTTGCTGCATTTGTTGCTCATTCCAAAATAGAAGTGGGAAAATGTTACCATGGATTTTTTGGTGGGTATCCAAAGGATTCCTTGAATAAATGACTCTATTTGGGTTATTGTAGAAATACTAATGATTTTATAGAATTAAATTTATATAAAATATACATTCTTAGTGGAGTTGTTGGGATAATTGCATGTTCAGGAGATATGCCATCTATATAGGGTGATACAGACTATTGTTTTAGGCAACAAACCATGTTTTACTTCCTACCTCTGGAAGGTATTTATATTGGATATTGGTACATATATTTTGTTTAGAACCATATAAGGATCTTTATGGAAGGTTTTGAAGATCACTTTTGTGTTTGATAGTGGCTAGTAAGTCAGAGTTGTTTGGTCCAAGTTTCATGCAAGAGACGTCATAGCATATTGAGTAGATTCAGAGGCATATGGGTACATCCTAGAGTTTAATAAATTCATATTATAACATATAAATATGACCCCAATAGTTTATATTGGGTGATTTTTTATTCATTAGGGTTTCATTAAGGTTGGGTCACCGTGGGATATGGAGATTGGGGAATCGGGCACCTAGGATTGTTAGACTATTTGAGAATGTGGAAAGAATCATGGTAGTGGAATATTGATTATCTTTTATATAGAAATATAGTTATATTCATGATGTTTTCCTAGTGTAAAAACGTCGGTAGTATCACCCCATACATTCTAATTTCACTAATCTAGATGATGGGGAGCTATAAATAGATGCGTCCTTTGAGAATCTTTTGATACCTATGTTAGGTCAAAGTGAGAAAGTAATGCGGGGAAAGACTTTATCGATAGTTTTTATATTATGGATACATGGTTACGTTAAAGTGGAAATATTATAGTGGTAAAAATATATGAGGGCTGAATGGCCCTATCATTTTGGCTCAGTTTCATAGAAATTCATGGGAGTACAGATCAAAGATGAGCTATTATAAGGTGCGGAGATAGTAATATCCCGACCTATTTTAGAGATTACTCAGGCATAATTTATGGTAATATTTTCCATTGTGTTGAGAAATACTTGTTTGATATGTACTTTGGTGGAGTTTTTGGTGCAAATTTGAGAAAATGGAAGAATGAGGGTAGAACACAGTTAAAGTAGTTTTTCCCTAACTATGCCCCTTATCCCAGCAAACCATGCATCACTAGATACTAGGGATTTATAGGCTGTCACATATTTTTTCAATATGTACTCCCTCTTAGGAGAAAATGTTCACCCATATAAGAGGTTCATTGGTAGGCTCATAGTTAGTGTAAACCATGTGCTTTGAGTAGCAAATTGTGTATACACGATTTAAATCCCCCAAAAATTAGTAAAAAAAATTCTGAACCCCTGTCTACTACCCTATAATTCCCTAGCTCAACCCATAAACAATTTATATAAATTATAGATCCTTTTTTATGGATTATAATACTTCTTAACCTTCATCCCTTTTGAATCCAATCCTAGATCAAATATATGTGTCCCTCCTTGTAATTCAATCATATCCCATTTGTTTTCTCATTCTACTTCCTTTCTTCTCCCATCCTATAAAGGGGTAATCATTTTATTTTTACTATATCATGATCTAGGATTATAGATCTAGATCTAGAATTTATGGATAATGATTTTTTTTATCTTGATATAGGATTATATATTTGGATCACTTTCTACATCATTATGCTACTCAAATTTTGGTGATTTCTATTAGGTGGTCGTTCATTAAAAAAATTTAGTATGTGCTCTATAATTATAATAAAAAATACATGATTAAAATTATATTTATGTAATGGTATAATTTATATTATATGCTTACAAATTGATTTAATGATTTAATTAATTAATTTAGTGAATTAATTAATTGATTTAAATTAGGGAATTTGGTATATTGGACTTGTAGATATTGATCAATTAATTATTTAATTAATTATAGGATATTGGGATTGTTGAATTCAGTAATTAATTAGGGAATTAATCATGGGATAATAGGATTGTGATATGATTAATTATTTTTCGATTTAATTATGAATATTGAAATGATTAATTAATTCTTGAGTTAATTAATGATATTGAGATGGATAATTAATTATTGATTCAATTAATAAGATTGTGATGATTAATTAATTATTGAGTTAATTAATAAGATTGAGATGAATAATTAATTTTTTAGTTAATTAATAAGATTTAGATGATTTATTAATTGTCATGGTAATTAGTGATGTTGATAATATTAGATAATTGTTGAGTTAATTAATAAGTTTGAGATGATTATTTAATCGTTGAATTAATTAATGAAATAATGAATTGTAATAATAGAATTTATATGAGATTTGTGATCTAGAATGCTAATAATTGAATTCGAAGATATGAAATGAGATATAGAGTGGTAATACTGTAATTGTAGGAAATTATATCCCTTAGGGATAGTTTAAACTACTATGTGGGCAGAGGAAGGTATTGATGTTTAGGAGTCCTCGAAACACTGGGATTTTATGTGGTTAAATAGAGAATAATTTGGTAATGTGATAACTATTTATTTATGAATTTTTCTCATTTCTTTATACAACTTTATAGACTATTATTGACTACATATTATTTTATATACCAATGGTGGTGGAATACTGATTTGTACACACACCCTAATTAGGCATCCTTATCAATACTCGAAAAGATTTCATGGTCACAATACATGATAATGGAAAAGGCCTTGTGTTAGGTGGATGAGTCAGAATGCAGCATAGATGAGGGAATCAGACATGGTTCAGGACCCTCTTTGGAGTCATTATTTTCTTTACTTTGGGTTTTTATTTTGACATTAGATGAGTATTTTATCCATATCTACTATTTAGTTTTGATATTTTATTTCCAATTTAGGATATCTTGTTATATTAGAATTTTTATACTTATGATATCATTTTGTTATTTTGTTGTTATTTTTTATTTATTTCCATGGGTGTATTATGTTGATGAAAGAGGTTATAGTCTCCATATGATCTATATTAGAACCTCGCTGCAAGTTGGTACCCTCTAGCACAAAGGGAAGAAGGATTTATGTCTTGTGGTGAACTGGCTCAGGGAACCGATGCACGGAACCTGGGATAAGATGTTACACTAGAGGTGTAATTTGGCCTCTTTTTCATGGACCTAGTGATGATTGAGTTATTATTAAACCTAGGTGGATCCATAGAATATCTTCTATCAAATTTTTTGTATCCAGCTAGGGATTTAATTTCTAAACTACTGTATAATCAATAATTTAAAAAAACAGGATGTTATCTTCTACTTAAACTTATACCACAGGTTTTCACTAATTTTATACAGCCATGGTCCCCAAAAGTGACTAAACTAATCCTTATAAATAACTAAATAGTTCCTTGATAATAAATGATGTTCCCTAGATCCACACACACTGGTCAAGTGCTAAAAAACTTAAATTAAAACTGTATTTGATACCATGTGAGATAAATCAATCCAAACATACATCTAATTAAATAATTTAAACATTACATCTCAATAAAATTTGAAAATCCAAAGGATTATTGTCTTTACAAATTATACATATAATAAATTTATTTTACAATACCATGATCATTTATCAATAAATCTTAACACATTATACTTTCTTCTAGAAATATCTTATGTTATAGTCATATTCATAAATAGAGGGATGGAAAATATAGAGAGGGTGAGATCAAATACTTTGTAAAAGAAAAATATATCAATATTTCATCAATTGTGAAATCATAATCAAGTGGGAAAACATGATCATGAGATAAGTATCTTATTAAAAAATAATGAACAATAAGAGTAACCCATAAGGAATAATAAAAGAAAATATATTCTCAATTGATCGAACACATACCATCAAAAAATAGACTGTAATAATGAGATAATATTCATTATCCACAGATAAGCGCATAGAATATAACATATAAATTCTTCAAAAACATAAGTATAGTAAATTATAACATTGTGCGAAAAATGGACTTTAAAATAGTTCATGTATAATGTTGTTAACATAACAAAAATGTATACACCTCATGTCATTAATATAATAATATTTTCAATACATCATATTTTTATCATAATAATAATGTCCATGCCTCATGTTGTGAATATAATAGAAAACTCCTTGCATCATATTTTAAACATAATAATAAGGTTATTTCATTATCATTGTATATTGAGAAATAAAACCTTAACCAATGTATTAGAGAGTCATATAGGACCTCTCTCATTAACATAAATGCACATGTCTACTTTAATATGTCAATAAATCTTCATTTCATGAAAAAATAAAATAAAATTGGTGTATTATCTTTTCCATTTAGTATCATGTAATGTGATACAAATAGCAGACCAGTTGATTCCAAAAATATAAAAATACAAAAAAAATATTTCATAAATTATGGATGTTTTTATTAATTCATGTAAATTTATTCCAAATGATACAGATATTTTGTAAATAAATAGGAAAATACAATAAATATCATGAAAATATATTTCATAAAACATTTTTAATATTATCACAAAAATTCACAGTTATGAGTTACTGTTGGTCAGAGTGGATAACTCAATAGGGGATGAATTGAGATTCAAATTAAAATTTTTGTTTAAAAGATTTAAAAGAATAAATGAATAATTTGATAAAAATACATTGTTATCTAAAATTTTATAATTATATAATTTTAACATTAGAATATATTATTTAAATATTGATCATAGATCAATTAAAATAAATTCTAAAATAACTGGTAAAAACAATTATAGGTCACACATGACCTCTTCCACAACTATATGTGCAAGTAGAGATTAAAATAATTGAGAGATAGTTTCAAGAACTCTCCAATTTATTGCAAAAGACATTTTTTTAAAATGAATTGAGTAAAAAACCATAGCTCAAAAGTATAATAATAATAATAATAATATATATAAAGGAAGGACATATATAAATATGTGATTCATCACTATCCAAATATCTTTGTTTTCTCAGGTGTCTTTCTGTGTCTCCTTGTGAATCTTGGAACATTTTTTCACAAAAATGAAGGAAAATAGAGTGCTTTAGAACACTAGAAAAGTAATTTGGTTTCCCATTTTTTGTTCTTACACACTCAAGTATATAAACGGTTCTATGAATTGAACATATATAGATCTTTATTCCATTTCCCATGCATTTAAATCACACACTCTAGATGTAGGAGGGAGTTCAACTGAATTTAAAACCTTTTGTAAGTGTAATTATCTATTGTAAAAAAGTAATAGAATAAGTTGGGTCCTCATATTGAGAGATAGATCTAGACAGATAAGGATTGGTATTTAAGAAACACATAGAGTTGTTTAAGAATAATAATTCTCAAATCCATGTGACTCTGAATATATTGGATTTCTTGAACTTGTCATTAGAGAACTAATTTTGAAATTAATTTTGGATAGCAATTGTGGAAGATGTGGCAGGAGAAGACTTAAATGGTATATCTGAGTGGTATCACAGCCTATGGGTATAAATATTTGGTGGTCGGTCGATCTAAAAATATATCATTCTTGAATTATATATATATATATATATATTTGTATATATGTCTAGTAGTACCTTCAAACTGTATCTCATTTCAACTAACTGTATATGGTGATGGTAGATTATTACTTAACCAATTATGACTATTTTATCCAAAATATAGTTAACTTTTAAAAAACATAAATATAATTAGAATCATAAATAACATGGATTTATATAATTAAAATAATTAGGTTCTTGGACTAATCAAAAAATATCCCATTATTTATGATCAAGAATCATTGAATTTATAATCATAAAAAAATTGAACTAGTGAATACAATAAGTGATAGATGAATAAAAATTAATAATTCTACATATTTAATAAAATTTCATATTTATTCATATTAAAAAATTATTCTCCCTTATTGGATTATCAAAAATATTGAAATAAAAAATATATAATGATGAAGAAAAATATATTTTTCATAATATAGTAATGTCAAAATATTACATCTACCAATGGAATAAAAACAAAAAAACATAATCATAGTCTAATGAAGAATCTTAAACTCAACTAGATGAAATAACCTCTTGGTCCTTTCCTTTTATTGAAACAGGAGTAGTATGAGGATCAAGAGGTCAATGAGACCTAAATAAAACTGGTTTGGGATGCCACATAGTATCAACTGGTGTAAGTCTAAATAGACAAACAACAACGGAGGAGGTTTGTAGGAGCATTGATATAGGTGATGAAATGGATGCAATCATAGGTATGGTTGGAGGTGAAATAATAGTAATCCTAGTGGTGTACATATACAATTCTATTAACTCTACCAACTGTGTAATTACATATACACCATAATCCACCTGCATGAAAAAGTTAGTTTCCTCTTACCTGAACAACATTAGCATTGGTACTAAAGTATCTAAATCGTTACCTTGCTCATTGAAGGCCGTAGTCATAGGTGGAATTCTCAATTTCTTAACCAGGAACATAACATGGGATTTAAGCACATGTTTGGTATAAATACTTTTGAGATAATACTTAATAGCTTTATAGATTTTCTCCCCATCACTTATAACCTCATTTAAGAGCACTCTAACCGACCTATAAATATTATCTCCATGGGATTTAATTTATAAAATCTCATCCTAATGAGATGTATAGAAATAACTCATCCCAAAATGAAGTTCCTTGATCCCTATAAATTTTCTCAAATCAGTATCAACTACAGAAAAAAAGAATTATAGGGATATCTAGAAGAAGAATCATTGGAAGTAGAGAAAGACTCCAACATTTCTAGAAGATATAGCTCCCTCTAATGCAAACTAGATCTCAATTACTCCAAATAATACTAAATGGAAGTAATATATTCCATTACCCTCTTGTTCTTTGTTGTCATATCTTCCATTTTTATCAATATTTGTGGTTGTAAAAGGTAAAATACCAAAGAAACTACCATCATAGTGTCAAGTTAACATAGATTTAATTATTGAGGGGGTGAGGATATAATCATACCACTAATATCTAGTAACAAAAAAACCATTGAGGCAACCAGATAACATCTTTTCAAATATTTGGAATGAAGAGGAGAGGGAGATGGTGGGGGAGTCCTCTTCTAGATATACATTATTGCTTCCTCATAACTAGGATTAATTAAAGGTGAATTAGAATAAAATGCTTCTAAAATATATGCCTAATAAATTCTCTCCACTAGTGAATCCTTCTGATATCTCTATTTAAACTATATGGAAGGTATGCCATAATTTTTTGGACTTCACATATCATTGTATTCTCCAGAATTATCATTATCATAATCATTGGAATCACTAAATGCTAGAAAAAGCATGGAAGACCCTGGGGAACTAACCTCTTAGATGGTGCCTCATCCCCATATCTATCTGAAGAGATGGGTCTTTATGAATTCTGAAATCCTAACCATCTAAAGAAGATTGTTCATATCTATAATCATATTCCCACAATTATAAAATAGATAAAGGTATTCCCTAATACTCTTCACTACAAGATCTACAAGATTTAGTGGTAGTATAATAGAGATTAGACTTACCATCCTAATATCCATCATCACTAGTGATCTTTGAATCATTTGATCACATAACCACATCTTATAGAATCTATGAAGAAGAACATTCAAAATTATCACCATTAAAGACTCCATTATCATCTATTTCATCCTCTTCTTCAGACAATTTCTCTCTAAAATGAAGGGGGAGACATGAACTATAATATTCATAAGGATGATTTGGAATCTTTACAGCATATGTATCACTCCACTCAACCATATAAACTAGTATATATTGACTATATTTCTATGTAGCTTCTTCTAATTAAACTTCAATACTTACAATTTCCTCTTCCTCTTTATTTGGATAATACTCTACATCATCATTTGGTCTCAATATAGGGTTGATTTTATCTCTTGGTCTAATTGGATTACCAAATTGGTTGAACTTATCAAACTATTTATCACTATCCACTACCCATATTTTCATCCAAGGTTTCTAGTTCACTTCAGTACCATTGTAGGTTAACTGACTAAGGAAAATTCCTTCACACTTAGTCAATTTTTGTAATCCTTTTTCCATAGGACCTCTAGATTAAAACATATAATAGATCATCTTAAGGAGCACAAGAGAATTAGATATCAGGTAAGTCTTACATCATTCCATCATATTCACCATTAAATATCTAAAAAAATTAATCATGTCTCCTCTTTTATTAAGAAATGAGAAAAAATTGTCATGATACCTCATTATGATAAATTCCCCCATCTTGGGACTTAGAATATACTGAATGAAATTAAAAATAAATTAGTATTATACATCTAACTCCACTAACGCAAGCCTTCAAAAATTATAACTTATAGTCAGATCTAAAAGAGTTCCCACTATCTAAAAAATCATGATTAATGGGAATCAATCCTTGATATTACACATATATACCTTTTTGAGAATCCTTTATACTTTTATACCACTACTTCATATAAAAAATGAGCTCTTTTACATCCACTATTTTCTTGATAACATATTTATTTTATCTAAATTTATAAACTGAAAATTTAAATAAATTTTGAAACAACCATGTGTAGAATGGTTGATAATTCCCTATAAACCATTCTACCCATCCCTAGTCCAAAATTACTTTCCATATAAGGGAATTTATTGATGAAAACCAAGCAGCATTGATTTCCTTTTTAGAAGCAACAATGTGAGTTGTAATATTATGATTTTTTGGTTCTATAGGCTAACTCAATTCTCCATTATCATTCCTTGAAGAAGTCAGTTCATCAAGTTATTCATCCAAACGCTTCTCATGACCATTTATTCACTAGTTCGAGGGTCACAAGTATTAGTTTGAGATAGAAAGATTTAAGACAACAACTTTCAAAGGAAGTGAAGGGATTCATAGTGTAAACACATGATAAGGGTTTCCTCATACTCTAATTTAATGTAATATTATCATCAAGGTATTAATAGATAAAAAATTAAATAATTAATAAGGTAATAATAAGAATTTAATCAAATAATATTAATATATTTTTTAAAATATAAAAAAATATGGTAACACTAGGAAGGGTAGGTCATATGGTATATTCTCACTGTTGTATAAAAACAGTAGTATGAAGAGGTTGATCATCACAAAATAATTTCCTTGTAACCAATGAATATCACATCCCTATAGTAGATAATACATGGTATATAGACTATAGGAGATCACAGAATGGTATATTCTAATGGTAATATGAAATGGTAGTTTAATACCTGTGATTTCTCTTTACTAGAAACAAATTAAATTAAATAAATAAAAATTTAAACAGAATTTATCATTCCAATTTCATATCAGATATAGAATATTATCTCAAAAGTTAAATTATTTATGAATATATCAGTAAGATGGAATTTAGTACCATTGAACATGAGAGTTATATCACCCTTTTGAAAATATTCTCCCCAAAATGGATGCCCTATATCAATAATTTTTGTTCAATAATGTTACAGTTGATTCTTATAAATGTTTATATAACTTATGTTATCACAATTTATCGATACATGTTGAAATTGATATCCACAGTATTGTAATGTGTGTTTCAGCCACATAATATATACACAATTACTACATGCATCTATGTACTTATCTTTCGCAGTATATAATGTTACATAATTTGGTTTCATACTACACTATGATACAAGATACATGTCCAAAATGGGCAATTTTATAGATGTTTTTTTCATGTAACATACAACCACAAAAATCTACATCTAAATAACTTACCAAATAAAATGCATGACCTTTAGGTTAAAAAATCCAAAATTTCTTGTACTTGTTCGGTATTTGAAAATTTGTTTCATGGATAGTAAATGTGACACTTTTGGGTTTACTTGAAAACAACCACACATACATACACTAACAATTATATTAGATTTAATTGTAGTTTAGTATAGTAATATTCAAATAAAACATCTATAAGTGGTTTTATAAACTGGTTTCCTGGTTTTATCAAGATCTAGTTTATATCTTGTGATAATGGGAGTATCACATCCTTTAGTACTAGCCATACCAAAACATTTTAAGATATATTTAGTGTATATATTTTGAACTAAATTAATTCCTACCTTATTTTAAAATATATATAAAAAAATTAATAATATTAACTCACTGATTGAACTCATTTGAAAATTATTTTCCATTATTTTTTGAAATTCAAGACAAATAATTTTTTAATGATCTAAAGATGATATACTCAATATATATTTGTACTATTAAAAAAAACTTCCAAATTCCATTAATAAATAAATTTGGGCTAGATATTCCTGTATTTTTTCATTTCGAAATTGAAAATGAGCTAAGAATTTCATACCATGATCTATGATTTTTTTTAATCCATGTAATGATTTTTCAAATTTAAAAACTTGATTTTTAAAGTGAGTATTTTGAAATCTAAGGGGTTATTATACAAAAACATCATCAACTATATAACCTTTCAAGAATGAACTCTTAGAATTAATTTTATATAATTTCATATCTAAATTTGTTTTATATCCAAGAAACATTTGTATACATTCAATTTTATCAACTGGTGAAATGGTTTCCTCATAGTAAATTCATTATTCCTAACTATAAAGTCATGAAACAAATATTTCTTTATTTCATATTATAGTTCCTCGCTCATAAACATTTTTTCTAAGCACCCATTTAGTAATAATAACTAGGTCATCCTTGGTTTTTTTAACTAGTTCCCTGACTGTTTCTCTAAACAAAATTAACTCTTCTTTCATCTCCATTAACCATAATTCATCATCAATTTCTTCTGTGATGTTATTATGCTCAAGTTGTGACAAGAATTCTTGATTTTCAACATTATTTCTAAAAAAGTTTTAGATTTAGTACCTCTATAAAGGTCACCAAAAATGTAATATAATGTACAATATCTATGAGTCCTTACTTCTCTACGAATTTAATTATTTGAAACACCATTTTCATCTATAGATTTATTTTCAAATTATTAATCATAATTTGATGACTTTTCTATAATAGAATTAATATAACAATAATAGTTTTATCATTTAAATACAAATTATAAATTTAATATTTATGATTTTATAAAGGGTTATTAAGCTTATTAGGATCTATTTTGTTGAATTTAACATATACTAATTAATCCACAATATTATGCCTTTTATTTAATACCCAATATGATTTACTGGAAGAAGAATATCCAAGGAAAATTCAATGATTTATTTTGGATGAAAACATGTGTAAATAACCATTTTTATTGAGTATAAATAATTTTTAACAAAAAAAACTAAATTGATTGTCATTTTATTTTCTACCATTTTAGAAATCATGTAGGGTTTTCTTTAAAATTAGACAAATTAAAATTATATTAATTACATAAAAAATTTTATACATAAATTTTTCCTAAAAATATATATGTAAATAATAAAAATTAATCATAGTTTGGGTAACTTCATGAAGGGATATATTTCTCCTTTCCATTACACAATTCTATTATGGGGTTTTAATAGAAGAAAAGTTATGATTTTATCTACATTGTAATCATAATGATTCAATCTCTGGATTTTCAGACACATAACCATGATCACATCTTAATCTCTTCATTCTATATCCACTTTTCTTTTCAACATATTTATCATAGTTAGATAAATAGTAAATATCATCACTTTTTTGACTAATGAAAAATATTCATCTATGTCTTGAATAGTCATCCACTAAAACAAAACATTGATGTTTTCGTGCAAAAATAGAAACTCTTGAAGGTCCAAAAAAGTCCACATTATATAACTATAATGGTTGAAAATTTGAAACTTCATTATTTTATTTGAAATATACTTTGTGATAATTTCAATTTTTAATTGAATTACAAACATCTCCTATTAAAAATTTTATTTTTTGGAATATCCTTGACTAAATTTTTTGAGTTAGCTTCCTATGTGAGTGTAGGTTGCATTGTCCTAGAACCCTATACCAAAGATAATATTTTTCTGAAATGAAATTAAATAATAAATTATTCAAAAAATAATGAATTCAAATCTACAATATAAACTTTTTTTTCACAAATCAATGAAAACTAAAACATTCTTGGAATCTAACAAATACAGGAATTATTCCCATAAATAACATGATAGAAATCATAAAAAAACTATGATATGCTAAGAAGAATAATATTTAGTCCATATAAAAATAATATATTAGTAGTTAAAATAGTTGTATATTTACATATTTGGATATGTCATACTATTTTTACTTTACCATTTTCCCCAAAAGTGACATGTACACCATCAACATTGGAAATATTATTGAATCTCGAGTAGACCCCAGTCATATTTCTAGAATATATATTATCTAGATACCATATGTTATTATTATTACTCATCAATTAATTTTCCTATAATAAATTTTAATTAAAAATTATTTTTGGTATCTATATTTTCATGAGTCCATGAGTGATAGTAAAAAATTAGATTTAAGAATCCATAACTATTTTACAGGTTTCACTTAAGTATACCTTATGATTTTAAAAATAAAACCTTTTTGGGTATAGTATGAAAGGATTATTAGTATAACTATCTAAACTGGATCAAGGTACAAATATTTTCTTATAGTGTTTCCTATGTCAAGGTTAGTTACCAATTCATGTATTATATTTTGGATTTATCTATTTACCAAGAATATTAGTTAGAATTTTTCTTCCAATAGTGAGTCTTTCTAGATCCTTATTAATTTTATTATTTGAAATTTTTATCTCATCGTTTTATGTTAATATTTTATCATTCCTATATATTTATATTGTAAAATCAATTTTAATGTGATCTGAAATGGCAATCTAGTTATTTAAGCTTTGTTATTTATCCCTAATTTCATTAAATGTTTCTTCCAACATATTAAAATATTCAAATAGATCATCACTAGATACATTTTATTTAATTGTTTCATTTTCAAAAAAATCTAGAAATATTGTCAAAAGAGATCCTGAAAAATATTTGGTAACTCATATATGTTTGATATGAAATACATTTTGTCTTTTTCAGTTCATTCTTATATTATAGAATCTGAATCACTTGATTTATCCTCATAGGAACTCCATGTGGATTTAATATCCTTTTTATATCTTTTATGTTTTCTTCATTTTTTATTAAACTTTAACTTATGGAATTTTATTTAATGTGTCCTTTTAATTTACTCTCATAGTAGGTCACATAATTAGTGGAATCATTATTTTTTCACTCTTTTCTCAAATATCCACTATTGTCATATTTTCCATTATAATTTAATTTAATGAAAAATTAATTCTTCAGGGCTTATTTCTTGAAAAAAAATGGGTAAGTGATCCATTTCATTATCACTCTTACAGTGTGAATCCTCATTACATTAACTATAAACATATATCTTTTCTTTTAATTTTTATTAATAAGTCTTGAAGGATATTAAATTCCTCTTAAGTTCATCAAATCACTCTTTGTTTACATGTAATTATTTATCATACATCATTTAATAATTAGTAAGATATTTAACTAGTACTGCAGTTTTATTCTAAGATTTACTAATTTAGAGTAATATTTCTTTCCAAATATAAGGAAAAAATCTAAGTAATAACATCACTTGATCTTTGAAATCCTTATCTTTTACAAGTGCTTGCATGGTATACGTTATTTACATAAACCACTAAAACATATTAGAAATTTATTCATCATGATTTATCTTAAATGTATAATATTTAAAAGTGTAAGTATTCTTATATATTTATTTGATATTTGATTTTAATTCATGAGAAACAGTAACATCTAGAATGATCTAACTTTGACATTATGAAATCCATATATTTGTTTACGAATAATCATTCTTAAATACTTATTCCTATAACTACATTATATATATTTGATAATTAATTTTGAAATAAATTATAGATATAGATGATTTTAAATATGGTAGTATTAGGCTCTGATAGTTGATATGAGGGGTATCATAACCTAGAGGTAGCAATATGTAATGATAGATCTATATGAATTTTGATCTATTTAATGGTAGATCTATCTATAAGTAGATAAATGTAGTAGTAGATCTATCTAGTGGTAGTGTTAATCAGTATCTCAGTTCAACTAAAGGTTGATGGGAATACTAAATATTGACATATCAAATTTGGTGCATTTCTTTCAGAATATAGCTGACAATCATAAACGACTAAATTCCTTATAAATATAAAAAACATGATTTTATATCATTAAAATAAGGAGGTGTTTTGGATAACACAGTAGTTACTTTCAATTATTTTTTTTCAAGAAATGGACATGGAAAACATTTTGAAAGCAATATTTGGAAAGGTATATCAATAATGGAACCTTGAAAATGACCTATAGTTTTTTAAATAAATGTGTAATGAATTATAAAATATATGATTGAGAAAGGAAAACTATTCCTAACATTTTTTTATAATACCATTATTAAATATCTTATTGTAAAAAGTGTTAATAAAACATCATCTTAAAAGGGGGAAAAGATAAATATCAAGATCATAATAAATAATTGATATTTAGATTTAAAACTAAGTAAGAATAATAATAGTGGTAATAATGAATATGAAAATAGAGGGAAATAGTCTTTTTACATGGTGGTAACTATTATTAGTAACATTATATGTATATGACAAATAAATTCAACAAGGAATAATATTTGAAAGAAATTTTTTAATTTCCATAGATATAAAGATAAAAAATAATATAATAAAATATTAAGGTTGAAGAAACAAAATATAAAATAAATAAGCTCAATAAGAACCATAATAATTCAAAGAAAGTATATTTGAGTAAACAAAACCCATTTTGACTTTAATAAACTTGAATATAAATACTCTAGAAAATGATAACTTATAACGTATTTTTAAAACCAATTAATTTCAGGAAAGGTATAATAAAAACCTTCCATAGGTAATTATATAAACCACAATAAATGAAATAAGTGGAGAATATGACATATGTCTCAATGAATGAAAATCAAGATGAGAAAAAAAAAACTCATACGCCTTTTATAACTTTCTAATTCAATTATTTTAAAAGGGATAACATTAAATGCAACATTAAATACACTTAATATAATGGTAATTATGATATAATATGTCAATGAGGAACTATATATAAGCCAAATAAAACAAAATAGGTGCATAATATGGATCATTTATAAAAGATTAAAATTTTGAGACGACAAAACCTTACATTAATTATAATTCATGATGTAAGAAACATTTAAAAAGTGATTTACGTGATAGAAATAATGATCCCTAAAAAAGGAAATGTGCCATAATATAATAATATTGTTTAATTTACCCTACTTATAATAATTGATTTCATGATGAAATGTTATAACTCGTTGAGGGGATATTGAGTTAAGAAACACCATCAACAATTTGGCATAAAGGATACCAATTAGTATGAAATAAGGGTACTTAAAAGAAATATATAATACATTGAATAAAAAAATTTAAATAGATGAGAACCCATTGGGTATTAATTACACTAAATAAAGTAATTATGAATTGCAATATGAAAGATTTCATTGGTAAATGGAAACTGAGATGAAAACCCTTAGAAATTTTGTAACAATTGAACCAAAATAATATTATGGAGGTTTTCATAAAAAGACATTTAAATCCTACGAAATAAAATTTAATAATATAAATAGAATATAATGGGGAATTAAGTACATCATATAAAAAAATAGGTAAATAATATGAAAACAAGCATCAATGAAATGGAATTGAGATAAAAAACTTTATCTTAACTCTCGGATTCTATTTATAAGCTTTAACCTCCTTACTCCTTGAATCAAATACTTTTAAAATCATATTAATTATTTAAAGAGTGGTATTTTTATGATATTCTGACCTAAAAGATATGGATATGAGTGTTGGTTTGGTATATGGGATGATTTTGGTCAAACCAGGTGTCTTAAGGTATAAGGAAAAGTGGGGTGGGGAAGGGGTCCTTTTATACGTGAGTTGGGTGGAATTTTCATAAATACCCGAAACATTATATTAAAGGTGTGTAAATTTAAAAGGATATTTACTATAAAAGTGATAAATAATGGATTGGGGGTAGGGTAAGTATAGTCAGGCCCTTAGAAACTCATTTGGATGAATTTTTTAAAAAATTCGTCTTTTAACATTTATATTTAACCATTTTACCATGTCGAATTTTACCATGGTTGCTAATTTTTACACATGTAATTTATTTTTGTATGAGTAATAAAAATATAAAACTAAATAAATATTTTATACCTTCTAAGTCCAAATAATAAATCCATTTTATAAGATACAATTTCTAAAATTTATAAAAAATAACCCTAAAATAATAATTTTTTAACTCATTAAAAATAGTTATAGAGAAAAATATAGCCTGATTTGTAAAATGAAAGATTCACTTTTTTAAATTAAACTAAATATTCTAAAAGTTTTAATTTTAATTATGAATAAAATATTTGGTCAAGGAAAGTGTTTCATTATTATTAAAATATGATTAATCCCTAATGGTGTAATTAAACTCATGGTATTTATAAAAATAGTGTTATTCACTATTCACTTAAAAATAAATATTTTTAGAAAAATCCAAAAAAATTAGTCCTATGATAATTTTTTTGATAAATCAACAAATTAAGATATTTTTTCTAATTAATATTATGAAATTTAGGAATTTAACTTCAAAATGGAGTCATATAATAAAATGAAAAACTATTTCTTTATAGGGAAATAATATTTCCAACATTAAATATTCATTTTATTATTTATTATCAATTTATAATTAAATTATTATTAATATATTATTCCTATAAAAATATTTTATTATCATCTAACCATAATATACTTTGTTTCTTTAAATAAAAATACAGAGCATGTAAAAGGCCAATTTTAGAAAAAATAACTAAATTTTTAATCATAAAATGATCATGTAAGTTTTTTTGTTATACATATTGAATTTCATAAATGAATTAGTATTAAAAGTGGCCTTTTGTTTTTATCTTAATATATATTTCATAATTATTTTACCTATATTTATACTCTCAAATTCAATGGCTAATTTACAAAATTTGTATTTATCTTAATAAAATGTTTCATTGTTCAATTTGGTTTGGTGTTTCATGTGAAACAAGCTGTTTAAAAAATATTTATTTAAGAATATATATATATATATATATATATTAAGATATCAGGGTTCTAAACATAATACCCTGAACATGGCCACAATTTTCAATTTAAACAACACTAGTTTTGGAAAAGATTATAAAAAATATTGCCCATAAGGGAGGGGTAACTTTTTTATCCATTACATAGTCAATATAGGTTGTCTCACACCATGCCAAGGATCATCACACACCCTAGTCACAACCAATTTATTATTTCCAATAAAACTCTAAAAACACACCCATGAATTAGCTCTAACTAGTTAGCGTAACCAAGGAGTTTTTTATTCTAACACTAAACAAGGTACCTCTCATGTTCCAATGAGTGTCTAGTCATTAAGACATCTAAAAAACAACCAATCCTTTTCTAACTAACCCATCACCTGAATTAAGGTTTACATGTTACTAGTAGAAGATTTCATGCACCATCATTCATCTACATAAATCATATAATCCATCCATCAATATAGAGAGAACACATAATAATACCATCTTAGAAATTAGGGCATCAACCACATGAGGTAGATTGGACTGAACCATTTCTCAAAATGTTGTATTTTTAATTTAGATTAGAAAAATAATCAAAACATCTATTATAAAACATTTAAAATTAATTTTATTCCAAATTTACTCATTGAATAACCTTACCCCAAAAATAGGGAGTCCCCCTTTTGAAAACCAAAATATTTATTTTGGAGGCCTCATTTCAAATCCTTTAATTTAAATAATCCATTTCTTATGAAATATTCTTTCAAATACTTTTACATCTAGAATACAATATAAATTTTAAATCAAATATTTTCATTAAAACCTTCTAAGAAAAAAACTTATTACTCCCACAAAATTCATAATATGGGACACCAACTCTTGGTCATCTATGTTGATACCAAACAAAATATTTATCCCATATTTTTAATATGTTTGTGAATATTAAGAAAACATAATCTTGTCACATTTTACTAAGTGATAAAATTTTATAAAAATTTATTTGTTATAATAGCAATATCACAACATAGAATAAAATAACCAATTTTCAATCTAACATATTCCAACTAATCATCATTCTAATGTCTATAGGACACCAACCTCATACAAAAAAAATTTATTTTGGAAATCACGTTTTTACTATCCCCATCTCTAATCCTAAATTGTCTCACTAAAATCCCCATAATTCCATAAATTATTACATTTTAATTAAAACAAAAAAATTTCAATAAATGATAGAAAGTTCACTTTCTTTTATCAAAAAGCTATATCATTTATCCATATAGTGAAAACAATGTTCAAGGGCCTCTCGATCCTATAATGATAAAAATACCCTATAATTAAACACTAATTAATATTTATCTTGACCTAATTTTGAAGAAAATACATGAATTACTCAGAAGGTGACATATCTCTACAAAATTGTTGAGAAAAAACTGAAATTAATCACTTATAAATCTCCATTAGAAAACAAATATGAAAGCCACATATTTTTTATTGATTTAACCATTCTTATCTGAAATAAAATATCAAATCCATAACTCAATCTAAAAAATCAAAAAATGAGTATGCAGAGAAAGGTAATAGAATTGGAAGATATTAATTCGTATCAATAATCCAAAACCTCTCATATCACCATGGATTAAAGGTTAAATAAGAGAGGAAAAATATGAGCATGAGGAGGAACACCTATCTTATTCTACCATCTTGAGACCAATTATCTCAAGGGGGTCCTAAAATAGAACCCCAAAATAGGAAAAAGGTTTTCCATTACAAATTGGATTGGGTCTTACAACCCAATTTTGATCGCCCTTATTAGACTCTCAGTGCACCTATAATCTCTTGGTAGTATGTCATCAGGTTTTAGGTGGCTACAAGAGTATTTTACAAATCGTTGTTTTATACAACTCAAGTTTAATTTTCCAGATAAATATTTTTTAGGGATCCTTCCAACTCCAATACCATTGTTTATACTCTTGTTAGACTCTGAATCTACTTCTCTCTTGATTTGAATATGAAAAATTAATCTCACCTCAAATTCAAACCATAAAATCTAATTTTCTCCTAATTTCATCAAAAATCAATATATTGGGTTGTTACAATGGTTATCTACTATTATCATTTCCTCTATATGATATATACCATTTTATTAACTTTCACAGATATTATTTGATTTGTAAACCATATTTTTATTCCACTTACTAGATTTATTTAATTATTTTCATGTTTTATTCCAATATTTGTAACTATGATCAATTACATAATAGATTAATATTCATCCTACTCATGTTGACCAATCCACTTTTCATAAAAATAAGAGAAACACATATATATATATATTGAGAAAGGTTATCTTCTCGGTATGTTGCAATCTTGATGAACTTTTTGACCCCAACCTCATATTGTTACATCACTCGATTATCATCCAATTTTTTTATTCATATTCATCTTAATTGGTAAATAATATTCATATCATTGTATACAAGTAATGGAAAGAAATATATTCATATATGAAATATTTAATAGGAATGTTCTCATTTTTAGATATATATATACACACAAATTCATGAAATATAAAAATAATCCATATAAAATATTCATTTGAAACGTGGTGAATATGTAAATAAAATATATTATATATACATATAAATTATTTTCATCGTATAATTCATACACATAAAGAATAAAAATATAAAAACGTAACTAAAACTATACACATAAGGTATACATTATAAATTACATTAAGTATAAAGAAAATATATATACACACATATAAATAGAGCACATATTTTTGTTGTGTTCATGTTATGTATTTCAAATATATATATATATATATATATAGTTTAGAGTTATATTAAAAACATAACATTTCCATAATAAAACACCATTGAAAAAGATTTTTATCAACAAAGATAAGGTTTTTGAATTGAATCATTCAAGAAAACAAGAACATACACAGACACACACACATCTAAATAACTGAATATAATTGAAATTTATTTAAAAAAATTATATATGTAAGAAAATATTATAAGTATATATTTTAATTGACATACCAAAAGTTTTTGAATTTAATAATCCAAGATAAAAACAATGATCTGGTGGAATTTTGATATAGCTTCAAGTGATAGAAAAGGCATGCTATTGAAGAAATATTGTTGGTGGTTAGGGTTTAATAAAAATGTGACAGTATTATTCAACAAAATAAGTAATAATCACTTCCAAATAAACCATTTATTTATATATTTATTTATCACTGATAGAGGTTTTAGTAAAGAAAAAATATGACAGTGGGGTCTTAGGAAGTAGATGGGGGAACAAACCTCTATCAATCAAGTCTTGGAGTAGTTGGATAACAACTCAACCTAGGTATCTCTTCCAATATATAATATTCTTAATATATACATATATATTATCATATTTATTAATATAAATATATATATATATTTTTTTAATATTCAATTACAATTATATTAATATAGATACATACCCACACACACTCACACATACACATGTGAGTGCACACACACACACATAAAATAATATATCACATTCATAAATTAATATCTATATATATCCTCCATGTTATATATGTAAATTAATATACACAAACGTACCTATATATTAATTTTTCTTTATATACTCTACATTTATATCTATTTATTTATTTTCACACTCATATATATATATATTAAATAAGTTTTCTATTTTTCATTTTCATTTTAAATTTTATTTTCATGAAATATATTTAAAATTTAAAAAATAAATAAATTGTTGTATATATGTCTCAGCCCGTCCCTTGGACCCATACCGTGACTACCCCAAGCCCGCCTTCCATAGGCCAAGTGTTGGGGACTAGCACCAGAAAGGCGTATCCATAAAATGGGAAGGGATTTCCTTTTTAACCAATACATACAAATAGTCTAAGAACACAACAAGAAGCAACCATGAAGTAAACTGATATAGTAAAAGTGTGTTGAAAGTAAAGGGGTAGAAAGACCAGCCCAACTGAAAAGTACAACTACAACTAAAAAGTAAAAAATATCTCCTAGATCATCCTCCGAGGAACCTACTTGAAGGGTATCTAGAGCTCACGATCAGTATTCCCTGCGTCACATCCTGCCAAATGGTCTGCCTCTGAGAACCATCTAGTCCAGGCTCCCTCAGCCTCGATCACTGATTTTCGTCGTCTACACAAGACACAAAATGGTGTGGACAAAGCCCGTGAAGGGGTGAGTATAACGATACTTAATAGGGACCCTGATACCCCCATAGGTCTCCCAAAGTTCCACAAAGAAAATACCACAAAGCAAGTCCTCAATATGAAAGCATGAAGCAATAGACATCAACTCTACTTAGGTATATTCCAATACATATACCTAAGTTATCAACACATAATCATCTCAAACATGAGGTAAGAATACCCCGAAGGTATCACCGTGAAGGTAAAAGTGTCACACAGGTAACACCATGAAGACAACACCATGAAGGTAGATGTTCCACACATGTAACACCATGAAGATAGAAGTACCACACAGGTAACACCACGAAGATAGAAGTACCACTTAGGAAACACATCTAAGATAGAAGTACCACATAGGTTACACCATGAAGAAAGAAGACTCAACTCACACTATGTATAACTCAATTATATAAGTACATATTATAATTCATAATTTATATCATCTTGTTCTCTTATTAAGCAATGCTGCTGACCCACACAGGATCGATAGGTATTAACCCCCACTGACCAGCAAAGGATCTGACACACCGAGGATCGATATGCGCTAAACTCCAAAGGATAACTAAGAGTTGAACCACACATGATCTGATATAATTTCACCCACATAGTATCGATAGATTATGACCCACATAGGATCGATAGATGCTGACCCACACAAGAACTGTGTTCTTTCTTCACGTTACAGCCTGCCATGGGATTCCTTGCACCCGTTGTACTTGAGTTCTATAAAATCTTCCCCTTGAGATATCTTTTGTACCTCGACCACCAGGGTCACTCCAAAAAGGAGTGACCCTAAGGACCTCCATGTCATAAGGGTTCCAACGTGACAGATATTCCATCAATCAGACACTCAGCCTCTGAGTTATGAGCATTTTGGTTCTGAGGGCCCGATTGGATTTAGGTTCAATCCAACCTAGTCGTACTCCATCATTTTCAAGAACTTAGGTGTAGTATACCAAAAGGACAGTCTCCATCCAAGGATCCAAATGCCATAAACGGTTCGTCAAACGGACGTCTGGTTCTCAATATATGGTCCTTTAAGTGTTTTTGGGTCCGATTGAGCCTGGATCGGGTCCGACCCGGTTGGACCACCCTAGGCCGACCCGACCCCATTCGGGTCTGACCCGACCCCCTTCGGGTCTAACCCAACCCCCTTCGGGTCTGACCCGACCCCCTTCATGTCTGACCCGACTCCCTTTGAGTCTGACCCGACTCCATTCCGGTCTCCCCGACCCTGTTTGGGTTTGACCCGACCCATTTAGAGATGACCCGACCCGGTCCAGGTCTGATCTGACTTGGCTGGGCCACGACAGACTTGGATCGCTAGGCTGAGGTCCATCCTGGATCGTAAGGGGTGGCCCCTCCTATAAGGGAACAGCCCGCCGGGCTCACGCGGCCTAGCCCGTGGCAGAGCACGACTCGCTGGCTCACGCGGGCCACTAAGAGCGGGGTCTGCTCGGGCTAGCATGGGAGGGGATCCCCCTCCCCCATTTGGAAACAGATGTGGTCCACGTCCTCTGATAGCACGCTAGTTGTGTCACTCTCCTCACCCTCAGTCGGTCAGTATAACGTCTGCCTCCTCCAACCGCCGCGGCTGACAAGCTGCGGTCGGTTCCACTATCAATGCGAGTGCCCCGCCTCCTCCCTCACGACTGGTCGGTGTTAGCCGCCGCCTTGGTCCCGATCGGCATTGGTCACTGGTACCGCCGCACAGGCGATTTTCAATGAAGAATTCATGGGGTAAAAAATGTTGCAGAGGGTTCATGTTGTGTTATTTAGGCATGTGCCCTCTGCGTTTTCTCAAAAACATGAGGGAGGATTAAAGGATTCAACTCTTTGAAAAATAACAAAATTAAACCCTACCACAAGAATAATGGAGAAATTCCCATGGTTGAGGAGGTGGGTCAGTGTTCACCATCGCCACAACTAGCCTCCAATAGCATCTCCTGATTTTCGTTCTTCGGTTTGGGGTTTCAGTGTCACTCGTCACCGCTTGCCGGAACTAGCTCCATCCTCCATCGGTTTGGTGTCTCGGTACTTTTTCAGCACTACGTTTCTTGGTGAAGCTCTGTCGACACCCCACATGAAAATCTATATAAATAAGAAAGGGGAGTGTAAGTAACAACGTTAGAAGTTAATAGGGTCTCATTAATTAGGTACCTTCTTAATTCCCCAACAAAGTTGTTCCATAGGATTGAAAGGTCAATCCATTTATTGGCTTGACACATCATTGGTCCCATGTTTCCACTTATCCATTGGAGTAAAATAAAGAAAATAAAAATTAACTAATTTATTTTTATTATTCTCTTAAAGTTCCCAAAATCTAAATTTTTCTCTAGAACTACTACAGTGAAAGAGAATCATCCTTTAAGTGAATCATGTCACTGCAGATTCAAAGGTTCCCTAAAAATTTTAATCTGAGTATTGGTTCAAAAGATAAAAAATACCTCTCATGCATTAACTGAACATACCGTAAAGAAAGTTTAGAAATTCATTCCGGGCACATCTGGTCTCATAATCACACGCCGTCAATATTTACAGACTCGTAATAATTTTATATATTTAGAAAGATTTTATGAAAAATCTAGGACTTTACATTCTCCCTGCCTTAGGGGTTTTTATCCCCGAAAGCCACAACATAGACTATGAAAACAAATGGGAGTACTGAGCAAGAATATGAGCCTCTTAGTCCCATGTTCTCTCCTAGAGGTTCCCATGTTGCTAGCGTACGCGCACCAGTGGTATTAAATTCCCACAAAGGACATTCTCCTATCGATCCTCAATCTCTACTAGAACCTCCATAAATGTCTCCCCATCATCAAAGTCTAGCTTGCCGTGTTCGATGATGTGATATGGGTCATGCACGTGTATCCTTAGCTGGGACATGTGGAAAACATCTTTCACCCTCTTCAGCTGCGGTGGAAGTGCCAAGTGGTATGCCACCTCACCTATCCTCTAAAGTATCAGAAATTATCTGATAAACCTCAGTGAGAGTTTTCCACCTCGGCCAAATCTCCGTAAACCTCATTAAGTTGAGACCCGTAGGAAGACATGGTCTCCCTCCTTGAACTCCAAAGGTCTCCATCTCCTATCATCATAATAATTTTGTCTTCTCTTTGCAGTCTTCATTCACTCTTGGATTATTTACACCCTCATAGTGATAGCACGTACCCACACTGGACCCATAATTTATGACTCCCTTGGGTCCGTCCAGCATAGAGGTGATCTGCAAGGTCAACCATATAGGACATTGAATGGTGTTATACTGATGGTGGAGTTATAACTGTTGTTTTATACGAACTCCACCAAGGTAAAGTGATCCTCCCAACTGCATCCAAAATCTAGGTTGCAAGAACGATGCATGTCCTCCTGTGTCTGAATGTTTCGCTCCGTCTGACCATCCATTTGAGGATGAAAGGAAGTTCTCAAACATAGATGAGTCCCAAATGGATTATAAAATACCTTCCAAAACCGGGATGTGGAATGTGTGTCATGGTAAGAGACTATCGTTGATGGAACCCAATGAAGTCTCACAATCTCCTCTACATAGAGGTGTCTCACGCCCTCTATTGATCCCTTCTCTCAGATAGGTAGGAAGTGGTCTGACTTGGTGAGTTGGTCAATGATCACCCAGATGGAATCATGTACCCTAGATGTACATGGAATCCTTGTCACAATTCTCATAGATATACCATCCTACTTCCACTATAGTACCTCTAGTGGTTGCTCTAAGACTTCTAGAACCTGATGCTTGACCTTCACTTGCTGACAAGTGAGGCATCATGAAAAAAACTCTACCACTACTTTCCTTATCCCTGGCCACTAGTGCTAATTCCGAAGGTCCTGGAATATCTTCGCCACACCAGGATGCACCGCCAGAGGGTACTTACAGAACTCCCTCAAAACCTCCTCACGTATCTCCACCAATTCCATGGTATGTCCTCTGAAGAGGATGATGTGCTTCCTAGATTCGGAATTTCCATCAGGTGCATGTCCTAAGGATATCTGAGAACGTTGAGCCTCGTAGTCAATGTCCCCAAGTTGTTCCTCCCTAACTCACTTAAGTAGTAGGGGGTGACTGTAATATACTAGAGGTATGATGCTCTATCTCTATCCATTAATGATATCTGCAATGCAGCTCGCTGCTATGTCACCTCACTCATAAAATACAAACTAGACCTCCTGATGAGTGCATCTGCTACCATCCTTTCCAGGAGTACAGACTATCTCAAATCATAGCCCTGGAGGAACTCCAACCATCATTGATATCTCATGTTTAGGTCCTTCTGTGAGAATATATACTTGAGACTCTTGTGATCATAGTAGACTATAAAACATTCTCCCATCAAATAATGTCCCCACATCTTCAGGGTAAATACCACTGCTGCTAACTTCAGGTCATGGGTAGCATAGTTCTTCTCATGTTTCATCAGCTTTCATGAGCTATAGGAGATTATTTCTCGCTCTTACATTCAAACACACCCATGTTCGGTCCCTGATGCATCGTAGTAGACTACATACCCAATGCCCTATTCTGGTAGCCTCAAAATGTAGGCACTCATAAATCTCTGACTTAGCTCCTGAAAACTCTGTTGGAATCATTCTGTGTATACGAAGGGTTTTACATTCTTCTTCAACACTGAAAAGGGTTCCACAACTCTTGAAAATTCATGCACGAATCTTCGATAGTGTCCATCCAACTACAGGAAACTCCGAACCTCGGTCACACTCCTGGGTGGCTCCCAAGAAAGTACATCCTCTATCATCACTGGATCCACTACAACTCTAGCCTATGAGATACCACATCCAAGAAAGTAGATCGCTTGTATCCAAAACTGGCACTTTGAGATCTTACCATAAATCCAGTGCAATCAGAGTGTATCCAGAACTATATGCAGATGATAGGAATGTTCCTCCTCTGTCGCTAAGTATATCTAGATGTTGTCGATGATGAGCACCACAAAGTGATCAAGGTATGGCTAGAAGATCCTATTCATGAGTCCCATGAATCCTACTGGGGCTTTGGTCATACCGAATGGCATAACCAAGAAAACAATGTGGCCATACCAAAATCTGATGGTTGTCTTCTGCACATCCTCATCTCGTTCCCTGAGCTAATGATAGCCTGATTTAAGGTATATCTTAGAAAACTGACAATCTCCCTTCACATTATCAAAAATATCATCAATCCTCGAATTTCGATACTTGTTCTACACAGTCACATAGTTCAGGCACCAGTAGTCCACACAGAGTCTCAAACACCCATCTTCTTTATTGGAAAGAAAAATCGGGGCTACCCATAGAGAAACTTTGGGCCTTATGAACCCCTTTCTCTATAAGTCCTTCAACTGTACTCGTAACTCATGAAGCTCCGTGGGAGACATCTGATATCCTGGTTTAGATATCAGTGTCGTCTCAGGGTACAGGTCGATGTAAAAGTCTACCACACTGCATGGAGATAGTCTTGGAACATAATAAGGAAAGACATCGACATACTGGTCTACCACTACATGAGATCTCGGACTCTCAACATCAACTGCCTCGAGGGTAAGGTTGGACAACTGATGTGTTATCGGCAACACCCTCCTCTGAGTAAGTCCATCATATGATGCAAAGGTTCCCTTCTCGTTGGTGCTGGAAAAATTGGTCATGTGCTCATGGATACACCACACTTTGTGCCTAATATAGATAATCTAGGCATGTACTATGGATAACCAGTCCAAACCCAATATGACGTTGTAAGGCCTAGACTCTGCTACTAGAAGATCCCAGCCAAAGCTCTCGCCACCTTGAGTAATCTCACAATGTCGGCACTAGTGTGTAATCATTGAATCCTCTCTCGTAGGAGTCCCTAGCTGTAAGGATCGAGCCAACAGATCCAAAGGAATCTCTGATATCCGAACAAGGGTTTAATAGACCTGACCTTGTCGGCCCATTACATTGTAAAAATGTTGTGTGAAAGGTGTTCTGGGAGGTTACGGTGACTTGGGGGTGCGTTTGGGTGAACTTTTAAGGAAGACCAAAGGGCAGTAGCTTTCATATGGGCTACGCATGGTTTGTCTAAACCATGTGGCCAAACCGTGTGAGGTGGGTGTTATAGGTAGAGGCTAACACATGGTTAGTGCACGATTTAGCTAACCGTGTGGACTAACCATGTGAAAAGTGTTGGCGAGGCAGTAGCTAACACATGTTTAGCACGCGGTTTGTCAAACAGTGCAGACTAACCGTGCGGGCACGTAATCTTAGATCCTAAAATTGTGGATCTAACTTTTTTTCCCTCTAAATGGTTCGTTTATGCCCCTAAGCGGCCATAACATAGTATTAACCTCCCTTGAAGGTAGGATAACCTCTCGCAAGAGTTTTGGAGGCGATCTGAAGTCTTCCCTTGGAGAATCAAAGCCAGTTTCTTGAGGTATGTGATCGTTCTCCTTCGTTCTTGATCGTTTCCTTAGATATACTTAGATATACTTCTCATATTCCCTTGGTTTCTTAGATCTACACCCGTAATGGGTAGATATAAGTGTTTGGATTCCAAATATAATGATATTTGGTCTTGGTTCTGTTAGGAGAAGGGATATAAAGAGGATTCTTGTAGGATCATCCAGGCTTCTTGTGCATTCTTCATTTGTTGGATTTTTCGTCAAAAACCTTTGAGGTATGGATCTCACCATTATCTCTCTCTATTTTGTGCATCATGCGGGGTGGGTATCCTCTTGTTTTAATGAGGTATGGTTGAACCATTAAATAAATATAATAACTGGTTAAATAACGGGTGTGGGGAAATTTTGTTGATATCATTGTTCTATTTCCATCAATGCTTATCCTTTGATTATATTGTGAATTGAATAGGCTTATGCCTACTAAAAATCACCATCGTTGGGGGCCTTTTCATGCGCAATTAAATGTTTCCCTATTTTTCTGGATTTTTTTGTAGATGGAATCTCATAGAATGTGGAAATTGGTTAATCATGTAAAGTTGGATGATTAAATGAATACATGGAACCCTTGTATGATCACCCCAACTAAATTAAATGAAAGAATGAATTTTGTGGGTGCTGGTTGGGGTTCAGTTATGTGAAGGGGTGTTTCGTGGGTTTTTTTGGAATGGGTGAGCAGTGGGGTAGCGGATGGCTTGGTTGTGGATTGGTGTGTATCATATGGTTGTGATGGGGAGCAGAGCTGTGGTGAATGGTATCGAAGGGATAATGATGTGGTACGGGTATTGTTTCTGAGGTGTTTGTGGTTGTGGTGGTTGTTAGCAGGGCTACAAGTATGGGTTGTTCATTTGAATAAAACTAGAAAAGTTAACTAATGAATTGTGGGGCATGATAGTTTATTAAATATGAAAAACCAATGGATTTGATTGGATGATGAAAGAAAATGGTGTTGTATTGCTTGTGGTTACCCTAACTTTATTTGTGGTTGGTAGGTATATGTGTTATGAATGATTGATCTAGTTTGGTTTTTGTTAGTTTCTCAGTAGTTAAGGAACTTATAAACTAAAACTATTGAAACATGAAAAGATTAATGGGGTTTGGGCTATTCATTGTGTGCATACTATCGTGGTAGTAGTGTCGAGGAATGTGCTCAGATCTTTTGTGTAAAGCCTTAGGATGGGCTAAGTGGTTGATATAATTATATAAATCTATATGTTTTATTTTTCTTTACACACCCCACTCATGTTGAGCACTACGTGTCGAACACCTGTGGGATAGGGGTGAGATTCCCAAACAACCAAAGGATGGCTGGTTACTATTCTTCCATGTGCTCCCTTTTCCAGGTTCTATAGCACAAGATCCTTCAAAGAGGTTATCGCATATATTTCCCAGGAGTCTTCGGGATGAAGATGTGATGTGTTCCAAAGAGACATTGGGATGAGGATGTGATGTGGTTACCATGTGTCTTTGGGATGAGATGTGGTAATGGCTGAGGATTGAGTGTCGGCGGGATACGGGATGAGATGTGGTTATGGCAGAGGATTGTGTTCTGACGGGATACTATGAGCTTCATATGGCTAGGTTGCAACACTAGCTCGATCTTCGTATTGCCAGGTTGCGAAACTAGCTCCGGAAGATGGGGAAGCATCAGAGCGTTAGGCATGAGGGTTTCAGCAGTATTTAGTGGGAAGTTGGTGCGGGGTACCCATACATTGATAATATTACTATACTAATCTATTGACTTGAGATATTTGGTGAGTGTGGCTTGTATGATTGGGTGGATAGATTCTTTTCTAGGATTTGGTTCCTTCTGTTTTCTCACGGGGCATTAGGATGTCTCCCCACCTGTGCACGACGGCTTTAGGTTTTCCTACTGAGTATACTTGTATGCTCACCCTATGTTTACTTTAAGGTATTCAGGAGGACATCAGGGACTATGCTGGACCTTTCTAGTTGGGTGTTGGAGTTTTTCTGGTTGCAGTTTTGCTTTCTTTTTGGTATCATACCTTGGATATTTTCTTGTTCTTGTACTTTTGTTTCAGTTTTGTATAAAACATGCATATGGGTTGGTTTTGGGTTTATTTGCATTTACTTGTTCCTTTTCTTTTTGTGTTTGACTCGTCCTATTTCCCGATTATAATTAATACAAAGTGTATTTCCTCCAATAATTGTGAAAACTCATACCCTTGGTTCAATTTACCAATTTGGGGCCTACTAGAGGCGGGACTCAGGGGTCATTATCTCCCTTTCACCATTGCCAGCTCAGGAGGGGCATCTTTTGTGGGAGGGGTTCGTGACAGAATGGTATCAGAGGATGGAGGTTGAGAGATAGGATGGTTTCTGGAGTTAGGCATAGTGAGTATTTCATGGGATGGTAGGGAAACATTGATGGGTGATCGTGGAGCATAAAATATTCCAGGGAAGACTAGAAAGGACTCGATATTTTAGGGCCCCCAGTGATCTGATGCATGGACTCTGGACCTACTGAACGAAGAAGTGAGGCCACACTGATTGCAGGATAGAGACCCTAGGAATGGTACATTCTTCATAATGACTTGTGTTCTAGTGTTTCCTGGGGAATTTTGGGGATTTAAAATTAATAAAGAGTCTAAAAAAATTAAGAAAAATATTTTATAATGCTCAGGCTTAGGAATTCCTTGTTTACCTTGCATCTATTGCACCTGGGAGACGACCATGAGTAGTGCAGGCGATCGAGGCCCAGGAGGCTGAATTGGTTGGTCGACAAAGGGCTGAATGAGAGGAAGAGGAGGATCAGTGGTAGAAGACGCTTCGAGCCTTTTAGCGATACACCCTCGAGATGTACAGGGGAAACATCTCAAACATGGAGACAAAGAGCTGGCTAGAGGAGCTGGTGATAGATTTCAGCTTGATCCGGGCTCCAAAAAAGTACTGGGTTCCTCTGGATTTAATCCAGATGTGTGGAGAAGCACGTCAGTGGTGGACACTTTATCTTGGGGAGAAGAGGGAGGCTAAGGTCACGTGGGCTGACTTCGAGAAGGAATTTCGGGCGGAATTCCTCTCCTCCGTGATGAAGGCTGAGAAGAGGTAGGAACTACGCTCCCTCTAGTAAGGGAGTATGTCGGTGAGAGATTTTGGGATCAAGTTCAAGGATCTCCTTCACTTTGATCCCGACCTCTTTCCGGATGAGGAGTCTCAGGTGAGACGTTTGGAGGAGGCACTTTGACCTTCTCTCCAGTATGTTGTTACTCCCTTCAACTTGCCGACATACTTGGAGGTCCAGAAGAAATATGAAGTGGTGGAGAGGATGCACATGCTGGGATGTGTGTCGCGGGAGGGAATCCAGTTGTGCTCGTCGAAGGGGAAGGTCGTCATCTATAGGCCTCTAACATCAAGGCCCTATAGGTTTTGACCAGTTGGGAGTAGGCCTCAGCAGTTTCGGTTCTGATCTCTTGGTCCTCGCCCTTTTCCTTCAATCCCGGGACTGAGGTGTTTCATCTGTGGCAGCCATGGCCACCTTCAGAACTAGTGCCCGGACCGAGTACAGTACAGTGGAGGTGGACCAGTACAGCACCCGCCTCAGCCACATCAGTTTCCAGCCAGTCCCTTCCAGCAGCAACAGCATGGTCAGCAAACTCCCGCTCCTCCGAGGGCAGACATCGCAGGAGGAGGCTGACCTCAGGGCACTCCTCAGGGACCTTGGCCAGGGCGTGGTCTGGGAGGCGGCTGATAGTCAAGTGGCAGGGGATCTTGGCGTGGGAAGTTTCATGCCACAGAGGTAGCAGTTCCAGAAGGGCTAGAAGTTGTTCAAGGTACAATCAACATAATTAGTACCCTTTCCTATGCCTTGTTTGATTCAAGAGCTTCGCACTCCTTTGTTGCACCCTATCTAGCATGTGCCTTGGGCCTAGACATAGAGACACTTTCTGTACCCCTGGTTTTGAGTACGCCAGTCAGAGGTCAGACCAGCTTGTCTCGTGATTGCTGGGGATGTAGGTTGATTTTGGGGCCACACCAATCCAATGGAGATCTCCTTTTACTGCAAATGCATCCATACGACATCATTTTATGCATTGACTGGCTGATCTCAGTGTGTTCCATCATCGATTGTTTATGAATAAGGGTACTATTTTCAGACATGGGTGGCCGATGTGTGACTTTCATCGGCGAGCGGGTTTACCAGGAAGGTAACCGGCGAGTGGAGCCCCTCCTTTCCTTGTTAGTTGAACTATCAGTGGAGTCAGTGGATGCAGAAATTTTGGAAGTCCCAGGGATCTTTGGTGAGTTTATTGACATCTTCCCTGAAGAGGTAGAGACTCTAATCCCTCAAAATGATGTTGAGTTTGGGATAGACTTGCAACCTGGTGCTTGTCTGATTTCTATGGCTCCCTACCAGATGGAACCTTCTGAGTTGTGGGAGTTGCAGATTCAGATTGATGATATGATGAAGAAGGGTTTTTTTCAACCATGTGTGTCCCCTTAGGGTGCCCCTGGCTTATTCACAATGATGGAAGATGGTGGTCCTAGACTGTGCATGTACTACCGGAGACTGAATCAGGTAATGGTCAAGAACCGTTACCCCCTACCGAGGATAGACGATCTCTTTGACCAGCTGAGGGGAGAAGGTTGGTTCTCTAAGATCGATCTGAAGTCTATATATCACCAGTTGAGGTTGAAGGAGGGAGACATATCAAAGACTACATTCAGATATAGGTATGGACACTTTAAGATTGTAGTCATGCCATTTGGTTTTACAAATTCACCAGCTGTGTTCATGGGACTCATGAACTCCGTCTTCCGGGAATACCTGGATCGGTTCGTATTCGTGTTTATTGATGACATTCTAATCTACTCAAGATCAGAGGAGGATCACACTGAGCACCTGAGAACAGTTTTATAGGTCCTCTGACAACACCAACTCTATGGGAAATTGTACAAGTGCAAGTTCTAGATCTGAGAAGTGCACTTCCTTGGGCACATTTTGTCCGAGCAGGGAATAGCAGTGGACCCATCGAAGGTCAAGGCAGCTATTTATTGGGCAGAAACCAAGAACATGGTAGAGTTTTGTAGTTTCCTTGGACTGGCAAGTTACTACCAGAGGTTCGTACCCAACTTCTCCCGAGTTTCAGCACCTTCGACATCCTTGACGAATAAGGATTGAGCGTTTGAGTGGGATGAGCAGTGTGAGGCATCCTTCAGTTATCTAAAGGGAAAGTTGGTTAGTGCCCTAGTGCTGAGATTACTAGAGGAGGGAGTAACGTTTGAGGTATTCTATGATGCCTCAAGCCAAGGCTTGGGGTGCGTGCTGATGAAACAGTAAGGGGTGATCTCTTATGGGTCTAGGAAGTTACATCCTCATGAATGTAACTATGTCACCCACGATTTTAACTTGCGGCAGTTGTGTTCGCACTGACGTTCTGGTGGCATTACCTCATCGGGGAGCACTTCGTGGTCTACACATATCACAAGAGTTTGAAGTATATCTTATCCTAGTGGGACCTGAATTTATGACAGCGAATGTGGATAGAGTTCATCCAGAACTAAGACTTTGAAATCTACTACACGAAAGGCAAGGGAAATGTGGTGGAAGACGCTTTGAGTAGGAGGAAGGATGTGGTTCGAAAGTCAACAGACTTCTGCAAGGAGATGGAAAAATTGGATGCACTACATGTCTATGTATTGGAAGATGGTGGTAGAGGTTGTCTGACTCAGATGACAGTGATGTCCTTCCTACTACGACAGGTGGAGGAGTCTCAGTGGGGAGACATAGAGAGTGAATTGATGTGGGATAAGGCTAGCCAGGGCAATGCTCTGGAAGGATGGTCGGAGGATGGTATGAATCAGATGCTTTTCTGGGGAAAATTTCTTGTTCTAGAGGAAATGCGCTAGAGCGTTCTTGGTGAGTTCCACAACTCACCCCTAGCAGTATAGCCGGGAGCTTCCAAGATGTACCAAGGCTTGAGAGGGCAGTTCTGGTGGCTCGGGGAGAAACGGGCAGCAGCAGAGTGCGTAGCAAAGTGCCTCGTGTGTTAGCAGGTGAAGGCTGAACACCACATTCTATGAGGTCTGTTACAACCCTTAGATATCTCTGAGAAGAAGTGGGATGACATCTCGATGGATTTTTTCACGGGGCTTCCCAGAGTTCAAGGGGGTTGTGACGCCATCTGTGTAGTGGTGGACCGGCTGAAGAAATCAGCCCACTTCCTAGCAATCAAGGAGTCAAGTACAGTTGAGGCCTAACTCAGAGGTACATGAATGTGGTGGTGTGGTTTCATGGAGTTCTGAGATCTATAATTTCCAATAGGGATACCCAGTTTACCTTGCGGGTTTGGAGAGGATTGCAACACACTTTTGGCACCTGACTATGCCTCATCACTGCTTTACACCCCCAGATAGATGGGAAGACAGAGGGTACCATCTAGAATATGGAAGATATGCTATGAGAATTTGTTTTGGGCCTTTGAGGATCATGGACACAACAATTTCCTCTAATAGATTTCTCTTACAACAACAGATATCACTCTACCGTTGGCATGGCTCCTGTCAAAGAAATGTATGGGAGGCTATGTCACTCACCCGTAGGCTGGACACAGGTCATAGAAGTAGGTGTTCTTGACCTGAAGGTGGTACAGAGCACAATGGAGAAGGTTCATCTTATACGAGAGAGGGTGAAGGGAGCTCAGGACAGGCAGAAATCATACGCCGATAATAGGATGAGACCCTTGGAGTTCGAGTTTGGGGACCATGTGTTCTTGAAGGTCTCTCCTCGTCACGGGTAGAAAAGATTCTGAAAGTGAATCAAGCTTTATCCCAGGTTCTTTGGGTCCATTGAGGTGTTGTGGCGGGTTGTCGAGGTGTCTTATCAACTTGAGATTCCACCACCGCTGCAAAGGGTGCACAAAGTCTTCCATGTGTCTCAGCTCTGTCGGTACCTACACGATGGTTCACACGTCTTCAACTGGGGATATCTAGATATCGGGGATGATGCAATGTTCGTGGAATGACCCGTGATGATCAATGATCGTAAAGAGAAGGTTCTTTGTGGACAGACCATTCTTTTGGTTCGTGTGCTATGGAGGCATTTTTGGCTTGAGGAGAGTACCTGGGAATGGGTGGCATGGATGCGCGCCCAATACCCAGAGCTGTTTCGAGTTTTTTTATGTTATACCGGTTTGTGATGAAGCATTTTTACCTTGTTAACTATGGAATGTGTTGTTTTACTTGTTCTATGAATATGTATGAAGAGTCCGAACTGTGGGGAGGGGAGGACATGATCCCTAATCAAGACGCATTAAGGTGGATGCAATTAAACTCGTAAGGGTGAGTCAGTGCCGCACAAAGCGGATAATATCTTGACATGGGGAAGAAACTCCCTAAACCATATGATTGGATAGATTGAACCTTTAATTTTTCATGGTTTCTTAAATGGAAGGTGTTCTTATATGTCGAAGAGGTTCACTTTTGCGAGGTATCTTTCGGGGTGGTTGTTTGGACACCCTCTTTTCATTGGGTCTGGTTTTAATTCTCGAGGATGAAAATAGTTTGAGAGGTATCTAATGTAATGGCCCGGACCTCTCTGGCCCATTACTTTGTTATAATGTGGTGTTAGAGGTGTTCTAGGAGGTTAAGGTGACTTGTTGGGTGTGTTTCGGTTAACTTTTAAGGAAGACCAAAGGGCAGTAGATTTTGCATGGGCTGCGCACGGTTTGTCTAAACCGTGTGGCCAAACCGTGTGAGGTGGGTGTTAGAGGTAGTGGATAATGTAGGGTTAGCACATGGTTTGGCTAACCGTGCAGACTAACCGTGTGAGAAGTGTTGGAGAGGCAGTAGCTAACACACTGTTAGCGCACGGTTTGTCAAACCGTGTGAACTAACCATGCGGGAACTTAATCTTAGATCCTAAAATTTTGGATCTAACTTCTTTTGCCTCTAAATGGTTAGTTTAAACCCCCTAAGTGTCCATAACATGGGATTACCCTCCCTTGTAGGTATCAGAACCTCTAACAATCGTTTTGGAGGTGATCTTAAGGCTTCCCCTAGCGAATCGATGACAGTTTCTTGAGGTATGTGATTGTTCTCCTTCGTTCTTGATCGTTTCATTAGATCTACTTAGATCTACTTCTCCTCTTCCCTCGGTTTCTTAGATCTATGCATGTTATGGATATATCTAATTGTGTGGATGCCATATATGATGAGATTTGGTATTGGTTGTGTTAGGAGAAGGGATCTAAGGAGTATTCTTGGAGGATCAGCCCGGCTTCTTGTGCGTTCTTCATTTGTTGGGGTTTTCGTCAAAAACCTTTGAGGTATGGATCTTAACTTTGTCTCTCTCTCTTTTTTGCATCATGTGGGGTGGGTATCCTCTTGTTTTCATGAGTTAAACCAGTAAATAAAGATAAAAACTGGATAAATAATAGGTTTTGGGAAATTTTTTTGATATCGTTGTTCTAATTCCATCAATGCTTATCCTTTGATTATGTTGTGAATTGAATAGTCTTATCCCTACTGAAAATCACGGTCGTTGGGGGACTTTTCTTGTGAAATTAAATGTTTCCCTGTTTTTTTTATTGTTTTCTAGATGGAATATCATAGAATTTGGAAATTGGATAATCATGTAAATTTGGATGAATAAATGAAAACCTGGAACACTAGTATGATCACCCCGATTAAATTAAATGAAAGAATGAATTTTGTGGGTGTTGGTTTGGGTTTAATTATGTGAAGGGTTGTTTCATGGGTTTTTGTGGAATGGGTGAGAAGTGGTGTTGCGGTTGGCTTGGATGTGGATTGGCATGTATCATATGGTTCTGATGGGAAGCGGAGCTGCGGTGAATGGTATCGAAGGGATAATGATGCGGTACGGGTATTGTTTCCAAGGTGTTTGTGGTTGTAGTGGTTGGAAGTAGGACAGAAAGGATGGGTTGTGCATATAAATAAAATTGTAAGAGTTAACTAATGATTTTTGGGTAATTTTAGTTGATTAAATACATAAAATCAATGGAATTTATTGGCCGATGAACGAAAATGGTATTGTGTTGCATGTGTTTTCCCTAACTTTATTTGTGGTTTGCAGGGATATGTTTTACAAATTATTGATCTGGTTTGGTTGTTGTTAGTTTCTCAGTAGTTAAGGAACTGATAAACTAAAACTGTTGAAACATTAAAATCTTAATAAGGTTTGGTGTTGTTCATTTTGGGCATACTTTTGTGGTAGCAGTGTCGAGGCATGTGCTCAGATCTTTTGTATAGAAGCCTTAGGATGGGATGAGTTGTTGATATAATTATATAAATCTGTATCTTTTATGTTTCCTTACCCACCCCACTGTGTTATGGGTAGATCTATGTGTGTGGATGCCATATATGATGATATTTGATCTTGGTTCTGTTAGGACAAGGGATCTAAGGAGGATTCTTGGAGGATCAGCCCGGCTTCTTGTGTGTTCTTCATTTGTAGGGGTTTTCTTCAAAATCCTTTGAGGTGAGGATATTAACATTGTCTCTCTCTCTTTTGTGCATCCTGTGTGGTGGGTATCCTCTTTTTTTCATGAGGTATGGTTGAACCAGTAAATAAAGATAAAAACTAGTTAAAGAACAAGTTTGGGGAAATTTTGTTGATATCATTGTTCTAATTCAATCAATTATTATCCTCTGACTATGTTGTGAATTGAATAGGCTTATTCCTATTGAAAATAATGGTGGTTGGGGTATTTTCTTGTGCAATTAAATGTTTCCCTATTTTTCTGGATTGTTTTATGGATGTAATATCATAGAATGTGGAAATTGGTTAATCATGTAAATTTGGATGATTAAATGAATACCTGGAACCATTTTATGATAACCCCAATTAAATTAAATGAAAGAATGAATTTTGTGGGTGTTGGTTGGGGTTTAATTATGTGAAGGGGTGTTTCATGGGTTTTTATGGAATGGGTGAGCAGTGGTGTTGCGGTTGTCTTGGTTTTGGATTGGCATGTATCATATGGTTTTGATGGGAAGCATAGCTACGGTGAATGGTATCGAAGGGATTATGATGCGGTACGGGTATTGTTTTCGAGGTGTTTGTGGTTGTGGTGGTTGGAAGTAGGGCTGAAAGTATGGGTTGTGCATATTAATAAAAGTGGAAGAGTTAACTAATGAGTTGCTGGTAATGGTAGTTGATTAAATACGTAAAATCAATGGAATTGATTGGATGATGAAATAAAATGGTATTGTGTTGCTTGTGTTTTCCCTAACTTTATTTGTGGTTTGCAGGGATATGTTTTACGAATTATTGATCTGGTTTGGTTGTTGTTAGTTTCTTGGTAGTTAAGGAACAGATAAACTAAAACTGTTGAAACATGAAAAGCTTAATAAGGTTTGGGGTTGTTCATCTTTTGCATACTTTCATGGTAGCAGTGTCGAGGCATGTGCTAAGATCTTTTGTATAGAAGCCTTAGGATGGGCTGAGTGGTTGATATAATTATATAAATCTGTATGTTTTATGTTTCCTTATGCACCCCGCCCATGTTGAGCACTACGGGGCATTAGGATGTCTCCCCACCTGTGCACGAGAGCTTTAGGTTTTCCGGATGAGCATACTTGTATGCTCACCCTACGTTAACTTTCAGGTCTTCAGGAGGACTTCAGGGACCGTGGGAGACCTTTCTAATTGGGTTTTGGAGTTTTTCTGGTTGCATTTTTTCTTTCTTTTTGGTATGGTACCATGGATATTTTCTTGTTCTTGTACTTTTGTTTCGGTTTTGTATAAAACATGCATATGGGTTGGTTTTGGGATTATTTTCATTTAAATGTTCCTTTTCATTTGGTGTTTGACTCATCCTATTTCCTGATCATAATTAATGAAAAGTGTAATGCCTCCCATAATTGTGATAACTCATACCCTTGGTGCTAGTTTCCACTCCATGGCCTACTGGAGGCAGGACTCGGGGGTCATTATCTCCCTTTAACCATTGCCAGCTTAGGAGGGGCATCTTTGGTGGGAGGGGGTCATGAAAAAGGGCCATGGAAATAAATTAGTGTCTGGAATCTATGTATATATGTACTGTAGCTAAGGTGGATTAGAAACAGATCATACCTCTAATCATCTTCAGAGTGTGGTGGTCTTAGGCCTCACCTGGTTGAAGCTGAGTTTGTCCTATTCCACCTGCTTCCTACGGTTAGGGGGCACCTAGAGGTGGTGGTGGTAGAACCTTGTATTGTCTCCCACTGCCTACTACATGGCCAGCTCCTCTGCAACATCCACTTGCTGCCTACGGACGTCATGGATTGAATCTCTGCCTCTACCTCTACGGTCCATCAACCATCTTCTGGACATCCATATGGCGGGTCAGGCAGTCCTGATCAATGTGACTCTACCTGCCGCACGAGTAGCACTCCCTACTCCTTATTTTTCATCCTCTGTCACATGAGCCTCACACCACCGACCTTGTATCCAGGGGTCTTCCACTAGAAGGCCTGGCCCACTTGGGCCCCTGCTTCATTCTCCTACTGCCTGCTACAGATGACTCTACTACCTAACGTCTGGTGGTGGCTCTCACTTTCGGTTTCTACTCAGCTAGAAAGCTCTCCACAAAAAGTGCTCTCTCTAGCACTCCAGCCTGCGTCGGAATGCTGAGAAATATTATTGATGCCCTGATCTCCTGTAGGAGACCCTTCTGAAAGGTATGAGCCTGGAAGAAAGGGTCACGTACCATGTCAGTGGAGTAGTAGGAGAGATTAGTGAACCTCATCGAGTACTGGGCCACAATCACGTTTCCCTACTGTAAGCGAAACATCTATTATATACGCACAGAGCATAAAGTCACTGGGATGAAATATTCCTTAAAAAATGATCTCAATGTTTGCCCAGATGAGGGTCAAGTCATTGTGTATCTGGAGAATCAATATCCACCATCTACCAACTAATTCCTGAAAAATACTGGATGCTAGGATCACCATAAGGTCATCCGGTGTCCCCACTAAGTGAAAAACCCTGACCAAAGCCTCCATCCAGTCCTAAAACGCCTACGGATTTGTCTCTCCTTAGAACCGTGGAGGCATCTACCCCTGAAACTCATTAAATGCTCTCATTTGGCATGAACCCTCTACTGGTGGGGCTACTAGGAATGACTTCCCAAAAGGTAGTGGTGATTATGGTTCACCACCTAAATGTGCTAACTCTATAAGAGGTCCCTGCACCGAGGCATCATCACATGGTGGGCCATCATCGCATACTCTCTCGGGAATCCTGGCTGGCTATCTATGTTGCGGCATCCTGAAAGAATATAGTTGTTCCATGATCAATAAGTTATACCTGGTGGGAAGACTCAAAAAGATCACAAGAAAAACCATTGAAAACACCCCCAATTAGTTTTTTCATGTACTGAGTCAGAAATCAGAAGTCAGGGTCGACGTGTATGGATACGTCAGTCGTTACACCAACACTAGATTCTCCAAACTAAAAACCACACTCCTAACACTTAACACTATTCCCACGTAGAAAATATCAAAGTCCTAGTTCTTCAGTAAAAATGACTCCTCTAAAACCACTTTGTCACGACCCATCCTCTGGGGATCGTGTTGTGACTACCCCATTCCTGCCTTACATAGGCCAGGGGTTGTCAACTAGCACTGGAAAGGAGTATCCCTAAAATGATAAGGAATTGAATTTTTAACCTGTACAGACACTCAGTCCAGGAACACAATACGAAGAAACACTGAAGTTAACTATTGTAGTAAAAGTGTGCTAAAAGTAAAGGGGGAGAATAAAAGCCCATCTAAAAAGTACAAGTACAACTGAAAAGTACAAAACATCTCTTGGATCACCTCCAAGGGTCCTACTTGATGGGTCGGTATAGCTCATGGTTAGTAGTCCCTACATCACATCATGCCAAATGGTCCGCCTCTAAACACTGTCCAGTCCTAGCTCCCTGATCCTCGATCACTGTTGTCTGTCATCTGCACAAGACACAACTATATGAAGGAAAATCTCATGTAGGGTTGAGTGTATTGATACTCAGTAGGGACCCTGAGAACCTTTTAGGTCTCCGAGAGTTCTACAAAGGAAATACCATAATGCAAGACCTCAATCTCAAAGCACAAAGAAATAGACATCAACTCTACTTAATTATATGCCCATACATATACCTAAGTTATCAAGACATAATCGTCTCATTCATGTGGGAATAATACCACAAAGGTATCACAACGAAGGTAGAAGTACCCCACAGGTAACACCATGAAGACAACACCATGAAGGTAGAAGTACCACACAAGTAACACCACGAAGATAGAAGTACCACACCGGTAACACCACAAAGATATAAGTACCACACAGGTAATACATCGAACATAGAAGTACCACACAGGTTACACCATGAAGATAGAAGACTCATCTCACACCAGGTATAACTTAAGTAAAGACGTACATATTATTGGTTGTAAGCTAGATCATCTTATTCTGTTAAGAAGCACTGTTGTTGTCCCGCACAGGATCGATAGGTACTTACCCCCGCTAACCCACACTGGATCTGACCCACACAACATCGGTATGTGATGACCCACACAAGATCTTTGAGTGTCGACCAACACTATATCTGATAGAATTTGACCGAAAGAGGTTCAATAGATGCTGACCCGCAGAGGATCCATAGATGTTGACCCACATAGGATCAATGTTCTTTCTTTACGTTACAGCCTATCATAGGATTCCTTGCACCCGATGCACTTGAGTTCTGTAGAGTCTCCCCCTCAAGATATTTTCCATACCTCGACCTCTACTAAGATCCATAATGGAGTAACTAAAGGTACTTCCATGTTGTAAGGGTACCAACGCGATAGACGGTGTGTCAATCAGACGCCTGATCTATGAGTTATAAGCGTTTTAGTTTCAAGTACCCAGTTGGATTCGGTGTCAATCCAACCCGTCCAAGCTCCAAATTTCTCAAAAAATAGTGTGGATTATACAAAAAGGATTGTATCGATCCATGGATCGCAACGCGAGATACCGTTTTTCAAACGAATGTCTGGTTCCCAATATATGGCCCTTTAAGTGTTTCTGGGTCTAGTTGGGCCTGGGTCTAGTCCAACCCAGTCAGACCGACTCGTCTTGGCTAGGCCGCGGCGGGCTTAGCGCACTGGGAGGATGTCTGGCCCGACCCGCAGGGGGGCAGCCTGGCCTGTTGGGATCATGTGGGCCGGCCCGAGGTAGAGCACATCCCGTCGGGCTCGCGCGACCTTTAGGAGCGGTATCTTCTCGGGCACACATGGGAGGGGAGAGGTTTACCCCATTGGGAAACCAAAGTGGCATCACCTAAGGTCAATACCAAGTCATGTGGGACCCACTGCCGCGACTGTTGAGTCACGGCCCTCATCCTCCGGTGGAGCGCTTGTCACTCCACCCTCCTCATCCACAGCTGGCCAGTGTGTCGTCCGCCTCTTCCGACCGCAACGGATGACAAGTTGTGTCCAGTTTCTCCAGCAGTGAAGTTGCACCACCTCATCCCTCGTGGATGGCCAGTGTCTTCTACTGCCTTGGTCCCCACTGGAGCCAGTCACCATTACCGCTACATCGGTGGTCTTCTATAGAGAATGCATGGGGTAAAAAAGGTTACGGAGGGTTTGGGACATGTTCGTTAGGCCCGTGCCCTCCGCGTTAGCTCGAAAACATGGTAGAGGATTAAATGATTCCACTACTATTTGAAAAATAACAAAATCAAACCCTACCACAAGTATGATGGAGAAACGCCTTCGGTTGAGTTTATTGGTCAATTTTTACCCTTCCCGCAACTAACCTCCAATGAAATTGCTTGATTATCACTCTTCGGTTCGGGGTTTTGGTGTCGCTCGTCGCCGCTCGTAGGAACTGGCTTCGTACACTAAGGGTTTGGAATCTCAACACATTGTTAGCACTTCTTTTCTTAGTTAAGTATTGTCAACACCCCTCCCCAAGCTCCACATAAATAGGATATGGGAGGGTAAGTAATGACGTTGGGAATTAATGGGGGATCATTAATTAGAAACCCTCCTAATTCACCAATGGATATGTTACTTATGATTAATAGGTCAATCCATTTATTGTCTTGACATGTTGATGGTCTCACATTCCTGCTTGTCCATTGGAGGAAAAAAATGAAAATAAAAATTCACTAAGTTATTTTTATTATTATTTTAAAGGCCCAAAAATCTATGTTTTTCTCCAGACCTACTGCGGTCAATGTGAAGCCTCTCTTAATTGAATCCTGGCACTACGGATTCAACAGTGCCCTAGGATTTTTAATCTGGGCACTGGTTCAAAATTTAAAAAATTCCTCTTGTGTATTTACTGAACGTACCTTAAAAAAAGTTCAAAAATTCATTCCGGACACATCGGGCCTCGGAATCATGCGCCGTTAATTTTCACAGACTCATAATAAATCCATGTTATTAAAAAATTACATGGAAAATCCAAGTATTTAGAATATATATATATATATATATATATTATTAATATATTTTCATTGTGTTTATGTATATATATATATATATTAGGAGTGGTTAAGTGAGGAAGCTAGCATCTAACTTAGTTGTCTTACACTATCAGTCTAAAAATGTAATGAATAGTGGCAAGAATAATCTATTTTTTGTTTGTTCGATATATCTTAGTAACCTAGATATAAAAAATACACTGAAATATGATTTTTTTTCCTCCTCGTGGGTAGGGGTAAATTCGTTTGTAGCTATTCAAGTGGTTGTTCGAAGGATTCTTCCCTCAATTATGGATATAGGAATTTGGAATCCATTGTGAATGTAGTGATACATGGTACTACTAGGTAGAGAATAAAACCTTGTACTCTATGAGTTTAGGACCATTAAGGGATATGAAATAAGGAAACAAGTGCTTTTGGGATGACCCACACAAATGCTATCTTTATAAGGAGGGGCATATTAGATTGAATGATTGACTTCATAACCGTTTTTTACTAGGATTAGAGTTCAAATTTGAGAAAGGAATTCAAAAAAAGGGATAGCCTGGAAATCAATAAGATGTTGTAGGAGACAACTGAGAAATGAACTGAATTTCTCATGAAATAATTTTAAAAAAGTGGTTGGATAAATAAGTCTATACTCTATAAAAATACGGTCTTATGTATTCCCTAGCGGAAAAGAATTTTTATCACTAAAACCAGTTTGAGGGGTTAGAGGATGAAGGATTAGACAACCAACAAGGTTAATGGATGTTGATGCGATATAAGAAAAAAGGATTGGTTTGGGATTTAGTTCTATTGAGAAACTCAAAATAGAATTTGATGAATATAGCATAAGTGATTTCCTCTTTTGAGGCTGCATCAATTGTGGGAACCTACTCACTATTTTCAAATTCTATCAAGGAATGTATTTCGGGGAAAATAGTTAAATATCAATAAGGAAAGAAGGGAATTGGAGAATACCTGATTTGGGATGTAGTGTGGTGACTAAAGGTAGAAAATATTAAAGTCAATAATATTATTATTTTCATCCTAAACCCATAAATATATTTTTTGTGAGTAATTTAACGACATATTAGGATCTTAGGGACTCTAATTTGAGGATTGAAAATATTTATGACCTTTTGAGGCATTTATTAAATGGGTAATTTAAATTGGTGGTTCCAAGAATCAAATTATGTCACCTCTAAAAAAGTCTACGAAGTTGATAGAGGAATATGAAAATATTTTAACATGGGAAGGGAAACATCCATATCTGAGAACTCGTACAGAGATTAACACTCAATAGGTTCCTCGGGATCACAAAGATCCTAAGAACTTCTTTCCCTCTAGTTTCTCAAAAGATTCCAAAATAATTTATGCTCAGTTTGGTAAGGAAAAAGCAGATTAAATTTTTATGGCTCAAATTCAGGTTTATGAATGGTCTTAGAGGAGGAGGCAAAGCATGAGTGGTTATACCCGACCAACTTTATGGGAGACTGTAGACGCCGGAAAAGTCCGTTGTTCCCAAACGAAGCTCCGGATGCGGAAAGCGAAGTGATATTTGGAGTCAGAGGCACGTTCCGGAGGGCCCGGAGGACTTGCGCGAAATTTCAGAGGCCCGCGCGCAAAGTTGAGTAACGGCGCGCAATCCTCCCGGGATGCGCGCAATGCGCTGGGCCGGCGCGCTATTTTGCGCGCCCGCGGCCTGCGCGGCGCCCTTTGCGCGCCGGGTCCTGATTCCGCGCCCGCGAACAGAATTGCGCGCCCGAGACCGGATTCCGCGCCCGGGGTTGCCTATAAATATAAGGTGACCCCCGACGTTTTGAAGGTTGCCAGAATCCGAAGCGTCGCTCGTTCGCGCAATCCAACCCCTTCCGCGCGCAATGCCGATCTTCAGGTAACCTCCTTTCTTTCGCGCAATAGAGCCTTGGGGTCCGCCTTCGCGCGCAATCCCCTTGGCTACTTTCCTTTGAATAAATTTCAACCCGAAGGCCTTTGCGCGCAAAAGAAGCCTCTTGCGCGCAATTGCCCCCGGGTGCGCGCAATCCGCCCCGATTGCGCGCACCCCCCATTTTCAAAGTGGCCATTCATTAGAGAATGAGTCGTTTCCCCCGCGCGCTATCCGAAGCCCGGTGCGCGCAATCCCAACCATCCGCGCGCGAAGCGCTGGCCCAATTGCGCGCCAGCCCGCCATTTTGCGCGCCGACCCGCGGTTTTGCGCGCAAAGCTCCTCTTTTGCGCGCAATCCGCCAGGGTCGCCTCCCTTGACCCCCCGAGGGTACCCGCCTGCGTGGCACCCGATGATCCTCATCCTGGGTGCTCGCACCGTGCGTTGTCTTCCCGTGCGGCCCTCCAGGCTTGCGCGAAGTGACACGCACGTATGTCCAGCATGACGTTAAACTGCATATTCGTCCAGCATGACGTTAAACTGCATATACGTCCTGCACGACGTTAAACTGTACATCGTCCGAGCTACAAGACATTAAACTGTTCAGCATACGTCCAAGCTGCACGACGCTAAACTGCCTAGCCCCCATCGTCCGCGCTGCAAGACGTTAAACTGCCAAGTGTTTCGTCCTCAACACACGACGTTAAACTGTACTTCGTCCGGCAAGACGTTAAACCGTCCGCCTCGTCCTCAACACACGACGTTAAACTGTACTTCGTCTGGAAAGACGCTAAACCGTCCGCATCATTCGATCCCGTGCCTCGCACGCAGGGTCTCCCCCGGTTTGGATGTGGCCCCCACCCGCTCGTCTCTGCAGGGATGTCGGGATTGTCCCCCTTTTGGGACGATTTAATGGGAGCGGCTTTTCCCTACGGGGGCAGGGTATTACAAACCCCTAGTTTCTCGTGGGAGGCTGCACATGTGTATCTCCATTGCGCCTCCCCACGGCCGAAGCCAGTAGAGGGTATGACTGGGATCGAGGTGTCTTCTGCTTTCGGTCCAAGTCCCTTCCAACTGAGTTTTGCCACCCGGGCTGTCTCAAGTGCGTAAGTCCTGACAGAATGAACTACGTGGACTTTGATCCATGTCTTCTATACAGGGTACGTAGGAAGCCTCCCTGAGGTTCAAGCCCGCCACCTGGTCGTCTCGTTCGTATTTACGCCGGTTCGTCCATCAGTGGACCCCTCCAGGGTTCACGCTTGCGTCGATTCACCTATGAATCCGCCCCTGTGGGAGACTGCCTGTGTGTATCTCCACGGTGCCTCCCCACAGCCCCCCCCCCCCCTTTCCATTTCTCCTTTTATCGTCCAGCATGACGTGAAACTGTGATCCACCCGGCCGTTCCATCCCCCTCTGTGCGAGGTGGTTCGGTTCAATCCTCCGCCCGGCGGCCTCGACCTCTTCGTGAGTCGGCTTGCCGACGTCCAGCATGACGTTAAACTGTATACCCGAACTACGTTGACTTTGATCCGTGCTAACGCGCGGTACGTAGGAAGCCCCTCCGGGGTCCAAGCTCTTCACTCCATCATCCATCCTGATCCTTACCCGGGCCGCCACATCCCGGTGGGGTCATGCCACTTCACTCCACTCCACGTTACTTGGGAAGCCGCCCATGTGCTGGCCCCAGCGTCGGAGGTTCCCCGCAAGGGGTTCTGTCATCTGATCCACTTTTCGTGTTGATCGGTCCGATGCCGTCCCCGCTGGACGTTAAACTCGCGGCATACCCCGTGCTAAACATGGGAAGCTGAGGAAAACCTCAGGTGACACAGTTCCCCGCACCCAGTGCGGGATGCCTCAGGCCATCATGCCTTCGAGGAGCCCTATCAGGGACGGAAGACAGACGTGCAAAGCCGCAGTGTTACGACACGCCCCCAGCACCCAGAGCCACCCGGCCTTCTCACCGCAGGTTGCTGCCCCGACCAGACTCCTTGGAACGTCCGGGCGGAAGCAGCGTAATTAACCGGTGTCCATGAAGATATGGCGCCGGGAACGAGATTCACGAACATTCTTAAGTCTATGAGGGAGACCCGGATTAGGCGACGAGTTCCGAGGAGACGTCCAAGGAAGGAAGAGCCGACATCCCATCATCCCGGTTTCGATCAAGGAGCAGACGACCCTGAATAAGGGACGAATGCCACCCGCCCTTGGAAAGCGGGACTGCGGGACCACAAGCCGCGCGCCCATCCCCTCGGGTCGACGGGTGCACGCGCGAACGCGTCCTGGCGGAACAGCATAACCCGACGCACATCCGCACCGAAACAGAAAAATGGTGAACCCGACGTGAATCTCTTCTCCTCGATACGAAGACCGATGGCTTTCAGAGGTGTTGGAAGACCGGCATGTTGCCCGGCCAAGCATTCAGTCTTACCCGCCAGGGGCTGGGGAAGTGAAATCGGGCACTCCGTCTCGCAACGTCGAGGGCCTGGGTTCCCCCCACGGAAGGCGTCGTGGCGCTAATGGTTGGTTGACGATTCCTTTTTCCTGTCAGTGTTAATGGGTTCTTCTCCCTTCTTTCAGAAATCAGGTCGCCCGATCCAGTGCCCGATCGCCACCCGCCCACTGGCGCAGGGATAGGGGAAACACCGACGCGGCTACTCCGCGCGGTCCTGCCCGTTCCACAGTCGTCCCAGCAGCCGCAATTGCGGGACGACCACGCCCTCTCTCCCCCTCGGAGGTCATCCAGAGAAGGGTGATCAACACCCTGGTGCGGAGATACGAGGAAGAGGGAGTCATCCCCACTAGGGAAATGGCTCGCCTAGACCTTGAGGAGGCTGCGCCTCGCCACCACCGCCGCCCTCGAGGGCCGCGCAGGGAGGCACCGCTGCCTACCTCAACGTCCAATCGCTTCGGGAGTTTATCCCCGGAGCGCTCTGACAGTTCCCTTCCCTATGCGGATGAGGTGGAAGATGCCCGGGATCACCCTCTCCGGGGTTCGCTCCAGGGATCTACGGTAAGGACTCCCGCCAGGCCACGGCGACACCGCCGCCAGGCCTCTCCAGTCGAAGAGCGGGCTCTCCACCTGCCCGCGCCGCTCATCCCGACTCGTCTGTCTCGACGCCAACGTCGGGCACGAGCGGAAGAGGATGCCCACCTCGGGGCTCTAGCAACAGCGGCCGCATTGGCCCAAGCCACTGCTGGCTCCAGTCGTCAGGCCTCTGTGCATCCTGAGCAGGGGAACTCCAATGCCCGACCTGGATCGAGGCCCCGACCGCCCCAAAGGCAGGTTGGGTCGACTCTCCCGGTTGCTGGCACTGGAAGTAGCCACCGCGGACCATCTCGCGGTAGCGCTATTCACCGGCAGGGTCTACTCTGTGTGGCCGATCCAGGAGGCATGGGTCATCCCACCTTCCAATCTCGGCCCGGAGGCCTGCCCGGAATCATCTCTCCCCGCGTCCCCTTTGATATCTGTCCCGGTGCCCCTCGCACCTTGGTTCCCAGTCCTCTTGGCCCCAGCACCAGTGCGGCCGGAGGACGCCAGGACAGAGATCAGCCCTGCCCCGAAGAACCACACAGGGGCAGGAAGGCAAGGCGTCGACGCCGAGGGAAGAATGTTACGGAATTCCGGACAGAGATCCGACCGGTTTGCTTCTCTGACTCAGAGGCGGAGTACGATTCGGCGACAGAGCCCCTTCCCCAATCCCGCCAGTCGAGGGCAGGGGTAGGAATGCGGCACGTCAGCCTCGTGCTCCCCGAGAGAGAGATCGATGTGATCCCCGCTTCTCTCCGAAGGTATATCCGGAGTAACGAGAGCCTGGTAGACCCCCAAGGGTCAAGCTTGCGGTTGGTACCGGCCCCTCCGGAAGTGCCTTCCGCCTCGATCGGAGAAGCCGAAGACTTTTTCTGGGGACCGACGGTCGAACCACGATCTGGTGCGCCCTCGGCGAGCACCGATGCTACGGCAGGATGTTCGCTCGCCGGCCCATCCTATCGTTATGTGGTAGCCAGGGCACCGCCACCCTCAGAGGGCGGCCCGGGATATGGAGGCCAATCGGCCTGCTCGCCGTATTCACCGCCGGCCAGCCCGTCAGCCCGGCGGCCCGCCTCGGCACCACTACCAGTTTCCCGTCCGTTCCCAGCCATTGAAGAGGACCAAGGAGATCTGGGTCCCGTGTTTGAGTCGTGGAGCTTCTGGACCGTCCTTGCAGAGGGCCACTTCCCTGAGAAGTTTTGGCCAGTCGCAGGACCGGGCTTTGATGCACCCGAATCGCTCACCCCGGATGAGTTCGAATGCTTACGCCGAACTCTCCGGGAGACTCGCTCCTGTCTTCACCGCCTACAAATGCCATACCCCGGGAGTCAAGCGCACCTAGAGGATATTGGTGAGCAGTGCCGTCAAATTGACCTGGCCATGCTCCCCGCGGTTCGGCACCCCGGGTCATTTGGGCACCACGAGGCCCTCCAACAACGATGCGTCGAGTGTTTTCAAGCACTCCGAAAAGTTATCGAGGAAGCCACTCCCCACGTGTATATCCGTGGATGGGGGCAGTACGTTGCCCTACGCTTCAGTGTGATCCGCCGACAGCCCGATTCGCTGGGTGGCCCTGAGGGTATATCCCCAGGGACAGGAACGGTCAATATGGCTGACCTATCGGGAGAGGGGAACGACTTGGAACTTCTTGACGGGGGCTTCCCCCCCGAAGACAAGCCGTCGTCAGACCCATCAGTGAGAGTTACTCGTCATCAGAGGAACCTCCTGAGGCTCCCCGCACCCACTGAAGCACTGACGTTGAGCCGAAACGTCAGCAAAGGAAAAGAGCACAGCGAGGCTATAAGGCCCGCCGACCCATCTGCCTCCATGCAGAGGGCAGAGTAGGATCCCGAGAAGGCTACGCTACGTCAGCAGCTCGCCGAATAGAAGAAGCTGGTTGACCAGCTCCTCGCCGAGCGCGCTGCAGAACAGCGGCCTGACTACGGTGATCCCAGGCCAGGACAGCAGGGACAGGAAAAACCGCTCCTCGATGAGACTCTCCCGGGCAACCGTGATTACGCCGTGTTCGCCGACAGGAGAGAGGCCATTGCCTACGGCAAGAGGGCGCGGTATGTTTCGCCACACCCTCCCGAGCGGCGTGACTACCTGAGAGATCCCGCTCGGATTCCTCCCGCTGCCCCAAGGGCCGCTCCGCCCGCCATCCCACGAGCTGCCGAGTTCGACGACCCGGTCGACGACCCGATTGAAGGGCCATGCAATGCGCTCGTGGTTAGAGATCCTCGCCAGGACTGGAACCCATGTCCGGACGATCCGATGGCGGCACTCATTGCCCGCTTGGAAGCCTTGGAGACTCGGCAGGTGGCGATCCCACCGGACGGCAAGCCCTACCCAGCATGGGTGGATGACATGCCGGCGCCTCCGGGATTCGAGAATCCCACTTTCGCTCCCTTCAACGGAACTGGAGATCCGCCACAGCATTTAGCCCACTTCAACTCGAGGTGCGGGCCTATGTTGGGGACTCCGGCGTAGCAGGAGGCCGCTAAGCTTCGCTGCTTTGTTCAGACACTGGAAGGGCCAGCATTTGTCTGGTACAGCCAGCTCCCCGTCGGGTCGGTAACCAGCTGGGAGGACCTCCGTAGGCAGTTCCTCTACCAGTTCAGTTCCACGACCCGGAAGACGAGTATCGCAGACCTCTTCAAGTGCAAGCAGAGGCCTGATGAGCGAGTCGCGGACTTCGTCGCCCGATGGAAGGGTCTCACGTATTCCCTTGACATGCCATTGACTCAGGAGCAGTTGCTGACAATGTGCGTCGGGAACGTCAAGACCGAGCTGGTCCCTTCCCTGATCACTCAGAATTACCCCAGAGGGTTCAGGGACTTCTCAGACAAAGCTCAACGTCTTGAGGAAGCCCTGCAACAGGCCATCCAGGCACACCCGCTGCCCCCTATGATTCCTGCAAGGAGAGTCAGTAGGGCTGAGCCCGCTGCTGTTGCCCAGATAGAGGCCCCCAGGCCGTTGGAGCTGCTGCCGGTGAGGCCAGCTCCACAGCCTCACAGGAATCCGCCTCCACAGGCTCAGTTCCCGGCCCAGCAGCGGCAGCCCCAGAACCGGCCGGCCCCTCCGCGTAATGTACCGCCGCAACCCAGGCGAGATAATCAGGGTCCACCTCCTCGGCCGGCCCCTCCAGCCCCTCGTCAAGACCACGCTCCCAGGGGCCCGCGACACCTGACTTACTCATTTCATGAGGATCAGGTCCCCGGTTACTTCCGGAGCGCCCTGGAGCAGAGGATTGTGCGACTGCCTGAGTGTTGGAAGCCAGAGGAGGCACATCTTACGAATAACCCCCGCTACTGCCCCTACCATCGAGCCTTGGGGCACACCATCCAGCGGTGATATGTGTTTAAGGACTGGCTCCAAGACCAGATTAACAACAATGTAATCAGGTTGGGCCCAGCTCCGGCACAAGTGGCGGGCGTATTCGTGGGATCAGATGACGATAGTGGCAACGAGGACGAATGGCAGCTGGTCTCCAACCGCGGACCCCAGAAGTACAATAACTGGATGGCCCGCAAGACGACCATTCGCGCCCATGGAATCATCCGTGCGCGCTTGAATCAGCCTGAGCCCCCAGAACCTGCGGGTGCTGCTTCGGCATCGTCGTCCCAGTCTGCCTCCTCCAAGAGGAGCAAACGGCGGCAGCGCAAGAAGGAAGAGCGCGCCCCGCCAGTTCCGCCACTATCCCGTACTCTCAGCGATTTCATGCCCCCGGAGATGGGGGTCCCTCCTCGGATCCGCCCGGTGATGGATGATTCGTCCGATGACGGTATTGGGTACGCTTCGGTTAACACCGTCGAGCTGGTAAATCCCTTTTCGGTTCCCGACGTTGAAGAACACCAGGTGGACCTCCCTAGTGTCCCCGGTCGTCGCCACCGTCGGAAGAACCGCAGCAACAGGAGTCGCCGGGGCACAGCCGTTGGTACCTCCAGCCAGGCCGTGCATGCCACTGAGACTAGGCAGCAGGCTCAAGATCGAGCTCAGCGTGCGCAGGCCCCCCATTCGGGGATGACGGATTCGCCTCCGCCACTGTTTGTGGTGTGGGACCAGGCAGAACCGCCTCAGCCGCGTCGCGACCAGCTCCGCCCTGCCACGAGTCCATCCCGGCCTCCTGACTCCAGTACGGTGACCATTTCCCGGACTGCGACCAGTGAACAGCGAGATGCGCCAAGTACCAGTCGGCCGCCGATCCAACCGGCAAGGCCCGTCATGCCACCAACCGCAGAGCAACCTCCTGCAACCAGGGGCTCGCGCTTGGCCAAAAAGTATGATGTCCTGAGGCACTTGGCCGACATCCCAGCAAGGCTCTCCATCCTTGAGGCTCTGCGCATGTCATCTGAGATGCGCGAGGCACTCGCTGAAGCCCTGAAAAGCCCCCTCCAGTTTGAGATAGAGGTTGCGGCTGCAGAGGCCTTTCACGCCGAAACGATCGAGGACGCCGAATGTCAGGCAGTTATCTCGTTCTCTGGTAAGGATGAGGACCCTCCTATACAGGGACACATTCGTCCGCTGTATGTCACTGGCCAGTTCAATGGCCTTGAAGTCCGGCGCTGTCTTGTCGACACGGGGTCCGGGATTAACCTGATTCCAACTCGGACGCTCCGGAGATTGGGGTTGTCTGAGGATGACTTGATTCCCTCCGACCTCAGGATCCAGGGGTACGACCGCACCGAGCAAACCCCGGTCGGCAAGATACGTTTGAAGACCCAGTTCGGTGATTTGGTTGCCAACACCGAATTCATGGTAGTCTCTCAGGACACTGCGTATAACGCATTGATGGGCAGGCCATGGCTTCACCTTCACGCGGCGGTTCCCTCGTCATACCACCAATGCCTCAAATACTCCCTTAATGGTCGAGTAGGCGTGCTTCAAGGAGATGCCTCTCCTTTTGCCTCATGTGAAGCCCGCTATCTGGACGCGGACTATTACAAGAGCAAGGATAAGCAGATCCTGGCAGGTGAGGTTGAGCCTGTCGCTGTTGCAAGCGATCCCTGGGCAAGTCTGGATGACGCTTACGTCCTCCCGATTCACCGGTTGGACGTCGCCATGGTCTTGACGGTCCGCGAGTCTCCTGATGAGATGGTCGCGACCGCCCGCGCCAGCACCAGTGGCCCAGCAGGATCTGGTAGCCCCAATGCAGTTTCCAACGCAGTCTCTCCCGTGGACAATCCCTCCCCGAGCGGAGAGGATATGGAAGACGCACCCCCAGCCTTTGAGGAGGGCGTCCCCACCACGGTCGATGAGTTAATACAGGTGAACCTTGGAACCGAGGCCGATCCAAGACCCACGTTGGTTAGTGCCGCCATGCCCTCTGAGGAGCAGCAGCAGTACGTGGACTTTCTCAGGCAGCACCGTGATGTGTTCGCTTGGGGCTATGACGAGATGCCGGGGCTAGATCCTCAGGTAGCCGTCCACCGCCTTGGTCTCCCGGCGAACCATCGCGGGTTCATGCAGCCTCCCAGGAAGATGCACCCATCCCACGGTGCCATGGTTGAGGCCGAAGTTGACAAGCTTATCAAAGCCAACTTCGTGAGGGAAGTTCAGTACCCCAAATGGCTGGCCAACATTGTGCCGGTCAGGAAGAAGAACGGGCAGATTAGAGTCTGCATCGACTTCCGCGATCTCAACCGCCACTGTCTGAAGGATGATTTTCCCCTTCTAGTGACAGAGCTGTTGATTGATGCCACGGCAGGGTTCCAAGCCCTCTCCTTCATGGATGGATACTCCGGAAACAACCAAATTCGGATGGCCCCTGAGGATGAGGAGTTCACTGCCTTCAGGGCCCCCCAAGGTACCTTTTGCTACCGGGTCATGCCCTTCGGCCTGAAGAATGCAGGTGCCACCTATCAACGGGCGATGCACCGCATATTCAAGCCAATCCTCGGCACGCTAGTGGAATGCTACGTCGACGACTTGGTTGTCAAATCGCGCCAGCGTCGGGACCATCTCAAAGATCTTGAGAAAGTGTTCAGCTTCCTCCGGTCTCGCTGCCTGAAGATGAACCCGTTGAAGTGTGCCTTTGGGGTCACCTCCGGAAAGTTCCTTGGATTTGTGGTAAGATACTGGGGTATTGAGATCGACCCAGAGAAAATCAGGGCGATTAACCAGATGCCTCCCCCGGGTACCGTCCGGGAACTGCAAGGGTTCCAAGGCCACTTAGCCTATATACGCCGATTCATCGCGAATCTGGCCGGCAAGTGTAAGCCCTTTTCTCGGCTTATGAAGAAAGGTGCCACCTGTGTATGGGATAAAGAGTGTCAGACCGCTTTCGAGGAAATCAAGCAGTACCTGCTTCAACCTCCGGTCCTGATGCCGCCCGTATCCAGAAAGCCGCTGGTCCTTTATGTGACCGCCCTGGAACGGTCCCTGGGTGCCCTTCTCACCCAGAAGAACAACGAGGGAACAGAGAATAGCCTCTATTACCTCAGTCGCATGCTCCTCGATGCGGAAGTTATGTATTCCCCCATCGAGAAGAGATGCCTGGCGCTCATATTTGCCGTACAGAAATTACGGCACTACTTGCAGCACCATGAGGTACAGTTGGTTTCTCGGGTAGACCCGTTGAAATATATCCTGAGACGGCCTATGTTGACTGGCCGCCTAGCGCGGTGGGCTGTGATTCTAAAGCAGTTCGACATCAGGTATGTGTCTCAGAAGGCCATCAAAGGGCAAGCGTTGGCAGACTTTCTGGCCGCTCACCCGACCTCCGCGGATCAGCCGCTGGATCTAGGCTTTCCTGATGAGACCATTCTCTCGGTTGATCGAGCTGATCCATGCTGGCAGATGCACTTTGATGGTGCATCCCGGAGCCCCACCGGTAGAAGACTCGATAATCCTAAGCTCAACAGAGTGGGTTTGGGCATCGTCTTCATTACCCCGGAGCGAGCCGTGCTGCCATACTCTTTCCTGTTGTCAGAGGGCTGTACCAACAATGAGGCGGAATACCATGCCCTCATCACCGGCCTCGAGTTGGATCTCGAGATCGACGTGCCCCGTCTGTGCGTGAAAGGGGACTCCGAGCTGGTCGTTAAGCAGATCAATGGCGACTACGTTGTCAGGAAGCCGGAACTTGTGCCATTGTTGGAGTGCACCCTCCTTTTGATGGCCCGGTTCCCTTCTCGGCCGGAAATTGTCCATGTTCCCCGGTCGCAGAACGGTCGAGCAGATGCTTTGGCCAGCCTTGCCGCGTCACTTGCGGAACCTGAACAGGACAACCTGATCGTCCGCGTGACGCGCCGCAGGCTCATCGCTCCCGTTATCCCGGAAGAAGATCGCGGCCCGTTGGTAAGTAATCTCACCACGGTTGCCCCTCTGCCTGGAGCCCCGAGTACCCCAGACATGACAGTAGGATCAGCCCCTGATTGGAGGACTCCTTTGGTTGAGTACCTCCAGCATGGCATTCTTCCATCGGATCGGGCCGAGCGCGAGCGAGTTCGACGCCGCGCATCGCAGTTCGTCCTCCAGAGCAGTCCCGGCCTGGAGCAGATCCTCTACAAACGCGGATTTGATGGTATTCTCCTCCGTTGCCTTCAGGGAGTTGAGATCCCACGAGTCATGCAAGAGGTTCATGCTGGTTCGTGTGGCGCCCACCAGACTGGGCCGAAGCTGTCCCACCAGATTCGGAGGTTGGGATACTTCTGGCCCTCTATGATGCATGACTACATCGAGTATGCCAGGAGGTGCCATGCGTGCCAGGTTCATGCGAACTTTGTGCATCGGCCGCCGGAGCCTCTCCATACCACAAGGTATTCTTGGCCCTTTGCAGTCTGGGGACTGGACGTTGTGGGACCTTACCCGCCGGCGACAGCTCGCCAGTGCCGGTTCATTCTGACCGCCACGGACTTCTTCTCTAAATGGGCAGAAGCGATTCCGCTCAGAGAGGTCAAATCATGTTCGATCGCTGACTTCGTGACCTCCAACATCATCTATCGATTTGGAGTGCCTCACGCTATCCTCACGGATAACGGAACCAATTTCCGAGCAGCCGAGTTGAAGAAGTTGTACGCCAAGTATAACATTCGCTCGAACCATACATCTCGCTATCATGCGCAGGCGAATGGACAGATCGAGGCGTTTAACAAAACCCTCTCTAACATTCTGCAAAAGATGGTTGGTCAGAACAAGAAGAGTTGGCCGGACAAGCTCCCCAACGCCCTCTGGGCTTATCAGACGACGACTCGCAATTCCACCCAGATGACCCCTTATTCCCTGGTGTATGGAGCTGAGGCCGTCCTGCCCATCGAGATCCAGTTGCCGTCCTTGCGCACTGCGGTCTACGACCAGCAAGCGCCGGACAGAGTCGCTGAAGCCCGTCTAGTCGAGTTGGAAGCACTGGATGAGAATAGACTTCGCGCTTTGCACAACTTGGAGAGGCATCAAAGCAGAATGGCTCGAGCTTTCAATAAGAAGGTTCGCCTCCGCTCCTTCCTGCAGGGTGATCTAGTGCTAGACCTAAGAGCGCCAATGATCCCCGGCAGGAAGCCGCCCAAGTTGGATCCCAAGTGGGAGGGACCTTTTGTTGTCCACAAGGTCTATCCCAATGGCGCGTACTCCCTAGCGACTATGGATGGTGAGCGTGTCACTCCTCCCACCAACGCTAGGTTCCTCAAGCAGTACTTTGTCTGAGTGTGCCTACGTCCTGCACGACGTTAAACTGCATTCGTCCAGGCTACAAGACGTTAAACTGTTCAGCATTCGTCCGCGCTGCAAGACGTTAAACTGCCAAGTGCTTCGTCCTGCATGACGCTAAACTGCACTACGTCCGAGCTACAAGACGTTAAACTGTTCAGCATTCGTCCTGCATGACGTAAAACTGCCCCTCAAGAACTACGTGCGGCTTGATTCCCATCCTTATGGGATACGTAGGACCGCCTGAACCTTCATGTTTCAGGCCCAGCCCCATCTTTTGGGAATTTCCATCCCAGCTCGGGCCCTTGGCCCAGTTGCCCCCGGGTGTGCGGCGTATGGTGTGAGCGCGGGGCTATGCCCTCATTCACGTCGGTTTGCTCGTCACGCTGTACGCCCCCCCACGTTTGGGGATGCCTTCTGCTCCCCCCTTCCCTTTTTCTCTCTCATCGTCCTGCATGACGTTAAACTGCACTTCAAGAACTATGTGTGGCTTGATTCCCATCCTTATGGGATACGTAGGACCGCCTGGACATTCATGTTTCAGGCCCAGCCCCATTTCCCGGGAATCTCTATCCCGCGTCGGCCCTCTGGCCCAAGTTCCCCTTCTTTTGTGCGAGGCGTATCGCGTGAGCGGGGGATTATGTCCTCATTCGCGTTGGTCTACTGGCCGCGCCGTACGCCTCCCCCGTGTGTGGGACTACCTCACACCCCTCATCGTCCTGCATGACGTTAAACTGCCTCTCAAGAACTACGTGCGGCTTGATTCCCATCCTTATGGGATACGTAGGACCGCCTGGACGCTTGTGTCTCAGGTCCAGCCCCGTCTCTTGGTTGATCACGGGGATCTGCCCCCCTTCGGTTGCTCTCAGGGTGAGTCCTCCGACCCTTTCCGGAGATCTGTTAACATGCTTTGGGTGCTTCGGTCTATGACTCGTAGTGTCAGATTCAATCCCGACAAGTCCTGTGTTGCTTGTCAGGCCCCGCGCTTCCTCTTGTTCGAGCCTTCACTCAAAGGGATCCTCGTTAGCGGTTTGGTTACGATGCCTCAGTGCTCTCCCACCGCTCCGGGTCGATTTACCGGCGGGTCTTGGGCCGCAAATCGATATGAATCCTGCGATTGAGCGGTTGATGCTCGTTTGCTTGCCCCGTCTTAGGCTGACGCGATCGGATGTTGTGTTGCGAATGCGTCAGCAACATCCTTGATCGCCATGTCGGCTCTTTCAGGCTCTGAACATTGGTTGCGCAGTCCTCATCACACTCCGCCTTTGTGCGTTGTAGTGGAATCTCGACACTCTCTTCATACTGACCTCCAGTACACCTCTACACGTTAGGCAGACCAACCAAGGTAATGATGTCGTTCGAGGCTCCCATGATCTGAGCACCAAGGATATATGCGGATATCCTCCCTAAGGGCCATGCGTAGCTGGACCCTCGTCCCCATAAGGAGGAGGGAGTCGCCCGAACAATTGCGTTCTGGGCCGAGCATATCTGGAGGCTAGCATCTCTGCCCCTCGGGTGATGGACATACGCAGACCCCTATCCCAAGACTCTTCTCCTGGAATCGTGCGTGACCATAGGGCTGGGTATGTTCCCACCTCCGCCGTGTCCGCCGTACCGCGATAAGCGGGTTCCTCCATGGTCCGAACCACACGACCTTAAACTGTGTTGTCCGGTCCTACCACATGACCGTAAACTGTGATCGTCTTGGCCGCCCGACGAGAAGCGGCACTGCATCGTGATGTCCTCCTCGGGGGACACTCATGTTGGGCGCTGGTTAATGACCACGCCATTCATCAATGCCTTCCATGGCTTGATTATTGTGGCGACGCCAGAGATTTCTCAATCACAGGCATGTCGCCGCACAAAGAAAAACCATTCATCTTTAAGGACAAACAAGAAATATCAAATGCCGCTCCTTCTGTGTGCGAGGGTCAGACCCGCACTCTTCCCCGCGCTGGTGCCCGATTGTGTTGCGCCGCACTTCAAGAACTACGTGCGGCTTGATTCCCATCCTTATGGGATACGTAGGAACGCCCGGATGTTTGAAACTTCGGGTCCAGCCCCCCACCTCTTAGAGATCCCCCCTTCTCTGGGGAATCCGCCGCCTTCAGGTCACCCTCAAGGCGTGTTCCCCGACCCCTTGTCGTGGCCCACCGGTGTCAAGAGTACTCTGGTTTATTGCCAGGAGGGTCAGGATCTGTTTGGTCAGGTTTCTTCCACTTTTCAGGCTTCGTGCTCCCTTTCATTCGGACCCATCGTCTACGCCCTGGGTGGAGCCCCCGTGAACGGTTCAGACACAATGCCTCAGTGCTCTCCCACCGACTCGGGCTGGTACTCCCAATGGCCTCGGGCAGCAAATCGATATGAATCCTGCGATTGAGCAGTCGATGCTCGTTTGCTGCCTCATTCCACCAACGGTTAGTGCGATATTGATGCTGCTTTTCCGCCACGGTCGGCAGTACTCCCATATCGTTACGCCGGTGCCCCCAGTCCTTGAATGAATGGCCGCATGATTCACATTTTCCACCTCCCATTCCGGCCAGGCGAAACCTAGACACTCTTGCCACTATCCCTCAGTGCATCTTCGCATATCCAGGGGATAGGACCACGATGCGGCGTACTTTGAGGTCCCTATGGTCCGAGCTCTAAGACCTTAAACTAAGATCTCTCCTTATGGTCCGAGCTCTAAGACCTTAAACTAAGATCTCTCCTTATGGTCCGAGCTCTAAGACCTTAAACTAAGATCTCTCCTTATGGTCCGAGCTCTAAGACCTTAAACTAAGATCTCTCCTTATGGTCCGAGCTCTAAGACCTTAAACTAAGATCTCCCCTTATGGTCCGAGCTCTAAGACCTTAAACTAAGATCTCTCCTTATGGTCCGAGCTCTAAGACCTTAAACTAAGATCTCCCCTTATGGTCCGAGCTCTAAGACCTTAAACTAAGATCTATCCCCATGGTCCGAGCTCTAAGACCTTAAACTAAGATCCACCCTTATGGTCCGAGCTCTAAGACCTTAAACTAAGATCTAGCCCTTATGGTCCGAGCTCTAAGACCTTAAACTAAGATCTACCCCTATGGTCCGAGCTCTACGACCCTAAACTAAGATCTCCCCAAATGGGGTCCTACGTCCTGCATGACGTTAAACTGCACTCTCAGAACTACGTGTGGCTTGATCTCCAGCCTGATGGAGTACGTAGGAACGCCCGGGCATTCCGACTCGGGTCCAGCCTCAGGGATCGTTAAGTTCCGCCCCTCCTCGTCGCCGGCCGTCTGGCCTGGCTTCTGGTAGAGTGGTGTAGTTGTGATATTCTCCCCGATTCAGCTCGGGATGCCCCATCGCAATGATGGGAAGCGACGGTTTCCTCGTCAAAGAGGTGCTGTCTGAGGATTGAGGTGATTCACGGCCAGATTAGTGCATCCGCCTAATACGCTTTCTCCACGGTGGCGCAATTTTGAGAGCGTTGGATTCTGTCCGAACAAACCGTCACTTCGCCCCACGCTTCGCATGCCCTGTTGATCTGGATTTTCCACCCTTGTGTCTGAAGGAACCCCAAAGCGGTATTCATGATGACATGTGGTCCGCCTCCTGCAATATGAATGATGACCTTTTTCGGTCCGTCTATTGCAGTTGTTATGGTCGATCCACTGTCCGCCTACCATCTTGGGCATTTCCTGGAAGGCCGACCGTTGTGGATGTCTGGATTCGGGACACGCGATTCACCCTTTCTCATTTCCCTATGTTCGGATAAAATCTCAACGCCCCTAGCGTTGTCCCGCTAGTGTGTTGGAACAAGTTGGGGGGATGATACATTGATTAGGTCTGAGGTCTCCTTTCCTAGGAATGACCTCCCTCTTTTCTCCAGCAATCCAGGCCTAATTATGGATGCCTGATGCTTGGTTAACACTCCCGCAAGACAACGAATTGTGGTTGAGCATGTTAAACCAAAAGATGCAGATAAATATATTGATTCATACATATGGATCAAAGTAGCGGAAGCAAATGTTTTGGGAATGGAAAAACAAAGCCCTTAGGGATTAGCGTGCTGAATGAGTCTTTCTAATGCCGCTACCCTTTGGCTGGTGGCCTCCAGAGCTGCTTCTCGCTCTCTACGTGCCCTCTCTTCGTCGGCGGTCGCAGCGCGCATTTCGTCGATTCTGGCTTGTGCACGCTCCCGCTCGACCTGAATTGTGACCATCTGTTGGCCCGCCTCCGTCAGCTGTACCTGAGCGTCAACCAGCTGGGCTTCTAGTTGCTCCACAAGCTCGGTACACGTTGCGACGAAGGCCTCCTTCTCTGCCGCCTGCCCTTCGAGGCGCCGGACTTCCTGCTCCGCCGCGAGGAGCGCCCGCGTGCTCTCCGACATGTCCCGACTTTGTGTGACGTCGGCACGCCGGCAGCTCTCGCGCATCTTTTCGGCCATGAAATCACGGACCGTTAGATGGAGGCGTTGAGCATCAGCTCCCCCGGCGCACAGAAAGTGCAGCCAGGTTTGAAGTGATCCCATGCGCCCCAGCCACTCCGACGAGTCTCGCTTGAGGAAGCGCTGGATGCACTTCCACCCCCTACGGCGCGTTATCCGGCTCTCCTCGACCGCCTCCGTGTCCGAGTCGTCCATCTCCTCGGGATCGGCAGGCCGGTAGGCAGGGAAGGCAGCCAGCAGGTCTGCTGCAGGGTCCGCCCCTGGGAGGTCCTCACGAGGGATAGGTTCCCCAACATCCGGGCGACCTTCTTCTCTCTCCCCAGCGGCGCTGACACCCTCGTCAGCCCCCAACCTCTCTCCGGTGGCAGCACCGCCGACGTCCGCAGCCCCTTGATCAGCAGTTGGTGGGGCCGGCTCGGTTTGGGAAGCCTGTTCCGGAGCAGGCGGCATGTCCACCACTGGTCCACTCGTAGATGGCCCGGGTTCGGCAACCCGATGAGCCTCCAGTGTTGAGATCACTGCGCAGGGCATGCCATGGTAAGTCACGGATCGTCAACGGCAAGCACCAGCAGTAAAGTAGGGAGACTTACGGGAGTTCGGAGCGTCATCTTCCGCTATCCCGGTCGCCGCAGGAATAGTTGCAGCAGGGGACCCCTTAGCGCTTGTCAGTTCGATAATGGGTGCCTGGCCCCCGCCTTGTCCTGCTGGCGCCTCTCCTACTCCTGTTGAGGACGCCTTACCGACATCCGTGTGCTCCTGAGAAGGATGGAGAAACGGGTTAGAAGCTTCATAAGAGAATGGATGAAGCAAGTTGAGTAGGGATAGAAGCGGACCTCGAGGAGCTCAGTGACATCAACGTTGTCAGAGCCGGCCACCTCGCCGCTCTCCCGTGGGCTCCCCCGATGGGACCTTCCCTCGGAGCCTTCATCCTCCCCCGTCTCCTCCTCCTTCTCGGAGTCGTTACTGTCATCTTCTTCCGGCGGCATCTGTTCCGGAGCGGGCTCGAGGCCGAGCATCACCTTCACCAGAAGGGATGGCTCCGCGCGCTGACCACGTTGGCGCGCGTACTCGTCCATGGCCGTCAGATACGCATACTGCCGGTTGAAGTCCACTCTGTCGGCAATCTGGAGGCGCCCGACCTCTGGCAGATAGATTCCTTCTCTGAGTATCTTTCGCCAAATGGCGTCGGTCCCCAGTGACTGCCGCAGAGTCATCCAGGCCGACCACAGCGCCGGGAAGACCGCATCATGGGAAGGTTCGAGCAGACGTCACACCTGCTTCCCGGGCCGCTCGTCGACCACCGTACGTGCCCCCTCTCTGGGCGCTGAGGTCGTGGCGGCAGCTCGCGATGTGCCCGCCGCCGAAGTCCCTGCCCGCGCCGGCTCCGCTGCTTGGCGCGCCTCCGTTCTCCCCCGTGTGGCGGCGCCTTGCCTCCTTCCTTGACGCCCGGTCTCCGCACAGGTAACCTCGAGCCGCCGAACTAGCTTCCGCAAAAGCCCCTCGGGGTACGCGATGGCCCAGTGTTCGGCGTACTCGGTTGCCAAGCCTGCGTCAACTCTGGTAGGAGGGAGAGTGATGACGTCGCCAGAGCCGAAAGCGGCAAACATCAGCCACATCTGGCGAAGGACGCCAGGGTTCGTCTCCTCCCGGACAGTAGTGAATACCCTCTTCGGCATCCGTTGAAGGCACCCGAACTGCCTGGAGAACCGGGTCGGCACGTAAGGCTCGCAGATCACCTTCCCGTCGATCCGAGCCACGAGCACCCCGCCCCGCATGTTCAGGAAGTATTCATGCTGCTCCAGCGGACCCTGCCCATTGTCGATCATCTGGCCGACGGGAGTGGGGAACAGGCTGAAGTTGAAATTGGCATGATTGCCAATCCGGATCCGCACGCCCTCCTCACTTAGGGTCATCGGAGCGACCCCCGCGATGTTCAGCAGGGAGGGTCGCAGGCCATTGCCCGGAGGAATGATGGCGTTCAGAAACGTGTACCCACCGAGGTGAGCAGCCACCCAGCCGTGGAAGAACTGAAAGGGCCCACAGATCCTTCGTGGCGACCCCCCTCGTGAGATGCGTCCCAGGATGGCATACAGCCTCGCCAGCACTGGGACCCCGAGGTTGTATCTCTTGTTGGCGGCCATAGCGCCTGCCATCGCCAGTGTCGCCGGGCGAACGCCCATTCTCGCGTCCCGCACTGGCAGGAGCCACCCACTCAGAAAGGCGGCCAGGAACGCCGCGTACCGGACATTTGGGTCCCGGGCCTCGATGACGCGGTACCCCCATGAGCGGTAGTAACCCGTCTCCAGGACCCGCCAGTACGACCCGTTCCGGCTCCTCTGAGCTGCGGTCGGGCACCGCTTCCCCCTGCCTGGCATCTTGACCGTCGGGTCATGCTCCAAGAACTGGCCGAACCACTCCTTGTAGGCTATGTCCTTCTGGAAGTCTTTGATCCCGAGCCGCTACGTAGCCAGGTCAAGCAGATGCCAGGTCAGGATGGGAGTCCGTGACCTGTCCTCCCAGGTTTTCTTCGGTGGCAGGAACTCATCGTATTGGTAGCCCTCCAGCGGGATACCTCCGATGCAGTGGATGTCCCAGAGACCGATGCCGACCTCCCCATAGTGAAGATGTAAGGTGTTGGTATCCGGAGACCATCGGGTGAACAGCCCCGGCCCGAGCTCGGACTGCTGGTAGAAGTGGAACTGCGACGTCCACACCGCCTCGAACAGGCCGATGTACCGCAGCTCCTCTGCGAAGTGATCGCAAGTGTGGCGTACCCAGAACGCCCAGGCCCACTCACTGGTGAAGTTTCCCCCAGACCGCAAGTCCCAGTCCTTCAGCCAGCCCTTGGTGTCGTCCGTGACGCTCTGGCGATATATGCTCGAGTAGAGGGCTGGAGAATTCTCCGCAGCAGGCTCACCCCCATCAATGGTTCGCGTCCTCGGGTTCAGGACATAGACATCCAAGTGTCTGGTCTCCCTGGCAGGATGCCCATTGTTGGTGATGTTATAGCGGAGAAGCTCGTCCTCCCGGGTCACCCAGGTCCGCGGCGCATCAATCTCGAACCCTGGCACCGGAACCTCATCTAGGATGCCGAAGTTCCAGAGCGGCAGGTTGTCTGACAGGGGATATGTCTTCTGGGCCGGCGTCAGTAAGTCGAACAAGGATTGATTGTTGGAAACAATCTCCTTGGCTCCTTAAACCTCCTCGTTCGTCGCCATCTCAGCCCTGCGAGTGGCGGCATCCCCCTCATTTCCTCTGTGCGCGGCCATCTCAGAAGTTTCGGGAGTCGTGCGGGTTAAGGGATGAAGCGTGCGGGATCGGACGAGGCTGGTAGAGAAGTTTGAAGGCTGGCGCGCAATCCAAGTGGACGGCGCGCAATTGGGAAGACTGTCGCGCAAAGTTCCGGGTTTTCGCGCAAAAACAGGCGAAATCCGGATGGTTTTGCGCGCCGATCGGGCGAATTTCGCGACCGGAAGAGGCAATTTCGCGCACGAGAGCTTTGGAGCTTATCGCGCGGAAGGCCAGAGTACGGAACGCGGGACCCAGCGCCCCTATTTATAGGCGAGGCCGGGTCCGCGCTGCGCGGAAAGCGCTTTGCGCGACCGCAGCGGCGAATTTCGCGCCCGGCGCCCCTTTTTGCGCGCCTAAGTCCCGCGCAGCCCAGGATTTCGGCATTCCGGCGTCTCCCTCAGAACCCGGTCGTTGCGACCTCTCGCCGATCAGATTCCGAGGGGGGGCTTTTGTAGACGCCGGAAAAGTCCGTTGTTCCCAAACGAAGCTCCGGATGCGGAAAGAGAAGTGATATTTGGAGTCAGAGGCACGTTCTGGAGGGCCCGGAGGACTTGCGCGAAATTTCAGAGGCCCGCGCGCAAAGTTGAGTCGCGGCGCGCAATCCTCCCGGGATGCGCGCAATGCGCTGGGCCGGCGCGCTATTTTGTGCGCCCGCGGCCTGCGCGGCGCCCTTTGCGCGCCGGGTCCTGATTCCGCGCCCGCGAACAGAATTGCGCGCCCGAGACCGGATTCCGCGCCCGGGGTTGCCTATAAATATAAGGCGACCCCCGACGTTTTGAAGGTTGCCAGAATCCGAAGCGTCGCTCGTTCGCGCAATCCAACCCCTTCCGCGCGCAATGCCGATCTTCAGGTAACCTCCTTTCTTTCGCGCAATAGAGCCTAGGGGTCCGCCTTCGCGCGCAATCCCCTTGGCTCCTTTCCTTTGAATAAATTTCAACCCGAAGGCCTTTGCGCGCAAAAGAAGCCTCTTGCGCGCAATTGCCCCCGGGTGCGCGCAATCTGCCCCGATTGCGCGCACCCCCCATTTTCAAAGTGGCCATTCATTAGAGAATGAGCCGTTGCCCCCGTGCGCTATCCGAAGCCCGGTGCGCGCAATCCCAACCATCCGCGCGCGAAGCGCTGGCCCAATTGCGCGCCAGCCCGCCATTTTGCGCGCCGACCCGCGGTTTTGCGCGCAAAGCTCCTCTTTTGCGCGCAATCCGCCAGGGTCGCCTCCCTTGACCCCCCGAGGGTACCCGCCTGCGTGGCGCCCGATGATCCTCATCCTGGGTGCCCGCACCGTGCGTTGTCTTCCCGTGCGGCCCTCCAGGCTTGCGCGAAGTGACACGCACGTATGTCCAGCATGACGTTAAACTGCATATTCGTCCAGCATGACGTTAAACTGCATATACGTCATGCACGACGTTAAACTGTACATCGTCCGAGCTACAAGACGTTAAACTGTTCAGCATACGTCCAAGCTGCACGACGCTAAACTGCCTAGCCCCCATCGTCCGCGCTGCAAGACGTTAAACTGCCAAGTGTTTCGTCCTCAACACACGACGTTAAACTGTACTTCGTCCGGCAAGACGTTAAACCGTCCGCCTCGTCCTCAACACACGACGTTAAACTGTACTTCGTCTGGCAAGACGCTAAACCGTCCGCATCATTCGATCTCGTGCCTCGCACGCAGGGTCTCCCCCGGTTTGGATGTGGCCCCCACCCGCTCGTCTCTGCAGGGATGTCGGGATTGTCCCCCTTTTGGGACGATTTAATGGGAGCGGCTTCTCCCTACGGGGGCAGGGTATTACAAACCCCTAGTTTCTCGTGGGAGGCTGCACATGTGTATCTCCATTGCGCCTCCCCACGGCCGAAGCCAGTAGAGGGTATGACTGGGATCGAGGTGTCTTCTGCTTTCGGTCCAAGTCCCTTCCAACTGAGTTTTGCCACCCGGGCTGTCTCAAGTGCGTAAGTCCTGACAGAATGAACTACGTGGACTTTGATCCCTGTCTTCTATACAGGGTACGTAGGAAGCCTCCCTGAGGTTCAAGCCCGCCACCTGGTCGTCCCGGTCGTATTTACGCCGGTTCGTCCATCAGTGGACCCCTCCAGGGTTCACGCTTGCGTCGATTCACCTATGAATCCGCCCCTGTGGGAGACTGCCTGTGTGTATCTCCACGGTGCCTCCCCACAGCCCCCCCCCCCCTTTTCCATTTCTCCTTTTATCGTCCAGCATGACGTGAAACTGTGATCCACCCGGCCGTTCCATCCCCCTCTGTGCGAGGTGGTTCGGTTCAATCCTCCGCCCGGCGGCCTCGACCTCTTCGTGAGTCGGCTTGCCGACGTCCAGCATGACGTTAAACTGTATACCCGAACTACGTTGACTTTGATCCGTGCTAACGCGCGGTACGTAGGAAGCCCCTCCGGGGTCCAAGCTCTTCACTCCATCATCCATCCTGATCCTTACCCGGGCCGCCACATCTCGGTGGGGTCATGCCACTTCACTCCACTCCACGTTACTTGGGAAGCCGCCCATGTGCTGGCCCCAGCGTCGGAGGTTCCCCGCAAGGGGTTCTGTCATCTGATCCACTTTTCGTGTTGATCGGTCCGATGCCGTCCCCGCTGGACGTTAAACTCGCGGCATACCCCGTGTTAAACATGGGAAGCTGAGGAAAACCTCAGGTGACACAGTTCCCCGCACCCAGTGCGGGATGCCTCAGGCCATCATGCCTTCGAGAAGCCCTATCAGGGACAGAAGACAGACGTGCAAAGCCGCAGTGTTACGACACGCCCCCACCACCCAGAGCCACCCGGCCTTCTCACCGCAGGTTGCTGCCCCGACCAGACTCCTTGGAACGTCCGGGCGGAAGCAGCGTAATTAACCGGTGTCCATGAAGATATGGCGCCGGGAACGAGATTCACGAACATTCTTAAGTCTATGAGGGAGACCCGGATTAGGCGACGAGTTCCGAGGAGACGTCCAAGGAAGGAAGAGCCGACATCCCATCATCCCGATTTCGATCAAGGAGCAGACGCCCCTGAATAAGGGACGAATGCCGCCCGCCCTTGGAAAGCGGGACTGCGGGACCACAAGCCGCGCGCCCATCCCCTCGGGTCGACGGGTGCACGCGCGAACGCGTCCTGGCGGAACAGCGTAACCCGACGCACATCCGCACCGAAACAGAGACTATATTGAATGGATTTATTCCCAATTAGATATTTTATTTTTAGGTGTAAATAATCTAAATTTTTGTATTGATTCATATTATAATTTGTAAGATTCAATATGTTGGAATATTGAATATTATTGTCATATTCATCAAGAGCCTCATATCAAAGACTTGTCCTAGATGTTTTAGTCTTACTCTTAATTTTATTTTTATTATCTTAGATTGGGGTCAACTGGACAGACACAACACTTATTGGCCATTCATCTGGATAGTCGAATAGTTGTTGTTGTACCCTAATTTGGGAATTTTCACTTTCATGTATGATATTTTCATGTCATTTGATTTTTGTGAGGGTTGCTACTAAACCCCTAAAAGTAAATTTACTTGAAAATAAAAAAATATATATTTTCACTTATAATATTATTCACATTTAATTATAAAAATGAATTTATATTATAAATAAATTATGTATTATATTTAAATATAAATAATATTTGTAAAGAAATATATAGATTATAAAATTTATTTACTAAAATATATATTTTTAATTTCAAATTTTAATTAAATGTATATTTTTTGAAATTTTTTATTCATATATTTAAATTTAATCATAAAATGATATATTATATAAGAAAATATAGAATTTATTATTTAAACTAAATTTTCATTTTAAATTTCAATTTGATATATATATATATATAATTTAATTTATATATTTTAAATAATATATATACTTATATATTAAAAGTTTATATATGATAATATATATATATATAGCTTGTTTTCATGTGTACACTTAAATATGATTTAAATACACACAGACAAAAATATTTATATTTAAATATAATAAATACAAATACAAAAATACACAAACTTGTATATAAAAACATTTTATATAATTTATATTGAAATAAATATTATATATATAATTTATATTAATGTATATTATATATATATTATATTTAATTGGGTGTCTGATTTTTTTATTTAAATTACAAATTATCAATGTTAAAAAATAAGCATTAAGACTTGTTGTTCATTATGAGTGCCTGGTTTTAGTGAAATGAAAGGTCATAGACGGATTTCATTATTTTTTAGTAGTTTACTCAGGATGCCCAATGTGATGCAACCACTCCCCATATTTCTATTTACCAAATTAAGATCAGCCAATGTTTAAATGAGGTGTATGAATAACCAATTTTATTTAATTTTTCAATTTGATCACAATAAAAGGGTTTTAAAGAAGAATGATATTATTTAATAATTTTTATATCTTTTCAAATTAGGGCATCCCTCATCATCAATAAAATGGTTTTAATGGATCTTAAATTTTAATAAAATTTTAAACTATATAGGACTGTGTTTTGAGGTATGAGAAAGATCATTTTGTCTAGTATGACTTTATGCATCAAATATTGATTATATTTTACCATGTTTAATCTAATATGAATTTTTTTAAAAAAATTATCAATATTAACCCATGTTTAACCAATAATTGTATTTCCTAAATATATCCGTATTATTAATTAATTTGTTTATGAAGAACTCAGATCATCTTTGGTTGTCCATGTTTAACTAACTTTGATAGATTTTGACTATATTTGAAAAACTATTCCCATTTTCTTATTGGAGGTTTTAAAACCCTCTTTCAAGTATATGAAATGAAGTTATGTTGTTATTAGAATCTTATAAGAACTAAAAATGGCTTTAGGGGACCAATGTTAATAAATGCACCAAATATCACATATATTAATTTACATGTGTTCGATGAAGTGTCTCCAAAGTGAATGGGGTAATGTAGAAAAAATATATGTGATATAGTTGTTGTAAATAATATTAAAAGATAAGAGACAATCACATGATGATATATTATATGACCTTCAGTGAGATGCTAAATATTTACATGGTATATAATATAATTCAGGGATTATATTTTTAGTTTCATCGGCCTTGGTAGTAATTGGATGAAACCTAGGGAGTGTTAGTCTATACCTTGGTTAAGGTGTTACTCTTTTCATGGCTGATAACATTGATTGATTGTTGGTTTTATCACTTGATCATATAAATTCTTTCACTACATTATTAATTTTAATGAATATTTCATCCCCTCACATGGTTGTTTAGGGATGTATTTAAAACTACAAAGTGTGTATTGGTCCATATATTGTTAGTTTTGCCTAAGGGTTGGTAATTTCTTTATATTTGAGGTTTTATGAGTAATATTGGATATATATTTTATAATTTTAGTAATATTTTTCCTTACTTTCATGGTCCGACAATGTAATATGATGTGACACTAAAAATATAAAATTAATTTTGGGTATCTATGAGTTTAGTTTGGGTTGGTTGGTTCATTGTATTTAGGGATCTGGCTGACATAAAGATAATGATGATTGATGGGTGTAATTATATATCCAGATTGATACTATTATTTTTCATGGTGATCCACTATATATGATCTCCTATTGAGCATAATGGATTCAATCACTTGTGCACATATGAGTTATACCAATGGGGTTATACCCACTATTTTCTAAAACTGTTGGGATCACTTGAAATTTTATGCCTATACCAACAATTTTAACTAACTATTAGTATATCCTCTAAAGAAATGGAAATATACCAATGGTTTTAAAAAAATCTTATTATAGAATTTATATAGCAATTTTCTTGATAAACTGTTGGTATAGTATTTCCCCAAACACCACACGAGCTCTTCCTCCCCTCATCATTTCAATCCAAATCTACTCTAGAGCCCTATAAGTCATAATTCACATTTCTTCTAGATCATTGGTGATATCTCCTCTAATTATTTTTTACTTACATTACTCTCCATTGTTAAATTTTTTAATTCAAAATCATTTAGGTAATTCTTCAACCACGAATTTAATTTTTATTCTAGGTCTAAAACACCACAGTAGTTTTTTTTGTCGTCGTTTAATTTATTTTGTTATTTTTAAATCTTTTTATGGGTTCTGAAACAAAGGATGTTCATAGATAACTTTTCTACATTTAAAAATGGGTTTTCTTTGATCATTGGTCCACTTTTATGATAGGGGTTCAATAAATGTTTTATTATCTTATTTTGGGATTTCTAGGATAATTTGTAAATTATATATTTTTTTATTATCATCTATGATGATATTAATGAAGTTATCATTAAAATCCAACCATAATTTGGAAAAAATTTATTTTTATTTATGTGTTGGCTCAATATAGAATAATTATTATTCATTTAAAAAATTTAATGTAAATTTTGTGAATTTATCTTGAAATTAAATTTATATTTATTATTTTTTAGGCATGACGATCATTATGGGGTGTTCATTGGTTGAATTTGTATTAAAATTTAATGATATGATATTAAATTTATTTTTGTTCAATAATGGGTTTGGTTAAAAGATAAATATTGAAAAAATTTATGTTATAATTGTATGTGATAATAAAGTAAATAATTTGGTTCATGATCAAGCCAAAATATTTTCAATTGTTTTTTATTTTATTGAATTTAATATATATATATACAATTAATTTAAAATAAATATTACGTATTTGGACATTATTTATTCATTATAATTAAATTTTTTTGATATATTAGATTTGTCTCTGATTTTATAATTTTTGAGATTTTATTTGAATCAATATTACAATAAATAATTTAAAAAACATTTCATTATGATCGAAATCATGGATAAAAGACTAAATATAAGGAAGAGTGATAGATATGATATATTCCAGAAGTCTAAAATTAATAAAAATTGAAAAGGGACAACACTAAAGGGAATATTAATGAGTCATTTATAAGTGACTAGTTGATGTTATTCAAAATTATCAATTCTTTAACAGTAACATTACATTTATTAATGGATACATAAAGTGAAAAAAATGTAAATTGAAAAATACATATGGCACCCAAAAAAAGTAATTAGAAATTTATATGAAAAATTGGGGTGATAATTCCATGATTAATGGATATAATTTAATAATATAAGAGTCATTATTCAATGAATTAGTGTCAATATTACTTTATACTAGAGAATTATGAAAAGGGTTGATATGAATGAGTCATTTTATAGAATCCAAAAGTAACTTATGGGTAGAATATAAGATGTGGAAAAGTGTAGAATACTAGCACTGAAATTTAAAATTATCTAAATTGGTTTTGTGAAAACATAATATTAAATTTCATTTTATTATTTATAAATTCATAAAACATAAAAAACTAATTTACAAATTGTTTTTGGGATAATCAAAAAAGACATTTTATTATTCTGGATAGACCATATTTGTATGTTCCCCTCTAAATATTCCATATCACAATCATTTAATAATTTTATGTTGATGAAGATCATGGGAATAGATTAGAGTAAGTATAAGAGTTGATATATTCCCATTTTAAGGATTTTCACCCTTAAACAAAGACAGATGTAAATTAATAAGAAAGTGTTTAAGATAGTAGGATCATTGAAATGAATTCCATGAAGTGAAAAATGGTATTATATAAAACTAGGTAACATGAAATTAATTTGATAATTTATAAGGATTTCATACCATCCATGTTTGAATATCATTCAGATATACATGCATATAGACCTTCCCATATACTGAGATTCCAAATCATTTCCAATATTAACGGGGATGGGACACATTGTAGACAAGTATCTGTTACTATTTACTAATTTATTTCTTCTTTGTTACTTTATATTATTTTTTTATTGACTATACACTATATCCATTTTGGTTAACCCAAGTAGACATCCCCCACCCACCTATTATTTTATTATTGTATTTCATTGAATTAATTATAATGGTTTTATATTTAATTTATTTTTTTATATACATAGTATTTTGTTATGTTTTATTTTTTGATTATCATACATATTAGTGTGTCAATTATGGTTTCATATAAAGTGAAAAATTCTAATTTCCTTAATTTTTTTAAATTTAAATTCAATTTTATTTCATTTATTTTCCAAAATGGCTTATAACATTTTTTACCGAGTACTTAGAATTTGGATCAATGAAACTTATTTGATCTAAAGAAATTTTCAAAACAAGAAGTACATATTTTTAGATTTTACTTTTGATAATTATTCAAGTAGTGGAAACATACACTTCCCATGTTATAATTGTTTTTGAATACGTTAGTTAAGACATCAAGAACTTAGCTACTATATGAGAAATTATTCTTTTCAAAAAAAATTACTACGCGTGGTATCACAATTGGGAGAAAATTTAATATAAAAGTGTTTGTTATCCAAATGATAGGATGGGATTGGAGAATTTATTCTATGACTAGTTACCATTTATTTGTTATCATGAGAAGTAAGGTATTCCAACCCAATAATAATTCTATACAGGCACACATTATTCATTAAATAAAAATGATGATGTTGATAGGGTGAAAAAAAATGAATGATGATTCCACAAATCTTATATGTCGATAATGTGATAAAATGAAAAAGTTGTACTTTTTAGTGTGACTGTTTCATGGGAAAACAATGTATGGGAATTCTAATACATTCATTGATTACATTATTACCTTTTTTAATGAACTTACTTTAAAATGATAAATATATTACCTCAAACCATTAATATGAATGGTTGTTAGTTTTGGAACTTTTCTTTTTTTTAAAATAATATTCCTGATTGCTCGAAATATTGTAGCATATTCTTGGAGGAAACAATAGTATAAAAACATTATATAAAATTTGGCACATCCAAATGGAATATAAATGATGATGGAACACTATATATTTTTCTAAAATAATTTATCATGGCACTTTCCATTGATCCAAAAACTCTATAAAATTTTCATGTATGAAGAAATATTAATAAAAAATTGATAGCATGATACAAAGAGATAGAAGAATAATGGTGAGTTGGTTCAGCCTACAGATTTATTTTCATGGTAGAAATTTTATGATGATTATCCAGATTTCACAGATGACATGTGTAATTTGATGTTGGGTCTTTCATATGATGTTTTTAATCTGTTTTGGTACATTCTTACCTTTCACAACACATGGATAGTTTTTATACACATTTATAACCTTCCTCCATGGATGTGTATGAAAAACCCTTTCACTTTCATGAGTATACTCATATTTATACCTTATGAACATTGATATTAGATATATTTATACATGAAACCTTTAATACAAGAGTCTATACATCTTTGTAATGTGTTTTTGCATACATATAATTCATGTTCGAATGACATACATCATATACATGTTGCACTTATGTGCCTGATAAATGATTTTCCTTCTTATGAAATTATGTATAGATGGATCTTGAAGAGAAAAAAATCATTTCATGTTTTTATCAATAATACACTATCATGAAGACTTAAGTATTTCTATAGTTTTAGTGTTATGGGACATAGAAGATTATTTCTAATGGACCATCAATATTTGAATAATCATTGAGGGTTTGACAATACTATGGACACCAAAAAACTACCTGAGCATATTTATGAAACTAGTGTGCTCAATGAATTACAAGATTTTATTTTTTCATCCGAGAAGGAATGGATGAAATCTTGAAAGAGGAATAATGTTTCCAATAAAACCAATTACAATTGAATAAGAAGAGTGTCTTCTTTGAGTTTCTTATTGGTCAACCAATTTTTCACATCATTTCTTAAATGTAATTCACATTGAAAAACTATGTGAAATATATCTTCAAATTATTATAAATGTCATGGGAAAGAAAAAATATGATTTACAATCTCAAAGTGACTTAGTGTATTGGGGAATCAAACCAGAAATGAATCAGTTGTGTATTAGTGAAAATAAATGGAAATTTTTTTGTGTTTATTATTTAATGACATCTATAGAAAAAAAATTCTAGATTTACTAGAAAATATTAATATTCCTAATGTATATTCAAAAAACATTTTAAAATGGTTCAATAGAAGGGAGTTGAAGCTAAAATATTTGAATACTTGTGACTATAACATCCTCCTACATGAGTTGATTCCAATAAATATTTTCTATATTCTATCCAATAATTTAAGGGTTTTAGTTTTTTGGTTGCACTATTTTTATTGAGAACTTTGTGCTATGAATTTTTTCATGTATTTTATTCCCATGATAAACAAGGTAATTTTATTATATTATTTTTTCAATGATGGATATTTTATGTTTTTAAAATCTTCCCACAAAATATAATTTTTTTTATTATATCACAATGTATCTTGTATTAGGTTTGAAAATTAAAATTTCTTAATAAATTCATGTCTCATATAATTTATTTTTTGATTACACATTAGTTTGGGATTTTAATTAATTTAATATTTTTTAACAAATTTAGAAAATTAAAAACATTATGGAGATATGATGAAAAATGATGGTGGAAAATAATTATCAAATAAGAGATATGGGTGTCCTACTTTGGTTTTTGTTGTTAGTGTTTTATTACAAATATTTATATATAACATATAATTTCATGTGACTAATTTCATTCTTAACTTTTAATCAAATTACACTCCTGAGTAGAAAGTTATTCTCTGGCCATCATAGTGGTACCATTACTCAAGCTGACGATATGAGTGGGTTGGTACTATAGTTACGTGCTCCACTCATCATACACGATCACACACCATACCTTACCCAAACATACAATATGGAACACCTCCTAATCCCATTATTTCATTAGAGTCACCAAAGATATCTAGTACACCTATATTTACACCACCATTTTCATTTGATCCTCCTTGCATAACTTTCCCTTATCTCATGATGGATCCTACTCCTCATCCAAATGATTCATTTCCACAAAAATAATTTCCATGTTCTTTTCCTTATACTTCCTTTCCCTAAGCTTATACATTCCTTATCTTTTGAATTCTACTATGATAGAATCTGAGCCTATGAAACAAAGATTGGGTCCCACTCCATCTATATAGGTTGATGTTCCTTCAAAACGTATAGATCCAGCAGCACCCACTGATAATATTTTTTTGGGTATATTTATAGTAACCTAATAATTTCTCTACCATAATATATTTTCATTATAAGATGTATTGATATATTATTTGTTTTATCTTTAATAGCTGGATATTCTAAAAGGATGAAGGGGAATACACTCATGACTGTATTTTAGAACTACCACACACATCTAATGGTAGTGTAAAATGAGGATAATCAAATGATTGGAAATATAGGGAAATAATTTTGGAGTTTTATGTTGATACTTACCAAATACTCTAACATCATTACCATCATGCCACTATCCTGGAGAAACCTACAAAATAAAGTAAATGATAATGATTGGGTAAAAATATGGTTAAGTAGATTCATTGGATTTATTGTTATATTATTATTTTATTTATATGAATTAATATTTTGGTGTCAGATTCGTTATAAGTTTCTTAGAGGTGAGGTTGTAACGGCAGCATGGCTCAAATAATTAGTTGATCTATAGAGAAAATATAAGAATTAATTGTATTGTAGTTGGAATTCTGAAGTTGGTTTATATTTAGAGGCCACACATGTAATGAATGATTGACTCATATAATATTGTTAGAAAATGATCCCTCATTTGACGAGTACTCATTTCAATGTATTAAACAAATTTAATGATTTTTAATGAAAATTCCCAATATTTTCATTAATAATTTTTTTTATATTATTAAAAATTATTTTTTAGTAAGCATAAATAAGAAATAAAAAACAATGATGGTACAAAAAAACTCCACACTTTGGGGAAGACTATGATGTTGAACCATGATATGAAGAAGGTACGACACCCGTTTATAATTTTTCTTTAGGAATTTCACATACGTTTTCCCTCTATATTTTATTCCATTTCTAATTCGGATAGATAAATCATCAGGTATTATTCAGTTTATTACTGAAAGTATAGTGTGTGTACTGAAATTTTGGAATATTATTTTCGATACTTATGAAATATAAGATCAGAAGCAACAACATTTTATTTTGTTTATTATTTTGGTCACAAATTGTGAATTTATAATATATTCATTTAAAATTTCTAGATATTAAATAGTGATCCCTTTTCCTCTATGTTCATATATTATTTATCAAATTAATCTTGGATCATGTATTTTCATATCATCATTATTTCATGAATATATAGCATCTTTGGAATGATCCATGTTCATTTTTTCTTTAGAATATAAATTTTGAGACTAAAATTTTATCCATAATAATTCTAAAAATGTTACTATATATAATGTATCACATATATAGAAATGTTATAAGTGGAGTTTAGGGGATGGTATACACAATGATATGAATGAACTTTTTTTATAAAAAAAATTAAACAACATACATATTAATCCAAATTCATACTCTCTTTAATGAAATTAATTTTTCATAAATCATTTGATGAGTCACTCAAATAAATAATAAAATATTCTTTTGGTAGTCGTATGTGGGATAGCTTGAATTGATGCACTGGTTTGAACGTTTTACAACATATATTGAAGTCTTATATCCATCATATAAGTATTTTGAAACTTATCAAAATTATAAAAAAAAATAATGTCTTTTGTAGGATGAAATGTCTAATGTTTGGACTTGAAAAGTATTATATGTAGCGTATTAAGTGAAATTCTCTGCACTGAATTCATTTGAAAATTTAGGTTATAAGTTATTTCATGACATGATTATATTTCAAAATCAAACCTAAATTTTATATAATTCCTCAAGTTACTCAAATAATTCTTCTAATAAACTCCACCCTTTATCCATCTGATAATAAAAACAATATTCATTATCCTTCGTGTTTAATTACAATGGGATAGTTTCTCACCTTTTTTCATCAACTATCAATATTTTCTTATAATTACATGGGGGTAGAGTGATAACAAATTATCCATATCAAATTTATATCAATAAAATAACTCCATGTTGACATGGGCTGATAGAATATAGAAAAAAGGTCATTTATGAAAATAATGATATTCATTAGTAAATCATAATGTTATACCAACCATATTTTAAAGAAGATTTAAAAACCCTAACTTCACATGAACAAATTTATCAAATAATAAAGTGAAATTAAATTTACTCCATTTTTTTACAATCACTGCCCTTGATAACCATATTAATATATATATATATATATATAATGATGTAAAAGTGAATTTCATACCTCATAATTAGATACTATAAAGGATGTTCATAATTTCATATTAAAAAATATATTAATCTCAAGAAACATCATTTCATTAAAATCTTACCCTCAAGGTATTTTCTTCTAACATCATCACTATGACAATTTTCTTCTACAAATATTCTCAATGAATTATTGATATCAATTTATGATTGATAAAATTGAAAATTAATAGGAAATGTGTTGTAAGGATACACTAAGATTCTAATTGAAATATTCTCTATGATGGATATTCTTTTACATTTTTTAGTATAAAATCATTCAAATTTTTTTATTACGTTGATATATAACATTTAGTTCCCATATGTTTAGGATAACCAGATATATAAGGGAATGTGGTGAGTCTCTAATAATACTTCAATTGTAAATTGTATGCATTAGTAGTTGAGGAAAATGGATTTTTTCATTGGTAGTGTTTAATACAAGATATATATTCATATTTTTATAGTTTTAGAATGATATATTGTGGATTTTCAAAAGGGGGAAAATAAGTTTTAAATTTTCACTACAATTAATCTACCATAAGTTTTTTAGCTTCGTTTATAATTAATATAATTTTTATTTTAGTTTTAGAATTCATTATGAATAACTAACACAATAGTAGATTTTTTGTTTTAAATATTTTATTTCAAATTTTCATATCTATTTTTTAATTTAATAGTCCATTTATATTTATAACACTATGATTTGGAAGCCTTCGGGGAGTGGGAAGATGAAAAATTTTGTCCAAATGATCACTTACATTAGATTTTGGGAGATGAGAACCACAATAAAGTACATTGTTGACCAAGGAAGATTATTTTCCCAACAGGATATTAGACCACTTCAGGTGTAAGTTCTGGTAGCATTATGTTGGAGAAATATAATTCATGGGAATCACAGGATCATACTAAAGAAAAAAAAGGCCAAATAATTGGTCATATAGAAGCATAAAACGAATCAAAGAGTCAAAAATGAATCTATGAAATTTATGGAAGTCCAATGTCTGTCATTCCATTATATCAAACAATGAATTATAATAGACACATGTCAATGATTTATATTTTATATAGTGAATCAGCTAGTGTTTCGGGTGGTTGTTGGGACAACAGTGTTCATAGCGATGGTGATGGAGAGGATAATGGTGAGGATAAGGGAAAAGATGAGGAAGAGGGCAAGGATGAGGCTGATTATGGCATGGCGGATTACGGTGATGATAGTGATGGTGATGAGGGGAATATTCATCCTTTAGATTTTTGACTGATATTTATAGCATTTCATGTTTTATGATTTGTTATGAATTAATATATGTGATGTTTTGACTGTGTTTTAGCACTGATTGAATTAATTAATTGGTTTCTTGTTATTATTATTATTTTTATATTTTTTTTTAGGTTTTTTCATCTAATTGACTATGGTGGGGTGATTGTGTGGCTTTTGGGGGATATTTGAGAGGTTCTATTTGTTTTTTTCATTATTGAAGATTCTGTTTGTTTTTTTAGGTTCTATGGGTATAGTGGGGGTGTTGTAGGTCTGGGAATTGGGGTTTTCGAGATAAAAATTTTCAAAACTAGTGGTATCAACCTATACCAATGGTTTACATAGAACTGTTGTTATATACTTATATCAATGGCTCAAAAAGGTTGGTATAGGTTTATTCCAACTGTTCTATGTATGCCATTGGTTAAACCAATATTCTACTTACCCTATACCATTAGTTCACTAGATTCCATTGGTATAGTCCTTTTCCAATAGGCATATACCCTATGGTTTGTATAACCAATTTTATAGGTTATTCCAATAGTTCTACAGCCTATAACAATGGTTTTGAACGGTTTGTATAGGCATCAATTCCAACGATAAATGGTGTGTATGTGTGTGTGTATTCTAGGGTTTTTTCATACCTTTTTGTGGTAATCCTCTATGTTTTATGATTATTATATTTTCTTGTGGATAAGTGTATAGTTAATGAGACCAATTTTCTGTGTATGTGTGTTACAATACAACTATAATAATTATTTAAGGTGTTTTTTATTGATGTAAATTGTGTGGATAGCGGGGATAGAATTTATCATTTTACATAGAAATGATGTTAGGATATTTAACATTAATATCTATCGTTTCATACACTACACATATGTGATATTTGACTAGAAATGTTTTAGAACAAGGAATAGCCATACAAGCTAGTTTCAGTCACCCTTTCTTGGGAACCAGTGAAATGACATACTTGTGGGAATGAAAATATTTATGCATCACCTATTATATCATTGAAAAAAATTGATGTTCCATAGTAGTGGAGTTTGAATCATATTTATAGGTTTGAAATTCAAAATAATTTTATTATTGGTCATATTTCATTTATTTTAATTGCGGTACTTAGGTTTAGTTCCATATTGGGTTTTTTCTATATGAATTTCATATTGACTTATATACATTATTATATATTGATCATAACATGTTACATTATTGATGGTTATTTTTACACATTAAGTAACCTTATATTATATGGTTAGTAATGAAAGTTCATCCAATAGAAACATTCATCCATTTAACAATATAAAATACTTTTATTCTAGTTACCATCCTCTTCCCTATTGGATATAGACTTGGGATGAAACCTCTAATCTATTTGATAACCCTTGTTTCATTTTGATAGGTTTTTTTTTATGTGCAGAAACCTCTGGGTTCAAATTTTTTATGTTATTCATAAAATTGATCTCAAAACCCTTCCTCAAAATTGTGTTGTGAGTTAATTTGTTCTTCAATTAAATTCAAGATTTATTAGATTTCTAAAAAAAATATTCAGGCATTAATCTAATGATTCATCTTATTTTACTCATGTATAGTCAATCAAATTAATATATTTAAAACACAATTATGAACAAATTTTAAACAATAAATTATTTATATTTCATATTCATAGTAAAAAAATAATTTTAATAATCAACAACATACTCAAATTCGAAATATGGAATTAGTGTTTGATGATATTTCAATGAAAGAGATTATTATCATAAAAAAATATAATCTTATATAAGTATTTTGTAAGAGATAGTTAGTCCCACTTTTCGGGACATCGTATAAGATACAAGGAAAGATATAAATTTTACTTCGAAACATTATTTTTAAAATAACTATAACAATGTGTGATTAAAATTTTAATAATTATTGAAATAAAACATAGATATTAATACTTATCAAACATTTACATTGGTATTATAATAAACCAGATCCATAATCTCGATTGAACTTAATTAAATAATATTTAATGCCTATCATGAAATACTTTAATTTTTTTATTTATTATCTAAATAATAAATCAATAATTTTAGTAATGTAAAATTCACATTCAAAAATAAATTTTACATATATGTGGAAATTTAAACAAGGAATAAAATAAATGAAAATTTTATAAAACTCAAAATGAAAATCCAAACTATTTCATAATTTGTTCGAATAACATGAAGACGTTCTATATAATTTGGAATATAAATATTTTCTAATCTAACAATAAAATATATGAAAATTCCATATATATTACATAAATATATAATATTCATACTATTTAAATATATAATTTATGTGAAATATGTACAATTCAAATTTTATATCTTAATTAAAATAGACACTCAACATATCATAATTTGAACAATTCAAATTTTTTAATATTACATATTATAAAATAATTTCTTATAATTTATACATTTTACAAAAATTTCTCTACTTCAAAAAGAATTAAAAAGGACTGAATTCATATTGATACTTAGCACAATCACACAGGACCCATGTCAATGAAATATTTTAAGATGGTAAATTGATATTAAAAAATAAAATATCTTATATTACAATTTTCATGAGTAATTAATAATAAGAACCATGATCATTTTATATTCCAAAATAAATTTTTGAATCTTTTATAAACTAAATATAAACATTTTATATGATATATAATCTTAAAATCTATAAATAATTTACCAAAAAAATTCATTTCCCAAATTAAAAAAAACATATTTTCTATTATGGTAGATAATAATACATCCATAAGTCTAATAATATGACTCAAATATGCTTTTCTGTAATGAGAAATAGGTAACGATTTCCTGTGGGTTGATCTCAAAAGTTATGATATCAATGTGTCATATCCTATAAAATAGAAGAAATGGGTGGTTATAACTTATTAGTCACACTAATTATACACTATAATTTGGTCTTGTATTATAAAATATATTAATATAATACCATGGTATATTTTAAAAACTACATTCTATATAATTAAACTTTACACTTCTTCCATTATAAAACTCTACTTATAAAACTATGGTTTATTTCTATATATACTATATAACATTCCATACAATATAATTATTTGGAAAATATGAACTTTATACATATAATATGGTATAATATGTATAGTAATATAATATTACTAATTATTTTAATAATATGAATTCTCCCATTTCATATAATAACATAAAATATCGATAACTCATATCTAATGATATAAGTTGTAGCCTATGATATCAACACATCATATCCACTAATATCATATTCTTCAAAAAATAAAATTTTATAAGAATATAAAAAACAACACAAATTTTTTATGATTCCATTGATGTATTTTATAATAACATTATAGGCCTTAAATGTACCATAATAATAACAAAATCTAATTCAGTTGTCAATTGAAAGTCATTTACGATAAATATAAAATGAAAAATGAAAACATGAATATACATGTTCTCTATTGACCATATTCTATATTTTTTTAATGACACCACCAAGCTCCAACCAATAGTATTGTGTGCTTGATAGAGCGCTGTCGTGGGCGCCCTCAAATGATTAGTATGATTTTGGGGTTCTTAGGTGCAGCAGAGTGGCTGACCAAGGTCGTCTCTCAAAGGAGGAAGTGAATTTAACTACTTATTAGAGGTATTCTAAAAATAAAATAAAAGAGAATAAAATAACTACTTGAAAGGTTGGGGGTGGTTTTTTTATAGTTTATGAACCTAGAAGAAGTTTGCTGGAAGAAGATTGCATTTTTTTTGTTTTTTGTTTTGAAATGAAGTTTGATTTAAATGACACAACAAAAAGATGTTTTGTTTAGACAATATTTAAAAGACGTAATCGATCTAACTCTACCTCTTCAATCAATTATTAATCATTATCATTTAAATTAGTATTCACTTAATTATGATCCCTTAATTTGTTAAATCCTGAACCCTACGAGAATTAACTTTACCACGAAGATTGAAGTGAATTTTAACCTTAGGCTAACTTCGGAACATGCAATCGCAACACCCTGATTTGATTGATGTTCTAAAATTAGCTTATGGTTAGTGGTAAATTAAGGCACATAACCACTCTGGAAATGAGGATTAATTGAGTTTAGGGATTATATTTGAACTCTACAAATTGATCCCATGTGGTTTTGAATTACCGGTTAAGGTTGCGCTCTCACAGTTCACACAATTCCCGACCTCTCGTGTTTTGTGTTAACTATTCAATTGCTTTCTTAGTTTCATTTAAATTAAAAACTCAATTAATAGATAATAATATGTGAATTATAGTAGCTCATTGATTCAAAATAAATGAATGAAGAAGGATAGAGGTCGATCGATTACTAAAAAGAACTACTCTTCCATGGGTGGTGTAGTCATCGTGGAGACGTTTTGCATAAGCAACGGATTGAAAGGGTAGAACCCAATCTTTTCTCCACTCTTGATTCCAACCCAATTAAGAAGATTAATATAAGAAGAAGAGGGATGAACACAGAATATTATTTGAAGAAAAATTCAAGAAACAAACATGAAAGAAAAGAAATACAAAGAAGAGGTGAGAGAGGAGAGCATTTTTGGAAGAGAGGTTTGCACAAAGGCTTACTTCTTCCAAGAGTTGTGAGGGGCTCCCAAGAGACACCCTTCGGCCACACCTTCCCAAATCCTCTACCAGCCCTCTCAAATAGTTAAAACCCCCTTTAAATAGAGTTTGTGAGGGCTAGGGATACATAACTTTTTAAGTGTGAAATGAAAAACTCGGCCAAATATTTTATTCCAAATTGAACCGCCCATTTAACCTCCAAAACGCGTGACTTGACCGGCCTTCCAGAAGGATGATTTGTGAAAAATCATGTCCCAGAGCTTTGGTAAAACTTTGGGCTCAATACAAGCCCTTATGTAGACTATATGGCCCAAATACAGAACCTATGTCCATTCTACCGAGTCCAGCCCACCATTGGATTAATTGATCATTTACTCCATCCAAATGCACTATTTATCTCTAGTGTCCTGAATGGAAGTTGTAGATAATTGTTTTAGGAACACTGTTACAAAATTTCAAATTCAAATAGTAAATATAAAAATATTTAGCTTCGAAATACTACAGTGAACTATAAAGAGTAAAACTGGAATTTTCACCAAATTTTCAAATGAATTATCAAATCCCAAATATTTTATAAATAAACATATTTAACACAATGTGATGAAATTATTTCATTTATTATCAATAAAATATTCAATAAAATAGTGTTTTATCAACTCCCCCACACTTACCATTTTGCACACCTGGGCAAAACCTCATATCAAGTAATCATCAATATCAAATCAAAACCAATTTTAAAACACATATCCTTAAGATCAATCAATTTCACACCAAGAATCAAAAGATATCATGCCTCATAAAAAACCTTATTTCAAGTTCTCCATTTATATCATTCAATATATTTCCACTTCATTTATCCACCCATGCACAAAACACTTACCTCGCTTGAATTTTCTCTCATCACTCAAATATCAATTTTTTTTTTGCAATGTCTTTCTCATCCAAACTCATACAAGGGTCACCATAGGCTTGATAGATTCCTACATCGCTACCTGATGTGAATCAAGGACATATGTTTATCATGAGGACTTTTCAGGGTTGTTCTGTGTCTTTCGGTTGGTAGGATTAAGATGTGAAAAACTCTGAGGCTGAATGGGGAGGGCTTGACTCTTTTGAAGCAAAATTGCATTAATCTAATTTTCACTTAAATATGGTCTTCTCTTCAATCCCCATAGTATCAATTCAGCTCCATCATCATGAAAGGTCATGAAAGGTTTACACCATTCATCATTTCAGCATAAAAAATGTCAATCTTCTCAAACATGATTTTCTTGAAAGCTCCAGATGGGCACAGCTTTCCACCTCAATTAGAACCTCCAGAAAAGGCACAGCTTTCAATATAATGACTTTCTTTAGCAGCAAACACATCTCTTCAGAATTTAATTTTCCACCCAAAGTATCACAGAATGTGGTGGAAAAACCCAAGACAACTTCCCCCACACTTAAGCTCAACTAGATTATGCAATTTCACTTCAAGAGTTGGTTGGATAGGGAAAATTGGCTTGTAATGTGGCTTAACCTAACAGGCTGTGCATGGATTCTAAGGGCTACAAGGATTAAATATTCAAGGTAGGCCATTATAAAAAAGGATTCTTTGAAATAGGGGTTTTAATACCAAACAAATGCCTCAATCATTTAAACACAAGTACCTCAAACCCTCAAGTTTTGACAGGAATAGATCAAATTCTGGTTAAATCAAGCATGGTTTGGTTCTCTCAAGAAGTGAGGTGAATGTAAAGAATATTAAAATAATGGTTCAGAAGCCTCACAGGAAAGTGATTTCAAATATAAAGACAGTGAGATGTGGCATGGGATTCAAAATTCGGTGTACTTTCCATGAAATTACTAAATATTTGAACTTGAAACAAAGTCATTTCAGCATTCATTTAAGCTTAGTTTCAAGGGGTAATTTGTTTCACTTATTGATATGGATTTAAAAATGGTGATGATAATCATTTAAGCTCAAAATGTTTCAAAAAACACAGAAAATTGTAAAATAAACACACAAAATTTGAAAAACACACAATTTTTTTTGGTTTTTTTTAACAGGAAAACAATTGAAATTACTAAACTAAAAGGTTCCCTCCCCCACACTTAAAATATTCCATTGTCCTCAATGTGAACCTATGAGATGATATATGCACATGAAATTCAGAATTTTTAAATAGGACAAATAATATAAAAGTGAAAGGGTTAGGAACAGCCTGATGCGATCAAGTGATGATGGGGTCATGCAGTGTGATAAAATCCATTGCATCAGTAGGATGCCCCTCAATGTATCTCTTCTAACGTTGCCCATTGACTGTAAAGCTCCTTCCAGTGTCCTCTTGTGTGATATCCACTACACCATAAGGAAAAATATTAGACACAATATAAGGACCTAACCATCTGGAACACAACTTACCAGGAATCAACTTCAGTCGTGAACTATAGAGAAGGACTTTCTCTCCAACATGAAACTCCCTTTGATGGATCATTTTGTCATGAGCTGCTTTTGATCTTTCCTTGTAGAGCCTTGAGTTCTCATATGATGACAGTCGAATCTCCTCAAGCTCTTGAATTTGCAACTTCCTTTGAATTCCAGCTTGGGCCAAATCCATGTTACATTTCTTTATAGCCCAATATGCCCGATGCTCGAATTCCACGGGGAGATGACACGCTTTCCCAAAAACAATCTGAAATGGGGACATACCAATGGGGGTCTTTTATGCTGTCCTATAAGACCACAATGCATCATCCAAGCGCTTGCTCCAATCCTTCCTATTTGGCTGCACGGTTTTCTCCAAGATTTGTTTCAACTCACGATTTGAAACCTCAACCTGGCCATTTGTTTGGGGGTGGTATGGTGTTGATGTTTTGTGTGTCACCCCATACTTTCGAAAGAGGGAAGCAAAATTCCTATTGCAAAAGTGTGTCCCTTGGTCACTGATGATGGCCTTTGGTACTCCAAACCTGCAAAAAATCTCTGCTTTGACAAAGTCCACAACAACATGAGAATCGTCAGTCCTGGTGGCCTTGGCCTCCACCCATTTACTCACATAATCAACAGCAACCAAAATGTACAAAAATCCAAATGAACTAGGAAAAGGACCCATAAAGTCGATGCCCCATACATCAAAAATCTCACAAAATAGTATGGGTTGTTGGGGCATCTCATGTCTCCTAGAAATGTTCCCAGTGTGTTGGCAACGAGAGCATGACTTACAAAACAAATGGGCATCATGGAACAAGCTAGGCCCATATAATCCAGAGTCTAAAACCTTCCTAGATGTCTGTTGGGGTCCAAAGTGTCCACCACATGCAAGTGTATGACAGAAATGAAAAACAGACTCAAACTCATGATCGGGAACACACCTCCTAATGACTTGGTCACTACACATGCGCCAGAGGTACAGATCATCCCACACATAATACCTAGACTCACTTTTTAATTTTTGGACTTGATTCTTCTTCAAATTTACTGGGATTTCATAGCCAACAATGTAATTAACTAAATCAGCATACCAAGGATGCTTACCTGAGATGGTATAGAGATTCTCATCGGGGAAAGTGTCCCGAAGTGGTACCTGATCCAAGGTGTCATCCTCTAGTGTGTGAGTAAGCCTACTCATGTGGTCTGCCACCAAATTCTTTGACCCCTTCTTGTCCTTTATCTCAAGGTCAAACTCTTGAAGAAGGAGCATCCAACGGATAAGTCGTGGCTTTGCATCTGGCTTCTTTAGGAGGTACCTCAAAGCTGCATGGTCAGAAAAAACAACTACTTTAGAGCCCAATAAAAATGAACGGAATTTATCTAAAGCAAATATGACAGCAAGAAACTCCTTTTATGTGGTAGTGTAGTTTGATTGGACTGAATCTAGCGTCCTCGATGCATAGGCTATCACATGTGAACGTCCCTCCATCCTCTGAGATAAGACAGCTCCAACCGCGAAGTTGGAGGCGTCACACATAAGCTCAAATGGAAGGTCCCACCGTGGGGGCTGTATGATTGGTGGAGTGGTCAGACACTTCTTCAGCTCATCAAACGATACCCTGCATGAATCATCAAAATTTAAGTCAATATCTTTTTGAAGCAATCGAGATAAGGGTAGAGCGATCTTTCTAAAATCTCTGATGAAGCGTCGATAAAATCCAGCATGCCCAAGGAATGATCGAACATCACGCACACATGTAGGATATGGGAGGGATGAAATAATGTCTACCTTAGATTTATCAACTTCAATTCCATGTTGTGAGACTATATGACCTAAGACAATTCCCTTTTCGACCATGAAATGACATTTTTCAAAATTTAAGACCAGATTCTTCTCAATACAACGATGCAACACATCACCCAAACTAGAGAGACATTCATCAAATGAGGACACATAAACTGTAAAATCATCCATAAATACCTCCATGGAGGTCTCAATGAAATCTGAGAAAATACTCACCATGCATCTCTGGAAGGTACCTGGGGCATTGAAAAGTCCAAATGGCATCCTTCGTTAAGAAAAGGTACCGAATGGGCAGGTGAATGTTGTCTTCTCCTGGTCCTCTGCTGCAATGGGAACCTGAAAATAGCCAGAAAATCCATCCAAGAAACAATAGTGTGTCTTCCTAGCTAGTCTCTCAAGCATCTGGTCAATGAATGGAAGTGGGAAATGGTCCTTACAAGTGGATTGATTTAGTTTCCTATAATCGATACACACTCGCCAACTGTTTTGTACTCTCACAGGAACTAACTCATCATTTTTATTTTTTATAACAGTGAAACCAGTTTTCTTTGGTACAACCTGAACAGGGCTAACCCATTGTGAGTCAGAAATAGGGTAAATGATACCCGCCTCAAGTAATGTTTCAACTTCTTTCTTAACAACTTCTAGGAGGGTGGGATTAAGTCTCCTTTGTGGCTGTCTCACCGGTTTAGCCCCATCCTCCAAGAGAATCCTATGCATGCAAATGGAGGGGCTAATACCTGATATGTCTGCCAATGTCCAACCAATTTCTCTAATGTTATCTCTCAAAAGATTCAAAAGTTTTTCTTCATGTTCAAAAGAGAGATTGTTAGCAATTATGACAGGTAATCTATCACCACTGAGCAAGTATTCATATTTGAGATTTGGGGGCAATGGCTTGAGTTCCAATGTAGGTGGGTGATGTATGGATGGAGAAATTGATGCAACATACATATCTGCACAATGAACATCAGTATCAGAATAAAAATCATCACAATCAGAGAATAAAGCACCAAATCCATCAGCATACTCAATAGCCATGTCATAATCATAATTCACATGATCAAAATCAGAATATGATTCAATTTCAAAATCAAATCTTAGAGAGTCTTGTTCCTTAAAAATGGGTGTAGAAGTATTCTTAGACATCAAACTAGAACCAATACTCATAATCTTTCTAAGCATAGGACAATCAAATTCTATGGAGTTTTTACTTGGTGGTTCAAAATGGGAGATAACAAAAGAAGAATGGTCCTCTGAGGGGTACTTCATGGAATCCATAACATTAAATATCACAACTTCATCTCCAAACTCCATGGAATGTGTACCGTCATTGACATTTATGATAGTTTTTGCAGTTTTGAGGAAGGGTCTACCTAAGATAAGGGGGGAATGAGAACTTACCTGATCATCCTCCATGTTAAGCACATAGAAGTCTGCTGGAAAGATCATGTCTCTTACCGGAACAAGTACATCCTCAAGGACTCCTGCTGGATATGCTGTAGCTCTATTCGCCAATTGCACCACTACTCTTGTTGGCTTCAACTCACCAACCTGCAAGGAAGAGAATACAGAGTGAGGCATCACATTTATGGAAGCTCCCAAATCACAAAGAGCATCAGAGAAGTGCAACTCCCCTATGGTACATGGGATGGTGAATGTCCCAGGATCCTTGCACTTTGTTGGCATTGCTAGAGTTGGTGTAATGAGTGCTGAGACATTCCTTCCAAGGTTGATCCTCTCATTCCCCTTGAGCCCTCTTCGATTGGTGCGGAGTTCTTTTAAGAATTTGGCATACCTTGGGATTTGCTTAATGGCTTCAAGTAGAGGAATGTTGATCTCCACACGCTTGAATGTGTCCAAAACCTCCTTTTGCATTGCTTCTTCAGCCATCTTCTTGGTTTGAACAACCCTGTTTGGAAAAGGAAGGGGTTTAGGAGGAACATCATAAATCTTTTTCTTACCTTTATCTTTCTCCTTGGATTGCTCATCAGTTGGTATGGAATGCGGCTTCTCTGAAGTTGAGGTGAATCCCGGTGGAATGGTAGGTGCAGATGTATTGTTCATTTGCTTCCCACTTCTCAATGTGATGGCACTAACATTCCCCTTTGGATTTGGAGTGGGTTGGGAAGGTAGATTTCCAGAATTCTTACTCACAAGTTCATGGAGGGCGGTGGCAATCTGACTCATTTGAGTATTCAACTCTCTCAGCTCCGAACCTTGACTCTTCAGCTCATTCTGTTGATTAAGAACAATTTGTTTCAAAATATCATCAGTGTTAGAGTCTACCTTGTGTTGGATATTCCCTTGTTGCTGACTCGTTGATGTTTGAGATTCGAATCTCCTTTGGGGTTGTTGTAAACCCTGTTGGTAAGGTGGAGGCTGCTGGAAGTTTGGTTGAAAAGGGGGCCTTTGTTGTTGTCCAGAGCCATACCTCATGTCCGACTGAGCTTTCCACCCTTGGTTGTATGTTGGATCAAACTTCTTTTGGGGATATGGTTGTTGTTGTTGTTGCTGAAATGGTCTCCCTGGGAACACTGCTGCACAATCTTCTGTCTATTGTAGTTATGGGCAACAGTCAGTTGGGTGGCTTGTCTCAGTGTAAATACCACAAGGCCTTGAAGGAGGGGGTAGAGATGTCTTTTGTGCCAAATCTATTTGCCTCACCATAGGGGTCAATTCTTCCAACTTAGTATCAATCAAATGACTTTCAAGAGAAGAAGGACTTACTTGATGTACTCCCCTGACATGTGGTGTACCTCTATCACCAAATTGTTGAGAGTTTTGGGCCATTTTGTCGATCAATGCTCGTGCAGCTACTGGTGTCTTGTCCACCAATGCTCCTCCAGCCACAGCATCTACCATGCTTCTCTCCATAGGTGTGAGTCCTTCATAGAAGTACTGAATGAGGAGTTGCTCACTGATTTGGTGATGTGGGCAGCTTGCACACAACTTCTTGAATCGCTCCCAGTACTCATACATTGACTCCCCTTAGGCTTGCTTGATCCCCGATATCTCCTTTCGAATGGATGTTGTCCTTGATGCTGGAAAAAATCTTTGCAAGAAAAGACGTTTCAAATCATTCCAACATGTTACATCTTCAGGTTGCAAATAATACATCCAATCTTTTGCAGCTCCATCAAGTGAGAATGGGAATGCTCTTAATTTAATTTGATCTTCAGAAACATTTCTCAGTTTTAAAGTTGAGCAAACCACATTATATTCCTTATGGTGTTTGTTGGGATCCTCACTAGATAAGCCATGAAACTTTGGAAGAAGGTGAATTAATCCAGATTTCAATTCAAAGTCCGATTCAAGATTTGGGTATGCAATACAATTTGGTTGATAGTTAATATCAGGAGCAGCCAATTCTCGAATGGTTCTATTAAGTTCATTTCCATTGTTTCCAGCCATTGGTTCTTGTTTTATGGTTGAATTGGAATTTCTTCCAATTTCAATGTTTCTAGAAGAGAGGAATTCACCAACTGGTTGAATATTGAAACTTCCCGTAGATTGAGAATGTCGGATTCGTGCCCTAAGGCTACGTTCAATCTCAGGGTCAAGATCTAAGAGATCTTCGGGATTAGTTCGTGTCATAGATCAAATAAAAATGAAAATAAAGAAGGTGGACCATAGTAAAATAAAAATGAGAAGTTTGATTTGATGGTCCAAAGAGAAGTAGAAGAAAATAAAAGAAGAAGAAGAAAAATCAGATTGGGTAAAGAAGGAAGAAAGAAGAGAGAAAGAGAATAAAATGTAGAATAAAATAAATACCTCTAATTGGTTGAAATAATTACTTGCCTCCCCAGCAACGGCGCCAATTTGATAGAGCGATGTCGTGGGCGCCCTCAAATGATTAGTATGATTTTGGGGTACTTAGGTGCAGCAGAGTGGCTGACCAAGGTCGTCTCTCAATGGAGGAAGTGAATTTAAATACTTATTAGAGGTATTCTAAAAATAAAATAATAGAGAATAAAATAACTACTTGAAAGGATGGGGGTGGTTTTTTTATAGTTTATGAACCTAGAAGAAGTTTTCTGGAAGAAGATTGCATTTTTTTTTGTTTTTAGTTTTGAAATGAAGTTTGATTTAAATGACACAACAAAAAGATGTTTTGTTTAGACAATATTTAAAAGACGTAATCGATCTAACTCTACCTCTTCAATAATTTATTAATCATTATCATTTAAATTAATATTCACTTAATTATGATCCCTTAATTTGTTAAATCCCGAACCCTACGAGAATTAACTTTACCACGAAGATTGAAGTGAATTTTAACCTTAGGCTAACTTCGGAACATGCAATCGCAACACCCTGCTTTGATTGATGTTCTAAAATTTGCTTATGGTCAGTGGTAAATTAAGGCACATAACCACTCTGGAAATGAGGATTAATTGAGTTTAGGGATTATATTTGAACTCTACAAATTGATCCCATGTGGTTTTGAATTATCGGTTAAGGTTGTGCTCTCATAGTTCACACAATTCCCGACCTCGCGTGTTTTGTGTTAACTATTCAATTGCTTGCTTAGTTTCATTTAAATTAAAAACTCAATTAATAGATCATAATATGTGAATTACAGTATCTCATTGATTCAAAATAAATGAATGAAGAAGGATAGAGGTCGATCGATTACTAAAAAGAACTACTCTTCCATGGGTGGTGTAGTCATCGTGGAGACGTTTTGCATAAGAAACGGATTGAAAGGGTAGAACCCAATCTTGTATCCACTCTTGATTCCAACACAATTAAGAAGATTAAGATAAGAAGAAGAGGGATGAACACAGAATATTATTTGAATTAAAATTCAAGAAACAAACATGATAGAAAAGAAATACAAAGAAGAGGTGAGAGAGGAGAGCCTTTTTGGAAGAGAGGTTTGCACAAAGGCTTATTTCTTCCAAGAGTTGTGAGTGGCTCCCAAGAGACACCCTTTCGGCCACACCTTCCCAAATCCTCGACCAGCCCTCTCAAAGAGTTAAAACCCCCTTTAAATAGAGTTTGTGAGGGCTAGGGATACATAACTTTTAAAGTGTGAAATGAAAAACTGGGCCAAATATTTTATTCCAACTTGAACCGCCCATTTTACCTCCAAAACGCGTGAATTGACCGGCCTTCCAGAAGGATTATTTGTTCCAAATCATGTCCCCGAGCTTTGCCCAAAATTTGGGCTCAATCCAAGCCCGTATGTAGACTATATGGCCCAAATACAGAACCTATGTCCATTCGGCCGAGTCCATCCCACCATTGGATTAATTGATCATTTACTCCATCCAAATTCACTCTTTATCTCTAGTGTCCTGAATTAAAGTTGTATATAATTATGTTAGGAACACTGTTACAAAATTTCAAATTCAAATAGTAAATTTAAAAATATTTAGCTTCGAAATACTACAGTGAACTATAAAGGGTAAAACTGGAATTTTCACCAAATTTTCAAATGAATGATCAAATCCCAAATATTTTATAAATAAACATATTTAACACAATGTGAGGAAATTATTTCATTTATTATCAATAAAATATTCAATAAAATAGTGTTTTATCAGTGCCATTAGTTAATCAACAAAATAATAGGTTATAGATAAAATACATAAATTATCTCATCTCACCATGACACACTAACACCTCATGAATTAAATGGTATAAGGATATAATATATATTTAGAAAATCATCTCTTTCACTATGATATAATCATCGTATGGATCATGGTCCCAATTAATTAATTATCATAATTATATAAAGGATTTTCTATATGGTTATAGAATTTATCAAATGTAACAAATAATTTGTTGAACATTATAACTCGTATAATGTAAATTATTGTTATTAATTCAACTACTTGATTATTGTACACTTAAAAAATCAATGTAATAACAGATTTCCTCACTTATATAAATAACCATATAATGTGTAAGTTAATTAAATATTATATGATTATTATTACATCATAAAATATTATATATATATTTACATCATATCTCTGACATTTTTTCCCATAAAAACATCACCCCTCTTGGAAAAAATTGTTTTTCTAGTTGATAAAAAAGGCATGTGTATTTGTAATATAAATCATATTAATGATATCATGTATATAGTCCCAAAATTTTTATAATTAAATATTACATCTATTTATATTAACATTTAATATTTAAAAACACACTCTCTTATAGAATTTTGAAGTTTTTTGCCATTAGAGATTATATAAGAATTATTATTATTTTATGAAATATATTCGACATCCCTCATAAAGATCATATCACATTGTACGCTTCTTAAGCATACCCAACATAAACCTTTCTTCATACCCTTGGGAAAATAAATATAAAAATGGTGATATTAGATTCTCAGTAATGGTAAAAATGGGAGACATGTAATATTTCAGAATAATAATATGGTCATAAGGGTATAAGAACATGTACAAAACATTTTGAAATTATTCCATATATATTAATTATCAAAATATTGAATGATGGAACAAATAATTGAAATTAATAAGATATGAATAATATGGAAATAAAATAATAAAAGGCATGAGATCATAATATTAGAATAATCATGGAATTTTTGGCATAAACATATTTATAGAAAATAATATCTTTAGTATTCAAGGCTCATTTCAAAGAAAATTATAGTGGAAAATTTCCTCTATTGAACTGGGTTCCCTTCCCATTCCACTCCTGTATTACTGAATCGGTTTCACATCCCATTTTAGCCCTATCATACTGAATTGGGTTCACTACCCATTCTAGAAATTTATTACTAGACCATGTTCACTCCTCATTCAATCCCTATCTTACTAAATCGTGTTTAATATATATTTTATCCCTATATTGCTAAATTAGTTTTACTTCTTATTCCAGCCCTATCATACTATACCAGGTTCATTCGCCATTCCTGTCCAGTCTATCTCACGAGACATAAATACTTACCCAATGCAATGGAGGGAGATATAGGTCATACCCATCACATAATGAAAACTATACATAAGGGTGCAATAAAAACATAAATCATTCACCATATCATAACCCATGAAAAAATGGTCTTTATAGACATTTCATCATTGAATATCCAAAAGAAATGTAACGTGGTTCATAAAAATAATGTCCTCATAAAAATAAACCATCTAATGAAATAATAATGATTTTATCATTGGATCATATCCCCAATAAATATTAAGTAATATCAAATAGTGTTTTCTTCGATGTAACATGATTTTTAGTAGATCACTTTAAATAATTCTTGAGGAAAATATCCTTTATATATGAGAATCATCTTTTTAAAAATCCATGAGATTTAAATGGAAAACATTTTCTTTGAAAAGAACCTTGTAAGATTGTATGGTAATCATCAAAGTAGTAAGTCATCATGAATGGTAGAAAATATTTTCATGTTGTATATGTAACATCCCAGGTAAATAAATAATATGAAATTTTCATATTTATTAATATTTTTGAATAAAATATTAATATTATTTTAAAGGGAATGATATCTTCAATGGCGTACCCAATATGCAATAAGAGTTTCATTGAAATATTATGTTGCACACTAATAATATAATATTATTATTTTAATTGGTAGTTAACTCCTAGACATTGTAATGGAAGGAATGAACAGAACTAACTACCAAATGATTATATATGCTTGTCAAATATTTTTACATTTATCCAAATAATTGTTAGAGGCTTAAAATGAAAATGAATCCAATTTTAAGCATAAATCTTCTAATATTCATTAAAAGGTCTATTAACCGCCTTTTGATGGTGAACCCTTTTTAAATATATTTTGAAACTTTTATGTGTTATATTTGACAAAATAAAATAAATCTTTAGAATATGGACATCAAAATTAACTTTGTGTAAATTTTTGTTATTTTTCCAATAAAGATCATTTTTATTGAAAATGTTGTATTTTAATTCAAAACCTCCTTTTAATATAATTTAAATATATGGATAGATTATATTTTTAATTTGGTATAATGTTTAGTTAAAATATATTTTTAACATTTAATCCAATGGTGGTCATTGGAATTAATTTCACTTTGAAATTGGACATAAACAAGTGTCAATCTTTTGATAGATATTGTTTCTTAAAAACATGTAATTTGTTTTGACACTGGGAATTAATTATAAAAATAATTAATGAAAATTTTATGTTTTGAATTTGTTAAAATGGAAATCATTTTTGAATTTGTAATATCAAATATATCTTAGAGTTAATTTTTGGTATTTCTCTGAAAAACATCAATTTTTGATGAATACTGAAACCACTAAGTGGTAGTTAAAAAACTGATTTTTTGTTTAAATTAAATTTTACCACCTATGGGATTTTAATTTCAAAAATCCGACATAAATGGTTGTCATTAGGATGTAAAATGTGGTTCAAATGGATTAAAATAATTTTTTGGTGAATAGTAACTTTTATGTTTTATTAATCACGATTAAAGGTAATTATTGTAATTTAAGGAAAATATAATGATATAATATTATGATATTACCTTTACACTTGTCCTACACATATTTGATTAGTCATGGATGACCAAGAAAATCCATGGGTCAACATGGGGACCCCATGGAGCCACTTAGGTAAGAAAATGACATTAATAACTTTTTATTTAAAGTAAAAATAAAAGTGTCACAAACATGTATTGTTTTACTAAAATAATTTTTACATGAGGTTATACAAGTCATATTTTTTACTCTAAATATTCATTAGAAATTGAAAATTATTTCCTAAATCATGATATTTTTTTATAATTTTTAGACATTAAATAAATAAATTTATTTCTGACACCATGATGATGTAGTGATTACCTCATTAATGAACGATTTAAATAAAATGAAAAGACAAGGTAAACTCTAAGACATACACTTGTCAAAAAACTATTTTTTGGGTGGATTTAGAACCCTTATCACCTTATCCTATAAATATATCTTTTTGGGACCTTTAATATCCGAAAATCATTTTATAATGATTTAACTTTTCAAGAATTTCCAAAAGTGCCCCTCCTCCCTCATATAAAAAGCCCCCACCACTACCCCTTACCCACACCTCTCAAGCCTTTTTCTCAACAATATTCTGCTCATTTTATATCTCTACATCACTCTCTTCATCCTAGAAGACTTACCTTAGGAAAAAAGCTCTTCAATAAACACTTTTGTTTCAAACCAAAGGGAGTTACCCGATTTAAAGGTAATGTGTTTTCTTATGTTCTTTTGTTTTATTTTTCTCTTCAACTCCTTAAAATCATTTTATTCCTTTCATTTTTAACAACAAGAGTATCTAAAATATACTAGTATATTGTTATGAGAAGGATTCAAGCTACACATACACACACCCCAGTCTAATGGTTAAAAAACATACTGTTTCCGTGGATGGCGAATTACTGCCTCATGAAACGATGATTGTTCTATCTTCTCCTAACACCTCTCATGGTGGCCATTATGATGGAACTATATTTATTTATGAAATATATTATATTTATTTTTTCTCTATTCTTCTGTATTTTACATTTAAAACATACCTTTAGGCTCTGTATGTTGTGCAAATGCGATAATTTCATTTGAGGAAGTGTGGACTACCGCCCCCTCAAGTGATGTGAATCATTCATGAAATACATGGAATGTATAAAGAATGAAATTAATTAACTTATGTTAACTATATAAAAAATATATTATACTGGAATTATAATATATATATCTCTCTCATTTAGTTTTAATTCCATTAATGTGACAAAGAAATGAAAATAGCGTTCATGCGTACGTACGACCTACCGTCTCCATGAACGGTTCATTTCATTTTTATCTCAAAATGTTATAGAATAGAATAAAATGAATATATAATGGATATATATGATAATTAAATCATTAATATCATTCTCGATATTATGTAATTATAACTATATGGGCAATTCTTTTCAAACAAGTTTATTTTTGGCTCATATACCGAACATCGACAAAAACGTCTAATATGAACACACATAATTAACTAAATATTATAACATTATAATATGTGATATAAATTTAATAATAAACTTTAAATTAGGTAATTACACAATTATTAATTTTCCAAAGTTTATTATTCAGTAATATAAAGAAATGAACAAGACAACTCGGACTTGAGGTAAGGGATCCAACCTCTCTCTTTTTTTAGTACTCTCTTTTATGTCAGTTATTTTAACCTGCTCTTTCTTATGTTTGGATATGTTCTTCTATATTACTATTAATTTAATTTTTATTTTCATATGATTAGATACCCTAATTGATATCTTCAATCCTTTTTTGGAAGTTTTAAGTGGCGCTGTTAGGCTGCCGAATTTTCATAAGGGGATATCTTATCTCAATTTTAATTCCGTAATATTTCCATTTTTCGCCACTTATTTATTGCATGTGGTGTATTTTGTTCTTCCATTGGATATATATTATCATGATTCTATTTATATTCATGGTATTCTGTGATTAATATTGTGTTTATTATCTTTTGGTCATATGACTCGATTGATTACAATGAGGTATGGCATTTCTATCTCACTTTTTGTTCACGTGAGATTCATGCTATATTCATCACTATCTCTGTTGAGTGGTGTATGTACTAACCATGATTCTACTTATTGTGTAATATACTCTCATTTATGTGTATTTACATCAGCATTTGTTGGTCCTTCTTTCATGGGGTGTACATTTTAGAAAGTTACGCAAATCGGTAAGGGAACCTTTCACCCTCCACTTTTTAAAAGACTTATTTTTGTTATGTCTTTTAATTTACATATTATTATGTTGGGATATGTTCTTATATATCCTTGTTGATGTAAATTGTTTTTAAAAGTGATGAGATACAATTTTCTCTATCAGCAACTAATTTTTTGAATTTTAATGTGACGTCGTTAGGATGTCGAATTTTTGTAAGGGAACTTCTCAACCCAATTTCAATTATTTGTGTTAAAACTCTACTTCTTGATTATGCTATGATATGAATATGTGTCAATTACCTTTGATTTTTTACACTTAATATCCAATTATATTGGGTGTATTTATATCTATCACACATAATTACATAATTGATTTATCCTTAATCTAAGGATATCGACTTTGTAAGGAACTTCATCTCAATCTCCTTTCTTTGAGGCATATTTTGTTTTATACAGAACCTTCTTTTATACAGTGTTTAAACCCATTTGACTTTTAATTTTATTCAAAAGGAATCTTTTTATATGAAACATTTTACTAAATGACAAATGGGAATGTTTATGGCTTACGTATGCGGCGACAATGACTTCTCCGCCGTCGTGACCATTATTTGAGTTTCGCCTTCCTCTACAAGCCATAACATTTTTTATGTGAAAAATAAATACCATGTTTCACTTTTATTTTATTTTGGTATTGAAAATGGTTTTGATAAAGTTTTGATTATATCAATGTGTTTTGATATCTTGTGATTGAAATGTGGAAATGTTATGTTTCCATTATGCATGTTTTATGTGATACGATTAAGTTATGGTTCTTGGGAATTGTTTATTAATATGGGTGGTTCCATGATAAAAAAAAGGGTGGGTGAGCCCGTGATAGCTCTCCAATGCATTGGGTAACGCGAAGGAGTTAAACTCTAAGGTTTCTCTGAAGAAATTTAGGGAATATGCTGTCGTGGGTATTCCAAACATAAACATGAGGGTTACTCTCTACGTAAGAATGTTTTGAATGCCTCAAGTTACCTTTATCTCTTATGATATTTATGAGTTATTTATAAATCATATGATTTCATGAGGTATGTTAAGGTGCTTATGTTTTAAGTGTAAAGTATGATTTCATTGATTCTTATGTATACATGGACTAATATTTTCTTTCCATATTTTTATATCCCTTATTGGACTTTTTATGCTCGCCCCAAGTTTTTGAAATGTTTTCCACAGTACTTAAAGGGGAATAGGTTCAAGGATGGGATCAAGTAAAGACATGCTATCTAAAACATGGAACTAGACATGTTTCTTTCTAAGAATTCTTATTTTATGAAAATAATGGAAGCTGTGTAGAAGTGCCTACTTTGTAATCTTGTGAGATGTAATAGTTATGTCCTAATTCTCAAAAACTATAAACCTGAAAAGATAATCAATGTTAATTATTAAGTTAATTCAAGATTATATAATATTTTAAGGTCGGGTCCTTATAGTTGGTATCAAAGGTCAGTTTAGATAACTTTAGAGGATAGAGTGTTATTTAAGAATAGGTGACAAGTTATAGATAACCACAATGGTTAGTATATTGGATGGAGTCATTTTTTTAGAAAGTTGGAATGAGTTTGAGATAACTTGGATAAGTATATCTTAGTGTTTTTCTGCCTCATTATTATATGATGATTCTAATGATATACTCACACTGACCTTTTTGGTTTTAGTAAATGGCTAGATCTAGCAGGCACCAAAGTGAAAGTGGATGTGAAGAAAACTATGACGATTTTCTGAAAGAATAACTGAATGATATGGGAGTTGCAATGAGAACTCTTGTGGTTTTTCTCAACCAAATATCACGAGTCATGATTAACCACTTGAACCATGGTGAGTTCTCTAATTAATCATGTACAAGACAATCAACTCAATTTGTAAGCTCAGGTAATAATTATAAAGGAAACCATTAGGGTTTATATGATCCTTACTTTTGAGGTAATTATGGGTTATTATATGTTATAATGGAAAATGAAAGGAATGAGATAAACTTGAGGTTAAATTCTATTATAGTTATTTTTGATGATTTTATCTCTTTTTGGAGAATGTTTTAAGAATTATATAGATTTGGAAAAAGGAAGACACGTAGATCGTGTGACAACCCGTTGTGTCGGACAAAACTGTCGGAATCAAACCCACAACCAAAGTGCGACTGGTATTTATTTCCTACCACTAGACTATGTGAAGTCCCTGGATAGTATGAAAAATTATTTTTAGTTAGATGATCTTATGAATCAGGAATAATTTGATTTTGGGTTATCAATGGAAATGATTACCCTATCATGGAGGATATGTGTTTTGGTTAGTTACTTTTCAGTATGATACTCCAAGAGTAACTGATGTTATTTGGAGATAAATTTTAAGATTTATCTTGGAAGACTATGTGATTAAATCCTTCATAAATTTGGGTTTAATTCTTAGTTTAGATTACTATGATGAATTTTATGGATAGCTGTTTATTGAATGGTCTTTGATAAACTTTGGGTTTTGTTGGACTAATTCGGGAGATTAAGGGTAGTATTTATTTTTTTAAAGGATTATCCTTTCTAGGTATTATATGATCTTATACTAACATTTTTTGGTTTTGGTTAAGGTTTAAATACATGGGAAATATATAGTTCATCTTTTGTGGGTTAGGTGATTCTCTGGAAGTTGATTATAACGCTCTTAATATGAACAAGTCATCCTAAAATACTCATCGTTTGGAGAAAATATGATTTTCTATTAGAAATCTACTAAAAGATGAAAGTCTACATGAAAACTTAGTATATTTCCTTATGAGTTAGTTAAGCTCATAAATAAATTACTCTTTGAAATTTAACTTAAAACAAAAATGTTTTCTAATAACTTTTCCTACTTGGGAATCACATACTGTTTAACACATCATAAGTCTGTGATTTTCTTGGGGTTAACTTTCTCTTAATCATGTTTTCTATCACTCTCCATCAGAACATGGCCCTTTTTTTCCTCCTCCATATCCATGTTTTCATGGAATACTAGTATGAGTTAACTCGTGTGACCTTTGTACTTCTCTTTCTTTCTTTTAAAGTGATAGTTTAATTGACTCCTTTTCCGATGTGGGGCTTTCAGTGAAATTTCCACGCCCAATTTTAAAATTACGAGGATGCAATTCCCCAAAGGGGGGAAGGATGTAACATCCCAGGTAAATAATATAAATTTTCATATTTATTAATATTTTTGAATAAAATATTAATATTACTTTAAAGGGAATTTTATGTTCAATGTCATACCCAATCGGCAACAATGAGTTTCTTTGAAATCTTACATTGCACACTAATTGTATAATAATATTATTCTAAATGGTAGTTAACTCCTAGAAATTGTAATGTAAGGAATGAATATAACTATCTACCAAATGATTATATATGCTTGTCAAATATTTTTACATTTATCCAAAAAAATGTTAGAGGGTTAAAATACAAATGAATCCAATTTTAAGCATAAATCTTCTAATATTCTTTAAAAGGTCGATTAACCACCTTTTGATGGAGAACCCTTTTTATATATAATTTTAAAAAATTTATATGTTATATTTGAAAAAATAAAATCCTTCTTTAGAATCTAGACATCAAAATTTACTTTGTGTAAATTTTTGTTATTTTTCTGATAAAGATAATTTTATTTAAAATGTTGTATTTTAATTCAAAACCTCCTTTTAATATAATTTACTTATATGGATTTTAATTGGATATAAAGTGTAGTTAAAATATATTTTTACCATTTAATCCAATGGTGGTCATTGGAATTAATTTCACATTGAAATTGGACATAAACAAGTGTCAATATTTTGATAGATATTGTTTCTTAAAAACACGTGATTTGTTTTGACAGTAGGAATTAATTATAAAAATAATTAATTCAACTTTTATGTTTTTAATTTGGTAAAATGGACATCATTTTTGAATTTGGAATATCAAATATTGCTTAGGGTGAATTTTTGTTATTTTTCTGAAAAACATCAATTTTTGATGAATAGAGAAACCACTAAGTGGTAGTTAAAGAAACTAATTTTTCATTTAAATGATATTTTACCACCTATGTGATATGAATTTCAAAAATCCGACATACATGGTTGTCATTAGGATGTAAAATTTTTGTTCAATGGGATTAAAATAATTTTTTGGTGAATAGAAACTTTTAAGATTTATTAATCGAGATTAAAGGTAATTAGTGTAATTTAAGGTAAATATAATGATATAATGTTATGAAATTACCATTACACTTGTCCTACACTTATTGTATGTGGCATTAAAGGCCATGAAAATCCATGGGTCAACTTGGGGACCCCATGAAGCCACTTGGGTAAGAAAATTACATTAATAAATTTTTATTTAAAGTAAAAATAAAAGTGTCACAAACATGTATTGTTTTACTAAAACAATTTTTACAAGGGGTTATACAAGTCATATTTTTTACTATAAATATTAATTAGAAATATAAAATTATTTCCTAAATCATGATATTTTTTTTATAATTTTTATACTTTAAATAAATAAATTTAATTATGACACCATGATGATGCAGTGATTACCTCATTAATGAACGATTTAAATAAAATGAAAATATAAGGTAAAATCTAAGACATACACTTGTCAAAAACCTATTGTATGGGTGTATTTCGAACCATTATCACCTTATCCTATAAATATATCTATATGAGACCTTTAATATCCTAAAATCATTTTATAATAATGTAACTTTTCGAGACATTCCAAGAGTTCCCCTCCTCTCTCTTATAACAGGCCCCCACCTCTACCCCCTTACCCACACATCTCAAGCCTTTGGCTCGACCAAACTCTGCTCATTTTATCTCTCCACATCCCTCTATTCATCCTAGAATCCTTACCTTAGGCAGAAATCTCTTCAAGAAACCCTTTTGGTTCAAACCTAAGGGAGTTACCCGATTTAAAGGTAATGTCTTTTCTTATGTTCTTTTGTTTTATTTTTCCTTCCAACTCCTTAAACTCTTTTTATTCATTTATTTTGAAACAAAACTAGTATCTTAAATATACTAGTATGTTTTTATGAGAAGTATTCGAGCTAAACTTACACACACCCTCGTCTAATTGTTAAATAACATACTCTTTCCATGGATGGTGAATTACTACCTCATGAAACGATGATTGTTCTATCTTCTCCTACCACCTCCCATGGTGGCCATTATGATGTAACTATATTTATTTATGAAATATATTATATTTATTTACTCTATATTCTTCTGTATTTTACATTTAAAACATACCTTTATGCTTTGTATGTTGTGAAAATGCGATAATTTCATTTGAGGAAGTGTGGACTACTTCCCCCTCAAGTGATGTGACTCGTTCATGCAATACATGGAATGTATAAAGAATGAAATTAATGAAAATATGTGATATATATATCATATATATTATACTGTAATTGTAATATATATCTCTCTCTCATTTCGTTTTAATTCCATTAATTTGACAACGAAATGAAAGTAGCGTTCATGCGTACGTACACCCTACCGTCTCCATGAACGGTGCATTTCATTTTTATCTCCAAATGTTATAGAATAGTATAAAATGAATATATACTGGATATATATGATAATTAAATAATTAATTACATTCTTAATATGATTTACTTATAACTACATGGGCAATTCTTTTCAAACAAGTTTATTTTTTTCTCATATACCGAACATAGACAAAAACGTCTAATATAAACTCACATAATTAAATAATTATAATAAAATTATAATATGTGATATGAATTGAATAATAAACTTTAAAGGAGGTCCTTATTAAATTATTAATTGATCGAATTTTATTATTCATGAATATAAAGAAACGAACAAGACAAGTCAGACTTGAGGTAAGGGATCCAACCTCTCTCTTTCTTTTTAAGTAATCTCTTTTATGTCACTTCTTCTAATCTCCTCTTTATTATGTTTTGGGATGTTATTCTATATTCATCTTACTGTAATTTTTATATTCATATGATGAGAGACACTAATTGATATCTTCAATCCATTTTTGGAATTTTTATGTGGCGTCGTTAGGCTACCGAATTTTCGTAAGGGGATATATTTTCTCACTTTTAATTCCGTGATATTTCCATTGTTCACCACTTATTTATTTCATGTGGTGTATTGGGTTCTTACATTTGATATATATTATCATGATTCTATATATATTCATTGTATTATGTGATTCATATTGTGTTTATTATCTTTTTTTCATATGACTCGATTGATTACAATGAGGTATGGGGTTTTTATCTAACTTTTTATTCTCGTGAGATTCATGATATATTTGTCACTATCTCCATTGAGTGGTGTATGTAATGATCATAATTCTACTATTTGTGTAATATAATCTCATTTATGTGTATTTACATCAGAATTTTTGTGTTCTTCTTTCATGGGGTGTGCGTTTCAGAAAGTTACCCAAATCGGTAAGGGAACCTTTCACCCTCCTCTTTTTAAAAGACTTCATTTTGTTATGTCTTTTCATTTACATTTTATTATATTGGAATATGTTCTTATATATCCTTGTTGATTTAAATTGTTTTTACAAGTGATGAGATACCATTTTCTCTCTCATCAACTCATTTTTTTAATTTTAATGTGACGTCGTTAGGCTGTCGAATTTGATTAAGGGAACTTATCAACCCAATTTCAATTCTTTGAGATAAAACTCTACTTCTTGATTAAGTTATGATATGAATATGTGTGAATTACTTATGATTTTGTTACACTTAATATCCACTTATATTGGGTTTATTTATATTTTTCACACATCATTACAAAATTTATTTATCCTTGATCTAAGGATATCGACTTTGTAAGTAACTTCGTCTCAATCTCCTTTCATTGAGGCATATTTTGTTTTATACAAAACTTTCTTTTATACGGTGTATATTACCCTTTGAATTTTACTTTTATTCAAAAGGAATATTTTTATATGAATCATTTTACTAAATGACAAAAGGGAATGTTTTTGTCTTACGTATGTGGCGACAATGACTTCTCCACCATCATGACCATTATTTGAGTTTCGGCTTCCTCTACAAGCCATATCTTTTTTTAAGTGAAATATAAATACCATGTTCTACTTTTCTTTTATTTTGGTATTGAAAATGGTTTTGATAATGTTTTTATTATATCAATGTGTTTTGATATCTTGTGATTGAAATGTTTAAATATTATGTTTCATTTATGCATGTTTTATGTGATACGATTAAGTTATAGTTCTTGGGCATTGTTTATGAATACGGGTGGTTCCGTGATAAACTAAGGGTGGGTGATCCCGTGATAGATCAACAATGCATTGGTTAACTCAAAGGAGTTAAACTCTAAGGTTTCTCTGTAGAGATTTAGGGAATATACTGTGGTGGGTATTCCAAACATAACCATGAGGGTTACTCTCTACGTAATAATGTTATGAATGCCTCAAGTTACCATTACATCTTATGATTTCTATGAGTTATTCATAAATCGTATGATTTCATGAGGTATGTTAAAGTGCTTACATTTTACTAGTAAAGTATGATTTCATTGATTCTTATGTATACATGGAGTAATTTTTTCTTTCCATGTTTTTATATACCTTACTGAGTTTTTTACGCTCACCCCTAGTTTTTGAAATGTTTTCCATAGGAATTAAAGGTGAATAGGGTCAATGATGGGATCAAGGGAAGACATGCTATCTAAAACATGGAACTAGACATGTTACTTTTTAAGAGATCTTATTTTATGAAAAAAATGGAAACTTTGTAGAAGTGCCTACTTTGTAATCTTGTTTGATGTAATAGTTATGTCCTAATTCTCAAAAACTCTAAACATGAAAAGATCCTCAATGTGAATTATTCATTTAATTCAAGATTATGTAATGTTTTAAGGTTGGGTCCCTATAGTATAAGTTAAAAAACATCCCTTTTCTATTTTTTTTTAAAAGTCACAAAGAACCATGTATGTAAAATGATAAAAATATTCTTTTCAATCTGTTTTGTAAATATTCCAACCAAGGTAAAAATAAAATTTAAGAATTATAGGAGAATAGTGAAAAAAAATTGAATTTTTTTTCTGAAATCATTGATATATAAGATAAATACCCCCCCAATGGAGACATAAATATAAACAAACCTAAATAATAATGAGGTTGTGAAATAAACTCTTACCTCAAGTCTTGCCTTTATTGGTTCATGTTCAAACCTCATGTATAATAAATATGTATTTATTATAAATTTATTCCATAAAAATAATTATATCATACAAAATATCATATATTTCTAACATCTTATCACCTATTTATTAATAATTTTTTGTTAAAAACACTATTCTGGGTGATAACTGCTTCATTTTCAAAGAAAGTTTTGGTCCAGCAGCATTGGTCCTTGTACTTTGATCTTGGCATCACCATTTAAAAAAATTAAAAATGGTCTAAAAATAATTTATAACAATTATATACATTTTTATAATAATTCATATAATTTAGAAATTAAAAAATTAACTACACCATTCATGGAGAATTTAGGTTATACGTATGTATGAACGTTATTTTCTTTTCTAGATTTATATGATAAAAGAAAGGTAAATAGTAATTTATTTTTAAAAAGTTTTTTTATCATATATTTCATATATATTCCTTAAGCTTATCATATTACCCATACATAAATGATGGTTATGAAAAATTAATTGTATTGCTAAGTGGAGATGGTACGTTGTATGTACGCACAAGCAATACATTCACTTCTTATTTGATGGGTAATAGGGTGTCCAATAGTGTTTTCATAAAAATAATAATATTTTATAATATTTTGGATACTAAATTGATTAATTTATTATAAAAAAAATATTATATTTATAGGAGATAAAGAATAGTAGATAAATAAAGTGATCGGTTAGAACGATTACCTTTTCTTCAAGACATATCCTTTAGATAACATATAATGGGCTTCAGAGTTGGGCTTTTGAGAAGGTGAGAAACTATAAAATGTTATTTGGAAAGTTTATAAGAGTTATTTTTAGGTTATGATCAAGTTATAAGTCTTAATGTCAATAAAATATATTTGGGATGTTCCCTTTTATAATTGGGGTGAGGGGAACATTCAGAATTTCTCAAAAAGATTAAATTACATCAAATTCATTTTCAATCATAATACAACCAAATGACCATGGATTGGAATATAAGATAACATATGGTTGCAATATTATCATCTAATATATTTTATAGTTTTTTTGGTGTTATTTTAAACCTTATCATTTTGACTAATCCTTAGATAACCGGTTTTAGTTTTGCCTATGGTAACTACTTTTAAAATATTAAAAGGTTTTAATTTTTACTTATATGGTATAAATTTGACCTTAAATGTAAAATTTATGAAATTTTAGACCATAGAAAAATAATATTTTATTATTTAAATATTTTTATGATTTTTAAATAATTTAATAATATTTTAATCTCATAAAATATCATTATTGTAAATTTTGATATTTTTCAAAACATTGACTTTTAAAAAAGTCAAGACAAAATGTAAAATAAAAAAAATATTTTATTATATAATTAACATATTAAGGTAATCTATATATTACATGAATATCCTTAAATATTTAAAAATATATTATTTTAATATTTATAAAAATTTTCATTTGATTTTTTGTAAACTGAATAATTACTACATCAGCATTGTGTAAGAATATTATGTAATTGTTTAATTCCTAAAAATAAAAATTTAATTAAAATGTCGAATATAAATCTTTATTATTTTAAAATAATATTTATAGTCGAACATATATTTTAGATAACACCAAATTTAAAAAAAAATTATTGATATTAAAAACATGATTGTGACATCTTGGTCTTTTCTTTAAATAAAATGTTTTAAAATTTATAATATCATCCATACGGAACCAAAAAGTCATAAATAAATTTATTTCATGAAAAAAGTTTTATTAAGTTTAAATTAGACTACTATATTTTTTTCACAACCACCTTTTATCATTTTGTGGACACATAATTGATTTTTTAGACAAAGAAAGTGACATTTTGTGACTTTCTTTGATTTAAATAATATATAAGTTGTTTTCAAGGACAAATATCCTATAAAAACACAATTTAGAACCTTGGGAGAGAAGGGTTAAATTAAATTCATCCAATAAGATATATTATGAAACATTATGGCCTCATCAATTAATTTTAATTCATATTAACCGGTTTTACCCTTTACCGAGGAAATAAATTTTAACACAGTTACTATTCATATTAACTAATATAAAATAGGTTTAATTAAAAAAATATGAACCTCATGATTGTTAATATTGAATAAATTTTTCAAAATTTAAAATACATATTTTTTAATAATTTAATTGGAAATTAAATTGTAATACACAATGAAATTAGTTTTTTTGGAAAAAATCCATTTTTAAAACTAAAATATTTATAAAATAAATTCAAGTATGAAATGTACTTAAAATAAAAAAATTTAACATTTTTAAATAAAAATTAAGAAATTGAATTTTAAAAAAAAATTGAAACCTAATTTAGCATAGTAAAATATTTTGAATAAAATATAGATTTCAATATAAATCTATATTCTTCACTATTCCCTAAAAATAAATTTTTTTAAATATTTATTTAGAAATATAATTTTAAAATAATGTTGAAATTATGAATATAAAAATTAAATTCATTATTTCAAAAACATTTTCTATAACATCTATAAATTAATATTCACTCATAAAAAGAAGAAAATTTATTTTTTGAATAAAATGTATTTTTTAAGAATAAAATTATTTTCATAAAAAACTTGTTAGATCATTTTTAAAGATCATATACATACATTCATACTATGTTGAGTATTTTTTTTGAAAAATTATTTATTTCTATTTATTTCCACAAATTTAATGTATATTCTATAACTGAAATATAATATTTTTATAATATTTTTTTGTTCTTCTAAAAATGCTATTGTGTGCAACGTAATCTATAAAAGAATTGAAATTATATAGAAATATATTTAATAAAAATATTGTTCTATTAAATTATTAACCACTAAAAATGGTTTTATTCCTCCAAATTTGTTTCAATCATCCCAGGTTTAACATTTAATAATTAATTATTTGAAACTCACATCATACAAATGAATAATAAAGCATCCCTTAAAAAGGAAATTTTGGAAAAATAACAGTTATCTAATGTAACACATAACTAAGTTTCCACTTTGTAAAAACATTTTTTTTAATTAAATGATGGATTTTAATGGGAAAAGTACTCCCCATTAACTAATAATGAGTGATAAAGAACATCATCAAGATAAGGTTAATTATGAAAAAACCATAGACCAGATATTTATAAAAAAGGTCATTAGTGTCCTAAGAAATGATTACAGTAGGCTAAAATTTTATTTCAAAATTATTTTGGATGATATACTTACTTGAGTTTATTTCATAAGTACAACCTCACTCTTTGGTTGTTCCTTGATCGATTTCTACTTCATATCTTACTCTGAGAAATGAAGATGAGATTATAATGCCTGAGGAACTAGTGGATCATAAGATCTATAATGGGATGATAAGTCATTCTATATATCTCTACTTATAATCATACCAAAATGGTTAGCACATGTTATCCAAAATGAATATATTTTAATATGGTTATGTAATACATTAATCTGTAAAACCTTATCGATGATTCAACATAAAGAATTTCATAAATGGTTACCCTTATGATACTTCTAAAAGATTAAAATCCAAAACATTTGAAAGTAGGTCACTAAATTTACAAAATCAAATTATCATTAACCCCCCAAAAAACATGATGTATCTCTTAACTATTACACAACAAACATGTTATGATCGTTATCATGTACTCTCTTGAAACATGGTAATAACTTTAATTACCATAAAAACATAGTGAAAAATGAATTCTTTCATAAATTAACTCTTTCCTTATATGATAAATATAAAAAATTCTATAAAATCAATCCATGATATCATAAACCACCTTGTTATCGTATTACTAATTATTTCCAAGGACATAAATACTATCCTATTTATTTTATCCCAATCGAACTTCTCTTTACCACATCATGTACTTATTAAAGGTTATATTTCCATTAATCACATGTTCTCGAAATATATAACTTTTCCACCTCAATCACTTTTCATGGTTACTAATATAATTCATCATATCCATTCAAATACTTAAGGAAAAACTATAGTGTTACAATACATAGAAGTTTAATTATATTATAATACATTAAAATTACTTCTACAATATTATTCATGAATTTTAATACATAAAATCCAAATCATTCCACTAACTTCTTAAACCATTAGCCAGGCTTCATCATTTTATTCCTTAACACTTCATTTAACTCATATGTAATTTTTACTATATCCATAATCAACAGTATAACCATTACTCATAAAACATTGTTGATTCCCTTCATAAGAATTCCCCCTGGGAATCAATTTTCATAATTTTCATACATTCCACATTTAAAAATTTTAACTATAAATGGTTCCTTGAGAATACCATTATTCTCACCCATTGAGTTAACTAAACCTTTCACTTTTACAGTGCAATTAATTCCTGTGTATCCTTTTTTTCCACACCTATAGAATATTTATGTTCCTCGGAAACATTTTCCTCATTGCCTCTTCCAACATGCATTATGTAAGGAAAATTGAACTTTCTTACCTCTAAGTCACCATGAACCTACATATGTATCTTATTATATGGGTCATGAAACTAACTAATGTTGAGATTATTGGTATTATTGTAAGATTTCTGATTGGCTACCACAATAAGTTTTTCCCTTCTGAATCTTGTTTCATTTGGTTGATAATGAGTATGATCATTCCATTTTATATCACATTCCCCAATAACATTAATCCTCTTGCTTCCATCCATTTTTTAAAACCCAAAAAACATATTGTTAGTAACAATAATCATAGTGGGAAAATACATAATAACGATAGATGATGTCTAAATCATAAAACCATATTTTTAATAAATAACACCATAGGTTTAACCAAGGTCATTCTTGATCATTATCCAAACATTATGATCCTATCAAATATTTATTTTTTTACAATATTTTTTATAAAATTTTTCCAATCCTAATATCCAAATATTTTCTAAACACTTCTTTGATACCAACTATAATAGCCTGATATTTTCATTCTCAATTATTACATCTATTTAGATAAATTTTCAATACATAATAGTACACACAATTCCAGAATCATAAAAGTTTGGAGTATTTTGATATTATGTATATAATATTATTATTTTATGTATGATCTTAGACATCTCCCATAAAGATCATTTCACATAGTAATCCTCTTTTAAAAACCCTACATAATCATTCAATCATATTCTAGGGAAAACCCATTATAAATTTTGAGCTCAAATGATCAGTAAGTGTAAACAATTGAGATAACAATGAATTAACAATAATAATATGAGAATAGGGGTATAAGATCATGAAAACAACATTTGGAAATTATAAATTTTCTTTCAATGTTCATAATCATGAATGATGGAATAAATCTTGGTAGTTCATAAGACATAAATTATAAGGAAATCAAAGAACATAATCCATGAGATCATAATATTTGAATAACACAGGGAATTCATGTCATAAAAATAAGCCTAGAAAATAATTTATTTAGTATTCAAGGCTCACTTCCTAGACCATCATAGCATAAAAAGATCAATAAAAAATCGGGTTCACTCCCTATTCAAGTGTTGTCTTATTAAACTAGGTTCAATCCCCATTCCATTCATATCATACAGAATCAGGATCACTCCCAATTCCAGCACTATCTTAATGAACTGGGTTCACTCCACATTCTAGCAATGTATTTCTGAACTGGGTCCACTCTTGGTTTTAACCATGTCTCACTAAATAAGGTTAATTCCCTGTTATAGCTTAATCTTACTGAACTGGGTTCATTTTGAAGGTCTCGGGCACAACAGAAGCTCGTGGGTGGATGTGCCCAATTGAATTTTTGTCATTAGAAATGATCAATTCGGGATCAAGACGATGATAAATTCTATACTCCATGGATTGAATCATAGAAATAGACAAAGAAGAAGAATAGTCCTGGAACCACAAAGGATGATCATCACAGGTTGATTATAATAAATTTAATTAATTGACAAGAAGTACCTTTTATTGCGTTATTTCTTCATTGATATTTCTGATCATGTTCCGATGTGATTCATCATTACGTCATAGAATCCAAGTGTAGACTTCCTATAGTGGTGATCGACATGTGCACCACGTATCTCTGGACATCGCCACAGGAATCTCTGGGTGCTAGCACGGAGAAGCCTTCTCTTGTGTTGTCCGCCTTAGATCGACTTGATCCAGTGGAGGAGGATCACTCTCGGTCTTGAGAGCGTTCTTGGACAAAAGAGTTCTTTCATCCTTGATATAGTTCTACATATTTTTTGTGCACAACGATTAGGGATAAGTGTAGGGGTTGTGAGGTTATAAATAATCAGGTTTAAGGTTATAGAGTTATGACAATAAATAAATGTGTTAAGCATTTTATTTATTTCATTAACTCATATTAAAAACCCAACCCCCATGTTGAATCATTAATTCCTTGACATGTGCTCACACTGATTATAATAAATATCATTTAATAAAACGATATTATTTCCTCAAAATCCTGACTGGAAAAACTACACGACATGTAATCATTAATACATGGTGTGTACTTGTTTTTCATTTCCTTTCCTAAATAAAAACTACACACCATGTACATTCAATGTACATGGAATTTATATCTTGTTTTCATTTTATTCTTCATCCAACATTAAAACGATTTTGGCTTCCTTGAATAATTATTAAACCAAATATGATAAAAATCTTTATTCTACTTGAGATACATGGATACACATACTGTGTGACACTATAGGCCTCTTTCCTGTTGGATTTAGGTTGGCTTGCCTAAAGTACATGATTACCGTTTAGCAATGGGTCAAGGAACCCAATAGAAAGAACTTGAAACTGCATTAACGTGTCACCTCATACGAATTCTTACCATGTAATTTAATCCCTTTGTCTCAATATCTCATCAAGAAGGTTTCATGGTAGTGTGATAAACCTATATGCTTGATCCGTCATTCTTTGACTCCCAGAAATAAACTCATTGTGACACCATGGCCATGGAATTTGGGCGACAGTTCAATTTCAATCAAAGGTCCCAATATATCTACTTTTGTAAATATGGAAGGGACAAATCCTTCCTCGACTTATCCATTAATTACATGTCATTCGTGATGTACCCAACATACCCTACTTCCCACCAACTGTCTTCGTGATGGTTTTCGTCAGCAAATATAAGTGCACAAGTCATGTCATGAGTTAATGATAATCTACTAGTCTAAGGACCGTTACACACATTCGTAGATAGAAATGTATGATGACACCAAGACATGCGGAATAACTACTGGCGGGTCTGGTCTAAAAATATCTCATCTTGGAGGTTACCAAGTGAGAACTTCATGAGAGAGAGTCATATCTTCTTACGAGTACTCGCACATGATGGTCTGTATACTATGTGTCCTATCATAGTATGTCATCCAACCGTAGAACTTTATTTAAGAATATTTATATAGCATTTCAAGGTTCTCATCATAACAGGGATCTTCTATGACCTTATTAATGTAAAAACTATTCCAGGACATTATTATATTATAGTCATACAGAATAATGAACAATACATAATAAGTGTACATTCATGTAATCAAAGTATAAATAGTTTGTTATCAGGACACCAAGTCTAACAAACTCTAACTTGGACTAGAGCCAACATCCTATGACTTTTAGTCCTCTAAACCTCACATGATGATCATGTTTTTTCTGAGTCAAATCTTTAGTTAAGGGGTCCTCCGCGTTGTCTTCCATGGAAATAATACTCACTGCAACTTCACCTCTCTGAGAATAATACCTCATGAGATGATACTTCCAAAGTATGGTCATTGTCCGCTGATGTGACCTTGGATCTTTTTCAAGTGCCACTACTACAGTATTATCACAATAGAGTTTTATAGGATATTTACTGCTAGGTACTACATCCAGCTCTTGGATAATTCTTTTCATCTATACTACTTCTCTAGCTGCCTTATAAGCTATGATATACTCAGACTCTGCTATAGAATCTATGACCACACCTTGCTTTGAGCTCTTCTAGCTCACTGCACCTCTATTCAAACTGAATCTGTATACAGTCTATGACTTTATGTCATCTTGATCAGTCTGGAAACTCACATCTACATGTCCTCTGATGACTAGTTCCTCATCTCCTCCAAAAACAAGGAACATATCTTTAGTACACCTCAGAAACTTTAGGACAGTCTTGACTTCCATCCAAAGGTGGACTCTTGGATCAGCTTGATATATGCCTACTACACTTAATGTGTAAGGAACATCTAGCCTTATAAATAGCATATCATACATGACTGACATAATAGCGGATGTGTAAGGGATCCTATCCATTTTCTTTCTTTTTTCATGTGTCTGATGACACATTTTCTTTGAATGATGAATACCATGTGACTCCTGCAACAATCCCATCTTAGACTATTCCATACTAAATCTCTTCTATATCTTGTCAATGTATGTACTTTGACTCAGGCCTAGCATTTTCTTAGATCTATCACGAAGGATCTTTATCCCAAAAATATATGCTGCCTCACCCAAGTCTTTCATAGAGAAGCATTTATCCAACCATGCCTTAACTGACTGTAAGACAGGTAAATCGTTTCCAATTAGTAATATGTCATCAACATATACTATTAGGAAAATGAATTCACTTATGCTAAACCTTTTGTAGACAGAAGGCTCACATTCATTCTTAACAAATCCAAATTCTGTTACATCTTTATCAAAAACGAATGTTCCATGACCATGATGCTTTCTTTAATCCATAAATGGATTTATAAAAGTTTCATACCTTGTTTGCATTCTTTGGAGTCATGAACTCTTCAGTTTGTGTCATGTAGAAATCTTCCTGGTGGTTCCCATTAGAGAATGTTTTTTTGAAATCCATTTTCCAAATTTCATAGTCAACGTAATAGGAAATGGAAAATAGAATTCTGATGGATTTCATCTCCACAACCAGTGAAAAGGTTTCATCATAATCAATTCCTTGACGCTTTATAAAACCTTTTGCAACCAGTCGTGCCTTATAGGTTCTGATTTATCCCTCAATCTCCAGTTTCTTCTTGAATAACTATTTATTACCAACGGGCTTTACATTAGTTGGAGGATCTACCAAAATCCAGACTTTGCTTTGGTACACTGAATCCATTTCAGAATTCATGGCTTCTTCCCACTTGGAAACGTCTATTCCTTAAATATATTCCTTTTAGGTAAGAGGATCATAATTTTCAACCAATAATGATTCACCATCCTCGGTGATAAGAAAACCATATCGTTCTAGTTCTCTCACCTCTCTCGTGCTCCTACACAATTCTTGTGTCTCTAGAACAGATTGTTCTTCCATAGGGCTTTGTGGAATATGTTCTTATACCATCTCTTGTATATCTCAAGCCTCGACTTCATCAAAGTCTATCTCGCTCCCACTATCTCTTTTGGATATGTTCTCTATACCAAGGTTTGTGGAATGTCTCACCTCTGTAACCTTTTTATCTGAGGTTTTGTAAAGTTAATATCCCCTTGTTTCCTTGGGATATCCTATAAAGGTACACTTTATGCCTCAGGGTGAAATTTTGTTATTTGATGAGGCCTTAACAAATTCTTCTCTACCCACACATGTAAATTTGATAACATGGCTTTGAGTCCACTCTATAACTCGTATGGAATACCATTTATCGATTTAGTTGTTACATGGTTTAGTATGTCTACTTCTATTTGTAATGAATATCCCCAAAAGGATAATGGAAAAATCACATGACTCATCATTGATCTCACCATGTCCAATAGGGTGTGGTTCCTCATTTCGTATACACCATTCCACTGAGGCGTGCAAGGAGGAGTGAGTTGAGGTAGATTCCCAAACTCCTATGAGAAATAAATGATGTCCTGATTAAGATATTCTCCTCCTCTATCTGAGTGGAGTATCTTAATCTTCTTACCAATCTGGTTCTCAACTTCATTCTTGTATTCTTTGAACCGATCAAAAGAATCTGACTTATACCTCATTATGTAAATATATCCATATCTACTAAAATCATTAGTAAAAGTAATTAAGTATAAGAACCCACCCCTTACTTCAACTGGAAATGGTCCACACACATCTGTGTGAACTAATTATTGAATCTCTTTAGCCCTTTCATCATTCCATCTAAATGGCGCTTTGGTCATTTTTCATTATAGACACGGATGACATACACCAAGTGGTTTTAGTTTGAAAGAATCTAAATACCCATCTTGATGTAATTTTTTCAAGCCTTTCTCATTGACATGACCTAGTTGGTGATGCCAAAGTTGGGTGTGGTATGATTCATGTGAATTGACTTTTTCATCGATTTCCATTACTTGGTTTGTGTAGTCTAACACATAAATGTTGTTAAATAAATGTTCTCTACCAAAACAAATGTTATCTTTATAAAAGTAGCAACATTCATTTCCAAACATAGTATCTAATACAGATACAGAAATAATGTTTTTTTATAGATGGTACATAATGACATTCTTTTAAAACCAAGACCTTCCCAGTAGGCAATCTGAGGTGGTAGTCTCTGACAGCTACAACAGCGAGTCTGGCTCCATTGGCTGCTCGCATATCCACCTCACCTAATTCAATATTTCTAAATCTACATGGTTCTTGTATTTGGATACAGATGTGTGGACCAAAAGTAGTATCTAATGACCAATTGGTAGAAATAGATAGATTGCGTTCAATAACAAATCCACCTGAACCTTCACCTTTCTTCCTGGATGGGTGAAATTTTTCTTCCAGTGGCCCTTCTTTCCACATGCAAAACAAACAGCCTCATATTCTCTTGCCTCCCCTTTTATCTTCCTTTTCTTGGAAGGACTTGAAGAAAATTTGGGCTTAAATCTCTTCTCCTTCCCTTTCCTTTTATTCACCATAAGGACGGAAGGATTTTCATGCTTCATATCATTTTCCACTTAGAGAATAAGGATAAGAATATCAGATGGAGACTTCTCAAAGTTATTCATGTTGAAATTTACAACAAAGATAGAGAAGCTCTGGGGTAGTGATACAAGAATGAGATAGGTACCCAGTTCTTTGGGGAGTCTAAACACTAAAACCTCCAAGCGCTCAATGTAGCCCCTGAGCTTGACTATATGAGGCCCAGCGGGGGAGCCCTCTCCAAGCTTGCTCTGAACTAAAGCCTTGGATATCTCAAACCATTCTTATCTTTCTCTCTCTTGGTATAGACCACAGAGGTGCATGATTATGATATAATCATCCATGTCTTTATGAGAATTCATGAGCTCACTAGACATTGATGACAGAATCAAACATTCAACGTTGAGTTCATAGTTCAAATGTTGATAATAGAGCATGAAATCTTCATCACTCTCCCCTTGGGAAGGCGAATCAGGAAGTGAGGAATCCAACAAGTAAAACATTCATTCATGGAATAGGATAACCCGAAGGTGACTAAACCATTCCTAAAAGTTACCGCTGGTGAGGATATTGTCTTTATCCAGAATTGATCACAGAGAAAATGTGGTTGATGAGTTTTTCATATTGATTCTAAAAATTAATAGAGAATATTTATCAGTGCCTTTTGATTAAATTTTATGAAAAATAATAAATAAATTTATTAATTCTCCCATTATTTTATCACGTCCCAACAGCCCCCACCATTGAACATGGAATTCCTAGTTTCTATTACATTCTAGTGGCAAGGATCCATATTCCCCTTCACATAACCCCAACAAGGGTTGTTCAAGCTATTTAAAGGTATTTGAGTAGGTAGGTCTTCACCAACTATGAGCTTGTGGTTCCTTGATCTGTTGAGTGGACTCCCCCATCCTGAAATCCTAACTTGGATTTCTTCAACACGTGCCCTTATTTTACAACAAGTCTAGCAAGGGAAACTCCTCTTGATGTAAAATGTTTAAGTCAACCTGAAACATTCATAAGAGAATCCTTTATAAAAGTAAGTGTCCTAACAAGGGTTGGTCAAACACATAGTTTTATTGAGTCTTTCCCTTAATCATGTAACGGAAGGCTTGGTATGACTTAATATGGTATTTGAGGGATTTCAATCCTTTATGTGAAGTTTTTCATTATCACATGCTTGTTAATATTAAGTTATGCTTTCTTAATTGATTAAGAAAGTTATGATAATTATTACACATAGTCTAGTTTTTATTTTATTCCAACTTTTCTTTGTTGTTTATTTCATGAAATATGTGATCGCGAAAACACATACATAATAAATAAACCATGAAATCCGGAAAAAATATATAAGATGGCATGAACATGAGCACTTATTGGTTAGATTATCTACCGGTTTTGATAAGCTAACCCTCACCTAGGGAAAACACCTTGAACCTGATGGTTCATGTTTTACAACTCTCACATGTCCACATTTGTATCTTCTTGGGTTGGTTTCACCTCATCTTTGGATTGTGAACTATCTCCTCTGGCTTGGGAGATCATCCATTACATCGGGTTTACATTAAAGAAACCATGGGCCCACAGGACCTATATTTTATTGAAAGAAGGCTCGCATGACAACAAATTTAAATTAAAGAAATTTAAATGAAACCAAACACTCACAAAGGGTATTTGGTCTAGCTCTTATTCATCCATAGCATGCAATGACATTTACTCATATTTAGTATTCAAATTATTATAATCATTCATTTATTAAAGATAAGTCGTGCTTGAATTCAATTAATTATGATCCTATAATTAAAAAATTCATTATCTTAAATTCATTTCTTAATTTCCCTGAGATTATTCTCATCCATATTCTTTGTATGGGTCTCTGTAATTTGGAGGAAACCTGGTGAAATTATATTTCTGGAAATCACATGGCGTGTAGTCTATATTACATGGAAAGTATTGGTTTTCACTCTTTATCCAAAGTACACGCCGAGGGCTTTGGAATGTTTTCTGTACTTTGGAAATTTTGGAGTAAATGGTGTGTAGATTAATATAACATGGCATGTACTTCCTTGTTATGTGGTTACCAGCCTAAAAACCCCATGTACGCGGTAACACAACTTCTCCTTGTACACGATTTCACCTGGGTCAGATCGGACTACATAGCGTGTTGATTCAACATACATGTCATGTATTCTGGTTTCCACATGTCGTTTAGTTCTGGTCGAAACGGTGAATTAAAAAACTTAGGTTTACTTAATTCACATGGTGTGGTTTGGCGGACCAGTACTGGTTCGTTGAACCTAAGTACATGGTGTGTAGATTTCCCTATATGACGTGTATTCCTTTTTTGTACAGGCAGAATGAGCGGCTCCTCTGGATGAGTTCCTCATTTTAATTTTAATCAAAATTAAAATTAAAAGGTCATTTCTGTGATTTGAATCGAGAAACAAAGGAGGAAGAATAGATCTAATTCCTTCAATTTTATAGAATGATTTAACTTGAACTGAATAAAATATAAATGAGTAAATTTTCAATGAAAATTAAATAAATATAATGAATGTTTTGACCACTCTGATTCCACTTGAAGGTCCTGGGTGCAGTGGACACTCATGGGTGGATATTCCCACCTGACTTTTTGTCATTAGAAATGGTCAATCCGAGACAAATATGATAATAAATTCCAGAATCCATAGATTGAATCAAAGAAATATATAATGAAGAATAATATTCCTAGAACCACAAAGGAGGATCATCACAGGTTGATTATAATTAATTTAATTAATTGGCAAGAACTACCTTTAATGGAGTTCTTTCTTCATTGATATTTCTAATCACATTCCAATGTGATTCGTCATTACTTCGTAGAAGCCAAGTGTATAAATTCTCTAGTGGTGATCCACACGTGCACCAAGTATCTCTGGATGTCTCCAAAGCAATCTCTGGGAGCTAGCATGGAGAAGCCTTTACATGCGTTGTCCACCTTAGATTTCCTTGATCCGATGGAGGAGCATATCTCTCGTTCTTGAGAGCATTCTTGGAGTAAGGAGTTCTTTTGACCTTGAGAGAATTCACTATAATTGTTGTGCACAATGATTAAGGAAAAGTGTTGGGGTTGTGAGGATATATATAATAATGTTTGAGGTTATATACTTATGACAATAAATAAAGGTGTTCTGTGTCTTATTTATTTCATTAACTCTTATTGAAAACCCCCATGTTGAATCATTAATTCCTTGACATTCTCCCATGCTGATTATAATAAATATCATCTAATAAAATGATATTATTTCCACTAAATCCTTACTGGAATAAATACACAGCGTGTAATCATTAATACACGTACTGTACTCATTTTTCATTTCATTTACAAAATGAAAACTACACAGCGTGTACATTCAATGTACATAACATTCATATCTTATTTTAATTTTATTCTTCCTCCATCATTAAAACAATTTAGGATTCCTTGAATAATTATTAAACAACATATGGGAATAATCTTTACTCTACTTGAGATACTTGGATACACTTAGTGTGTGACCCTCTAGGCCTCTTTCTCATTGGCATTAGGCATGGTTTCCTAAAGTCCAAGATTACTGTCTAGAAATGGGTCAAGGAACCCAAGAGAATGAAGTTGACGCCGCATTTATGTGTCACCTCATACGAACTCTTACCATGTAATTTAATCCCTTTGTCTCAATATCTCATCAATCATGTTTCATGGTAGTGTTATTAACCTATATGCTTGATTTGTCATTCATTGACATTCATAAATAAACTCATCATGACACAGTGGCCATGGAATTTGGGTGAATGTTTGATTTCAATCAAAGGGCCCGAGATATCTACTTCCATAAATATAGAAGAGATAAATCCTTCCTTGACTTATACATTAATAACATGTCATTCATGATGCACCCAATGTAGCCTACTTCCAACCAACTTTCTTCATGACGGTTTTCTTCAGCAAATCTATGTTTGTGAGTCATGACATGAGTTAAGGATAATATTCTAGTCTAAGGACCAATACACACGCTCGTAGATAGAAATGTCTGATGACACCAAGGCATGCAGAATTACTACTGGTGGGTCTGTTCTCATAATCTCCCATCTTATATATTACCAAGTGAGAACTCAATGAGAGAGAGTCTCATCTTCTTATGAGTACTCTCACATGAATGTTTGTATACTACATGTCCTATCACAGTGTTTCACCCAACCATAGAACTTTAGTTATGAATATTGTTATAGAATTTCATGGTTCTCATCATAGTGGGGATCTTCCATGACTTATTAATGAAACTAATAATCCAGGACATTATTATATTATAGTCATGCATAACAATGAACAATATATAATAAGTTTACATTCATGTAATCAATGTATAAACCTCTAACACATTTCCCATTCCAGTTTTTTCTATCTCAATAAACATAAATATTTTACCAATGCATTTGAGTTTGATAGAGGTCACACCCTTTAAATAATAAAAAACATATTCATGTGCTTTATAAGAATATAAATCCTTCAGTATATTAGACCCATGAAAATAAATGAGTTTTTTAAACAATCAATCATTGCATAACCCATGGAAAAGTAATGGGATTCCTAAGCATCATTCCATCATTAAAATAAATCATATAGAGAAATAATAAATATATTATCCTTGGATCCAATCCCTAGAAAAGAATAAGTAACATAAAATAATTTTTTCATATATGGAAATTTATTTTCTATAGATAAATTTAAATAATTGTTAAGGAAATATCATTTCCATTTTTAAAACATTATTTTTCAAAAAGCCACTCAATTATAAATGGAAAAAATTATTTTAAAATAACCCTGTAATATTGTATATAAATATTTAAAAAATTAGTAAATCACAGTGGTGGTAATTTCCTCTCATACCAAATAAGTTCAAAAAATATCCTTTCCATATTTTTTTCTGAAAATTCCCAAAGTACCTTATTTAGAAAATGATAAAAATATTATTTTCAAAACATTTTTTAAAATTTCACACATTTGTAAATATAAAATTAAAAAATTATAGTGTAATATTTATAAAAATTGAAAACATTTTTAAAAATCTTGTACATTGAAGATAAATATTTCCTAGTATATACATAATCATAATGAATTTCTAATAATAATGAAATTTTGAAATAAACCATTACCTAATGTCTTTCTTTTTTTATTCATGTTAAAACCTAATACATAATAAATAGGGATTTATTATAAATTTATTCCATAAAATTATTTATATTATACAATTTATTATCTATTTATAACTTCTGATCACCCTTTTATTAATAATTTGTTTTTAATATCATTATTCTAAGAGATAGGTGCTTTGTTTTACAAGCATGTTTCGGTTTGTTATTATTGGTCCTTATAATTTTATCTTGGTATAATAACATTAAGAATGTTAATCATTGTATAAAAAACATATAAAACAATTATATACATATTTATAATCATTATATAATGTATAAATAGAAAAATTAATTACACTATTCTTTTATATGGTACATCGTTCGTATACATTAACGTTGTTTTCATTTTTTGATTTACGGGTTAAAAAAGGTAAATAATAGTTCATATTTATAGAATAATTATTATATAATATATGTAATATTTATTCATTAAACTCATCATTACACTCATCCATAAAATATGGTGATGAAAAACTAATTCTATTGCTATGTGGAGACTGTAAGTCATACGTATGTATGATCAATACTTTCACTTCTTATTTGATGAGTAAGATGGTGTATAATTATGCTTTCATAATCATAATAATAATTAATAATAATTATTATAAAGATTTTATTTTTTTGAATAAAAATTATATATTTTTAGGTGGTATAGAAGAGTAAAAAAACAAAGTGATCGATTAGAGTAATTTCCTCCTCTCTAAAACGACTGCTTTTGATCAACTCTAATGGGATCCAGGGTAGGTATTTTGGGAAGAGGAGGACCAACTGAATGTGATTAGGGAAGTTTGTAAGATAAATTGTCTTTCTATGGTCAAGCTATAAAGCTCATAGCAGTGTAAAGATGTGGGGTTGTAGGTACCCTTTAATAATTGAGGTGAGATAACATATGGAATTTCTCAAAAGATTAAATTATAATTAATAAGTATTATATCTATTGGACCAGGGTTCCGAAGATAATAAAATATTATTTTATAATCCTATCATTCAAAAAAATTTAGACATGTGTTAGTGTTATAGTAAGCCTTTTTATTTTGATTAACCATTAGTTAACGTATTTTTGTTTTATCTACATTAATAAATTTTTAATATAAAAAGGTTTTAATTTTTACATATATTGTATAATTTTGACCTTAAATGGAAAATTTATGAAATTTTAGACTATATCCTAATAAATTTTTTATTTTGAAGTATTTTTATTATATTTAAATAATTTAATAAAATATTAATCTCATAAAATTTTATTATTGTCAATTTAGATAAATTTCAAAACTTTTACTTTTAAAAATATCGATAAACTATGTATAATTTAAAAAAACTATTTTATTATATCCATAAAATGTCAATTTAATCATATAATTTCTATATCACATTAAATATTTCAAATTAGTTCACTTTTTATATTATTAATTTCATTTATTTGTTTTTTCTCTTAATTGAAAAATTACTACATCATCATTGTGAAAGCATTTAGGGTAAATATTTAATTCATAAAAACTATAAATAAATTTCCATAATTAATATAAATATTTTATATTTCAAAATAATATTGATGATCCTACATATCCTTTGGATAACCCCATATTAAAAAATGTTAGTAGTTATTAAAAACATGAATGTGACATCTTTGACTTTAATTTAAATAAAAAATTGTAATGGTTATAATCTCATTAAAGTGCCACAATAACATCTTAAATATATATATGTCATGAATTCAGTTTTATTAGGTTCAAAATTGAAACTTATATTAATTAATAATCTACTTGTATCCCAATGTGGGCAAATAAGAGATATTTAAGACAAATAAAGTGACATTTTGTGTCTTTCCTTAATTTAAATAATATATATGTTATTTTCATGGAATTGTGTCCATTAAACTACTAATTTAAAATTTTATCTGTTAAGGGTCAAATTAAATTCCTCAAATAATAAATAGGATGAAAAATATGGTATTATAACTTATTTTTAATCCATATTAAATTCTTTTACCCTTTAACTTTGTAATAAATTTTATCATATTTACTATTCATACTAACTAAAATAAAAGGGGTCTAATTTCATAATTATATCATCATAATTATAAATATAGAATAAATTTTTCCAAACTAAAAACATATATGTTTCATAATTTAATTAAAAATTAAATTTCAAAAATGTATCGAAAACCAGTTTTTCAAAAAAATTCCCTTTATAAACATAAAAGAGTTTTATACTAAATTCAATTATAAAATCCACATAAAAATTATAATTTAATTATTTTAAATAAAAAATAACCATTTAAAATTTAGAAAAACAACACATAAAATTACCTTCTGTAAACCTTAATATAAATTAATTTTTCAATAAAAATCAGTATTATTCATTATTTGTTGAAAATTAAATGTTTCCAAAAAATTAACAAAAGATAATTTTAATATAATATTGAAATTATAAATTTAAAATTGAAATTATTTTTTCAAATAAATTTTCTTGAGATTCTAGAAATTAATATGATCTCACAAAAAGAAGAAAAACTCATTTTGGAAGAAAACTTATTTTCGAAGTATAAAATTACATTACTAAAGAAATTGTATGATAATTTTCTAAGAACATAAAAATAAATTAATATTGTTTGGTGTATTTATTTCATAAATTATTTATTCATATTCCTTCACTAAAATTTAATTTATAGGTTATAATAGAAATATAATATTTTAGTAGTATTTTTTGTTTTTCTAAACTTGTTAGTGAACGCAACACAAGATATAAAAAAATATTTAAAAATGTATTTCATAAAAATATTAGGGTGTTAGAACATATAGATCGAGTTAAGGTGGAAATATAATCCCATAAACTCACCATGGTATATCATTCTTTGAAATTATATAAAAAATATTCACTATGTATTTGTTTTCTCTTCAAGAAGTGGATCTCCCCAATCTAGTCAAATATAACAGAACTAAATTATATTAACATTTAGTAATTTTCTAAACCCACACTACATCTTAAAAACCACCTCTTAATGAATATAAATTAATTGTATTATTATTAAATATTTAATTTAAACATTGACGCTTATTGACTGGTTTTGATTATTTTCATAAATAATTAAATAAATTGTCCTTAAAAATATTTCATAATATATTATTTTATTGTTCACTGAAAAATATATTAATAATTAGTTTTAAAATAATATTATCATTCATGAAATATGAAACATGTCCTTTTGTTACTTATTATCAACAGACCGATTAATTATTTACAAAGATATATTCTCATGAACAATCGGACTCACATTACCTATCCATTTGGTGGATAAATCAATGTTCCTATTAGTATAATCATATATTAGGTCATTTAAGAATATAAAAATAATTTTATATTCATTGAGGTTATTCCATATATAAATCATGTTATTTGGGTTGTTCATCATTATTTCTTAAATATGTTAATGATAAATTTATATAAAGGTATCTCTTAGACTGACTACTCTGTTGGGGATATTTTTAAGTTTTATATACATTATTTATGAGAGATAAAGTGGAATTTATTTGTTAGAATCCCCTCAATAACGTTATCTAAAATTTAATTTGGAAACTTACATAAAGAAAAATTTTATACTTTCAATATTTGTTTCATGAGATAGTAATGAAAACTTATTGATCACAAGAGAAAAATGTTTTGATTCAGTGATCATTTTAGAGAAAGAAACCAATTCCCTTGATTCTGTGATGGAAATAATGTTAGGATTTGGATATCAGAAGATATTAATGGAATTAGAATTGAAAATGTTGGTAGAATATATAAAATTTAATAATATTCTCAATTTTAATTTAATTTATTTTATAATTTCGTTTTATGATTTCAAGGATTAAGATTCTCTAATGATAAAACATGGTTTCTAATAAGTAATTTTCCTTCCCACAAGCATAATTTATTTCTAAGGTTGGAAGTTTAAATTTATAAATTTATAGAAATATTTGAAATACTAAATGAAAAAGAAATTATAATGTGGGAATTATATGTTTATACTATAGAGAACTACTGATCCTTATATTACCAATTTAATCTAAAATTTTGGATGAAAAATTAAAATAATTATTAATGAATTAAAATAGATTTAATGTTACATATAATTGAATAATTTTTCAGAAATATGTCTATTGATAATCATAAATCTGTGTTTAGGAAATTATTATAATTACAGAATAATAATGAATAAAAAATTATCATTTGAATCAAATTCAAAAAATGGTGGTCTAATATTTTTTCTCTAACTAATAAATTAATATTTTCATATAATTAAGTACTCAAATTTATCTATAAATTATCTAACCTAAAAACCATGTTTAAACATTGACTACCCAAACTCATTACAAAGCCATGAAAAACTAAAACAAAATAGTTTTAACACTAAATGCAATTACTCAATCAATAAATGATGAAAAAAATTATTAAAATAAAAATATCTCATAAAATATTTTAATACATATACCAAAATGGTTATTTATTTGTTAGTTTCTTTTAAATTTAATTATGATTTGTTTGGGTAAATGAATTCATATTTTTTTCAAAAAATTAAATCCTTTAATAACTATGAAAATCATTTGTTGATTGAGGAAATAGATTAAATTTGTAAACTAAATTGTTTAAGTTTATTCATAACTAGGGAATGAGTTTTGGTAGTATAGGTTTAAACATGGTTTTAAGGCGGTTATTTCCTAGATAAATTTTAGTATTTGATCATTTTAAATGATTTTTTTAGTAATTATATAATGAAAATTATACTATTTTTTATATATGACTCAAATGAAAATGGTATTCTCATTAGGATATTAAAATTATAAAAATTTCATGATCTTGGATATATGATTCTCAGGAAGAATTTTATTTTTTGAAAACATTATTTAATTAGATTTAATTATAATTATATTTTAATTAAAAAATAATCGTTTGAATCATCCATCCTGAATTTTTGATCATAATGGTAGTCTAAGTATCACTAGTTCATGTGATCAATATTTTACAATCACTTTATTATGAATTGATAGTTAGTGTTAGGAAGATTTATATAAATTTTTAAAAATCAAACGCCACTCACGGAAATCAATAATTCTTATGGGAGTGTCGTTTTTTTAATGGTAATCATAATTTTTCACTGAATAAATTCAATTCTTTCAAATATAAAATGAAATAATTTCAATGATTAAATGTAATCTGATAATATTATTCTATATTATATAACATATCAGCATTTTCAAGTATGATTCCATTATTATATTTTAATATAAAAAACATGGAATTATTTCAATAACATTAATCAATGGAATTTTATTTTTCTTCTAACTTGGTAATTTCCTCAAATAATTTTTCCCTTTTCATAAATAAGTATCCTTACCATATCATCCATTAAATATTAAACCTATAAAAATGTTATTAAATGGATTTTCCCAATTTATTTTGAGATAACCATTTCAATTGGCTTTCCACTCACAAACACTACTTTAGGTCTCTAAGTGATGTGAATAAAACATAAAAAATATACCAAACAAAGTAGTTGAGTTGTTAAATTTCTTTATATGACTTGAATATGAATATATCAGATAAATAATGATGAAAACCCCACATAACCTAATGTATACAATAGTAACCTCAGTAATATAAAATTGTTTTTATATTCCCAAATTCCCCAATACATGATTATATTGTGAGTATCATTTATTTATACACTAAATGACTAGTTATTATGAGTCCACTAGTTGATTAGAATATATATCAATAATAATGCATCTTTATTTTGATATTAAATAATATAGGGAAATGGTTCTAGATATTATAAGAGATATTATAAGTATAAAACTAATTATTAGTAGGTTCTATAATATAAAATCATGTTATCCATCAACAAATATTACATAATCGTTATTCATTTATTTATTGTTATAATAATAGAAAATCATTTAAAAATTATTCAAATTTAAATAAAATATTTAATAGGTATAACATTTGCCTATATTCATTGATAGAAATTTTTTTAATATCTACTGTGGATTTTGAAAAATACTAAATGTAAGTAAAAATCATTTTTATGGGATTGGACATGACTTGGGAGATGCACTTCCAATTGAAAAAAAAGAATTTGTGAATATTTATTAAAATAAGTTCAAAAAAAATATTTCATAGTGAGTTTATTTTTTAAATTTTCCACCATAACTTGATATATGTTTTTTATTAGAATCCATGAAGATAGACGCTTATTCAATATGGAGGAGGCTTATTCTATAACCAATTTACTATTATCCCACATGCTTGAAGATCTATAAAACTAATCAACAAATTACAATTCTATTATAGCTCACTTTATTAAACCAAACCCTATATTTTTAAAGAATCGTTCCACCAACATGTAACTATGATGTTTTCATTAAAACTAAAATGTATTTTACATATCTACTCTATTATAATTACAAATTTTTTTTGAATAACAATGTTACCTTATCATTTTAAAGAGGTTTAAATTTTATATCCTAATAGATATATGGAACCAAGAGGTGAAAACATTTACCAAGTTATGTTTTCAACTATTTATCCATTATTAATCTCTAAAATCCTACAATGATGTAGTTTTATATCGAAATTCAAATCGATTTTCTATATATTCTATGCTTTAAACACTATGATGTGTTCATACCATGTGGTTTCTTATTATTCAAATGATTTTCCCTTATTCATGACCATTAAACTGTTATGTCATATTTTCTCTTTGAATTCCCATTTTTCATCTACTCCCCCAAACCATGTCTTATTTATATCCATAATTTCATGATTTTACACTTTCTATAAAAATAATTGATTAAGATTTATTATACTATCATAATTAAAACTAAAACATTAAAATTAACATGTTAAGATTAAAATTTAGTCTTATTAATTATTATAACTATAAATGTAATATAAAATTAATTGTTAAACTAATAATGGTTAAATTTATACTAATTTAATTTAGTGTTAAATATTTTGGTATAAGAAAATTTCCTCATGTAAAATACCCCTACACATAAACTCTAGCATGTAATTAAGCATGATTATCCACATCATCACAAAGAAAATTAATCATATTAAAGTTTTAAATAACATAATTAATGAAAATCTAAAATTTATTAATAATATTTGATTTTTCAGATATTGTATAAAAATATATTTATAAATTATCGCTTTTTAAATAAATCAATCAACCATATATATTACTTTATTATAAAATTTACAACCTAATTATATATTAGTCGTCAAATTATTCATTTAAAGAATGATTACATTTTATTTTCATTAAAAATAAAACTTTTGCACCTAAATCATAACAATAGTCTATCTCTCTCTCATATACACATATTTTAATAAAATTAATTCATATAAAAATATTTTCATTCACCAATATTCCATTATTCCATCTCCTCCAGAATCTTTTTTTAATAGTTAATAAATGATTATATGATGAGTGTGAATGATCATTAAACCATCAAAATATCCTTGTAATTCAAATAAAACTTATCACATCTATCGTAAGAATAAATTTCTTCCAAACACTATTATTAAATTTAGGATAAGAAGGGGAATATTTAATATCTATATATTAATTCTAAGATAATTTCATTAATTTTTAACCACATTTTTATTTCTATTTTCATTATTTTTAATTTTTATTATTTTTATTAAAATTATGTTCATCTAATTTATCAAATTAAATTAAAATTAAAATATTCTAATAGATTCAAAAATTAATTCAATAAAATTCCACATCAAAAGAATTATTCTAAATTCTAAAAAAATTTACTTTCAAAGATCAATCTATTCACCAAAATCACAATTAATCAATATAATATTTTCATACTATCTTTAATTATCCACCCATTATCATACTTGTTCAAATTTATCAAAAACGGTTATAATAAAAGATATTATGGTATTCTTAGGAAAATCCTTGAATAAAAAATATAGTAAAATATCAAAGTGCTGAATGAAATTTCTTCTGATTAACATTTTCACCAAAGGTATTAAATAAACATAGGGACTGAAAATGTTTTAAATAATTTAAAAGAATGACTATAAGAAATCAGAACTATAATGGTGTTTTGATGAAAATATTGTTATAGTTATTTTTTCCATATATACCAATAGTTGGTTCAAACTATTGGTATAGGTATATCCCAATGTAAAATCACCCAATGGCTCATCAAACTATCGGTATAACATTTTTCTAGTAGTAAATACTCCTATATTATTAAATATCTCCCTATATATCTCCTTAATATATCAAATTAATGTCCATGATAAACCTAAAATAATAAAGAAAAAAAAGTGAAAATGAAAGGTTTATTCTATTTAAATCATAAAAAGGCGGGAAAATTTATTTTTTATCCAAAAAAGTACTAAACTATTTATCAAAAAACTAAAAACAATGAATTAAATGAAAATTTGGGGTTCCCCATATAATAACTTTATTTTAATAAACTTAACTACTCATTACCTCTCCATGTCAACTAATAGAAGAATTGAATGAAATTATTTGATTTACACTAACAAATTGACAGAGTTGAGGTTTATCAATCATAGTTCCAATGGTTTTCCCAGATGTAATGTCATTTTATTAGGAAAATCTCAAAATTTTCAATTTTTTATATATTACATTCTTATTAATTATATCTCACACTATCATATGCTAACTACCTAGAGGAGTGAACTCACTCTACTTCAATCCCATTGTCTCATTCCCAATAGTGGATCATCACAATACATGGATCGTCTCTCATGTTCATGGAACCCATCATGAATCATCATACCTTTGGTAATTTTTCAAATATATCAATTAAAAAATAGTAGTTCTTTCCCATAATGTAGAAATCATTTCTTGTATTGGATATGGAGACTTCCACATGCACCACTTAGTCAATACAAGGTATCTTACATCATCCTAAGGGTTATCACTTACCCTAGTCACAATGCTTGTGTGATCACCCATAAAAGTCTCAAAACACACCCATTACATGTATCAAAGTAGTTAGGGTAATCAAACTTTTTTGATCTCCATAATTACCCAAATTACCTCAATATGTCCCATAAGTGTATAGTCATCAGGATAACCACTAAACGACCAAGATTAGTCTTACAAACCCATCCTTTGAGAGATTTTTTATATATAACCCTAATAAAACATCATGTATTTTTATGAAACCATAGAAATCATGTAATTATTCCTTCAATAAAGAGATCACACCGAATCATAAAATATTTCAAAATAATTCATTGACCACACATTGTCATTTAGATGAAACCATTTCTCAAAAATACACTCTTTAAATAAATTTAAAACACAATTAAAACACCTATTTTATAAACAATTAAAAATTAATCTCATGTTTACTTATCTCACTTAATTATTTTTCCTAAAATCTTGTGAAAACTCCCATTATAAATAATTGACATCGTTTTGAAATATCATTTCAAAACATTTTTCATGTGAAATATAATTTCAAATATTTTTCTATTTAAAATAAAATTTAATAATAAAACCATATATTTCAATTAAAATTATATAATTCATCAACTTAAAACTCCCATGAATTAAATTATATGATCCAACATCTCTCATTATACTATAGAGCTACAAAATAACATATTTTTTCAAGCCATGGGATCCTTTGGTTACTATTAGACCAAAAAAATACATTCCCATTTTATAGAGTCATAAAATTTTCCAAATTCATGTTTTAAATGACATAAATATCTTACCTTATTAAATAATAACCCTTAAAAAATCCAACCTAATCCAAGTGTTTGATATACTCAATGAGTTAATACAACTTGGGTAAAGACCCTTATTCTTCAGGGTTTGTTTTCCGCCAATTTTTTCCCCTTGAAGTAATATTTCTAGTTTTATATTATGTTAAGAAGGTACTAATGATTTTTGGTAGAGATAGAGTTAGATGGTGGAAGTAATCTGAAAATAATACTTTCCATTACAAGTCTTGTAAGATTCTAGAGGAATTCATGTAGCTAAGATAAAGTCTTTTTCCCCTTCTATCAATGTTTTAGTGGGATCCATCAGTGTTACAGTTTAACATACTAGATTTTCATTGGTAATAGAATATTCTTGATAGTTAATGTTTTTAAATTTTGGTATTTAAAATAAAAAATTAACCCCATTTAAAACTTAACATAGGATTTATTCCATCATTGTAAAAAAATCTAAATGAGGGTCCCCTCTCTATTATTCTTCAATTCCCTTCAACCATTGCTTTGATATTCATATTCATTCATCACCAAGTGGCCACAGGAGTCTATAAATGAAACATATAAGGTAGGGTTTCCTATTTTAAATGATTTTATACTTTTATTACAAAAATATCATGTCATTATTGTTCACTACCCCTTCTAGGTTAGTGAATCTAAATATCTCCTTGGGTTTTTCTTATTATTATTCTGATTATTCAGGGAAGATTGTAATCATTTTTATCAAGGATTAGTTCCTCACTTTCATGTTGAATTTAAGTTTTCTAATTATTTAATCGGTTATAACCTCTATTTTCCAACCAAGGATTCTTGAATCCATAAGTGGGTGAGTATTTTCCTTTTTAGTCATACAGCTTCACAAATAAATTTGTTAAAGTGGGTGATCCTGTTTTATTTCTGTCATACTAGTAATGTGTGTCTATTATAGCGGAATATAGTAAAGATAAAGGTACCTAATTAATATTTTTATTTAAATAATAATTTATTACAATTTATTTTTTATAAAACAATGCTGGAGTGGTTTTATATTGCTAATTTTTTAATTATTATACCTTTTTTACACTTCCTTGATTTATCCCATGCATACTAGTATTGGATAAAAAATGTTATGAGTTGTATTAATTTTACATTAGAGAATATGATAGTTGATATACCTGTTGAGGATCATTGAACTATATTACCAGTTTACCTATAAACTGTATCCACCTAACCCGGTGTGGTTAAGTAGCAACTCCTTAAGCCTGCCTATAATAGGCTAGGGCTGGGAGACTAGCACTCTGTAGGAATATCACATAGATGGAAGGCATTTTCCAAGGTTACAAGTATTCATGAACCCTAAATAACCTCAATGTATTATTTTAGAGATATAAAATTCTAGAAACTAAAATGAATTCATACAATTATCCCCAACTAGAGTATATAAGAAGTATTAAAAGCATAAAAATGGAAAAAAAGGTTCCCAAAAAAGAAAAAAAGTAAAACCATCCAACATGATCAGAAGGAGGGTATCTCTATATAATGAAATTTCCAGTATTCTCCTTAGAACAAATCTGGTAACCAACTCATATGTTAAAGAGATCTACGCTCACCTCTCTCATGTACTCAATAGACTATATTAAAAGGCCAATGGTTTGTATAAGGCACACCACATGCGGAAAAATATGGTGTAGGGGTGGGTATAAAAAATACTCAGTGGGCACCCTAAAACCCAAAAGACAAATGGAGAAACGGGAAGGAAATAGTTCTCTATACCAAGTGATAGGGAACCCAATCAATAAAGAAACTTCAACTTGAACCACCGATGGTTATATAAGACTAGTCAACTTAGTCACAAGGGGTGTCAACTCAAAGGTGGAAACACCACAAGTAAGACCAAAAACTATACCCAGATATACTCATCTTAGAAACCTAGTCTCATGAGGTTCCAACCTCATATCCAGCAACATGATTCTACTCGAGGCTCCAAAGGTAACACAAAACCAGGAGAACACACACCATGAGCTCAGCCCATCCCAGATAGAACCCATGTAAAAGATAAACTCCATCATGAACAAATCAATCATTCATAATGGTACATCCAAGATAATTGGATCCATCGAGAACAACCTACTAGGTATAGTTCTAGTACCCAGCACAAGAAGTCATATCGTTACTACCTTGTGCCAGGAGCTAGGCTAATAAAACCCAAGGGAGGGGCCTTCACCTCACCACTTCGCATAGTTTATGGAACCTTGATCCATATTATACACCAGGTATATACTCAATCATGATAGAGAATGGAGGAACTCTCACCTTGCTACCACACTGGAGTTGAGGAAGTATTATCTCTTAACTAACCAAATAATCCTCTGTCACTCCAATGTGGACTATCCCACACCTCAGTCCGTTGAGGGAGTAATAACTCTTAACCAGGAACCACTCATATCTAGTGGGGGGTCTCATTCCTTGTAACTATTATCAAAAGATGAGGGAGTTCCAACTCCAACATAAGATCCACCCCCCACTACTACTCATAGGTGGGGGAGTTCAATTCCAGAAGTGAGGACATGCACCCTGTTAGGAATGGGGCACCACCTAAATAATAGAGGACCTTCACCTTAACATGATAATGGGTACAACTTTATGGATAGAGAACGCACCCCCTGGTGCGATAGGGGAGTGCCAATCTATCAAATTAGTTACTATGGGGTACCCTCCCCCTAGTACGACAAGGGAGTATTGATCCCATGCTAGAGGACCCAATCCCTGGTATGACAGGGGAGTACCAACTCTACTAGAATAACATATATAGAGTTCCCACACCTTTTAATTATAGGGTATTTCTCACACCAATTATATAGGTCATGCACACTACCACGATGGGGGAGTACCCACTCTACATATACATCACATATTAAGGACCCAAATCTTGACATGGTAGGGGAGTACCAACCCAATAGATACAGGGCCTGACCAAAATGTATGGAGGGCTTGTACCCTGGCTCGGTAGGGGAGTGATGTCTAGCTATAAGAATGATACGGGGAACCCACTTGCTAATCCATTAGGAGAGTACCAACCCCAGAAGAACTACCTAATGATATAGAACTAATTCCCACAATGTTTTTATTCCAATATCTACCAAAATAGATAGTTTTTGGAAACCTTCACCCTGATTCCACATGGGAGAACTACCCCCAGCGTCTCTCTTTATGAACCAAACCAATCTACTACATTGGTTGTAAACTGCTACACAATAGTCATGCTCCAAACATGCCACATATTAACATACAGCCAAAATGGGGGCCACCATCATATTCTACATGGAATACTTCTCAGGATATGCTATTTACAAGCCTGAATCCGAGTTCTAGATAAGGAGATATGGAAGGTAGAATAACTCAGTAAGATCTCCAAGGAGTACACTGTGTGCACTGAGGCCCACACAGTGCACAAACCCACCCAAGCACTAGTTTTTGTATCATATAAACATGTTTTTTAAACCATGTAGGGGTAAACATTGTTTTTGTCCCCTACATGGTTCGTTCTACCTCACCCAACCCATGGTCATGTCCCTTTTCCACACGGCCTGGTAACCGTGTCCCTCACACACCGTGTATCTCATACTTCACGGTGTGATCAGGATAAACTGCCACATTTTCATGTGGTTTTCATGTACACATATATCATAAACCATTTCAATGTAATTTTTCTATTCCTTTTTACACATCCATTATATATTACATGTCTTACCCTGGTCATGTCCCATGGTCCCATAGTTTGGGGTACCACATGACCTGTAACCCCTGTACATGGTGTGTCAATCCAATAATTCATCTTCCATGAATAGAACGGGATATAAGGAAAGTATCACAGGAATAGACAATGTTTATTTGGTAATTAAATTTGGGAATCACCTTTGCAAACATAATATTCACCCCATTTTTTCCAAAAACATACAGATCAACCTAGGAGGGATCTCTAGAAATTGTATTTGGGCTCTAAAACCTTAAAAAATGAAAAATTAGGGGGATCGAGAACAAAACTCAAACTACATACCATTATGGATAAAATATGAATATTTGAGTTTATAATGATATCTAGTTCATGTTTCTTTTCGATCAGATGATGATCGGCATCAAAAATTGAGATCGGCAGCACCTCGTTATGTTGATTCGAATCAGTTTCCATCTGTCGCCAAGGGAGGACATGAGAGGTATGGATCACCTTTTTTTGGGCGAACCAAACATGTGGTAGGGTATGGATTTGGTTATATTTTTAATTTAAATTTTATTTATTTAATTAATCCACATCATAATGCCTTGCCAACTCACCTCTGACCAGAACATCGGGTGTAGACATCTTTATTTCGCGGTTAGGGTAAACATGAAATTCTAAACTCAATCATAGTCTCATAAATCAAACATGAGACTTCACTCAAGAGTTGTTTCACATAATAAGATAAACATCATGTGTGTGATAAAATATATTTAATATTTTTAAAATCAATACTCTGAGGCTCTTTAGGCCCCGAACTCTCGCACCGACTCAATACTTGGCTTCAAAAATATTATTGGGAATATTCCAAACTCTTATTGGTCAAACCCCAATTCATTACACAAACTTCCCATGATATATATTTACTCATTTTTAGGGTGACATTAATGCATAAAATTATATACCAAGGGCTAACCTTGTATGATATAAATTGTAACATTCCATCATAGAACCAAAGTTTCAACATGAAAAAAATTTTCATGCATTTACTTCCTTGATGTGAGTTGGTTAGCCTTCATAATTTTTATAACACGGTTTCTTTCTTCCAAATTCATATTTTTACATGTTCAAAGTGTTTAAAGGCTTTCCTGGTGGTATTGCATATATGTATACCTATAGTGATCTGTATTGCATATACCGGTGTTGAGACATGTCATATGGGTCCTAAATCAAGTAATTTATATTAATTTATCATGGGGGTATTTCATATAAATATGATTTATTCCTCCGTAATGGGATAGAGGCCTCATATAGAGGAAGGTTATATATATATATATATATATATATATATATATATGATTATGGATGCACATACGAGCATGCATTTTTTCCTTTCTATGAGATAATAAGTGACCTCATAGGTATGAGTATTACAAATATATATATATATATATATATATAAAATTCAACCCTATAAGGATAAATCATCCCTCAGGTGGATTTTTATGGATAAATATAGGTATATATTGGTTTGTATGTGTCTGTGTGCATTGTTTCCTACAGAGGACAAATAACTCTTGAAATTTAAAAATATATTACTCTATTAAAATTTCTTTCATTTAGAGGAAAAATAATTTATATGATTTAATATTAAAAAGGATTATTCATTCTCTAATAATTGTATTTTTTAAGTATAACATATTTTATACTAAATTGAAAACTATTAAAATATTATTATATATGAACTAATATATTAAACTTTCTAAAATTTCTATTTGACATGAAATTATATTAATAACACATAAATGTAATTTTATCAATAAAATATTTCTTTATATTTTTTATTTTAATTTTAAAGACAAATTTGCAAATTTTGGGAATTCAAATTTAAAAAAATTAGCTTAATTTTTTAATTTATTTTTTGAAAATTACCTTAGGATTAATTTTTTTTATTTTTCTTCAAAGGTTAAATTTTTAGTACATAGTGAAAAACAATGATTTTTAAAATACTATCACTTTTATTAAATTTTCATAATACAATATAGATTCTAATGTTTATTATTTTTTTTCAAAAATATATATATTTATAATATAAAATTAATCATTTAAAATTAGAATTTATTGTTTCTAAAATCCATGTTTAACATTTTAGAAACTCAAGTGATATTTTACTTTAATAAAATTATTTTTTTTCCATTTCTTTTAAAAAAATTACCCACAATGTTTAATTAATTTTTTATATAAATTAAAATATTAAAAAAATATTATTTGTTTTATAATAAACCAATTAATTTCAAATATATATATTAATAATAATTTCTCTTAATCATAATTTTATGTATAAAAATAAACTTTTACGAAAATGGTTTATAAGCATTAGGTGCGCCAATATTAAAATTTAGTTTTATCCCCCATGGATATTAAATATGAAAAAATGAATTTAATACTTGAAATATTTAGTTCCAAATTATTTCATAATGATCATTTTAATTTTTTTCATTAGAAAAAAATTACATAAGTAAAAATTGGTTACCATAGTAAAAACAAAAAATGATAATAGTGAAAAAGACAATAGTAAAAGACTTAAAAAATGTTAAAAAATGTTTGAAAAATTATTTTTGGGGATTTATTTACCTTTTACATTTACCCACTCTATTATTTTCAATTATTAGATCCATTTGACCATTGATTAATGAATTTTCCTTTTATATCGTAACAAAAATTTCACTCCTCTGTCTTTTAAATAGAGTCATCACCACCCCACTTCTCCTCACATCCCAAGACTATTATATTGGACTAAAATAATCCCAAAAAACACCCTAAAAAACCTAGACACTACTTGTAGGTTCATTTTTATCATAATAATACATATCAAAGCCTTGGTCCAATTAACAAATGATCTTTTTGAGGGGTAAGGTAAAATTGTCAATTACACCTTTTTTATTTCATTCCCTTTATTTCTTACTCTACCAACTATAAAGAGAAATTAAGCATATTTAAATAAGTAAAAAATTTCCATAATTATAAAAAAAATTATTATATTTATGGGACAACCATTTTTACATTCTACCTAACCATTGAAAAAATTAAAATTTCGTTTTTGTTACGTGAAGATTACCACCTCCGTAAGTGATGAGATCAATTTTTCATAACCACCTTAAATGGAGAGTAAAAAATGGGGTATTTAATGAATAAATATTATATTTAAAATTCTATTAATATTCAGAAAATATAAATCATTTTTTACTTTCTTTATGTTCTATGAAAAATGAAAATGATGTCAGCGTGTACATGCGGACTACCACCTTCCCAAGGTACTGTATTTTATTTTCCATCTAGACTTTTCTTATTTATTAAAATCTCTTAAAATGAGTGAAAAACTTTATAAAATATAAATAATATCAATTTATATCTATAATAATGATATTGTTCCAATGTAATCACTTTCTGAACCATACTCATCCATCGATTATTGCATATTCTTGTTTGGGTTGGTTTAACTACCTACATAAAAAATGCTATAAATTTATATAATTAATGAATATAGAAACTAAAATAATTCTTTTATTATACATATATTTGAAAATAATATTTTATTTAAGGTTATTTAAAGAATTATAAACATTTAATTCATTATTAACTCACCAACTATTGTTTGTCAAATATCATCAAAACAAACTCTTCATTAATTGTATCTTCACAACTCATGACTAAATTTATCAAGGAATGAAATTAGATATATTTTAATAATAAAAAATTATATTTTTCAGTACCTTTTATAAATAATTAATTATTAACATGGTATCAATGAATGGGAATCAACATCGGGGTTTTAATTATTGCGGGAAATAATAAAGAATATTAACATATGAAGATGAAAATAAATTGTAACTAACTCATAAATGTATAATAAATTATTATAATTAATGTTTTGAAATGAAAATATATATGAATACGGTTATAAAATATTTTATTAATATGGTTATTTATATGATATAGTTTATTAAATAACTTTTGTGGAAGTCGAGAGTAAAGTCAATGGTGTTTCATCACAATTTCATTTCTTTGTGACATAATTTGTTTTAAGAACCAAATTAAATTTAAATTTTATGTATACTAAATATTGGATATATAATCTCATGAGTAATATTTTATTAAAGGTATTTTTTTTTTAATTTAAATATATATCTTTTACGGGGTTTTTATTAAAACATTTCTTAATTCATAAGGTTTTCTCATCTCGTTTTTTTCTTTAGGACTTATTCCATATTAAACACTTGTTTTCTCTTTAGTTGTGTATATAATTCCTATAGATTTATTTTAATTCAATTTTAACAAATATAAATGGTATTATATATCCATATCAAGTACTTTCTTTTAAGGTATTTTGGTTCAAGGGTTACTAAATCTATAAGGGGTTTTCTTTACCCAACTACTTTTCTGGAGCCATAATGAATCCTATTTGAATATAGATGTACAAGATGGTTTTAATATATTGTATAATTATATTATAATTACTTTTCCTTCATATTTTCTAAACAATATAAGAAATTATTTTTTCTTATGATGTCAACAGTAATTCCTATTATCTCTAAATGAGAACTTATTCTTCTATGTACAAATTTAACATTACTGTAAATATTATAATTTATTATTTTGAAATAAAAATATATTTTATTTCTGGTAATAATGAAATTTCTACTTAACTTTTTTCAAATTAACTATTTATCTCTCTCATTATTAAGTGGGTTTCAATAATTTTATTTTTAAAAATATTAAAATTATTTCACTGTTAAATTTATATTTTTATCTTCCACACAATATTTATTAAAAAAATTATTTCTCTTTCAAGGATCCTTTATTTAGGATTATTTTTAAAATTTAATGTTTCCAAAATATTTCACTTTACATTTTTGGAATATTTATTTTGAATTTGACTCATAACTTTATCTTTTATGACTATGGATAAAATATTTTTCTAAATACTATTTTATGGTTTATTTCACAATTTTGAGTGTTCTTCACTACAAATATTTCTTTGCATGTTTTAAAATGGGATTCCAAATGATTTTAGTCCTTAATTTTTTTTAAATATAAGTAAATATTTTTATATTTTTCAAAATTAAAATATTTATTTTCAAAAAGGAATATTTATTTTGAATTGGATTTTAAGGACATGTGTTTTTTAATAGAGAACTATATAGTATTTTTTATATCTTCTCAAAAAAATTGAAAGAAAACTTATATTAATTTTTTTTCTAAAAACCCTTTTTATAGGGAAAATTTTTAAACATTTTGTTGGGATTTAATTATTTTTTTAATGAAACCATTTATAAGGAGCTATCAATAATTTCAAAATGGAGATATTTCATATAATTTTTCAAAGTGATTTAACCAATAATATTAAAAGGGTATTTTACATTTATTTCAACGTCAAATGATGTTCCTCATGATACAATAGGGATATGTTCTTATGATATAATCTACCTAATTTATTTGGATGCCTTGTGAAATCTTCTATAATTACCATCCTTAAACCCATCCCTTTTCCATAGTTTAATTAAGTTATTTGAATGTTTTAATGTTATATTGTAACACATATGTATTTATGATTAATAGATGATTGGTGGGTCCTATATAATACACCAATTAATCAGATAGATCTTTACATAGAATAAGGTAATTGTGTTAATAATGTTTTGATGCTCTCTCCACTATGGGAATTGGGAAGTGATGCATGATCCACAGTATTTATCAGAATTGGGTAGTGATTCATGCTCTTCTATGTTTATAGTGGTAAGGTAGTGATGAAAAATCCATAGTATTTATTGGAATTGGGAAGGGATAATTGTTGAACTATGTTATAGGAATCAAGACGTGATTCATTATCCATTATGTTTATGCAAACTGTGGTAGTGACCATCACCGCTCGGGGTTGCACTGCGGGACTTCCGAACAATATACGAGACTGCGGCTGCGGTACTCGACCGAGGGGCTAGCTGGCTCTCTCGTCAAGGAGGAGGAGCCGCCCTGGTTCATGAGGCCGGACCGACAGTGGGAGGCCGGGGTGCAGTCAGGTGAGGCAGCAGTGCACTGCCGCTGCAGGTGCAGGATGGAGCCGCACAACAACTCCATGGGAGGGAGGAGATGGTCGGGTGGTCGGGTGCGGTCTACGACTGATGCAACACCTGGATGTGCACCTGCTGTTGGTTGCATGCAGTGAGTCCGGGGAGCGAAAGAGGTCTTGCGCCTGGTAAGGGAGTAGCTTGGGAACGGGCCCCAGCTGGTGCTAGGTGTGGCCGGTTGGTGCCGACACGCGCTGGGCGGGGAGGTGTCGTGACAATCCGATTGCTCAAGAGGGTGATGGCCTGGGTTTGGTTCGGGCGCTGCTGGTGTTGTTGCATGCCGCTGTAGATGATGTTTCATGGCGTAGAGGAGGGAGACCTAGTGCGGGGGGTACTACCTACTGGAGCGCGCGGGCCTACTATAGAGTAGGGAGGGGCGATGGTGGGTGTGCACTGCACAGCGGCTCCGCTGTGTGCTACGATTGAGAAGGGTAGGAGGTGCAGGGTGGCCTGGGAGAGGAGCTGGAGTCGCGGCCTGGGCGAGGTGCTACAGTGCACCGGGGAAGGATGTGTCCAAAAAAAATCACATCCTGCACATGCAGGCCGTCGACCCCCACCCATTATTATGTTTTTGTTTGTTTTTTTAAAAGACCTAAAAGCTTAAGTATTTTATTCCTCCCCCATTTTTTTAAACAAGACTTTACTCTAAGTCTTTTTTTTGTATACCAGGACTTTCTTTTGAAAGTCCACCCCAACACCATTTTTTTAACAAGAACTAAAAGAAGGTCTTCCCCCCTTTTTTAAAAAAAATCTAAAGCCTATTTAGGCTTTAGTAATTAATAAAAATATTAAAATATGATTATAATAAAATTATAATAATAAAATTAATATTAAGATAAATAATTGTTATTATTATAATATATAACAATTATTTGAATCACTAAAAAATATTATTCTGGTGACCTTCAATTTTTTTCAATCTGAATTCATAACTTCTGATGCCCACAGACAGGACATCTGACATCTGATTCGGATTTCGTTGGTGGCATTGGGACCGTATTGATGCCCTCTTTACATTTTAATGCAAATTAAATTTTTCTTGGCATAAAAATGACATGCATCCCTCTGATACCACTTCTTGGAACTGGGCAATCAGCGGAAGTCCCAAAAATGTGAGTTTTAAAAAATTTCTACCGACGGTCGACGTAAACATGTCAATGTCGGAGAAGAGTAGCTCGGTATTAGCAGAGGACCACATGTGGAGGATTTTAAGAAAAAAAATTAAAGTGTAAAATACCTGGTTTAAATCTGAATCTGCACATGACTTCTGCTCATCGTTGGTGATTGCTGCTCAAAGAATCCGAAGTTGAATTCCTCTAGATTTTCCACACACACTTCAAGGAATCTGCAGGAGCGACGTTCATCGTCATCAGGGTTCTAGCGCGGATTTGCGACGATGCCATCGACGCTCCAAAGACCACCACATCGCATCGCTAGCGATGCCCGAGAGAGAGCTCCATCTGAGCTCCTTTGATCCAGAGCATCTCTCTATAGAATGTGGGAGAGAGGAGAGGAGTGATAAGTCCATGAATAGTGTTTGGGAAATGCCCCTCCTCTTCTATTTATAGTGCTCAATTAAAATACCTGGTATCGCCTCGCCGGGCCTGAATACTTAACACACTATCAACGAAATTTTATGACTACTAAACTGAGCCATAAATATTATTATCATTTACTTGTAATATATTAAAATATATTACAAGATAATAATTAATTTCTCAGCTCGACTCGTCGCTCCCATAAATATTAATTGAACATTAAATAATTTAATATTTGTCAATTAATATTTTTTCATGTATTTACTAAAACTCGTAAATAAATTTAATAAATAAATTCAATACTCATTATTCTAAACTCGAAAAATATGAATTTATTTATTACATTGGTGATCATTTAACATTGGACAATTCCCGGACCCCTGTGGTGGGGCCCACCATGTCCAAAACTCCTATTCAACTGAATTGGGCAGATTCTTGAATACGCTATTGTGTGTGACCCTCTAGGCCCTTATTTTTATAGCCGTGAATAGTATTAATAGACCAAGAGTAGGATCTAGCAACCCATCATAGCCCCGGAAGAAATAAGGATTGTCACAACAGTGACAACCAACCTACAAACACGGACTATGTAATATAATCTCTTTTTCCGTAATATCTCATAAAGCAGGACGCACTCACGTGTCATCACATTTTTCTTGCTTTATAGTTTGTTGATTTAACTGGACAGATTTTCCCTTGACTACCATGGCCATGGTCTTATAAAGGTACAACCATCCATATCAACATGGCTTGAGATATATTACTTCCATAACCCGGAAGTGACAAATCCTTTCTTGACCATTCAACCAATTTCATGCCACCAACAACGCACCTGACACAAACTACCTCACCACGACTTCATTTCCATGGTTTTATTCTTGCATCAAAGTACGCAATAAAATGACATATATTGGTAATGATCTCAAGTCAGGATACCATTACACATGATCGTAGATAGGAACATCCAATGACACCCGAAACATGTGGAGTTCCTATTTTCGAGTCAGTCCTCATGATCTCACTACTAGAGTTCACCAAGTGCGAACTTCATGAGAAGAAGTCTCAATGCTTATGAGACCCCAACACCTGATAGTCAAACATCTACTATATCCAATCATTAATATGTATCTAGACTATAGAACATATATTTATGATTAATGTCATAGTATCTATAGGTTCTCATTATAGTCTGGGAACTGCTATAACCTTTTGATACAACAATTAACCTTTGGACAACACTATTTCAATAGTGGACGCAGAAAATTCTGCACTATAATAGTAAGATGACATCATACATATCTTACTCTAAACATGATATTGTAATCAAAAGCACATAATTGTTGGGTCTAGGCCACCCACTATTTCAAAAAATTCATCTTCAAGAGGTTGTAAGATTTATTTATCCTCAAGGATAATGTATGGTACCCCTTATTCTTTGATTTTAAATTATGATTATAATAGTATCATGTAATTTGTTTCCTACATAATGTCTAGGTTTCTGAATCTGATTCTCTTTTTGGGTCATTATTCTTCTTCTAGTAAGTCATTGAATATTGTAATCATTATTCTTGAATTTACTTTTCTCTGTTTAATGTTAGATTTTTTTCCAATTAAGGAATTGATCATAAAACCTCTTTGGTAAAACATGGGTTTCATAGGTCTATAAGTAGGGTTATATTCATACTTCTATGATTAGGTAATCACAACCACAAGGGTTAAGGTGGGTGACCCTCTTCTCTTTCTCTTATGTTGTCAAAGTGTGGCTATTTGAGGGTAATGAGTAGAGAGAGGGGTAATAAGTTAATTTTTTTCATTAAGTATAAACTTAAAAATATAATTCTTGATAAAAAGACTTGAATGGTTAACCATTATAAAATTTTTAAGCATTAAACCTTGTTTTAGATTCCTTGATTAATCCCACGCATACTAGTACTAGATAAAAAAATTTATGAGTTTCCATTATTTTACATTAGAGAATTTTGTATTTGATATACATGTTAAGAATCATTGAATTATGTTATGGGATTCCTTATAAATATTTCAGGACATATATTTTCTCATGTCATTTAGATTGGCATTCGTTATTAAAATTCCATGCTTAGGGATTCCCTTGTTTAATGTAAATTGTAACATTCCCTCATGGAACCAAATGTTCTACATTACTATTTTATACATGGATTTGGATTTTTGATGTGTTTTGGTTATACTTAATAATTTAGTATTTTAATTCCTTACTAGCAAATTCGGATTCTATTATGTTAATATTATTTGAATTCAGTCTTTATTTTATTTTATATGTATATCCTTTTATTAATTTGTATCTCATAGGTAGATGTTGAACATTATATCACAAGTCCCAACAAGAGGCATGTATAATAATATCTTATTAGGACATTATAAATACATATGATATGTTCCTCCATAATACAATAAATTCCTCATATAGAATAGGGATACTTATATGTATATGGTTATGGATGTGTGTGTGTGTGTGTTACTTCCTATGAGAGGACCGGTAACCTCCGAGGTGAGGGTGTTATATATACATATTTTTTGGAAAAGATATGATGAGAGATTGTCTATCATGGTAGATTATTATTGAAAAATATATGTTTATATTGGTGTGTGTGTCTGTGCGCGCGTTCACTTCATTCTATACAGGACATGTTTTGGTGGATATCCTCGATGATCATATCCCTCATAGTGGATAGTATTAGGAATGTGAATACCCATTCAAGTGAAAATTAAATCTACCAGGAGGAAAATAACTAAATGATAACATAGTCTTGATGTTCTAGTAAAATGTCTATGGGACCTCCAGTGGTGTAATGTTTGATCATATGATGCCATCTTCCTATAGGTGTGTATTGGTCAATAGTCAGGTGTATGAACAATGATAGACATAAGTTATGGGTTTCTTATTTTTTGTTCTATAATAATGATATAATGAATCCTTCTCCTCGTGGTTCTATGATAAAGGGTTGGATAATTATAACAATTTAGTGTTAAACTATAATAAATTAGATTTTTCATTATACATCATTAGCCTTGTGTTAAATGCTACAAGTAATTAGATGTCACTAGTTTCAAATACTATGCCTTTTTTGAATTTTTGATTGAGATGAAACTAGATAACTAGTTGGGCCTTACTATAAAGGTGGGGTGGGATTACTTGTACATGTGTTCTGTTATAAGGGGAAAAAGTAATATAACATTAGTTGTAATTACTGATTATCATTGTATGAGATTTGTATTTTTTAATTAATTAATATGGTTTTTGTGTTATCTCATTTTAATAATACTTAATTTTCTATACAATATAATATTAAAGTGTTCATTTCCTACTTTTCTTCATTTTCACTTATGTGAAAGTTTTTATGAGTTCCATTATGAGTGTGTTTAGGGAAGATGAATTGGTTTGATTCTGAGGGTGTAAATAACTTTATATCTTCCTATACACCAATATTAGGGGATGATACCATATGTTTTTTGGTTCCACTATTGTATATTCTAGTGATATAACATCTGGTGATTTGACATTGTGCAATATTCCTAACAAGTGGTATCAAATGTTCGTTTGGGTTTGGCAATGCACTCTTAATATACTTGTGTACTCATTTATATTATTAGTGTTATTTTGATTTATTGGGTGTTATTTCATTAGGAATTATGGTTTCAAAAGGTGAATAGGTCTGGATTGATTTATTTTATGGGAAAGAATTTAGATTTTTGAAAATATAGTTGATATATTAACTCATTCAAAAAGACCTAGAATTTTTTTTGATTGGAATTAAGTTGGTGGTATAGGGAAAGGATAAAATATAAGTGGCTATATTGAATGGCACTTGGTCTCATGTGGATGTAATTATATCATAGAAAATCATTCAACATTTGCAATGTGAATCCCTTGATAGAGTTATTAGAATCCTTTGGTGGTAAACAAAGTGTTCATGATGCGAATATTGTTTCGTATGATATTGTTAGAATAAATATCTATGTTTGATTGAGTGAATTGTTTTAACATGATTTGAAGTGTACTATAAACTATTAATGTTTATCTCAAAGAAGATGTGTGGGAACTACTATTCTCAAAATCCCTTATGGAAATATGGGAGGTTATGGTAACATTAGTGAGAGATTATTAAGGGGAATCTACCTTGGTGTCAAAAGATGTTTAAGGTAATATAATAAATTAAGAACTTAGATGAAGTTATGTTTAAGAACAATATATAAATTCACTAATTAAATTTGAAATATGATGATATCCTCATCAAATAAATCCTAGGAAATTGTATAATAAATCAGTGAATGGAGTAGAGGAAAATTGATTTGTACTGGGAAAATATGTATGAACTATAGAAAGAGAGGGGATCTAAAGAAAATAAATAGGGAATAATGGTTAAATTATATTTGGGTATTGTCCAAAAGAAAAGGTTTTGTTAATTCTAAGGCATATAAATGTAGTAGTAGTTTATTTCTGGGAATGCATGTTCCAATTGAGTCAAGGATCGTCGATTTTGAAGCATAGTTTCACTCCACATCATAGAAGGGTTACAAGGATAATCATGTGATTGGGATGTTTGAAAAGGTACACTTAGGAGATTATGAAGATTTGAAATTTATGGGGAAGGGAGATATTAATTTTTTTATAAGGAATAAAAGTTTCCTTGATCTCAAGTCATTCAACACATACTAGGTTTTTGTGAATGCTTAATTTATGTAGAATCCAGTATGAGGTGGGATTTAGAATAATATTTTCTAATGGAGTTTGTAAAATAATCTAGGGATTCATGGTTATTTCCAAGAGGAATAATTATGAGACCATATATTTGGATGGAAGATCAGATGGAGAGTAAATTTTTATAATAATATCATCTGAGAGATAAGAGTTACAGAATTATTGACTCAATAATATCATTCAGGAAAAAATTAATGTTTTAGAACTAATTGGAATATTAATGATGGATCATTTATATTTTAAAAGATCTGATAGTTTCATACATAGAAAGAAATAAAATGAGTCATTCAATCTATGGGTAATGACCCTAAATATCCAAAAAAATAAATCTTATTCATAAGAAAATGTTTGCGCTCTTCACTATCCAGTCTCATATAGGTTCAAAATACTTTGTAATATTCATCTATGAATCCATGACGAAAGAATGGGTTTACTTTTTGAAACACAAATATAATGTTTTTGAAATTTTCAGTCAATGGAAGGTAATGGTGGAGAATGAGATCGTAATAATTAAAAAATAATTATGGTCTAACAATAGTGGTGATTATAGAGGAAGGATCATCCTAAAATTATACATGTATAGAGTGATAGGACTTGAGAATACTATGTCTAGGATACCAAAGCATAATGGAATGGATAAAATAATTAATTGGATATTAATGGAGAAAGTTTGAAGCATATGGTTTCACTCCATAATTTCCAAGGAAATTTGGGCAGAAATAGTTATTTGTGTTTCATATATAGTTAGTAAATGTATTTTAGAAATTAATGGGATGTAAATTATATAAGTGGTGTGGTTTTGAAAGATAGTTAAATTTGACCATATCAAAGTGTTCAATAATCTTTCATATATTTGTGTGGATTCTAAGGATCAATAAAAAATTGAGAAAAAATCTAAGGAATGTTTCTTTGATGGATATGGAGATCAAAACAGTAGATTTATACATTGGGATGAGGAAAATAGAAAAGTCATCAGAATCTAGAATTTGATCTATAATTAGAAAATCTAGTACAAATATTAGAAGATAGGGGAATAATATGTCAAGGTAAAATATTCTACTTAATAAATATAATTTTATCAAAAGGAAAACCCTAGAAGGTTTCAGGTCCCAAAGTGTTTAGATGGAAGTATATAAATTCTATTATATGGGCTAGTGGAAGATAGACTATATAGATCTTGGGTTTTTGAGTCTCATGTTAGAGCCCTGTAAATTGAGACTCTGTAGGTTTTATTTCTAGATAGAGATGAACCATAGGTTTCATTATGAAAATCAATAAGATTTAGATAATTGATTTAAGGTATGAAGAAAATTTTTATTTATTACATTTAATGGACGTGTGAGAACCTAAAAAACTTGAAGATGTTACAAGACACTATGATTATAAAATTTGTGGGTTATCCGTGAAGAATGGGTTGGAATTTTTTCATTGGAATAAAACATGGGAGAATATGGGTCTACCAATTGGAATGAAGGAACTGGAGAATAAAATTTTCTTCTAGATAGAAGAAGAATATGATGGAAAAATAATGTGAAATATGAGGGTGGTTTTGAATAGGATTCAACAAAAATAAGGGATTAAATTCTCTAAAATATTTTCATTGGTAGTTAAATACAGTACCATTCATATAGTTTTTAGAATGGATGTGTCCAATAGTATACCCTTAAAGTAAATGGATGTAAAGACTTCTTTTCTCCATAGAGGTTGGTAGAAATAAATTCATAGGAATCAACTTGGCAGTTTCGATGAGAAATGAAATAAGGAATTTATATATAATATTAATATAAGCCTCTATGGATTTAATTAGGAAAAAAGATAATGGAACTGAATGTTTTATGTATTAGTGGAAGTTAAGGATCTTTTATAGATCAATGCAGGTCACTACTTCTTCCAGAATTCATTTAAGGATGGGAGTTTTATCCTATATCTCTTGTATATGGATGAAATGCTTCTAGTTGGTTTATAAATTAAATGCATTAAAGAGTTAAATCATGTGTTTTTTGGAATATTTGAGATAAAATATATCTTTGATTACATGAAAATCGTAATGATGATGATTGATTAAGATATGAAATTCAAAATATTTTTTTTATCTCAAAGGGACTGTGACTAGAAAATTATCAAGAGGTTTGGTATTTATAGATATAAGTCAGTTTCAATCTATCCCACTAGAAACATCATACACTACAAATATTTGGTGTAAAAAAATTAATATAAGGTTAATTACATGACAATAGTTCATTTTACATCTTTGTTTTGAATTCTGATGTACCTCACGGTGTGTACTCTCCCAAATATTACTGATATAGTGGGACTCACCATCTGTTTCATGATGGTTGTTTTTTTACATTGGTATATAGATTCATACATTGGGTGAAATTCAGATACTCATAATAGTATAACTAGTTTGTTTTCACCTATGGAGGAGTGGCTATGAGATGGTTTTCACAGATATAGTCGTTGGTAACAAGGTCCACAACAGATGTTGAGTATGTGTAATAAAGTAATTAAAGGAATCAATTGATATGATTAAGGTGTATATTAGAGGAACTCAAATGGATCCCTGAAAATGAATTTCTCTACTATGATAGTTAGATTACAATATACTTGGTAAAAAACCTAGTGTTCCATTCACAAATTAAACATATAAACCTAAAATATTATATCATTTGAATGTTTCTAGATTATTAGGTGCTTGAGTTATTAATGATAATCAAGAATCAAAATATAGTGTACATATTTAGCAAGGCATTGTTCTAAGAAATTATAAGGCCACATTGTGCCTCAGTGGGACTTGGGTGAATATAAGGGAAATGAGACACTACTATAGGAGTAAGTTTTTTTTCAAAATCATTGGAAATTTTCAGTAGTTTTTTAATGGAGTATTCAAGTGGGAGATTATTAGGAATGTAAAGAATATTTCATGTGTTGATTAAATATACTAGTATGAGAATAATTGGATTATAGCTCAGTCTTTATGTTTTAATGAAATTTTAGTGGGACCCCTAGTGGTGACGGGTTTGATCAGATGATGTTATCATCTGATGGGTTTTTATTATTCAGTTATTAGGTTTCCTGATAATAGTAAATGGAAGTCATGGGTTTCTGCATTAGGTTCTTTAATTATTAATCATTGAATCCTTGTCCTTATAGTTCTATATAAAAGGTTTGTAGAATTAGATTTATTCTAAATAATGTTGAAGTAACTTGGACAGTTAAATAGACATTAGTGGTCAAGCATTGATTTCTACAGAGAATCATAGGTCGCTAGGTTCCAATGGTGTATACATTTTTATTCTCATATAGAATTTCAACATGATGAATGGTTGGTCCCTAATATAAAGGAGGGGTGGGACCACTTATACATATGTTATATGATTTGGAATAAAATGTAATCTAATATCAGTTATAATTGAGGGTTGTGATTTTATAAGCTTTGTATTGTCTGATAAATTAAAATGTTAGTATTATTATACCATACAAATAGGAATTAATTATCCAAACTGTATAAAAAAATTCTATCTTTTATTTCCTAATTTTGGATTATTAGAATGCTTATGATTGTTTTTATAGTGTGTGTGTGTAATAAATCTAACTTTTTTTGGTGAGTAGTTTGTAAATAACTTATTATCATTGAATAGACCAAGATAAGTGGAGGATCAAAACTGGATCATGGTTCCACAAATATATGTTATAGTGATATAATGTTTGGTGATCAAACATTGTGTGGCATTCCCAAAAGAAAGGCTCCCTACATGAATTCTGATCCTGACTCAAAGAATGTTTGACTAATGTGACTAAAAAAATTAATTATATTATTAAATCATGTTCATTATTGACTGATTAATGGAATAGAATTTACTACCTGTTTAGAAAGATCACTTGTGATAATTTTTCTATTTTATTAACTTTAATGTTTTCATTCTACAAACTACTTTGTATTCCTACATTGCACACATAGATTTATGGTAGATAGGTCAAGGTCTAGTGGATGTATTGGACTATGGTATTGTCTGTATTCATATTGATATAGTAATTTCGTCATGGGTTTACAAGGTACTAGTGGAATGTGTGTACCTCTAATGAATACTTGGTTTTGAGCATGCTAGGTCCAATGACCCATGGTCATTTCTAAATTTTATGCTTGTCCTTATATTAGATATTCATTAGTTGGTTGAAACTCAAATAGGGTAAACCATATACCATTTTTGAAAAACTATCACCCTAACATTTTATCTAGCTTCTAGATATTGGGAAGTTCTCTTGAGAGGGTAGCATCCTGACCCAGGTTCCACATGTTGGTGCCCCGAGCCAATTCGTTTCATCACCTCAGGTGCACATCCCTATACACTAGAGGCTGTATACTAGCAGAGAGGGTTTAATATAGATATTTCATGGGGATAATATACTCTATTTATTAAAGTATATCATTAGTGGAAATAAATAAAAAATATCCAAGTGATAACAAAAAATAACTATAATAATACCCTAACCAATCCAGACCAGTATCACATGATAAACCAAAACTAGAAAACAATATCCAAACCAAATAATTCAATATGTTATTCCATATATGTGTCAAATTCCAATTGAAAAACCAAAATAAATACACATTGACACCTCCAAAATGTGTCTCAACACCATGTATGGTTCCCTCATCAATGATCCATCCTGAATTATCCATTTAATATAGGTTCATTTACCTTATCATTTCACACAAACATGAATTATATTCGAGTACCAATAAGGAATCCCGAGTAGGTTGTAAGTATAACTCATTAGGCCACCACCAACGGTGTCTACAGTAATATCCAGTATATAATAGTGTATTAAATTTTGTAAATAATAATGTAAATAGTTTTCTACATTAGAATTATTCTTTATCTAACCACAAAAATCATAGGTTCATAATGAAACCCTAACCATCAATACCTTCTTTGGATCATTCCAGAGTCTAAACTATCCCCAAAGGGATACCACATTTCATTTCATCATGGTTTTTCATTAATCAATTAATGTAAATTCTAACATTCAAACAATGGGGTCCTAGAGTAGCAGTGTGGCACCCCAAGTGTATTTGGAGTAGTAGTCCTTATCCCTCAACCCAGTGATCACATGTAAACATAAATATAATGGGGTTTAAGAGTGGAATTCTAGCACCCAATGGGTATTTACAAAATAATTACTTGTCTCACAAATAATTAATAGATATTATATCACTTGGTTCCATCTTTCCAACCATTCATCATCAATTATCATAACTCATTTCTTATACATTTCAAAAAAATACCATGAAATCAAAAATTAAAAATCATCATTCTCATCTTATAGGAACACCCCAAGGGTGGTTACCAGTTTCACAAATCATTAATCACCATTTCATAAATTCTTTTATCCATAAATTTCATAGTCCCATTCTTCATCCAGTTTCATTATCACAACATTTTCTAATTTCAAAATCATGTGTTGAATCATTTGATCAATTAAATTTAGGATGCAATTTCCCAACATGGAAAATGAAATTTTACAATTACATAAATATTATTTTAATCAAAACTATGGGAATTAATAATTAGAAACCCGACCTCAAAATTTTTGATGAACACTCACCCAAAATAAACCCTCATTTTTTATATAATGGTTATATTAACAATAGAAGGAGAGATATAGGAAGAAAACTATAATCAAGATCAATCCTCAAAACCAAAAATAGGTAAAAGGTTCCACCACTTAAATGGGATAATGGTTATGTTGAGTCAATAAGGTTTTATTATGACTTTTCTATTTCTCTTTTTTTGAAAATCACAAAAACTTTTTCTTAATTCAAACAATTTTTCCCAAAGGATTATTTTCATAGGGAAAATTTCCCTTCTCTAAAGAGATTTTTTCCCTTATCTCTATTTTATTTTTTTTATTTTATAATCTCTCTAAATCAAACTAATTTTATTACTAAGTCTAAAATTTAGATTCTTATGTAAATCCAAAAAATATTATAATTCCTTGGATATAGAGTGTTCTGTTTTTTGACTCTGAAATTCAGACTCCAAATTCCCTAAAATTAAGACTCTGAATTCTCTATTTTTAGACTCTGAATTCTCTGAAATTCAGACCTAGAATTATTTCCGATTCTGAATTCCCCAAAATTCAGACTCTGAATTCTTCATAATTCCATCTCCAAATTCCTCAGAATATAGACTCGGAATTATTTATAATTCAAACTCAAAATTATTCCTAATTCTGACACTAAATTCTTCTGAATTCATCATAATTTAGACTCTGAATTATTTAGAATTCAAACTCCAAATTCTTCAGAATTTGGATTCTGAATTCAACGGAATTCAAACTCTGGAATCTATAGAATTCAGATTCTAAATTCTTTGTAAAATAAAATCTGAATGTCCATGTAATATAGACTGAGAATGTTTATTTGGTTAGACTCTAAATTCTATTTTTCCGTAGACTCTTAAAAATAGATTTGATTAAGAAACTTAATTTTCCTAACACTTATTATTATTATGAAATTATGTTGTGAAATATATTTCTAACTAACTGTCGGTTGGGTGACACATGTATAGGTCTCTCCTAAATTCAAGGAAAATATGACCTTTGGAGGAGGGAGGTGATAGTTGGAATTGTGTCTATAAATAGAAGCTCATTTGTACGAGCTCACAACTGTTCCATCAATATAGAGATTACATGTTGCTAAAGTGCAATCTAGATAAAGAGACTCTCATTCCTTGAGCGTACTAAACATCTTGTTTAGCTTTTTTCATGAGAATATGATTGTTGCTGAGTACAATCGAGGGCTTATGAGGATAAGAAGATAGAGGTTCCGACTACCTTAAAGTTTGAGGGCTTACAGGGATAGTAAAAATTTTTCCAATATTCTTATCAAGGGATTACCCTAGTGTGGGTAAGACATACTTTCATGAAATTATAAATCAAGTGGCATGTATCCAAGGTTATTAGATACCCTACTCTTTGGGTTAAAAGATTTCATACTTGTTACTTGCTTTTTTTCATGTTTATTTCCTCTATATTTTTATAATGGCATAAAGTATAACGTTCTTATAATTTCTTATTCTTTTATGTAATATGATAAATAGTATTCTATATTATTTTAGGTAGAATATTTACCTAAGTAAACTTTCCTTAAGTTTCCTTTCTAGAATCATATATCTTGAATCTAGAAAGTTTTTCTTATAGAACTATTTTAGGGTTTAGGAATTTACCTAGTTTAACTTTGTTAAACATAGTTTTCCTTAAGATTAAAAACTATTGTTTTTAAACTTAAAATTCTCCCCCTCTTGTAATTGAGAATCTACATTCATATTTTGATCCTACAATTGGTATCATAGGAGGTATCTAAAATTCTTATATTCACATATAAGTTTTCTATCTCATGTTTTCCTTGTTCTAAATTTTCATTCTTAACTTTTCTTTCTTAAGTTTTTATAAGAGATGTTTTTTATCTTGGTTTACAAAACCATTCTATTAATAAGATTTTGTAGAATGATATTTTATTATAGAATGGTTTGAATGAATATTGGTTCTATTATCAATCTTAATCCTACTAGACCACCTATTTTTTATGGTAATGATTATGAGTACTGGAGAGATCGAATGAAGACTTATGTTATTAATACTGGTGTAGACAATTTTATCATGCTTACTAGAGATTAAAAAATTATTGACAAGGAATTCAAAACCTTCAATAACCAAGAAAAGTCATAATATCAACTAAATTACAAGGCACGCAATAATTTTTTGTGTTCTATGACTAGGAATATATATAGTCAAATTTCTTCTTGTGAAGCTGATAACTACATCTGAAAGACACTTGGGGTTACAAATTTTATTACTTACAAAGTGATAGAAACTTGAAGAGATATTCTTAGAGCAGAATATCATGGATTTCTATTTCTTTATGGAGAACCTATTTGCAAATTGCAACAAAGATTTATGACCACTGTCAACAGTCTATAATCTATTGGAGAGAAAGGTCTTGATGATGAAGCTCTTTTGGAAAAGATAATTGATATCATTCCAAATGAGTGGGGATCAAAAGGTACAGTTATTGATGATAATATGAAATTATCCTAAATTCCACTTGGTGAGATTTCTGGAACACTTCTTCAACATGAACCAGAATTAAAATAGATGCTTATATGAATAAAAAGAAGAATGAAAATGGAAGTTTTTCCTTTACTACTACTAAATACAAGACTCTAGAAAGGGTTACAAGATCCAAGTCTAATAAAATCATTTATCTATTTGAATCTTGTGAAAGTGAACATTCTAAAAATTAACTAGAAAATCTTTCTTGAAGGATAAACAAGACAGTGGGGAAGAAATATTTTCAGTACAGATATAATAAGAAAGATAGAAAGGATAAGAATTATTTGGAAGTCATTTTTTGTGAATGTAAAATAGTTGGACACATAAGGCTAAATTTTCCCATGATCAAAAGAAAATATATAAAGGAAAATAATTCTTGGAAAAATAGGAAGAAGTATTGCAGTACTACAACTAAGAAAGTTTTGAAAGAAAATGACACTTGGAGTTCCAGTGGTGTCAACTAAACTGAAGAATCCTCAGATTATGAATCTTCTAGTCAAAAGAATATTAGTCTTATAACCAAAGTACATATTGAAAATCATTGCCTTATAGGTAAGGTACACAATGTTTAATCCCTAACTAATTTGCCTTTAAATGAAAATTTTTCTAATAAAGAATATTATGAATCTCAATATAATGAATCTTCCTCATAAAAAGATAATATCTTAACTTCATTTAAACAAGTTTATAGATTTAATAAACTTCTAGAAAATGAAAATTGTAAAATAAAAAAGAAGTTAGAGAGAGAAAATTATAGAATATCTATTTAAACTAAAGAAGTATCAGATATTTCTAAAGATCTTGATCAGAATTTTTTTTATTTTGAAATTGTCTCTAAAAACCTTAAGGAATTAAATTTTGAGAAGTAAAAACTTTCTAAGGATCTTGAATATGTAATTTCTATGAAAAATATTTTAGATGCTAACTTTCGTTCTAAAACTAATATTTTTTAGGATAAAATTTTGTTTATTAAACTAATTTCATAAATATTTTCCTTATGGAAATTTTTATCAAATATTACCTCTGGTAAGGAAAACATTGACAATATGTATTCCAAGATTCTTCCTTTAGGGAATCATTTTGTATTTGGTTATACCTATTCTAAACCAGTTTTTAGTAAAAAGTATTTTGTTCAACAAAGTCCTTTATTTTTCACTAAATGCCAATTTGGTGGACATTGGGAGAAAAATTGTTCTTTAAACAAAATCCAATCTTTAGGTCTTCATAAATATTATTTTTCTAAGAAAATGTGGATTCCTAAAATCTTACTTTTTGATATTTCCAGATCCAAGAAAATTTGGATTCTGAAAGTCTAACTCTTTTATTTTTTGTAAAATAAAGTTAGTACCAATAGAAATACATTATAAATGAATAGTGGATATTTTTTTCATATGACTGGTAACAAAAAATTCTTTGAAAAGATTATCAAAAAGGAAGGGGGAAAGGTAACTTTTAAAGATAATGCTTAGGGAGAAATTGTTGATATATGTCATATTGTTTTTCTTGAAAAAACTTTTATTTCAAATGTTTTATTTGTTAAAGGTCTTAAGCACAATCTCATTAGCATAATTTAATTTTGTGAGGAAGTTTACCTTGTGAATTTTAGGAATGATAAATTCTTAGTAAACAATTCCAAGGAATAGTTTATTATTTCTACCCATAGGTAAGAGGATGTATATACACTAAACTTAGAAGACCTTGGGATCCAAGATCTACCTTGACTTAGTATGATGGAATATCAATCGTGGTTATGGAATAGAAGGTTAGGACACTGAAACCTTAGGAACCTATACAAACTCTCAAAGAAAATACCTTTTAAGGATCTACCAGTGCATAGATTTGATTCTTTAAAATTTGTGATCCTTATCATTATGGAAAGCAGTGTAAACCAAGCTTTAAATTAATTGGTGAAGTCTCAAATTCTGATGCATTATTGTTAGTGTATATGGATCTTTTTAGACCAATACAAACTAGACTTATTCGGGTCAAATATTATGTATTTGTCTTAGTTGATAATTGCACTAGATTTACATGGGTCTATTTTCTAGTAAAGAAATATGATGCTTTTTAATATTTCAAAATTTTTAGAGCCCACATTAAAAATTATAGAAGCCTTTCTTTGATAAATATTCATAATGATAATATAGGAAAATTTCAAAATTCGGTTTTTGAAACTTTTTGTAGTAAGAAATGAATTATTCATAACTTCTCGACACTAAAAACTCCTCAAAAGAATGGTGTTGTTGAATGAATAAATCAAATACTTCAATAGATAATTGGAACCATGTTGATTTAATATTCTTTTTCTAATAACTTTTGGGATGAAGTTATTAGTACTACATGTTATACTATAAATCAAGTTTTAATATGACCTTTCCTTAACAAAAATCTTTATGGATTGTGGAATGGTAGAAAACCTAGGATTTCTTACTTCAAAGTATTTGGTTGAAATGTATTCATCCTGAATACTAATGATAAATTACATAAATTTTGACCCAAATATTGCGAAGGAATTTTCCTAGGCTACTACCAAAATTCTAAGGATTGTAGAGTTTTTAATAAAAACACTTGTACTATTGAAGAAACTATGCATGTTAAATTTGATGAAACTAATCCTTTTGTTTTTAAACAACCCCAACCTATATCTTCGAATGTATTTTCAAAAACTAATTTTCAACCAATGATAGAAGTTCCTTTTAACATGGAAAATGTTAAAGAAAATATTTTGGAAGAATTTAACATTGAATATTTCCTACCATATATTGATGAACAGGTTTTATAAAACCCAAATCAGTTTTTTATAAGATTCATCATAGCGATCGTATCATTAGTAATGTAAATCAACCTATAAGGACTAGAGGTTCTTTATGAAATGAATTAGAAAATATAGAATTCCTTTACTAATTAGAAACAAAAGGCATTGATGAAGCATTAGGTGATGATGATTGGATTAAATCCATGAAATATTAGATAAATGAATTTGAAAAGAATAAAGTATGGTCATTGGTTGAAAGACCTAGGGAAACTTTTGTTATTAGGGTAAAATGGGTCTTCAGAAATAAATGTGATGAAAATGGAATCATAGTAAGAAATAAAGATAAATTAGTTTCTAAAGACTATAATCAACAAGAAGGAATAGAATATGAAGAAACCTATGCTCTAGAAGCTATAATTGAATCTATATGCATTTTACTTTCCTTTGAAGCTTTCTTTAATTTCAAACTTTTTCAAATGGATGTAAAATTTTATTTATTTAACGTATATGTACAAGAGGAAGTTTATGTTGAATAACCTATTATTTTTTGAGACACAAAACATCCTGAACATGATTTAAACCTACCAAATATTTATATGGACTTAAACAAGCCCCTAGATCCATGTATGATATACTTACATGATTTTTTCAACAAAACAATTACGTTAAGGGAACTTTTGATCCAAGTATTTTTATAAATAAAGATAAGAAAAATGTTTTGATTTTCAAAATTTATGTTGATGACATTATATTTAGTTCAACTCATCAATCTTTAACTCATTCGATTGCGAATCTAATGAAATGTGAGTTTGAAATGAGTATGATGGGTGAGTTAACATTTTTCCTAGGTTTTCAATTTTTTCAATAACCAAAAACAACATATATAACTCAAAGTAAGTATATTAAAGATCTTATCAAAAAGTAAGTATTTTACAACACTAAATGTATAATCACTCCAATAGGTACCTCAAATTCCTTGGATCTAGATGAAGCTCGAAAACCAGTAGATCAAACATCATTTTTATGTATGATAGGAGGATTATTATACTTGATAGCTAGTTGTCCAGACTTAATGTTTTCAGTATGCTTATGTTCTAGATATCAATCTAATCCGAAGGAATCTCATTTAAAATCATTAAAAATAATTTTTCATTATTTAAAGGGAACCATGGATTTAGGAATTTTTTATTATTCTAGCAATTATCTTGTTTTAAAAATATTTTCAGATGATGATTTTGGTGGATGTAGAATAGATAGGAAAAGTACATCCATAACTTGTCATTTCATAGGAGATTCATTAGTTTCTTAGTCATGCAAAAAAGTAACACACAGTAGCACTCTCCACTGATGAAGATAAATTTTTAGCAGCTAGAAATTATTGTGCTCCAATATTGTGGATGAAACACACACTCACAGACTATGTATGATTATAACCAAAAACAAAGATATTGTGTGATAATACTAGTGTCATTTCCCTAAGAAAAAACCATGCACATCACTCTCATTCAAAAACCTAGATATTAGACATCACTTTCTTAGGGATCACACACTTAAATAAGATAACATTCTACAGTTTATTGGAATTAAAGATCAACATGCTGATATATTTAAAAAATCATTACCCTCTAATATATTTTATACATTAAATATAATTTATGAATTATCACTGTAATATAATTTTCCAAATTAACTTTTTATTGAAACCTCTCTCCTTAAATTAAGAAACTTTTTCTCATAGGGGGAGTACATTTTCTTTATTAATCAAATTTTTAATAATCAAAATTTTTCGTAATCAAAATTTTTCATAATAAAATTTTTTGTAATGAAGTTTTTTTTAACCAAAATATTTCGTAATCAATTTTGTTAAAAAATATCAGAATAATTTTTTTGCAAAAATCTGAAATAAAAAAAATTCCTTCCTTAAAATTTTTTTTTAGAATCTAAAGTTCTTTAAGAAGAATTTTCCTCATTACTGAAAATTTTCCTAGTAATCTGGAAGGTATGATTCTTTACATAAATTTTATTAATCGAATACTTTTACTTTTTGGTATTTTCATCATATTTTAGGAAAAAATTTCAGATTCACTTTTCCCAAATCTGAATTTTTATCTTAAAAACCACAAAAGATCAGAACCAACCATAATCCTTCTTCGGCTTTCATCTCAACTATCAGATCATATCCAGATTGTTTCATTTGTTGTATTAGTCTTGGAATATGAACCATTTCTTAAACCTCTATATAATGCCCCCTATTCATCGTCCCACATTAGATTTTCTAGACTTTTCATACCGAATCTATACCTCTCTACATAAGGGTTATTCCTCTTTTCTGATTTTTATATCAATGTATGTATTTGGAAGCGTCTCCTCAGAAGAAAATGTATTCAGTCAAGGAAATTTCAGAATGGAAGATTTACAGAGAGTGGTTAGCATATCTGAAGTTCTTTTCCAAGTATGATTATCTCGTTGTGAAAAATATCAAGTTGAATTGCTGGTAGAGTCTATGCATAGCAAAACCAAAAGGATAAGATCCAGTTAATCTGGAGTTTCTTATGGAATTTTATGAGTTGGTAAGTTTTATTAATGAAGGTGATAGAGATAAATTCTCATTCAAAATTTATGGGAAAACATATTCTCTTTCTTTCAATAAGGAAGCTAGTATCATTGGAATATCATATGAAATAGAACCCATTTTCTGCACCCACAAACTACCAGATGAATCAGGAAGCTTTGGGAAGGAGTAGGCATTTGAATGTATCGGACTCAAAGGAGTAAAAACCCCAAAGATAAATCATCTCTCTAAAAACATTAGGATGTTATCACTATGGGTTCCGAGTTTCCAAATTCTAATAAAAGGGGATAAGGACAACTTGAAAAAGAGTGATATCATCGCTCTGGATTTACTAGTAAACTTGAGGAAGATAAATTTAGTCAATTATTTCTTCCTGATGATCACAAATATCAAAAAAGGAACCATAAAATCTCAAATCATTATGTATCTAGAAATCATATCCAAGATTATTGTCTTATTCCAAGAATCGTTCAAAATCCATTGTAGTCCAAAGCCCATATCTTTAAAATTCATGTTTCTTAGTGATGATACCTTAAGTATGTTGAAGGTTTGATTTAATAGAAAATATAATGAATTTTATGACTTATTAGAAAGTGAAATAGAATCCTTATATAAGAAACTGGAAGTATCTAATACTTCCAAGATGGGTCAAAAGAAGAGAAAGAAGAAAGAACCAGAAGACAAGGGAAAACTCTTATAGTTTAGGAAACTAAATCAGCACCCCCAAAGTCTATGGAAAAAATCATTTCCTGATGAAGTCGTGGAAAAGTGGAGGGATGAAAAGAATAATAGAAAGGAATGAGATAATAGTTTTGGATTTGATCCTATAGAGGCAAAAGCTTTGAAGGTTATGGCTGCTAAGGAATATGAGAAGTAAGAAAAGAAAAATAAGCTAATGAAGAAGATGTATGAGGCTGAAATAGTTCAAGATGTTCTCAAAGATACTAAGAAAGCTTTCGAAAAAATATAGATACTCGAATCATTTTTCAGATAACCAGTACTAGTAGAGACTCTAGGAAAAAAGATGGTAATTTAAGAACCTGAAGAAGAATAAATTTTTCAGGAATAGGAAGTGGAAGATGAATAAGAGGAATTAAGTGATGACACTGATGATATGATAAGGCATGTTGAGGAATATCCTGAGTTGCAAAGCCCTTCAGAAAAATTTTCAATCCAGACATCTCAAACTGAATCAACCAAAATTCATTCACAAGGAAAATAGGATAATGTTCATAAAGAGGTTAATAAAGCTTCTGATGATGAGAGTGGAAATCATGACTTCATTCAACCAAATGATCTTAAGTAAGATGCTGAGAAGGAAAAAAGGATGATGAATATAAAATAATTCAAGTATCAGATAGTGAGCATGAATCCCTAAAATTTCTGTAAGACATTTCTAAATATGATAAAGGAAAACATTTGATAGCTAATACACCTAAGAAAGATATGGTAGCTAAGAAATTTGTTGGTGGTTCTTCAAAAATAAAGGATACTGAGAAAGAGAAAGAATCCTCCCCAATAAGGGAATCTGATTTGGAATCGTCCACCTTGGGTCATTATTTTGTTGTTTGATCCTTTAAGTAAATAGTTGACACCATTCCCTTGATTCCAAGAATTGACTCGAGATGTCATATTCTACAACATTCATTCAATCTGAAATCATATTCTGTTATCATGGTTATGGATAAATTCATTAATCTTGTGTATGGTTTCAAAAAAAATTATATTGATTATGATTCTCACAGAAGGTCTTGTAAAAAATCACTATGTGATCCAAGAAGACGATTTAAGAGCTGAGAATTGTTGATGACTTTCAAGACTTAGTGAAAGAATCCTTTGATAAAGAATATTTGAGGATGATGGATCTTACGAAATTTTTTTCTAAGTAGCTTAATCTAGAACAAATAGCTCAGAAGCTGGAAGAAAAATATCTGAATAGGTAGCATAACACAGTTGCTATGAATTTAAAGAGGGAAATAGACCTATGAATCGATTTTAGGGAAAATTTTAGTAAATAAGAAGAACTTTTGAAGTCTTAGGAAGAAATATTAAAGTCTCATGATGAAAAGATCAATGCTATGGAGAAGAAAAATAAAGATCAGGAACAGTTGCTCAAGCGCTTTGAAGAAGATAATAAGGACCCTAAGAAGTTGAATACGATCATGAAGAATTTCATGCTGAAGGAGAAATAAGGATGATTTTTTTTCAAATCCAATATTTTTTTTATAATTTACAGGTACTAAAATTTTCAACCTTAATGAAAACCTCTTATTGTTCTTCATTTATTTTGTTTTATATAGTTATATTCTCATAGGTACCATATTTGTTTCCATTATCTCTATTCCTTTTTGAAAATCACAAAGGGGAGAAAGCAATGATAAAAAAGAATACTAAGTAAATAAAATAATTCCCTAAGTAAGGGGGGAGCCTATCTAAGGGGGAATTTACTCAAATAAGATTTATTTATGCAAGAAAAATCAATATCTATTTAAGTAAGTCAAAAATATGATCCTTAAGGATTTAAAAACCTAAGGGGGAGTTAGTCGTATTAACCATAATTCATAAATAAAGGTAGATAAGTTTTTCTTTTAAGTTCATAAAGAAAAATTTCTAGTCCTTATATTATTTTTCAAAAGGATGTTTGTGATTTCCAAAAATGGGGAGATTGTTGAGTCAATAAAGTTTCCTTATGAGTTTTCCATTTCTCTATATCTTAAAAATTACAAACACTTTATCTTAAGGAAAACTTTTTTCCCTAAGGATTATTTTCATAATGAAAATTACCATTTTCTAAGGAAATATTTATCCTTACCTATATCTTCATTATTTCATTTTATAGTCTCTCTAAATCAAAATAATTTTACTACTATGTCTAAAATTCGGATTCTTATATAAAATCTCCTAATCTTATAATTCATTGGATATAGAGTCTTCTATTTTCAAAATCTGAATTCTCTGAAATTCAGACTCCAAATTCCATGAAATTTAGACACTGAATTCTTTGTTTTCAGACTCTAAATTATATGAAATTCAGACTTTGAATTCTTTCAGACTCCAAATTCCTTATAATTCCTACTCTGAATTTTTCAGAACTCAGACTATGAATTCCTCATAATTCTGACTCTGAATTCCTCACAATTCAAACTTTGAATTCTTTATAATTCTGACTCTGACTTTCTAAGAATTTTGATTCTGAATTCATTATAATTCAGACTCCAGAATCTATAGAATTCAGATTTCGGATTCTTTGTGAAATAGAATCATAATGTCTTTGTAATATAGACATAGAATGTTGATTTGGTTTGACTTTGAATTCTATTTTTCCATAGACTCTGAATAATATATTTGATTAACCGACTTCATTTTCTTAACACTTGTTATTATTATGAAACAATGTCGTGGAATATTTTTCTTACTAACAATTGGTTGAGTGACATGTGTACAGGTCTCTCCAAAATTCAAGGAAAAATATGCACGTTGGAGGAGGGAGCTGACCAATGGATTTGTGCCTATAAATAAAGTATCATTTGAATGATCTCACAACCATTTTATCAATATAGAGATTACATGTTGTTAAAGTGATTTCTAGAGAGAGAGACTCTCATTTCATGTGTGTACTGAATATATTATTCATCTTTCTTCATGCGACTCTGATTTTTGTTGAGTAGAATCGAGTGATTCTAGGGATAGTAATACCGAGGTTCCAACAACCTTAATGTTCAGGGGCTTGAGGGGATAGAAAGACATGTTCCAATATTCCTATTGAGGGATTACCCTGGTGTTGGTAAGATAGGCATTCTAGAAAGTATAAATCAAGGGACCTTTATCCAAGGTTCTTGGATTCCCTACTATTTGGGTTAAAATATCTAATACTTGTTACTTTTTTTGTTTCAAGTTTATTTTCGTTGTATTTTGATAAAGTAAGAAAGTATAAACTTCATATACTTTATTATTCTTTTATGTACTCTGATAAATAATATTCTATATTGTTTTAGGTAGAATATTTACCTAAGTAAACTTTCCTTAAGTTTCCTTTCTAGAACCATATTTTTTGAACCTAGAAAGTTTTTCTTATAAAACTATTTTAGGGTTTGTGAATTTACATAGTTTAACTTAGTCAAACATAGTTTTCATTAAGGTTAAAAAGTTAATATTTTTAAACATACAATTCACCCCCCCCCCTCTTGTAATTGAGCATCTACATTCATATTTTGATCCTAAAAATTAATGGAAAAAAACAAATCAAAAAGTATTACCAAGTATCTATCACCAATATGAGATATTCATATATGAAAAAATCACTCCAAAACCATTTTGAGTCTCCTTATGGTCGAGAGGAGGAAGGCTGCATGATGGTATCAAAACAAATCAACTGTACATCCCACATAAAAACACATCTTTTGAATTTACATGATGTGTAATTCCTTTACACATCGTGTAATTATTTTTGTGCTTTATTCCAAAAAATGTTTTTCCCCGAGTTAGTATTTAACAAGATTAATTTTTACATGTCATGTAATGAAATTACGTGGTGTGTAATATTTTCATTTCATGAACTAGTTCACCACGTGCAACATTACGTGACATGTTTTTTGAGAAATTTACAAGGTGTGTAACCCATTTAAATGACATGTAAATCTTTTACATACAATTTCTCTTTATAACATAGAAAATAATTATTCATTAAATATCTGAACTACATCCAAAATATTCCAATACCTTAGAAAACCCTCTTCAAACCATTAATGAAAATAATTCTCAAAATGGGAAGGTATCTAGAAAGAGAATGAGATCCTATAATCTAACACAATTATAAAAGCTCATCCTTGATTTTTACTCCCAAAAATATCTAATATTTTAAGGAAAAAAGATCAGGCCACCGAGATTGTATATCTTCCTCTCTCTCCCATGTTTCATCCTTAACATGTCTGTGTTTCCACAATACTTGAACCATCAGCATGGTCTTTCCCCATAACACACTATCACTATGATCTATACCATGAATTGGATGACCCTTAAAGGGATAATCTATTACAATATCAATGTCATCAACATAGATCACATGAGAAGAGTCAAGGTGATACTATCAAAGCTATGACATATTGAAAAAATCTTGTAGATCATTGTATATATTTGGAAGAGCCAATCATTACTCCACTGGCCAGATTCTCTCTACTACCTCGAAAGGTCCAAAAAACCTAGGTGCTAACTTTCTCAGCCTCTGAATCCTATGGTGAACCAATCTAGGTGAAACCTAAAGGAACGCATGATCACCAAACATAAACTCAATGGATTTTAAACATCTATCAACATATGAATTTTTCCTAATCTGATTCATTTAAATATGTTTCTAAATCAACTAAACTTGCTCTAACATCTCCTACATGAGACTCAGTCACAAAAACACTGACTAACCAACTTCTATCTAGTGTAGAGGTGATGTGCATATCCTACCATAAAGTGCCTCATATGGTTCCCTATGAATAGTTTCCCAATAACTATTTTTATTGGTGAACTCAGTGAGTTCTAAGTGTTTCTCCCAAGTTCCAACAAATCCTAGGATTCACGCCCAAAACATATCATCCAATACTTGTATAGTATGCTTTGAATTCCCTTATATATGTGGGTGGAAATCCATGCTCAAAAATACCTGGGTATCCAATTATTTCTGTAAGCCCTAACAGAAGAAGAATTAAAATGTGATTCATGGCCTGAAACAATTCTATTTGGAACCCCATGTTGAAGGACGATTTTCTGAACATACAATTACTCTAATTGATCGACTGAGTATGTCTCCCAAATAGGAAAGAAATGTGCTACCATTCTCATTCAGTCCATCACACCCATATAGTTTCATTATTTTAAGGATTCCTCGGAAGAATCACCATGAAATATATGGTAACATCATCCCACTTCCATTGTCGAATGGGAAAGGGATTTAATAAACCATCGGGTCAGTGATGCTCGGTCTTCACCAACTGACAGGTGTATCTATGTTTCACGAACACAGAAATCTTATTTTTCATTCCCGGCCACCAATATTGTCCACATAGTTCACGGTACATTTTTTTCCAAGAAGTGTGTACTACCCACTTTGTGGCATGAAATTCATGCATCAACTCATCACACATAAAAGTAGTCACAACAATACGATTCATGGCATAGTTAAATCTAAAGGTGACTTTCCTTCTTAAATTCTTTCCATCAAGGAAAAAAACTCTAGATCCTCATACTTCCACTCCATTATCCTACTTCAAAGTGTGGATTCCACTGATACTGATACAAGGGTCATGCCATTACCCGTCCCCCAGGCACTACGACAAAATGCATATTTAGTGACTTTTTTTCATTTCGCGACGGTTTAAACCGCCGCTAAATCGTTCTACAATGATTTTAAAAAACCACCACTAAATCGTGCGTCGGGAAACTATTAGCGGTGGTTTTCAAAACCATATTTATTTCTTATATATTTTATTTATTTCGTATTTATTTTCTTTATTTCGTATTTCTTTTATTTATTTTGTATTTATTTATTTTATTTCATATTTATTTAATTTATTTCCTATTTATTTTATTTATTTCATATTTATTTTATTTACTTTATCCATGCCCATGCCCATGCCCTTGCCCATGCCCATGCCCATGCCCATGCTCATTCCCATGCAATATAAAGAAATTCTGCATTTGGTGAGATTTGAAACCCTAACCTCTTGCATATTTTCCAATGACATTACCACTATAGCAGGCTCGTCATGTGGTTAATAAACAGAATTTAATATACTTAGATATATTAATTGAAAAAACAAATAATACATAACTAATAGATATAAACTCAATAATAATTAAACAATAAGCAATAATCAATAATTAATAATCAATAATAAATAATAAATAATTATTGATTTATTAGTTATTTATTGAGCTATTTATTTATTTATTATTATTTACTGTTTATTATAATAAATATCAAATAAATTATAATAATAAATACATAAATTATGAAATTATGAAAATAAAATAATAAAATAATAAAGTTACAAAATTAAAATAATAATATAATAAAATAATAATACAATACATAATAAACATCAAATAATAAACAATAAACAATAAAAAAACAACAAATAAAAAATAATAAACAATAAACAACAAACAACAAATAATAATAATTAATAATAATAAATAATAATAAACAAATAATAAATATTAAATAATAAATAATAAATAATAAATAATAAACAATAAATAATAATAATTAATAAATAATAAACAATAAATAATAATAATTAACAAATAATAATTAATAATAAATATTAAATATTAAATAAAAAATAAATAAGAAATACTAAATAAAATTATAATAAATATTAAATATTAAATATTAAATAATAAATAATAAATAACTCATAATAAAAAAAATTATAATAAATAAATATAAATAATAAATAACAAATAACAAATAAAAAACAAAAAACAGTAAATAATAAATCATAAATGACAAATGACAAATAATAAAAATAATAAATAACACATAATAAATAATTATAAATAAATAAATAATAAATTATAATAATAAATAATAAATTATAATAAATAATAAATAATAAATAATAAATAATAAACAATAAATAATAAACAATAAATTATAATAAATTATAATAAAAATATAAAAAATATATAAAAAATAAATAATAATAAATAATAAATAATAAATGATAAATATTAATAAATAAATATTAATAATTAATAATTTATAATTAATAATAAAAATATAAGAAATACTAAATAAAAAAATATTAAATATTAAATATTAAATAATATATAATATATAACACATAATAAATAATTTATAACAAATAAATATAAATATTAAATATTAAATATTAAATAAAAAAGAAAAACTAGTAAATAATAAATAATAAATAATAATAATAATAAATAACACATAATAAATATTTATAAATAAATAAATAATATTAATATTAATAAATAAAAATAATAAATAATAAATAATAAATAATAAACAATAAATAATAACCAATAAATAATTATAAATAATTATAAATAATAATAAACCAATGATAAATAATAAACAATAGATAATAATAAATAATAAATAATAACAAATAACAAATAATAATTAATAATTAATAATTAATAATTAATAAAAAATAAAAAATAAAAAAAATATTAAATATTAAATAATAAATAACTCACAATAAATAAATTATAATAAATAAATATAAATATTAAATAATAAATAACAAATAACAAATAAAAAATAGTAAATAATAAATGATAAATGATAATTAATAAATAATAATAATAATAAATAACACGTAATAAAAAATTATAAAGAAATAAATAATAAATAATAGTAAATAATAATAAATATTAATAAATAATAAATAATAAATAATAAAAATATATAATATATAATAAATAATAAACAATATATCATAATAAATATATCATATATCATATATCATATATAATATATCATATATCATATATAATATATCATATATCATATATAATATATAATATATAATATATAATAAATAAAATATTATTATTATTATTATTAAATATTAAATATTAAATATTAAATAGTAAATAGTAAATAGTAAATAGTAAATAATAAATAATAAATAATAAATGACAAGTAATAAATAATAGATAATAAAAAATTAAGGTATATTATAAATAATAAATAATAAATAATAAATAATAAATAAAACACATGAAAAAGGTATGAAAAGGCGTGATAAGGGGTGAAAAATCATGAAAACGCCTGAAAACGGATGGAGAAGCATGAAGAAGCATTAGAAAGCATGAGAACACATGAAAACTCTTGAAAACTCTAGAAAACCCGTTATGAATTCAAAATAATCACCATTATAACCCCCAAAAAACCATTAATAAAGATAACAAGTCAGAGAAACCCAAATAAGCAGTAATAAATAGAACAACCATTAAAACCCGTCGAAATGGTCAGAAAGTGAAAAAACATTACACTCACATTAACAGAGCTAAATTATGATCTGAGAGTTCATTCCAGATCCGTGATCAGTCAAATCAAAGACCTTGAAACAATCTTCGACATGATAGGCGAAAGAGAATGAATGGACAGGCGGATCTGAAGTTACGGTCGTTTTAAAAAAAAGCTGGTGGGGAACAGGTGCTAGAAACCAGGCATCGAAAAACATAACAAACCCAATACCCACTAAAAGGAAATAACTTATGATCCAGAAGTCCATGTGGGTGTTGTGACCAGTCAAACTAAATCTCATGAAACGAACTACGATCTAGAAGGCGGAGGAGTCCGAACTGACACGGGGATCGAAAGTTAGGTCTATTTGAAGACAAGTTCTACAGGACACTAGTGACAGAAATAGGGTTTTAGAGGCCTTATTAGGGGTTTTGGGGTCGAAAACACAACACAAGCTGGCTTTTGTCGAACTAGTGTGTAGCTCTTTTCACTAGCTTCGATTTGATATGTGGTAGAGCCCAAACGGAAACCCAGAGCGAAAGTTATGGTCATTTGGAGTTGGAGAACTTTTTTCAACATTCTTATAACTCTCATATCTGTTTCACCTTATACCATCTCAAGGTTTTGATTATATGTGCCTCTAAATATCTTCATGATCTTTGATTTTTCTGGTCATGGCACTCAAATGGACGCCCGGATCAAAAGTTATGCTTGTTTTAGTGATTTCAGGGTTTCTAAAGTTTCTTTTTAATTTTTTTCCATTCATTTCGTGGTTGTTTTACCCAATCCGTTGTAATTTCACAGCAGTTTTTTTTAAAACACCATAAATAATCCTCGAAAAAATTTAAAAAATTAAAAAAAAAATTAACATATTTCACGGCGGTTTAAAAACTGTCGCGATATAGCGGCCTGAAAAATATTTAGGCAATGCCTTCCCTAAATCTGGGAAGGCATTGCCTTTATAACCTAAAAACTCACATAACCAAGCACACAAAAAGATACGAACACAAGAAAACTATATAACCAAAAGAGCGATGAAAGTAAAAGGGGTCGGAATACAAGCCCAACAGTAAAGGTACACGTACAACTGAAATACTGTACAACTGAAGAAAGAGAAAAGACATCTACTAGATCGTCCTCTGAGGTTCCTACCTGAAGAGTAGGTATAGCTCGACTCCTCAGCACTCCACGTCCACCCATATCCTCTGCGTACCGACATGCCATATGGTCCACCTCCAGGTACCATCTAGCCCTGGTTCTCTCATCCTCAATCAGCGTTGTCTGTCATCTACATCAAACACAAAAAGGTGCGGGCATAGCCTGTGCAGGGGTGAGTATAACGATACTCAGTAGGGACCCTGAGACCCTCAAGGTATCAAAAAATACAGCAAGGATAAACAAATTTTTTTGAAATCAACAGATTACCCTACATAGGAATATGCTTATACATATACCTAAGTTATCAAGTAATCCATCTCAATCATGGGGAAAACACAAAGGTACTGACTCAGCTCAGACCGGGATTTTTTCTACGGGTAGTATCAAGTCACATTCCCAGTCACAACGTTGAACACCTCGACTGCTGGAGAACTCCTCCTCTATCGAGTACAGTGGGCCGACCATGTCACACAGAGGCACTTACCACTTACCTAGGAATGATGAGGTACTCCTCCTATTGAGTACAGTTGGTCTACCACGTCACTGAGGCCCTCCCCACTGTGGGTCTGCCGCGTCACCAAGGCACTCCCCCTCGTGGCCTACTGAGTTACTCCTCCTATCGAGTACCTTGAGTCTGCCATGTCACCAGGTTACTCCACACAGTAGTTCATCCGCATCACCAAGGTGCTCCACAATGGGCCTGTCAAGTCACTCCAAGTCGAAAGGGTCAGCAGTCCTCAAGTCTCATCTAGCCACTAGGTTCCCGCACAATGTTGGCTCATCTCCAGAAGGATCCGCTCGACAAGCTACTATTCGATACTCCAACATCCATGAAGTCCCATGACGAAGTATCTCAATGTTCTTCCATGTCATAGGGGTTTCGATGCAATATATGGCGCTTCAATCGGATGCCCAGTCTGTGAGTTATTAGCCTTTTAGTCCCGGGGGCCCGGTTGGATTCGTGGTCGGTCCAACCTGGTCGTTCCTCATCTAAATCCAAAACTCTAGTGGGGTATACTCAAAAATACCATCTCACTCCATGATTTCCAATGCTGCTGATGGTTCTTCAAACGGAAGTCAGGTGCCAAAGTTTTGGCAAGAGAAGTAAATGGGCCATAATGGGCCAGGTCTGGTCCGACCCGGTCTGACCGACCCGGCCCGACCCGTTGGGTCTGGCCCTGCCCGTAGGGCGGCCACGCTTTCTGGGCGGCCTGGCCTGCTGGGTCCGGCCAAGTAGGCCGTGAGGGGCCACAGAGGGTGCCGTGAGGGTGTGAGGTCACGGGTCGGCTCTGCCGGGGACTACGTTTCGGCCACGGGACGGTGGTCCTGCCGTAGGGCAGCGGTCCGGCCGTAGGGCGGTGGTCCGGCTGCGGGGTGGTGGTACAGCTGTGGGGGGGGGGGGGGGGGGGTCCAGCCTCAAGGCAGTGTTCCGGCAGCAAGGTGGCGGTTTGGTCATACGGGGCGGCGGTCCGGCCGCGGGTCGGCTTTCCGGCCGCAGGAGGGCGGCGGTCTGGCCGCCGGTCGGTGGTCTGGCCACGGAAGGGTGGTCCGGCCGTAGGGTGGCGGTCCGGATGCGGGTCAGTGTTCCGACCATGGGGTGGCGCTTCGGTCGTAGGGAGATGCGGAGCTGCGGACGGCAGTGGTGGCCGCGGTTGGCGTGGAGGTCGCTGGGTGGTAGCGGTGGCTGTGGGGCAGTACCGTTGCGTCGTCTCCTTCGTCATGGCCGGCAGTGGTGTCGGCTGCCGTTCTCATGCCCCAACCATGGATGGCTTTTACCCTCCTCCATCGCGAAGAACACCACAATATTTTCAGAAGGGTCGGGCCATGTTTTTTTGGCCCGTACACTCCGCGTTAAGGCGGTAGCAAGCGGCTCATCATAAAACAATTCAATGCGAGAGGAAATTGACATTGACCAATTTTTAAACACACCCCTACCTTGGATGGTTCGTTGATGTCGATGAGGAGGGAAGAAGGTGAAGTTTTTGAAATTCGTCTCGTCCGGCACATGCCTCCAATCATGGGCTCATGCTTCGGTTCGTCGAAGTCGAAGACTTTCCTCCTTAAAGGGTGTCCCGTGGAAGAAGTTGAAGTCGACGTTCTTCATCGGTGGAGCATTCTCTGTTGGAGATCTTTCGCCCAAGTTCCTCCTCTCCCCAATTCCACCCAAAATTAATTCGTAGCCCAAAATAATAGATTATGTGTTATGTTATGTTTGTTGGAATAAATTCAAATAGTTTAATTTATTAATTGACTTGTTGGCTCAATTAATTAAAGTCAGTTGCATAATTAATATGGAGGAATTCAAGAGGATCCCCCACATTAACAACGGAGTTGATAGGTTTCCTCCCCCCATTATGAGGAAGTTCAAAGGGGTTCAAGGGGTTTTAAACCTCGGCTGGTCCCCACCACCATAACTATAAGGCCCCAGCCTTAAACCTTACTTAATCTTGACTTATTACAAGATTACACATTGAGGATCTTTTCGGGATTAGAGTTTTAGAGAATTAGATCATAAAACTTGCATTACATTCCACATATAAACAAAGTGGTTACATAAAAATAGTATTCTTCATTCCCATCAATGGAAACATATTTAAGATAAAACATGGATTCTTTCTTGACACTTACTTGACATTATCATCATATCATGTACCATTCCCTTGACCTGTGAAAATCATTTCAAAAAAACATGGGATGAGCATAAAAAGCTCAGTATGGGTTATAAAAACATGGAAAGGAAACATGGGTACATATATACACAAGAATGAAATCATAATTTACCTATAAAACATAAGCACTTTAACATACCTCATCAAATAATGAGTAAATCATAGAAATCATAAGACATAAAGGTAACTTGAGGCATTCATAACATTCTTACGTAGGGAGTAACCCTCTTGGTTACGTTTGGAATACCCATCACAGTATATTGCCTAAATCTATTTGTAGAAACCTTAACGTTTCACTCCTTCGCGTTACCCAATGCATTGGAGAGCTATATCGGGCTCACCCGCCCTTAGTTTATCACGGAACCACCCTTCATCATAATAATTCCCAAGAATCTCAACATAATCGTATCACATAAAACATGCATAAAGGAAACATAACATTTCCACCTTTCAATCACAATATGTCAATACAACTCATTGATATAAAAACATTATGAAAACCATTTTCAATACCAAAATAAAAGAAAAGTAAAACATGGTATTTATTTTTCTTTTAAAAAGAATCTATGGCTTGTAGAGGAAGCCGAAACTCAAATAACGGTCACGGCGGCGGAGAAGTCGTTGTCGCCGCATACGTACGAAAAAAACATTCCCTTTTGTCGTTTAGAAAAACGCTTCGTATAAAAAACATTCCTTTTGGATAAATGTAAAAGTCAAAGGGGTTTATACACCATATAAAAAAAAGTTGTGTATAAAACAAAATATGCCTCAATGAAAGGAGATTGAGACGAAGTCCCAAACCTCAGGTCCGACTTGACTCGGTCTTTCTTTAATCTCCTGAATAATAAACTTGAGTTAATTTCTACTTGTTTAAGAACCTTTTTCAAGTTCATTATTCCTTGTATATCACTTATTGCCATGTCATGAACACTATGTAATTATTTAAGTTAATAACGGTCGTTTTAACGATCATTGGTACTTGAGTCAAAAATAATTCCTTTATAATTACAAGTTGTTCATGTATCCATTATATCCAGAATGGTATTAATGATGTAGATATCATATATGTCATATATATCCAGTATATTCATGCATTTATAATATTACATAATCATTTAGAGGTAAGAAATGAAATGCATCATTCATGGAGACGGTAAGCCGTACGTACACATGAACGCTACTTTCATTTCTATTTCGTATTTTATTGAATGGAATCATAATGATATAAAGGTATATTATAATTCCAGTATATTATCATATATAATATCATAGTTCCATCCTTTATACGTCCCATATATGGTATTTAACGAATTAAATCACTTTGAGGGGGCGGTAGTCCGCACTTCCTTAAATGAAGATATCGTGTTTACCCATAATGGAAACCATAAAAGTATGCCAAAAATGAAAAAAAAACATAAGATTAAGGAAAACATAAACATATTATATATCATATATAAATATAGTGACATCTTAATGGCCACCTTTGAAGGTGTTAAAGGAATGTTGAACAATCATCGTTTCGGGAGGCATAAATTCACCATCCACTGAAACTGTATGTTCTTTAACCATTAGATGTAGGGGTGTGTAAATGTAGCTTGAATCCTTCTTATAACAACATACTAGTATATTTAGGATACTGGAGTTGTTACAAAATAAGAGAATCCAAAGAGTTTAGGGTGTTGGAGAAGCGAAATAAAACAAAAGGACTCAAAAGAAGACATTACCGTAAAATCGGGTAACTTCCTTTGGTTTGAGCTCAAAGGCTTCCTTGGGAAGACTTATGCCCAAAGTGAGGCTTCAAGGAGTAATAGAGGGATTTGGAGAGAGTAAATGGGCAGGGTATGGCCGAGCCAAAGGCTTGAGGAGTGTGTGAAATGAGGTAGAGGTGGGGGCCTTTTATAAGAGGAGAGGAGGGGAACTCTTGGAAAGTAAAGATAAGTTACTTTATTTTAAAAAGAGTTTCGGATTAAAAAGGTCCCACATTGATATAATTAGAGGGTAAGGTGATAAGGGTTCGAAATCCACCCATCCAATAGGTTTTGGACATGTGTAGGTCATAGATTTTACATTATCTTTTCATTTTATTTAAATCCTTTATTAATGAGGTAATCGCTACATCATACATTTATTTATTTAATGTCAAAAAATTATAAAAAAAACTACTATGATGTAGGAAATATTTTTATCTTTCCAATGAATATTTATAGTCAAAAATCTGACTTCTATAACCCCATATAAAATTTTTTTAGTAAAATAACTCATGTTTGTGTCATTTTTACTTTAACATTAAATAAAAAGTTATTTATGTCATTTCCCAAACAAAGTGGTTCCATGGGGTCCCCAAGTTGAACCATGGATTTTCTTGGTCGGCCATGACACATACAATAAGGTTAGGACATGTGTCTAGGTCATTCCATATTATTAAAGCATTATTTTTACCTTAAACTACACTAATTACCACTAATCGCGATTAAAAACTTAATAAGTTACTATTCACCAAAAAATTATTTTAATCTCATTGAACCACATTTTACTTCTTAGTGACAACCATGTATGTCGTATTTTTGAAATTCAAAACACAAAAGTGGCAATGTTTCATTTAAACGAAAAATCAGTTTCTTTAACTACCACTTAGTGGTTTTACTATTCATCAAAAATTGAAGTTTTTCAGAAAATTACCAAAAATTCACCCTAAGCTATATTTGATATTACGAATTCAAAAATGAAGTCTATTCTACAAAATTCAAAACATATAAGTCACATTAATTAATTTAATAATTAATTCCCGCTGTTATGACAAATAGCGTGTTTTTATGAAACAATAAGTATCAAAAGATTGACACCGGTTTAAGTCCAATTTCAAATTGAAATTGATTCCAATGACCACCATTGGATTAAATGGTAAAAATGTATTCTAATTTCACTTCAAAACCAATTCAAAAGATAATCTAATCATATAAATAAATTAGATTAAAATGCAGTTTTGATGTAAAATGCAGTATTTTTCACTATTCATTAAAAATGAACATTGTCAGAAAAATACCCAAAATTCACACAATGTAAATTTTGATGTCCCAATCATAAAGAATAAGTTTATTTTGACAAACATAGTTTATAAAATTGTCAAATGATAGATTCTAAAATGTTTTTCCATCAAAGGCTGTAAAATAATCTTTTAAAAATATTAGTGTATTTCATGCTTAAGATTAGATTTATTTTCATTTTAAGCCTCTGAAACACTATCTAATTCATTAATAGACATAGATAAAATATCTATTATTCATTACATACTTGGGATGTTACATCCTTCCCCCTTTTAGAAAATTGCTTCCCTGTAATTTATTTACTTATCGAATAAATGGGGGTACTTATCCCTCATTGCATTTTCAGATTCCCATGTTGCCTCTTCAATAATGTGGTTTTTTCACAAAACCTTTTCCTGGTGAATCACCTAATTCTGTAACACTTTCTCCCTGTGGTCAAGAATCTGGACCGGTTGTTCCTCATAAGATAGGTTCTCTTCCAGCTGAACTACCTCTGGACTCAAAACATGAGATAGATCTGGCATGTACTTCCTTAACATTGAAACATGAAAAACATTGTGTACCTGAGATAAACTCGGAGGTAAAGCCACTCGGTAAGCAACTGATCCAACTCTCTCCAGAATTTCATATGGTCCAATGAACCGTGGACTCAGATTTCCTTTCTTACCAAATCGCATCACACTTTTCCATGGTGATACTTTGAGAAAAACATGATCACCTACCTCAAAAGATAGATCCTTCCTCCTGTTGTCTTCCTAACTCTTCTGCCTACTCTGAGTTGTTCTAAGGTGCTTCTAAATCAGCTGAACTTTTTCTGCCAACTCTTCTACCAATTCTGGTCCCATCAACTTCCTTTCACCCACTTCATCCCAGAAAGCTGGAGTTCGACACCGCTTCCCATATAATGCCTGAAATGGTGCCATCTGTATACTAGAATGAAAACTGTTATTATATGAAAATTCATCCAAAGAAAGATGTTGGTCCCAACTTACCTGATAATCCATAGAGAAAGAACGTAGCATATCCTCCAAGGTCTGAATTGTTCGTTCTGACTGCCCGTCTGATTGAGGATGAAAAGCTGTACTAAAATTTAATTCAGTACCCATCGACTTCTAAAGGCCTTTCCAAAAGTTAGAAGTAAACCTGAGATCAAGATCCGATACAATGGAGAGAGGAACTCCATGTAACATGACTATCTCTTTAAGATACAAACAGGAAAGTTGATCAAGAGAGAAAGTATCTCGTATAGCAAGGAAATGAGAAGATTTGGTCAAGCGATCAACAATAACCCAGATTGCATTATTACCTCGGGATGTCTTCGGTAATCCCATAAAAAAGTCCATGGATATATTCTCCCATTTCCACTCTGGCACTGGTAAAGGCTGAAGCATCCCTTTCGGTAACTACCTCTCTTCTTTAACCTGTTGACATGTCAAACACTTCACAGTAAAATCAGCAATATCCCTTTTCATTCCATCCCACCAATAATACTCCCGCAGATCTCTATACATCTTAGTACTGCCCGGATGAACTGAAAACGGAGAACTATGAGCTTCACATAACAAATATCTCTTCAACTGTGAATCACAAGGCACACACAATCTCTTCCCAAATCTCAAAACACAATCATTATCAATATTGAATTCAGGCAACTTACCTTTCTGAACCAGCTCTACCTTTTCTGCAACTCACTATCTTGCTTCTATGCTTGCTTGATTCTACCTGATAGAGAAGATCTCACTGATACATGAAACAAAACAGAAGGAATTCCTGCACCAACAACTTCTATTCCAAAGTTTATCAAATCCTTAACCAAAGTATCATGTTCCAAATGCAACATTTCTAATGATGCATTACTTTTTCGACTCAAAGCATTAGCCACTTTATTTGATTTTCACGAATGGTAATGAATTGTACAATCATAATCCTTGATTAATTCTAGCCATCTCCTCTGTCTCATGTTTAACTCTTTCTGAGTGAAAATATTCTTTAAACTTTTGTTATCGGTATATATTTCACACTTTACTCCATACAAATGATGCCTCCAAATTTTTAAAGTGAAAACAACAGCAGCTAATTCCAAATCATGTGTAGGGTAATTTACCTCATGAGTTTTCAGATGTCATGAAGCATAAGCAATTACCTGATCATTCTACATTAGGATGCAACCAAGTCCTTTCAATGAAGCATCACTGTATATAACAAACTCACCATTCCTGGAAGGTAGTGCCAAAACTGGAGCATTCACCAATCTTCTTTTCAATTCCGGAAAACAATCATCACATTCTTTTGTCCAGATAAACTTAACACCCTTCCGAGTTAGCTTAGTCATTAGACTAGATAATCATGAAAAATTTCTAACAAACCTTCGGTAATAACCTACCAAACCAAGGAAGCTACGAATCTCGGTTACATATGTGGGTCTTGGCCATTCTTCCACAAATTTTGTTTTTTCAGGATCAACAGTTATTCCATCTTTAGAAACAATATGACCAAGGAAAGAAATTTGTTGCAACCAAAACTCACACTTGCTGAATTTTCCATACAGTTTCTTTTCTTTTAAGGTTTGCAAGATAACCCTTAAATGCCTTTCATGCTTCTATTTACTTTTAGAAAAAACCAAAATATCATCAATGAAAACCACCACAAACTTATCCAAGAACTCAGGGAAAATTCTATTCATTAAGTCCATGAATACAGCAGGTGCATTGGTTAGCCCAAAAGGCATTACTACAAATTCATAATGGCCATATATCGTACGGAACGCGGTCTTCAGAATATCTGCCTCCTTTACCTTCAGCTGATGGTACCCCGATCTCAAGTCAATCTTTGAAAAAAACTGAGCTCCCTGGAGCTGATCAAACAAATCATCAATATGAGGAAAAGGATATTTGTTCTTAACAGTGATATTATTCAAGGCTCTATAATCAATGCAAAGTCTCATAGAACCATCTTTATTTTTAACAAATAAAACAGGAGCACCCCATGGTGATGTGCTAGGTCGAATGAAACCTTTCTCTAATAAATATTGCAATTGCTCCTTCAACTCTAAAAGTTCAATTTGAGCCATTCGATAAGGAGGTTTTGAAATTGGCTTAGCATCAGGAACTAAGTCAATAGTAAACTCAACTTCTCGATCTGGTATTATTCTAGGCAACTCATCAGGAAAAACATCAGGATACTCATTTACCACTGGCACATCATTAATCTGAACAGTTCCTTTATTTTTAACGATGTGTGCAAGGTAACATTCATTTCCATCTTTTACAAGTTTCTCAGCCTCTTGATAAGTTATCAACAGTAAGGGTTCATTCTTGTACACAAACTGAAAGTATTTCTGAAAAGAAACTTCTTTAGCTCTACAGTCAATCTTAGCATGGTAAATAGAGAGCCAATCCATACCCTGGATAACATCAAACTCTACTAGAGGTAGAACAATAAGGTTTGCAAGTAGGTTCTTTCCACAGATAAGGATAGGAAGATTCTTATAAATTCTTTTTGCCTCAACATTTCCCCCAGGTGTTTTTACCAAAAGTTCAGGAGTCATTTCTTGAGATGGTATTCCCATTTTACTAGAAAAGTTTTCAGAGATGAAAGAATGTGTAGACTCCGAATCAAACAACACACTGGCATAATCTGAAAAAACAAACAAAGTACCTGATACAACTTCATTTGATGGCCCAACGTCTGCCGAAGTAGTTGCAAAAGATTTCACCACCCCTTTCTTCTTGTAGTCTAACTGCTTCCCATCACTCAAGCTCTTTGTCGGACACTCGTTTGCATAGTGACCCATCTCATTGCACTTATAACATTTCACTAACTGTAAATCAAATTTGGTCTTACCTTCACCTTGATCATTTTCAGTGTCATCATGAGCCTTATGTCCCATCTTACCACATCGGTAGCACATTCCAGAATTCAGAAGACATTCCCCAGCATGCCTTTTGTCACATTTATCACAAACTGGAAACTTAGTTTTCTTACCATCAAACTTTTTTGAAGAATTCTTACCTTTCTCCTGCCACCTCGGTCTCTTCTTCTGCTGGTTGTTATAGAACACTTGGTCATCGGAAAACTCCATTTCCACCTTCTCAGCACATCGAACAAGTTTTTCATAACTTTTAAACTCACGAGAAGCTAATTCCCTTCGATATTTTGGCTTTAATCCTGAGTAAAAATGATTGATTTTACTATCAAGGTCTCAGATAAAATTTGGAGCATACCTTGCCAATAGAGTGAACCTTTCTTCATAGGTAGCCACTGAGTATTCCTCTTTCCTCAATTCCAAGAATTACGTTTCCATCCTAAGTCGAACAGCCTTAGGAAAATACTTCTCAAGAAACATACCTTTGAATTCATCCCAGTCTAGAGCATCAATCTCATCAGCGTCCCGGATATTTTTAACCATCGACCACTACTGATCTGCTTCACCCTCCAAATGATAAATAGAAAGACTAACCTTTTGATTGTCTAAACACCCCATGACATCTAAAATATTCTCCAGTGATTTAATCCACCCTTCAGCTAACACAGGGTCAGATGATCCTCTGAATGATGGGGGATGTTGCCTCATGAAATGTTCCACCACTGACATGTTCCTATGCGGTTGATCTGGCTGATCTCGTGCATGGATACCACCACCATTTATAGCCTGAGTCAACTGTGCCATCACTGCAAAAAACTATTCAGTTCCAATTCCGACCATCTCGGGATGCTGATTTGGAAGGTTATTTCCTTCTGTATGCCTTCCTAGCACTGCTTCCCTGTTCCCTCTACGGAAAACCATTCTGAACAAACATGTCTTAGATGAAGCCACACGGTAATCTTCAAATGCTATATCATTTCAAAAAAAAATTGAATAATCATTTAATAGAATTCTAACTCCTAAAGTTATCCAAACCGACCTTTGATACCAACTATAAGGCCCTAGCCTTAAACCTTACTTAATCTCGAGTTATTACAAGATTACACATTGAGGATCTTTTCGGGTTTAGAGTTTTAGAGAATTAGATCATAAAACATGCATTACATTCCACATATAAAAAAAGTGGTTACATAAAAATATTATTCTTCATTCCCATCAATGGAAACATATTTAAGATAAAACATGGATTCTTTCTTGACACTTCCTTAACACTATCATCATATCATGTACCTTTCCCTTGACCTATGAAAATCATTTCAAAAAATCATGGGATGAGCATAAAAAGCTCAGTATGGGTTATAAAAACATGGAAAGGAAACATGGGTACATATATACACAAGAATGAAATCATAATTTACCCATAAAATATAAGCACTTTAACATACCTCATCAAATCATGAGTAAATCATAGAAATCATAAGACGTAACGGTAACTTGAGGCATTCATAACATTCTTACGTAGGGAGTAACCCTCTTGGTTACGTTTGGAATACCCATCAAAGTATATTCCCTAAATCTCTTCGTAGAAACCTTAAAGTTTCACTCCTTCATGTTACCCAATGCATTGGAGAGCTATATCGGGCTCACCCGCCCTTAGTTTATCACGGAACCACCCATCTTCATAATAATGCCCAAGAACCTCAACATAATCGTATCACATAAAACATGCATAAAGGAAACATAACATTCCCACCTTTCAATCACAATATGTCAATACAACTCATTGATATAAAAACATTATGAAAACCATTTTCAATACCAAAATAAAAGAAAATTAAAACATGGTATTTATTTTTCTTTTAAAAAGAATGTATGGCTTATAGAGGAAGCTGAAACTCAAATGACGGTCACGGCGGCGGAGAAGTCGTTGTCGCCGCATACGTACGAAAAAAACATTCCCTTTTGTCGTTTAGTAAAACTCTTCGTATAAAAAATATTACTTTTGGATAAACTTAAAAGTCAATGGGGTTTATACACCATATAAAAAAAAGTTGTGTATAAAACAAAATATGCCTCAATGAAAGGAGATTGAGACGAAGTCCCATACCTCGGGTCCGACTTGACTCGGTCGTTATTTAATCTCATTAATAATAAACTTGAGTTAATTTCTACTAGTTTAAGAACCTTTTTCAAGTTCATTATTCCTTTTATATCACTTATTTCCATGTCATGAACACTATGTAATTATTTAAGGTAATAACGGTCGTTTTAACGATCATTAGTACTTCAGTCAAAAATAATTCCTTTATAATTACAATTTGTTCATGTATCCATTATATAAATAATGGTATTCATGATGTAGATATCATATATTTCATATATATCCAGCACATTCATTCATTTATAATATTACATAATCATTTAGAGGTAAGAAATGAAATGCACCGTTCATTGAGACGGTAAGCCGTACGTACGTATGAACGCTACTTTCATTTCTATTTTGTATTTTATAGAATGGAATCATAATGATATAAAGGTATATTATAATTCCGGTATAATATAATATATAATATCATAGTTCCATCCTTTATATGTCCCACATATGGTATTTAACGAATCAAATCACTTTGAGGGGGCGGTAGTCTGCACTTCCTTAAATGAAGATATCGCGTTTACCCATAATGGAAACCATAAATGTATTACCAAAATGAAAAAAAAACAGAAGCTTAATGAAAACATAAACATATTATATATCATATATAAATATAGTGACATCTTAATGGCCACCTTTGAAGGTGTTAAAGGAATGTTGAACAATCATCGTTTCGGGAGGCATAAATTCACCATCCACGGAAACCGTATGTTCTTTAACCATTAGATGTAGGTGTGTGTAAGTGTAGCTTGATTACTTCTTATAAAAAAATCCTAGTATATTTAGGATACTGGATTTGTTACAAAATGAGAGAATCAAAAGAGTTTAGGGGGTTGGAGAAGCGAAATAAAACAAAAGGACTCAAAAGAAGACATTACCTTAAAATCGGGTAACTTTGTTTGGTTTGAGCTCAAAGTCTTCCTTGGGAAGACATCTACCCAAAGTGAGGCTTAAAGGAGTAATATAGGGAAGCGTAGAGAGTAAATGGGCAGGAGATGGCCAGGCCAAAGGCTTGAGGAGTGTGTGAAATGAGGTAGAGGTGGGGGCCTTTTATAAGAGGAGAGGAGGGGCACTCTTGGAAAGTAAAGATAAGTTACTTTATTTTAAAAAGAGATTCGAATTCAAAAGGTCCCACATTGATATAATTCTAGGGTAAGGTGATAAGGGTTCGAAATCCACCCATCCAATAGGTTTTGGACATGTGTAGGTCATAGATTTTACATTATCTTTTCATTTTATTTAAATCCATTATTAATGAGGTAATCGCTACATCATACATTTATTTATTTAATGTCAAAAAATTATAAAAAAAAAATTCTATGATGTAGGAAATCTTTTTAGCTTTCCAATGAATATTTATAGTCAAAAATATGACTTGTATAACCCCATATAAAAATTGTTTTAGTAAAATAACTCATGTTTGTGTCATTTTTACTTTAACATTAAATAAAAAGTTATTTATGTCATTTCCCAACCAAAGTGGTTCCATGGGGTCCCCAAGTTGACTCATGGCTTGTCTTGGTCGACCATTACACATCCAATAAGGTTAGTACATGTGTCTAGGTCATTCCATATTATTAAAGCATTATTTTTACCTTAAACTACACTAATTACCACTAATCGCGATTAAAAACTTAATAAGTTACTCTTCACCAAAAAATTATTTTAATCTCATTGAACCACATTTTACTTCTTAATTAAAACCATGTATGTCGGATTTTTTAAATTCAAAACACAAAAGTGGGAAAGTTTCATTTAAACGAAAAATCAGTTTCTTTAACTACCACTTAGTGGTTTCACTATTCATCAAAAATTGAAGTTTTTCAGAAAATTACCAAAAATTCACCCTAAGATATATTTGATATTCCGAATTCAAAAATGAAGACTATTTTACAAAATTCAAAACATATAAGTCACATTAATTAATTTAATAATTAATTCCCGATGTTATGAAAAATAGCGTGTTTTTATGAAACAATAAGTATCAAAAGATTGACACCAGTTTAAGTCCAATTTCAAATTGAAATTGATTCCAATGACCACCATTGGATTAAATGGTAAAAATATATTCTAATTTCACTTCAAAACCAATTTAAAAGATAATCTAATCATATAAATAAATTAGATTAAAAAGCAGTTTTGATGTAAAATGCAGTATTTTTCACTATTCATTAAAAAATGAACATTGTCAGAAAAATACCAAAAATTCACACAAAGTAAATTTTGATGTCCCAATCATAAAGAATAAGTTTATTTTGACAAACATAGTTTATAAAATTGTCAAAAGATAGATTCTAAAATGTTTTTCCATCAAAGGCAGTAAAACAATCTTTTAAAAATATTAGTGTATTTCATGCTTAAGATTAGATTTATTTTCATTTTAAGCCTCTGAAACACTATCTAATTCATTAATAGACATAGATAAAATATCTATTATTCATTAATTACATGGGATGTTACAATAACCTCTCATGGGAGGCTATGCTCAGGCAGTTCCCACCACCATAACCTCTCATGGTAGGTTAAAGTTAGGTGGTCCCCACTTCTCAACTACCACATGGAGGTTTTAACAAATAAAATAAAAATTTACACATAATTTTTATTCTTCCATGAAAAACACAAAAACTAACGGTCACCCTCGACCAACTGTGGTCGAGGTAAAGGTCTTCCTAAGCGAATATTGATGCTGCGAGTTCAATGGCGCCCAAAGATTTCATTTTTGAGCACCTGTTCAAAAGTTAGAAATACCCACTCACATGTTTACAGAACGTACCTGAACAAATGTTTTGAAATTCATTTCGGGCACTCCAAGCCTCGAAATCACGTGCCATCAATTTTTCCAGACTCGTAAAATCCAAATTTATTTAAAAAAATTATGTAGAAGTTTCGGGTCTTTACATTCTCCCCACCTCAGGGCTCTACGTCCCCGTAAGCCACAACTCAAACTAGGTAAACAAGTGGGGGTACTGGGCATGCATCTAATCCTACCGCTCCCATGTGCTCTCCTGGAGGTTTCCGTCCTTCTAGTGAACGCGCACCAGAGGTATCAACTGTCCATGAAGGACTTGTTTTTTTCGATCCTCAATCTCTACTGGAACCTCTGTAAAAGCCACCCCATCATCAATCTCTAGTTCTCCATGGTTGATGATGTGAGAAGGGTCATTTACGTATCTCCTCAGTTGGGATACGTGGAATACGTCGTGAACCCAGTGCATCTATGGAGGAAGAGGTAAGCGGTAAGCCACCTCACCAACTCTGTTGAGGACCAGAAAAGGTTTGATGAACCTCGGAGATAACTTGTCGCCTCGGCCAAATCTCTGCAAACCTCGTTGAGGTGATACCCGTAAAAAGATGTGGTTGCCATCCTCGAACTCTAGAGGTCTCTGTCTCCTATCAGCATATGACTTTTTTCTGCTCTGTGCAGTCTTCATCCACTCCTAGATGATCTGCACCTTTTGTGTTGTAGCTCATACCATCTCTAGCCCCACTAGTGCTGATTCCCCTGGGTTAGTTCAGAATAAAGGTGATCTGTAAGGTCACCCGTATAACACCTCGAAAGGTGCCATCGCAATGGTGGAGTGATAGCTGTTGTTGTATGAAAACTCCACCAAAGGAAAGTGATCCTCCTAGTTACAACCGAAGTTGAGGACACAAGCACGCAGCATGTCGTCGAGGTTTTGAATGGTCCGCTTAGTCTGGTCATCCGTCTGAGGATGGAAGGTGGTGCTCAAACAAATTTGCATCCCAAAAGACTCCTACAACCCCTTCCATATCCAGGAAGTAAAACGTGAATCATGATTGGAGACAATCGTCGAGGGTACTCCATTTAATCGCACAATCTCTTGCACATAGAGGCATCTCAAGCTCTCTACTAAACCTTGATCTCTGATCGGTAGGAAGTGGGCTTACATGGTGAGTCGATCTATGATCACCCAGATAGAATCATGACCTTTGTATGTACATGGAGTCCTATCACAAACTCTATGGATATCCCATATCACTTCTATTATGGGACCTATAAGGGCTAAACCAATCCTGCTGGAAACTGATGCTCTGCCTTCACTTGCTCACGAGTGAGGCATCTAGAGACAAACTCTGCTACTACTTTCTTTATTCCTAGACACTAGTGTTGTTGTCGGAGATCCTGGTACATATTTTCCACTTCTAGATGCACCTCCAGAGGGGATGTGTGAAACTCCCTCAACACTTCCTCCTGAAGTGACACTAGTACCATGGTACGTCCTCTGAAGAGGATGACATGCTCCCTACCTTTAGAAAATCCATCAGGTGCATGTCCTGTGGATATCTGAGCATGTCATGTCTTGCAGTCAATGTCCCCACACTGCGCCTTCCTGATTCACTGAATAAGTGGGGGAGTGATTGTAAGATACTAAAGAAAATCTACTCCATCTCGATCCACAAAGGATATCTACAAAGCACCCAAATGCTTCGTCTCCTCGCTTAGCAGCTATATTCCAGACCTCCTACTGATTGCATCTGCTACAACGTTCCCCTTCCCAAGGTTATAGACTATCTTTAAGTCATATACCTAGAGGATCTCAATCCATCATCTAAGTCTCAGGTTCATGTCCTTCCAAGAGAAGATATACCTGAGACTCTTGTGATCAGAGTACACGGTAAAATGCTCGCCTATCAGATAGTGTCACCACATCTTCAAGGCGAAGACTACTTCTCCTAACTCCAGTTCATGGGAAGTGTAGTTCTTCTCGTGTTGTCTCATTTTTCGAGAACCATATGTGATCACTTCTTGCTCCATCATCAGGACACATCTATGTCTGGTCCCTAATGCATCGCAGTAGACTACGTACCCTACACCCTACGTTGAAAGCCTCAAGATGGGGGAACTAGTCAGCCTCTACCTCTGATCCTGAAAAATCCACTGGCATTTCTCCGACCAAATGAAGGGTTGCCCCTTCTTTGTCAAAGATGATATTGGTCCTGTAATTCTGGAAAAATTTGGCACAAAACTCTGATAATATCCATCCAAACCCAGGAAACTCCATACCTCCATCAAACTCTTGGGTGGCTCCCAAGAAAGTACTACCTCAATCTTCGCTATATTCACTGCAAATCTAGCATATGATATGACATATCCTTGAAATTGAACCTCTAGAATCCAGAACTGGCACTTCGAGAGTTTTCCATAATGATGGTGCTCTCTGACTGTGTCTAGTACTACATGCAAATGATAGGCATGCTTCTCCTCAGTAGTCAACTAGATCAGAATGTCATCGATGAATACTACTAAAAAGTGATCAACGTATGGCTGAAATATCCTATTCATGAGTCCCATGAACACTGATGGAGTGTTGTTCATGTCTAATAGCATAACCAAGAACTTGTAATGGCCATACCGACATCTGAATACCATTTTCTGCACATCCTCGTCTCGCACTCTGAGTTGGTGATAGCCTGATCTGAGGACTATCTTTGAGAAACACTGTGTGCCCTTTATCTAATCAAAGAGTTCTTCAATCCTCAAGATTGGATACTTGTTCTTCATGGTATCCTGGTTCAGGCGTCGATATTCAACACAAAGCTTCATACTCCCATCCTCCTTCTTGGCAAACAGAACCGGGGCTATCCAGGGAGAAACACTGGGCCAAATGAATCCCTTCCCCTACAAGTCCTCTAGCTATACCTACAGCTCATGAAGCTCTACAGGAGCCATCCGATATGCTGGTGTAGATATCAGTGACGTACTAGGATAAAAGTCAATGTAAAATTCCACCTCTCTGAGAGGAGGTAGACCTAGGACATCATCAGGGAAAACATCAGCGTACTGGTCCACCACTACAAGATATCTCGGACACACACATCAACAGTTATGAGGGTAAGGCTAGACAAATGATAAGCGATTAGTTTCACTCTCATCTAGGTAAGTCCATCCCACGCTATAAAGGCTCCCTTCTCATCGGTGAAGGTAAACCTAGTCCCATACGTGCGAACACATCGCACCTTGCGCATAATACAGTCTATCTGACCATGGACTGTAGATAACCATTCCATACCCAAGATGACGTCGTAAGGCCTCGATGACACTACTATGAGATACCATCCGAATCTCTTGCCTCCTAGAGTAAGTTCACACTTCCGTAACCAGTGTATAATCGTCAAATCCTCTCCCGTAGGAGTCTATAACAATAAGGATCGAGCCAACAGCTCCATCGGAATCTCCGATCTCCGAACGAGGGTAGTGGAAATAAAATAATGACTAGAACCTATGTATACAAGTACTGTTGCTAAGGTGGAGTAGACACATATCATACCTCATATCATCTCTGGAGCGCCATGATCGTATGTCTCAGCTGGCTGGAGTTGAGCTCTCCCATGTCCACCTGCTCCCTACGATCGGGATGGACTTTTTGATTGTGGTGGTGGTAACATCTCGAATCTTCGCCCACTGCTAGCTGCTCGGCCAGCTCCTTTGCCGCATTTACCTGCTCCCTGTGGACCTCCTAGGTTGAATCCTTTTCTCTTCTGGGGCGGTCCTTCGACCATTTTTTGATCATCTGTACGATGAGTGGGACATTCTCGAGCCATGTGACCCTGCTTGCCGCATGAGAAACACTTCCCACTCTTGGTATAACTGGTTCCGCCTCGGGTGCCCTGCACAACTGACCCTAAGTCATGTAGTCATCCACTTCTAGTTCTAGTCCACTTGGACCACTGCGACGACTGTCTACTGCCAGATGCATAAGACTCCTCTACATGATGACTGGTAGTAGGGCTCGCTACTGGTGACTTCTTAGCAAGGAAACTCTCCAATAACAGGGCCCTCTCTGACACCCTCGCCTGTGTCGGGATGTGGATTGAGATCATCAAATCCCTGATCTCCCACCTGAGCCCCTGCTTGAAGTTTTGGGCCCTGAATAATGGGTCTTGCACCATATATGTGGAGTAGCGTGAGAGGTCAGTGAACCTCGCTGAGTACTAAGCTACAGTCATGCTGCCCTGCTACAGATGAAGAAGCTCCTGTATGGGCACTACGTGAAGAGACGCTGGGACAAACTCTGCTGTAAATAGGCTCTCAAAAATCTTCCTAGAGAAGCGTCACCTCGTCGTGAACCTGGAGCATCAAGCTCCACCATCTTCCTACTGCTGCATGTAGAAGGTTAACACTCCGACTCCAGTTACCTAGAGTCAGTGCATTATTACATAACATTGGCATGATCACAAGGAATTCATGTCCCAAAATACTAATCAGTTGAGTATTATTAGAAACAAGATTCATACATAAGGTCAACTTTACAACTTGAAAAGAAATGCAACAGTATTTTATTCCATTAGAAACATCCAAGCCTCCTAGATTATGCTTGCAAGTCACTCATAAGTAACTTCTTCATATCCTAGGAAAATGAAATGTAAGAAAGGGGTGAGCACAAATGCTCAGTAAGGGTAAGCAATACAATGGAAGATAACATAAGTATTAGGCACGGTGAATAATTGAAAACACATTCCTTTACAAATAATAAACATGAACACTTTTATGGTAGTAATATGAGTTGAGTAAATAATTCCATAATAAAACATAGTCATGGGTATTCTACTATTCGAATAACCACATGAACCATCAACATTATTTTCATAATGAGAGAATGTATAATGTCAGACATTATGAAACATCTTGTCAAGGCCTCGTCCAATACGTCTAAAAATGAATAAGGCCTCAGCCAAAACCATATATCAAATTCGGAAAGGCCTCGCCCAATTCCAAGTCTAGTTTTATCATTAGACCTACCGATGCATCGAGGAGTTATAGCGGGCTCCACATGTCACATACTAAGTCCATTACATTACTCATATAAAAAGGTTGAAACATAATATAAACATTCGTATTAAAAATAGCATAAGAAATGTCAATACTTTAACCATAAACCATGAATGGTATTAAAATAACACATCCACAGTCAAACATATCACAAAACCTTAAATAAAATATGGAATATTTTTATCATAATTAATCAACATAAAACAAGGATAAAATCTATCCAAAGATGTTGACATAGATGAAGTAAAAACTGTTTGAGAGAAATATCTCTTAATTTTTTAAATCATTTAAATTCAAATAATTATAAAAGAAAACATTTATTTTGAAATTATTCTTATAAGATTTTATGGGACACTTAGATGATGTTATAATAGAGGAGAATAATCTTACCCGTCGTATAAGTTAAAAAAAGGCATTCTTACCTTAAATTTGTCGAAAAGGTCGTAAAGTACATTTTTTGGAAAATGAGATAAAGATTCCTTTCAAAACATATAAGGTCAAATAAGGGTATAAATTACTTTAAAAAATATTCTAGTAAATAGTAAAAATGTTTTTAAATACATTTTTAAGAAAACACGGATGTGGATGATAAAGAGGTCTTAGTAGATACTTACGTAAAAACAGCCTCGGACAATAAAGAGATTGTGGAATTAACCCTTACCCTGTTCTTTTCCCTGGTCGAGGGTAGGTTAAATGTAACGCCCCGACCCCAGTTACCCAGAGTCGGTGCATTATTGCGTAACATTGGCATGATCACAAAAGATCAAGTCTCGAAAGACCGATTAGTTTAGTAGCCTTGGAAACACTAGTTACATTCATAAAAGTTACATTACATCATAATGTGAAAAACTATAATAACATGGTCTACATAGTCCACACTCATGTCCCCTTCTGACTATCCCTGCAGGTCATTCATAAAATACTTCTTCACATCCTAGAAAATATTAAAACATTGAAAGGGGTGAGCTCAGATGCTCAGTAAGGATAACAATATAGCGTAAGCTTTCATCAATAAACATAATCATTTAAGGAAATGTATAACTAAAACAAAATCCTTTTTAAACATGAACTTTAGTATAATATGGAAAAAATAAAATTAAATAATTCCATTTACTTACTCACATGGATATTCTACTGGTCGAATAAACCCATGCAATATCAATAACCACTTTCATAATGATGGAATGCATAATGCCAGACTATCATAACCACGTAGCCAAGGCCTCGTGCCAAGACCACAAATAAGATTTTGTCAAGGCCTCATTCCAAGACACTAGTTTGTCTCATGAGACATATCGATGCATCGAGGAGCTATAGCGGGCTCCAACCATCACTTATTAAGTCCAATTCATTCCTCATATGAACAAGTTTAAACATATCCTAAAACATAACATAATTGTATCACATAAAATATGCATAAAGGAAACATAAGATTTCCACCCTTCAGTCACAGGATATCAATACAACACATTGATATAATAAAAACATTATCAATACCATTTTCAATACCAAAATAAAAGAAAAGTAAAACATGGTATTTATTTTTCTTTTTTTTAAAAAACTTATGGCTTAGAGAGGAAGCTGAAACTCAAATAATAGTCACGGTGGCGGAGAAGTCGTTGTCGCCACATACGTAAGAAAAAACATTCCTTTTGTCATTTAGTAAAAACGCTTCGTATAAAAAGATTCGTTTTAAATAAAAGTAAAAGTCAAAGGGGGTTTATACACGGTATAAATGAAAGTTGTGTATAAAACCAAATATGCCTCAATGAAAGGAGATTGAGACGAAGTCCTTACAAAGATAATTTTTAAAATAAAATAGATCTATTATGTGTATTTACTATAAGTACACATACATAAAGCACAAATACAAGATAGGACATAATAATATCCTGACATAATTTGAAAGTAGGAGATTAACCCAAATAATGGAAATTGGGTTAAGAAATTCCCTTACCTCATGTCCGACTTGACTCGACCGCTCTTTAACCTCCTGAATAATAAACTAGATTTAATCTCTACCTTCTTAAGAACCTTTTTCAAGTTCATTATTCATTTTATATCACTTATTAGCATGTCATGAACATTATATAATTATTTAAGTTTATAACGGTCGTTCTGACGATCTTAGGTACTTGAGTCAAAAATAAACTTCTTATAATTACACTTTGTTCATGTGGTAATATATCCATTGTATCCATAATTATATTCATGATTTATATATCATATAAATCATATATATCCAGTATATACATTCATTTATAATATTACATAACATTTAGAGGTAAGAAATGAAATGCACCGTTCTTGGAGACGGTAAGCCGTACGTACGCATGAACGCTACTTTCATTTATATTTAGTATTTAATGGAATTAATTTATAATTATATAAAGGTATAATATAATTTCAGTATAATATAATGTATAATACCATTTACTCCATCCTTTATACATCCCACATATGGCATTAACGATTCAAATCGCTTTGAGGGGGCGGTAGTCCGCACTTCCTAAAATGAAATTATCGCGTTTTCCCATAATGTAAATCATAAAGTATGCCATAAATGAGAAATAAAGAAGAATAAGGAAAACATAAACATAATATATATATGATATATGAAAATAGTTTCATCAAAATGGCCACCATTAGAGGTGTCAAAAAAATAATGAACAATCATCGTTTTGTGAGGCAGTATTTCGCCACCCACAGAAACAGTATGTTCTTTAACCATTAGATGAATGTGTGTGTAATTTTAAACCAAATCCTTATCATAAAAACATCTTAGTATATTTTAGATACTGGTTTTGTTACAAAATAAAGGAATAAAAATAGTTTAAGGGGTTGGAGAAAGAAAATAAAACAAAACAACATTAGAGAAGACATTACCTTAAAATTGGGTAACTCTTTTTGATTTGAGCGAAAGGTTTCCTTGGGAAGAATTATTCCCAAAGTGAGTCTTCTAGGAGTAAGACTGTGATTGTGAGAGACAAAATGGGAAGGGTTTGGCCGAGCCAAAGGCTTGAGAGGTGTGGGTAAGGTGGTAGAGGTGGGGGCCTTTTATAAGAGGAGAGGAGGGGCACTCTTGGAAATTAATGAAATGTTACTTTATTATATAATGAGTTTCGGATTATAAAAGTTCCAAAATTATATATTTCTAGGATAAGGTGATAGGGGTTCGAAATATACTCATCCAATATTCTTTGTACAAGTGTAATTCTTAGATTTTACATTATCCTTCCATTTTATTAAAATCGTTAATTAATGAGGTAATCGCTGCCTCATCATGGTGTCATAAATAATTTAATTTATTTAATGTCTAAAAATTATAAAACAAAAATCATCATGTAGGAAATCGTTTTAGATTTCTAATGAATATTTATAGTAAAAAATATGACTTGTATAACCCCATTTGAAAATTGCTTTAGTAAAACAACTTATGTTTGTGACATTTTTATTTTAACTTTAAATAAAAGTTATTTATGTCATTTTCATACCAAAGTGGCTCCATGGGGTCCCAAGTTTACCCATGGATTGTCTTGGTCGTCCATGACACATCCAATAGGGGTAGGACAAGTGTAAAGGTATTTTTATATTTTTATAATATCATTTTTACCATAAATTTCACTAATTACCTTTAATCGCGATTAATTAAACTTAAAAGTTACTATTCACCAAAAAATTATTTTAATCCCATTGAACCACATTTTAATTCCTAATGACAACCATGTATGTCGGATTTTTGAAAATCAAATCACAGAAGTGGTAATGTTTCATTTAAACGAAAAATCAGTTTTTTAACTACCGCTTAGTGGTTTCACTATTCATCAAAAATTGAAGTTTTTCAGAACGATGCCAAAATTTCACTCTAAGCTATAATTGATATTACAAATTCAAAAATTATGTCTATTTTACAAAATTCCAAACATATAATTTGAATTAATTAAATTTATAATTAATTCCCGTTGTCACAACAAATAGCATGTTTTTAATAAACAATATATATCAAAAGATTGACAATTGTTTATGTCCAATTTCAAAGTGAAATTAATTCTAATGAAAACCAGTGGATAAAATGGTAAAAATATATTCTAATTATATTTTAAAACCACTCAATATTATAATTTATCACTATAAATTATTTTGATTAAAAAAGTTGTTTTTAAGTATTTTTCACTATTCATAGAAAATTGGAAGTTCTCAGAAAATTACAAAAAATTCAACTTAGGATAATTTCGATATTCTGAATACAAAAATGAATTCCATTTTGAAATATAAAATTTCTATAATTTTAAAAATTGGGTATTACTATTCATAACGGCTACTTTGATTAGTCGTGGTGTGTTAGAATCTCGAACTTGCGTACAATGCAAGTTATTGCATTATTAAAAGAGAAGCGTATCGTGAAAGCTCGGGGTGTTACATTAAAATTATCTATAATAGTGAATTAATTGTTATTAAATTATACAAGAACCATATACATTAATATGATATCATATATGATCTTCTAATATTTCTTGATTAATGATATTTCAATAGTATCATCGTTTCGGGTGTTAACTGATTCATTTTCCTTTATGTGCTTTGTTACGTAAGCATTGATTGTTGTGGATATGATGTATATTATTCATATTCATAATGATATTAAGTCTTTAATCATTATTTTTAATCATCAAACGAAAATTAGTCTTGAATGGATACGATGGGGATTGAATCTCATCGCGTTCGTGGAGACGGTAATCTGTACATACACACGAGTGACAATATCATTATTTTGATTTAAAAACATATGTAAATAGATAGTATATCACATATAAATAATCATTAACATGTTATATTTATTATTTACATCTATTATACATCATTATTATACACATACAGATAATAATTTATTTGAATAACAGCTACACCATGACATGGAGATGATAAGCCGTACGTACGCATGTATGGTGACATGTCATTCATAAGATGGATATAATAATGTGGAGTGCCCTTTTATAAGAGAGATGAATGTCACTTTAGGAAAAGCTTGAAATATTATTTTATAATAAAGTAATTTTCAGTTTCTAATGGATCCAAAAATATATATTTAGATTATAGGGTGGGTATGGGTTAAAATACTTTCAACCAATAAGTTTTATAAAGGATTAGGTCACCATATTAACTTTATCATTTAGATTTAACTCTTAGTTAAATAGTTTGACATTTATCATGTCCCTTTGTATTTTTATATTATATGATAAATAAAATTACTATAAACTTCCAAGAGAACCCCAATAAGTTCATTAATGAAACATATAATATTATTTAGGACCTTTTAATGACCCTTATACTTTTAGAAATATTATATCAACCAATAATATAGTGTTGTTTTTAAAAACCCAATTATGTCAATTTTGACATTATTTAATAATTTTTTTTGTTAAAGTAATAAAAACATTATTACTTCGAAAAAAATTCATCTAATCAACCTTAACATGTCATATTATCCAATGAAATTATTTTATGGAATCAAAATGTTCATATTATATTTATTTTAATATTTATAATATCATTTATTTGATTCTTTCATTAAGAAAGAAAACACAGCATTATTATTGTGTCATATATAAATATATTTATTTTATATCTAAAAATTATAAATAAAATATCATGATTTAGGAAATCTTTTTATCTTTTTAATTACTATCTATAGTATAATAGATCAATTATATATCCTCATAAAAAATTGTTTTACTAAAATATATTTTCTTTTGTTATTTTTGTCTTTACTTTAGATTATTTAATATAAAATGTCATTATCACACCCATGTGGCTCCATGGGATCCCAATGTCAACCCAAGGATTACCATGGTCGGAAATTAATCAACCAATAGTAATAGGACACATGTTAGGTTAATTTACTATTATTATAATATTATTTTGTTTACCCTTATTTACCGGATTTACCCTTTAACCATGGTAAATAAAATATTTATCGAAGTAATTATTCATAATGTATAAAAATAAAAGTTCCCTATTTACATAATTTATACATACTGATTCCAAATATGGGATCCATTATTCCAAATTTAAAACACATAAGTGGCAGAAATTAATTTAAAATTAATTCCCATTTTCAAAACCAAAAAGCGGGTTTTTTAAAAAGTAAAAACTATCAAAAGATTGATATGTGTTTATGTCAAATTTAAATGTGAAATTACTTATAATGACAAACATTGTATTAAATGATAAAAATATAATCTAATTATACTTCTAAATCATTAAAATATATAACTGAACACTATAAACTATTTTTATTAAAAAGGTTCTTTTCAGTTAAAATTTACTATTTTTCACTATTCACCCAAATATGAAAGTTATCAGAAAAACACCAAAAATTTATCAAAAATAAATTTTTATGTCCTGATTCAAAAGAAGAATTTTATTTTGTCAAATTGAATGTATAAAAGTGTCAAATATTGGATTTAAAAATGGTTTAACTTTAGAAGGCTGTGAAATTGCATTTTTTTGAACGGTTAGTTTGGTAAGTTGTGGTGCGCTCAAACTCAGTGATGTGTTTTGCGCAAGTTATTGAATTACTTTGAAGAGATAATGTATTATGGAATCTTGGGGTGTTACATTCTCCCCACCTTAGATAATTTTCATCCTTGCAATTTCAAATTTTTCTTTGAAAATAAAATGTTGTAAATATAAAATACCTTTAGGGAAAACCCACATTGGAAATTGGTATAATAAAATTTAGTCTTAATAAGAGGGAATTAGAAACGAGAAATCACCAAAAAAATTACAATCTCTATTAGGAGAACATTGGTGGAAATTAAGGAGACATAATTAGAGGAATAATTTAAATATTTTTAGGGAGTGATTGAGGTCATCAATCCCAAACAAGTGTAAAATTGAGGGCCTCAAAGCCATCAATCTATGCTGATTTAAAATATCATCAGTTCAACAAAACATAAGGTATTAGGATAATACATTTTTAGTATTAATATCCCTTAAGTAAAGTTTAATAATTAATTTCCTCATAGAATAAAAGATAAAATAAATATACTTGAAAATTAAAGTTCCATCCTTTAACTAATTTTTACCACAAACTCATCTTTCACCCTAAAAGATAATAGAAAATAAAAATACTCTATTTATCTAAATCATATATGGTTCCAAAAAAATGAATTTATAATTCTTTTGTGAGATTATTTAAAAAAATGACATTATAAAAACTAGGACATCACGTAGGCCAGTGGTAGGTGATGCACCATTACTGCCCTTCAGTTGTGGGTTCAAGCCTCGCGGCCTTACTGAACACAACGAGTTGTCGCCCGACCTCCAGGTTGTCCTTTTTATAACAATCCAAAAACAATCTTAAAAAAATTATTTATCCTTAAGAATAGTATCCAATTTTAAACTTAATCCATTCCAACCTATATACTTATTCGAAATACTTCTGTCCAGACTCTCTCTATAAGGTATCCAAATTCCAAAATCAATGGTAAAATTGGATTCCCCAATCAAAATAAAGTTTCTCTTATTGTCACATACTAAAAATATGATTACCTTCATCATATTAAAACCATAATGAAAACAAAAAGTACTGCAGTAAAATCCTTTTATATATCACATTATTCTTATAACCAGAATATAATTCTTCAGTCCAAAAACACAAATACATTAATTATTACACTTCAACTATAGTAACAGCATAACCTTGGCCTCGATCCCTTTACCTTTTCTAAGGTAAGTTTCCTTGGCTCTTAAGAGATTCATTTTCATAGTTACCCATTTCTCTATAATTGTAGCATTCAACATTGACAACAAATTTCTTTCCCATACAATCACGAGCTTGGTGGCCTTTTTCACCACACTTGTAACAGACTCCCATTCATTTTAGGCAAGTACCAGGTTGTTTCTTTCAACAATTATCACATAATGTAAAATCCTTATTTCCCTTTTTTTCCTTTATCTATCTCTGGCTCCACCATTCTTTTCTTCTCTTGCTTTACTTTATTTTCATAAGATTTAGAGAATTCCTTTTCTATCATGATAGCACATGAGACAATATCTTCATAAGACAAGAAGGATTGTGAGACTAATGGTTGAAAAAGAAGTGATTTTAACCCATCAAAGAATTGATCAATATTAATCCTTGGGTTACGTATATAATCTTCTTCATGCTGCACTAACCTTGTAAAGTTAGCTTCATACTTCATGACATTATCATCCTCATTTTGTATCAGGCTCATAAATTGCCTTTCCATATCCTCTCGATGGTCACGAAGAATGTATTTTTTCTAAGAAAATCTCTTTAAACTACCCCCATTATATACTTTATACTTCTTCATCCTTCACTGTGTTTTGAATCAATGGCCATCATTGATCTGCATCTCCTGTGAGGTGATAAACTGCCCTGACAACTTTCTCCATTTCGCTACTCCCCAAAGCATGCAATATTTTCTCTAAGGAATTTATCCATTGCTCAGCTACTAATGGATTTTTACTCCCATTTAATGTTGGTGGTTGTTTCCTCATGAAGTGATCTAACATTTATCCTCAGTGTTGTGGATCATGGTGCTCCATACAGGTAAGGTTATTATTCATAACCTGAGTGAGTTATCCCAGTATTGTTATAAGCTGATCAGCACCAGTTGCATCAGCAGCTCCGCTATAATTATCTTGAGTAGGAGGGAAATACCTATATGGATTATGTGCATTGATACAGTTTCCATTCCTTCCACTAGGCTCCATTTTTAAACAATGAGGTAAACTATATTAGTTTATGAATCGAAATACATAATTACATACTTGTAAAACACTTAACATAAATTGAACAGTTTATGGATATAATCAATAATCATAAAAAAAATTCTTTGAGGAAGTATAAAATCATAAACCCTTCATAATGTTTTGTAAAGAAAATGATAATTATCCTATATATATCCCTCGGGAGTGTCGTAACCAAGAGTGAATCAAGGCCCTTTGTCGTGCACCAGTTCTCGTTTAAGTCTAGCTCAATGTGGTGTTTATGGGTTTTTACCCCTAGTTATATCTGTGCCAGAGCCGCCTCTACCTACTCGTATCCAGACAGGGATGTATTTCTTGTAAAACTCACAACATATCTATATTACCAAAACTCTAGGAAGTTCTTCTATACTAATCCTCAAAGTCTATATTAGGGTAATGTTCTCTAATCAGAGTTTATCTAAATCTGGTCTCCGAGGATTGTACTATCCTCTATCTGATACCAACTGTAACACCCTGACCCTAGTTACCGAGAGTCAGTGCATTATTATATAATATTGGCATGATCACAAATAAGTGATGTCCTGAAAGACCGTTCAGTTTAGTATTATTGGAAATAAGATTCATACATAAGTTCAACATTATAACTTGAAGAGAAATAAAACATTAATTTATTCCATTAGAAACATCCAAGTATCCTAGATTATGCCTGAATGTCACTCATAACTAACTTCTTCATATCCTTGGAAAATGAAACATAATAAAGGGGTGATCTCAAATGCTCAGTAAGGGTAAAAAACAACAGAAGATAGCATAAATATTAGGCATGGTGAATAATTGAAAACACATTCCTTTACAAATAATAAACATGAACACTTTTATGGTAGGAATATGAGCTGAGTAAATAATTCCATAATAAAACATAGTCATGGGTATTTTACTAGTCGAATAACCACATGAACCATCAATTTTATTTTCATAATGAGGGAATGTATAATGTCGGACATTATGAAACATCTTGTCAAGGCCTCGGCCAAGACATCTAAAAATGATTAAGGCCTCGGCCAAAACCATATATCAAATTGAGAAAGGCCTTGGCTGATTCCATGTCTAGTTGTCTCATGTGACATACTGATGCATCGAGGATCTATAGAGAGCTCCATCTATCACATACTAAGTCCAATACATTCCTCATATGAAAATGTTGAAACATAACATAAACATTCGTATTAAAACTAGCATACGAAATGTAAATACTTTAACCATAAACCATGAATGGTATAAAAATAACACATCCATAGTCAAACATACAACAAAACAATCAATAAAATATTGAAGATTGGTATCATAATGAATCGACTTCAAACAAGTATAAAATCCATCAAAAGATGTTGACATTGAAGAAATCAAAACTATTTGACAGAAATATATCTTTCTTTTTGAAATCATTTAAAGTCATATAATTATAAAAGAAAATATTTATTTTGAAAATATTCTTATATGATTGTAAGGGAAGCTTCGACGATGTTATAACGGCAGATAATCACTGTACCCTCTGTATAAGTAAAAAAAGGCATTCTTACCTTAATTTTGTCGAAATGGTCGTAAAGTACCTTGTTTGGAAAATGACATAAAGATTAATTTAAAAACATATATGGTAAAATAAGGGTATAAATGGATTTAAACCATATTATAGTTAACATTAAAAATGTTTTGAAATACATTTTTAAGAAAACACGGATGTGGATGATGAAGAGGTCCCGGTAGATACTTACGTAAAGACAACCTCGGATAATAAAGAGATTGTGGAATTAACCCTTACCTTGTTCTTTTCCATGGTTGAGGGTTGGTTAAACTCCTGTATAATAGTGTAATAATTGTTATTAAATTATAAAAGAACCGCATATATTAATATGATTTCATATTTGATCTTTTAATATTGCTTTGTTAATGATGTTCAGTAGTAGCATCGTTTCGGGTGTTAACTGATTCATTTTCTTTATACGGTTTGTTATGTAAGTAATGTTTTTTATGGATATGATGTATATTATTCATATTCAGAATTATATTTATTCTTTAAACATTATTTTTAATCATCAAATGAAAATTAGTCTTGAATGGATACGATGGGGAATGAATCTCATCACGTTCGTGGAGACGGTAATCTGTATGTACGCATGAGCGACAATATCATTATTTTGATTTTAAAACATATATAAATAGATGGTATATCATATATATGGAATCATTAACATGTTATATCTATTATTTATATTAATTATACATAATTATTATACCCATCCAAATAATAATGTATTTGAATAACAACTACACCACGACGTGGAGATGGTAAGCTGTAGGTACGCACATATGGTGACTTGTCATTCATAGGATAGATAGAATAATGAATTATGTTGTACCATTTTTATAATAACATTACATTATATAAAGGATAATGTATTTATCATTTTATAATGGAAACAACAAAGAAAGAGGAAGTGGAATAAGAAAAGAACTTGGAAGAGGGTGGTGAAATTATTACCTCTTCATTGAGTTCTTCCTTTTGATTTGATCAAAAGGGATCATTGGGTTGTCTTTCAGACCAATGTAATGCCTTTAGGATGAAGTGAGGGATTTTTAGAGGATATTTGGGTAGGGTTTGGCCGAACCAAAAGGCTTTGGAGTTTTGAAATTAAGATAAGGGGGAGTGCCCTTTTATAAGATAGGTGATGGTCAGATTAGGAAAAGAATGAAATATTATTTTATAATAAAGTAATTTTCATTTTATAGTGGCTCAAAAATGATTTACATAGAGTATAGGGTGGGTATGGGTCCAAATAATCTCAACCAATAGGTTTTAGACAGTTTTAGGTCACCATATTAACTTTATCATTTATATTTAACTCTTAGTTAAATAGTTTTACTTTTACCATGTCCCTTTGTATTTTTAAATTATATGGTTAAAAAACATACTATAAACTGCCTAGAGAACCCCAATAGGTTCATTAATGACACATATAATATTATTTAGGACACATGGCTGAACCTTGGACTTTTAGGAATATTTTTTCAACCAATAATATTGTCTTTGTTTTAAAAACTCAATTATGTCAATTTTAACATTATTTAATAATTTATTTTTGTTAAAGTCATAATAGCATTATTACTTTGAAAAAAAATCCTTGAATCATCCGTAACATGTAATATTAACCTATAAAATTCTTTTATGAAATCAAAACGTTCAAATTATATTTATTTTAATATTTATAATATCATTATTTGATTATTTAATTAATAAGGAAAATACTACATTATTATTGTGTCATGTATAAATATATTTATATTATGTATAAAAATTATAAATAAAATATCATTATGTAGGAAATATTTTTATATTTTTAATGACTATTTATAGTCTAATATATCAATTATATATCCTCATGTAAAAATTGTTTTACTAAAAGATATTTTCTTTTGTTATTTTTGTCTTTACTTTAGATTATTTAATATAAAATGCCATTATCACACCCATGTGGCTTCATGGGGTCCAAATTTCAACCCAAGGATGCCCATGGTCAGAAATTAATCAAAAAATATGAATAGGACACATGTTAGGGTAATTTAGTATTATTATAATATTATTTTTTTACCCTTATTTACTGTATTTACCCTTAAACCATGGTAAATAAAATAATTATCGAAGTAATTATTCATAATGTCTAAAAATAAAAGTTACCTATTTACAAAAATTTTACCTCCTGATTCTAAATATGGGATACATTATTCCAAATTCTAAACATAGAAATAGAAGAAATTAATTTAAAATTAATTCCCAATGTCAATAACAAAGAGCGGGTTTTTTAAAAAGTAAAAACTATCAAAAGATTGAGATGTGTTTATGTCAAATTTAAATGTGAAATTACTTATAATGACCAAAATTGTATTAAGTGATAAAATTATAATCTAATTATACTTCCAAACAATTAAAATACATAATTCAATACAATAAATTATTTTGATTAAAAATGTTGTTTTCAGTTAAAAGTTACTATTTTTCACTATTCACCCAAATATGAAAGTTATCAAAAAAACACCAAAAATTTATCAAAACTTAATTTTTATGTCCCGATTATAAAGAAGAAGTTTATTTTGTGAAATTGAATTTATAAAAGTTTCAAATATTGTATTTAAAATGGTTTTCCATTGAAAGGCGGTAAAATTGCATTTTTTTTAAATACTTCTTTTCTCTTTTTAACGAATTTGTTCTTATATTATGTCTAAGAAAAGCATAATATAGATTCTAAAATTATATGGAGTATATAAAAATCAAAATTTAGTTAATACTATTCATAACTTATTCTTGAACGACTAGTTTGGTAAGTTGTGGTGCGCTCAAACTCAGTGTTGCGTGTTGTGCAAGTTATTGAATTACTTTGACGAGATAATGTAATATGAAATCCTGGGGGTGTTATAAGAAGGCTGGAGGAAAGGAACGCCATGAGATCTACTGGTTTCTCTACCAGTCAAAAGACTCTCACCACAGCCTCTAGCCAATCCTCAGTGAGTAGTGGGTCCATCTCTCCCCTGAACATATGTGGCCTCTGGCGCTGGAACTCGTGCAATGCACTCAAGTGGCGTTCACTCTCTGATATTGGGGATGGTGGCATTGGTGGACCAATGGGTAATGGTACTTCTAGTTCCTCCACGGGTGCCTCTACTGTATAAGGGCCATACACTGAGGCCTCATCACTTGGTGGGCTATCAGTGCATACAACTCTCGAAACCCGAGCCTATTGTCTACATGGAGGAATCCTGAAAATAAATAGGTGTGCCATGGTTAAAAATTTATACCTAGTGATCTGACTCAATAGATCACAAAAAAAACTTTTGAAAACACACACACGATCAGTGTTTTCGTGCACTGAGTTAGAAAATCAGAATTCAGGGTCTTGGTGTATGGATACATCGGCCGCTGCACCGACACTGGATTACCTAAACTGATAACCACACTCACTACACTTAACACTATTTCCATTCAAAAGAAAGATCAGAGTCCTATATTTTGTGGTAGAACAGACTACTCTGATAACAATTTGTCACAACCCATCCCTCGAGGATCATGTCGTGACCACCCCATGCCCGGCATCCATAGGCCAAGGGATGGTGACTAGCACCGAAAGGAGTTTTCCCTAAATCTGGGAAGACATTGTCATTATAACCTCCAAACTCACATAACCAATCACACAACAAGATACAAACACAAGCAAACTATATAACCAAAAGAGTGTTGAAAGTAAAAGGGGCTAGAATACAATCCCAACAGTAAAGGTACAAGTTCAACTAAAATACAATACAACTGAAGAAAGAGAAAAGAAAGCTATTGGATTGTCCTCCGAGGTTCCTACCTGAAGGGTAGGTACAGCTCGCCTCCTTAGCACTCGACGACCACCCATCTCCTCTGCGTACCGACACAATGTATGGTCCACCTCCAAGTACCGTCTTTCCTGGGTACTCTCAGCCTCAGTCAGCACTGTCTATCGTCTGCATCCAACACAATAAGGTGCGGGCATAGCCCATGTAGGGGTGAGTATAACGATACTCAGTAGGGACCCCGAGACCCTCAAGGTCAGAAAATCCACCAAGGATAAACCAAAAAGTATGAAATCAATAGATAACCCTACTTAGGTATATTCCAATACATATACCTAAGTTATCAATTAATCCATCTCAATCATGAGGAAAACACACAGGTACTGACTCAGCTCACACTAGGATTTATTCTAGGGGTAGTATCAAGTAACATTCCCAGTCCCAACATTGAACACCTCAGCTACTGGAGAACTCCTCCTCTATCGAATACAGTGGACTAGCCGCGTTACACGGAGGGGATTCCTACTAACCTTGGACTGCTGAGGTACTCCTTTCAAGTATCGTGGGTATGTCGTGTCACCATGGTGCTCCCCACCATGGGTCTGTCGCGTCACCAAGGTACTCCCCCTCATGGCCTACCGAGGTACTCCTCCTGTCGAGTATTGTGGGTCTACTGCGTCACCAAGGCACTCCCCGCCATGGGTCTTTCGTGTCACCAAGGAGCTCCCCACTGGGCATGTTAATTCACTCTGAGTCAAAACAGTCAGCAGTCATCAAGTCTCAGCCAGCCACTGGGTTCTCACACAATACACTCTCATCTCCAGGAATATCCGCTCCACAATCTACTGTTCGATACTCCAACTGCAATGAAGACCCATGAAAAAGTATCTCAAAGGTCCGCCACATCGTAGGGCTCTCAACACAATAGATGGGGCGTCAATTGGACAACCGGTCTGTGAGTTATTAGTCTTTTAGTCCTAGTGGCCTGGTTGGATTCGTGGTCGATCCAACCTGGCCATTCCCCATATTAACCCAAAACTCAAGTGAGGTATACTCAAAGGGACTGTCTCGCTCCAAGATTTCCAGTTCCACTAATGGTTCATCAAATGGATGTCTGATGGAAAAGTTATGGCCAAAAGGAAGTAAATGGGTTGTAATGGGACCGGGTCCGGTCCGACTAGCCCAACCAGTTCGGTCTGGCCTAGCCCGCTGGGCAGCCCAGCCTGCTGGGTCCGGCCCAGCAGGCCGTGAGGGGCCGCGGAGGGTGTCACGAGGGCGTGAGGCCATGGGGTGGCTCAGTCGGGGAAGTCAGTTCAGCCGCGTGGTGGTGTTCCGGCCATGGGGCGGTGGTCCAGAAATGTGGGGCGGTGGTCCGGTCGTGGGGTGGTGGTCCAGCCTTGGGCGGGGGTCCGGGCGCACGGGGCGGCGATCCGGCCGCGGGAGGGCGGCAGTCCAGCCGGGGGTCGGTGGCTCGGCCGAGGGAAGGCGGTCCGGCCGTGGGGCAGCGTTCTGGCTACGGGGCGGCGATCCAGCCACAGGGTGGAGGTCCGGCCGCGCGGGGTGGCGGTCCGGCAGTGGGGCAGCGGTCCAGCTGCAAAGAGGCAGTCCAGCTGCAAGTCGGCATTCTGGCTGGGGGAGGGCGGTCCGGCCAATGAAGGGAGGTCTGGATGTGGGGCGGTGGTCTGGACGTGGGTCGACGGTCCGATCATGCGGCGACACCTCAACCGTGGGGCAGCGCCTCGGCCGCGGGGCGATGCGGAGCCACGGATGACAGCGGTGGTCGCGGTTGGTGCGGAGGCCGTAGGGCAGAAGTTGTTTCTACGGGGCGGCGTTGTTGCATAATCGCCTTTGTCCCAGCCAATGGTGATGCCGACCACCGTTCTTGTTCCCCAACCATGGATGGTTTCCATCCTCCTCCATCGCAAAGAACACAACAAGATTTTTGGACGGGTCGGTTCATGTTTGTTTAGACCACACCCTCTGTGTTAGGGAGGTAGTAAGCGGCTCATCATAAAAATATTCAATATAAGAGGAAATTGATATTGATGAATTTTTAAACACACCCCTACCTTGGATAGTTTGTTGATGTCGGCGAGGAGGGAAGAAGGTGAAGTTGTCGATGTTCTTCTCATACCCCACCCACCTCCAATCCTAGGCTCATGCGTCGGTTCACCGAAGTCGAAGACGTTTCTCCTTCAAGGGTGTGCCGTGGAAGAAGTCAAAGTCGGCGTTCTTTGTTAGTGGAGTGTTCTTTGTTATAGAGCTTTCTCCAATGTTCCTCCTCTCCACAATTCCACCCAAAATGAATTCATAGCCCAAAATAATAGATTATGTGTTCTATTATGTTTTTTTGGAATAAATTCAAATAGTTTAATTAATTAATTGATGTGTTGGTTCAATTAATTAAAGGGGAGGTTTGTTATAATTAATGTGGAGGAAGACAAGATGCTCCTCCACATTAAGGAGGGAGTTGAGTGGTTTCCTCCCCCCATTATGAGGAAGTTCAAAGGGGTTCAAGAGGTTTTAAACATCGCGTGGTCCCCACCACCATAACCTCTCATGGGAGGTTAGGCTCCTATGGTTCCCACCACTATAACCTCTCATGGGAGGTTATGGTTTGGTGGTCCCCACTTCTCAACTTCCACATGGAGGTTTTAACAAATAAAATAAAATGTTACACAATTTTTATTTTATTTTATTCTTCCACGAAAAACCCAAAAACTAATTTTCACCCTCGACCAACAGCGGTCTAGGTGAAGGTATCCTTTAGTGAATATTAGCACTGTGAGTTCAACAGTGCCCTCATATTTCAATTCCAAGAAATAGTTCAAAAGTTAGAAACACCCACTTGCACATATACTGAACTTACCCAAACAAGAGTTTAAAATTTTATTCTGGGCACTCTGAGCCTCAGAATCACATGTCGTCAATTTTCGTGGACTCATAAAATTCCCATTTATTTAAAAAAATACATGGAAATTCCGGGTCTTTACAGGTCATATTCTTTGAGATCTCATGACCCATAATATGCTTCTTATCCAACATAGTTATCATCTTCCACTTGAAACTAGACTCTTTAATAGCCTGAGTGTAATTTTTCATGTTCAAAGTGTTGGAAACATTGTTTCCATTTGTGGACATATATTCTTTCCCAAAATAAAATGAAACCATATACTCAACCCATCTTCTCTACTGTATATTCAAGTCACACTGTGAAAATATATATTTTAAGCTCTTTGGATTGGTATCCATAGTAAACATTTCACCCAACATATAATTCCACTAACACATCAAAGAATATACCACCATAGCTAATTTTAGGTTGTGTGTACGGTAATACAGTTCATGTGGGAATAACTTTTGTGAGCTATACCCCACAACTTGATCTCCCTGTATTAACACTGATCAAAGTATGACCCTGGATGCATAACCAAACATTGTATAATCCTCACCCTACTAGGGAAGGATAAAAATCATTATGGTAGTCAGACGATTATTCAACTCTGGGAAAGATTTTTCACATTCTCTCGACCATTAAACTTGATAACTTTCTTGTTCAAGCCCAAAATTAGTGCAAACAAGTGGGAAGGTCCCTATAATAACTTCTTATAATACCCACCAAACACATAAAACAATTTACATCAAAAACAATTCTTGGTCTGCCCTTAAGAAACCACTATCTAAACTCTCTCTAGGTCCACTGACACACCTTCCTCTGAGAAGATCCACCCCGTGAAATATACCTTGTTGATCCAGAATTGACACATAGATATCATGGTGGATAGTTGATTATCTCTCAGTGTACTCAATATTATGTTAAGATATTATTCATTATCATCATGATTCCTGGAGTACACCAAGATTTAATCCACAAAAACTTTCACAAACTGATCTATATACAAAGGAAAATTTAGGTTCATCGTGTCCATAAACATGGAATTATCATTATTTATCTCAAATTGAATAAAAACGAATTCATATAGGCCATAAAAAATTCTTAAAGTAGATTTTTGTATATCAGAAGCTCAAACTCTCAAAAGATGATACCCTAATCACAAGTCAATTTTTGGGGAAAAACAGACTCCTCAAAACCTGCCAAAAAAATTTCAATACACAAAAGGGGATACTAATTCTAAACATTAATCTTGTTGAACTTCAGGTAATCAACACATAAATTCAAGGTTCTATTATCCTTATTAGAAAATAAGGTTGGATAACCCCAAGGAAATGTACTCAGATGGATAAATCCTATATCTATCAATTCCTCTAGCTAATTATTAATCTCATGAAGCTCTGTTGGTCACATTCTATAAGGTGGAATAGAAACTGGCTCATCTCCAGTCATGATCTCAATTGTAAACTCAACATCACTCTCATGTGGTGTCCCTAATAAATCCTCCAAAAAACATCCTAAAACAAGCCTACTATGGGTGGAAATACATCATGCACGACACCCCCATCATCTAGTAAAAGACTTATAACTTGGGTGGGATCTCCCACATTTTATGATGAATTGGACCAACACAGACTGCTAGAATATCCCACTCTCTGGGATGAACATAATTGACACCCTTAGGATATGTAATGGTCATTATCCAACTGTACAAAAAATTAGGCTTGGTATATTGTCGACTAGTCTATACCCAAAATCAGTTCAAAGCTTGACATGTCAAGTATTTATAGATCCAAAATAAAATTATACACTCCAACCTTGAGAGAACACCCATTGTATAGATAGATTTCTCTCGAATGTACTCCCAAAGGTGTATCTATCATCATAACCTTACTCAAAAACTCCACTACCGGACTCAACTCATTCATAATTTGTTCCGATATAAAAGATTGAGAGTATCCTAAATAAAATAAGACACTAAAAATTGTAGAAACTATAAGAATAGTACCTCTGATAATCTATGGCCCAGAATTTCTATCCACAGGTGTATGATAAACTAAATTAAACTATATTTACCCTATTACCTATCTTTTAGTCTGAGTCCCCTAACCCACACCACTCCAATGATATGAGAACTCCTACCCATAAGTACCACATCCACTTTCATAACTATCCTGGCTAGTATAACTCCATCTACAAGAATAATATAGGGTGGAATACCCCCTCCCGGTCTTCTGAATATTCTTGCATCCTCTATCACTACCCATAGGTCGAGGGTTTCTGAAAGACCTCTTCTAGTGAATCATCCTGCTAAAAGATCAGAACACCAATGGTATTCATGGACACTATATACGAATATGTCATAACCTACCACACTGGTGGTGGTATATTTGGTTTCTTGTATAAGTTAATGATCCATCTCCTCGTCCACTATTCTTTCCATCCACCGTGTTGAAATTCTCAATGTGATGCTTCCTTATCTAGGGAGACGTACCTGCTAGTCATCTAGAAGAAATCACCTAAATTCCATTGGATGCTTTCCTTGGGTTCCCCACATAAATGATATCCTAATTCACCACCAAATAAAACTATTTCATCTAAAGTTACTCACATAGGACTTAATCATAGATTTAAGACCACTCTGGAATTTTTTTCTGCAGTAGCTTAATCTCTTATCAATGTTGGAATAAAGCACTATAAATCATTAAAGTGACCACAATATTCTATCACATATGTACTCCCCTAGAAAAACCTCATAAACTCATCTTCCCTCTCTTGACTAAGCATTTCAGGGTAAAATCCTTCTAATAAATTATCTTCAAAGTCTATCCACAACAAATTATTCAGATTTCCATCCTGAGTCTGGATGTCCCACCAACACTTCTATTAACCATGTAACATATAAGATGAAATCTTGACTCTCTTCTCATTATGAGTCACCAAATATTCAAGGATCTCCTGTATGGACTCAATACATAACTCATATACCTAAACTCTACCCTCTACAGTGAATGTTGTAGGGTGTTATAACTGGAACTCCCACATCAAGTCATACATACTCTAAAAAAACTAAACTAGGTCTCATTCGATAAACTACATAAAGTGAGAAAATATCTCATGGAACTTCACTCTATATCCTTCACCTAGAACAATTAGAGCCTCTGGTTCCGCTGCTGGAGGAAAATTTCCATCGATGTCCCCTTCCTTCTAATCAATAAGCATCTTCATGGATTCATACCTATAAAATTCCAAACACACATCTTAAGACACATAACATAGTATTAAAACACTTAAATAATAGTTATTTATATAAAAACATAACAATTAATCCCTCATAGCCCACCACATGGTCAAAACTGAGGCACTATCACTACCCTCAACCATCCCTCATATAGGTCTTGACTAAAATAGGGTAAAACATTTAAAAATTTCATGATTTCCCATGTGACACCTAATTATCCATTTTAGTCACCATATTTAGCATCATTTTACCAATTAAAATGTATCATTAGTAACCCTTTTAATTTAAATTACCCAAATAAATAAAATCACTTTTGTTTAAAGAAGTCACATAAAACCTGATTTTCTGTGCAGGTCTAAAATGATGTATGTTAGAAAATAATCCAAACTACCTAGAATGATGCATGTATACATGAATATCCTGATATACCAGGCCATGAATAAAAATATAAAAATAATAATAATACCTCACGATAATTGAATCACCTAAGGGGAAATAATATCCCTTTGTAATAGAAAATAACAATAAAAACAATCTAACCCTAGGTACATGGGTTTTCTCTTATACATGGGTTAGCTACTCCCATGCATGATCTCATGAACAAGGCCCAAATCATCCTAGAATATTGTCAAAATCTCTGAAATAGTAAGAAAAATAAAATAAACCAAAACCAATTTTGAATCCGGTATTTAATGTCCCAACCTGGGTTCCACATGTTGGTGCCCCAAGGTGGTTCACTGCATGACCTTAGGTGCTCCTCCCTATATGACAGAGGATATTGACTATTAGTGAGTGTCTAATATAGAGATGTCAAGGGGAGGCTATACCCTCTTTATCAAATTAAGTCAATAGTGTAAATAAATATACAATATCTAAACAATAATAAATAATAACAAGAATAATACTACAAGTATCATATGATAAACCAAAATATGAATATAATATCCAAACCAAAGTAGTCAATATTTCATGTCATATATGTTTCAAATGACAAACAAAAAACCAAAATAAATACATTCTAACATCTCTCAAATGGATCCTGACATCATGTATGGTTACCTCATTCATGCTCCATCCTGACTCATCCATCTAACATAAGTCCCTTTCCTTTATCCATCCCTACAAACATGAAGTATATTTTGGTACCGATCTGGTATCCCAAGTACAGTGTGATTACAACTTAGTATATCACCACCACTGTAATCTAAAACAATATACAGTCTATAATAGTGTATGAAGTTTTATAAATTATAAATTTCCTTAATAAAGTAAACATTTTTTCACATTAAAATTATTCTTTATCTAAACAAATAAATCTTAGGATCACAATGACACTATAATCATAAATACTAGCTTCATCTAGTACTAGAGTCTAAACCATCCAAAAAGTGATATCACATTTTATTCCATTATGGGTTCTCACTAATAAACTAATTTTAATTATAAAATTCAAAAAATGGGGGCCTATAGTGGCTGTCTGTCACCCTATGGTCATTTGGAGTAGTAGTCTCTGACCTGAAACTCAATGATCACATGTATGCCTACATATAATTGGGTCTCATAGAGGATTTATGGAACCCTATGGGTATTTGGATCATCATTCCCTGTCAAACAACTCACTCGCAGATATCACATCACATGGTTCCATGTTTCCAACCATTTATCATAAATTATCATAATTCATTTTTCACCCATTTCACAATTTATTTTATCAATAAGGATAAAATTAAAAATCATTATTTTCATATTATCAACAAAATCCAAGGGTGGATATCAGTTTCACAAATAATTAATCTCTATTTTTATAATTTCCATTATTCATCAATTATATAATCCAATTATTCAATGAATTTTTTTTCACAATATTTACAGATTTCAGAATCATGTGTTGAATCAATTGGTCAATTAAATTTAGGATGTAATTTCACAATTTGGAAATTAAAATTTCATAATAAAAAACCCACAATTGAAATAAAAACTATGGTAACTGAAAATTATTCCACCTAACTCAAGATCATTAATGAATTCTCGACTATCCAGAACCCTCAATTGATGTAGAACGGTCATATTGAAAATGAAAAAAGAGATCAATAACCAAAACGAAGGATCAAGATCAACCCCCAAAACCAACAATGGTAAATAGGTTCCATAACATCTTCAGTAGAATGAGTAAAGGAAGAAAACCATAGAAAAAAATTATTACCTAGTAGCTAGAAGCTATTTTCGATGTTTAGAGATGAATAAATTGCTTCAAATCCCCTATGAGTCACCTTAGGGTCGAGAAGAGGAAGGCTACATAATGGTAATAAAACAATTCAACTACACAGTCCACTTAAAAAAATTACTCATGAATTTACACAGCATGTAATTCCTTTACATGTCATTCAATTGTTTTTAGTGGTTTACACTAAAAAAACACATCCCCATGAGTTTGTATTTAACCCAATTTACTATTACACATCCTTTAATGAGATTACATAGTCTGTAATATTTTCAAATTACGAACCAGTTCCCCTTGTGAAAAGATTCATCACGTCTGTGTGGAGAAATTTACACATCGTGTAACCCATTAACATGATGTGTAAGTATTTTATAGACAATATTTGTCATCAAAAATAAAATTATTCTTCTTTGAAGATATAAACTACCTCCAACATCGTACAATACCTTATAAAACCCTTCCCAACCACTTAATGAATATAAAACTCAAAAAAGGGAACATTATTCGAAAAATAATGGGATCTTACCGAGATAATCATGATGCTAAAAATATATTATTTTTTTATGTAATTAAAATTTATTATCATATAAAATTGTGGGGATTTTTGTAAGATAGGTTTTCGTTGGATTTGATAATTTTTGGAATGATCTTTAAAAAATATATTTAAATTCATATGAGGAATGATGCAATGACCCATTTTAGATTATTGAATGTAATGAGAGAAATATCACTGATATAAATCACAACACTAAAACTCTAAACCATCAAGTGAATATAATTCCCAATGAACTCTTGTACCTCCTTTGAGAACAATATTTTATTCTTATAATTGTATTAAGAGTTAAACTCACTGAATGTTTGATGTGAATCTAATAATAAGTCATTAGGTGACATACCACTACTAAAATAATGATGAATGATGTGTGTTCATCACTCATTATCTTTATTAATACACCTAACACAATATCTACATCATCTAGGAGTGATTGCACAATGATTCAGTGAAATAAAATCTCAAATACCAAACTCAACCCTTAAAAATACGGAAAAGGGAAGGTGAAAAGGGGAAGAAATAGAATATATAACCTCATATTGAAAACTCCAAATCTCTTAGATTTTCCCAAATCAAAATTTAAATAAGGGGGATAAAAAGGATCATAAGGAGGATCTCCCCTTAAATACTATCATATAAGGACCACGGATTACGAGGGGGTTCTAAAGTAGAAACCCTAAAAAGACTAAAAGGACCTCTTTCAAAAAGGGGGTTGATTCATTCCTCCAGAACACTATTAGACCACACTATAATCTAGGTGAACCACCCATCTCCTAATATTTTTCCATTGGTCTTCTAGTGGTAAGGATATTTTTAGAAAAAAGCTTTTCTACCCACCATGGTTCTGGTGGAAACTATAATAATCCACCAAAACTAGTTTCATTCATACACCACATGAATAATTTCATCCACCAAACTTTTTCATAGATCAAATTATGTATAATTCTTCCATTTAAAAAAATTGATCAACTTTTAAAGAACCTTTGTCTTGTTCAAAATTTTAAAGTTCAACATCGCCAAAAATTTACTCCATTATAATCTAACTTCTTCATAAATCCTCTGATACTCAGTAATGTATATCAATAAAATATTTAGTCATTGTTATTATTTCATTAATATTATCTAAATCACTACATACACTTGTGCATGATGGTTTTTTTGGATCATCGTGTGATCAAAGAAGTGGAAAACCCTTAAAAAGGTTTGATCTATGATTAATAGAACCAACATATAATATAAAGAACATGAAATATAAATTGGGGTACATGTAATGATGAAAGATATATGTCCATAAAACTCATAGAAGTTTTCTAGATATAGATCACTTAGCTATAGTCTAAGGACTCTGACCTATATAGGTAGTACATCGTACACAAAAATCATCATTTTTAATGAGTGGACCCTCGAACTCCACTGGTGTTCTAACACATTCACCTAAATGATAAATGGATAACTAAGATAAAGGGAGTTTCATGTATGGATTTATAATATCACACATCTACATACCCAGACCCACCAGTAATCGGATCATATCCTATATATAATCTCCCTTCATTTAATGAATATAATTAAACACTAACTTCCATCACATAGAAGAAAATATATGTTACATTAATTTATTCCTATTAGGTATTTATAATTAGTAAATATTTAAAAAATTATATCATGTATGTATAACTATAAATAAATAAAACCATTGATTCATAACCAAAGGTAAATCATGTGGAAGATGTGGAAATGGCCTTGCATGGGTTATCTCATATTAGTTATCTATTGTAAACTCTGATAGATATTTATTGTCTATTATGATAGAGAAATATAAATTTCATATCCCAGGCTCTGATTTTGGGTATATTTCATAATATTATATCCATATTTTAGTTCCTTTCAAAAAATCTCCAACCTTCACTCAAATCCTATATAAAATTCACAAAAAACCCACAACTCGTTATAAATCAATCTATACTAATTTTGATATAGGTTATAAAATTATAATCATTTATAACAAACAATTCATCCCAAATATAATCCTTATTCTAAGGCATAGTTGTGTGACCCTAAAATTCTTTACAGTATTGAAAACTTTTGAAACCCAAATTTCATAGGTGTAAGAAAATAGTGGTTACTAGAAAAACATCAATGGTACTTATGGTACAAAGGGGTCTAGTGTGATATCGATTAAACATACTCATATCTCTATCTCAGAATTTCTACCCCAAGATATATCATATGCATCATATTTATACCTATATAATCCCATTTTCCATGACATCAAGTGACTATTATACATAGAACATGAAAATCTAGTATATTTTATCTCACATAATCCTGATTTTTCAAAATAGATTGACTAGTATGATGAAAACATCACATGTCATTCATCAAGTAGATGATCACATCATCTGTCTCTCATCAATGTAGTTGAGAATATCACATGTCACTAAACTAATAATGGCTATGAATTTCCTTGTTCAAATTCAATCATGGTCCTGAATTCCTTTTCTCATTATACGAATGGAAAAATCTGATCTTCCTTGATCTATAACCATCAATAGTAATTTCAACATACCCAACCACCATATGATAAGTTAAGCCTCAAGGATTTATTAATAAATGTATAAAAGTATGAAGGTTCTCATTCTAGTTATCTTTGTAACCTCACTTAATTGGGGTTCATAATAATCATACACCCCTATGTATATCAATTACCCTATGACATTCCATGTGATATACGTTGGCTAGTTATTCCAGATAATTAGTCTTGCCTTAGCACCACATGAGTCTATTCTATGTATATCATACATAAATCTTTTTAATGATTAAAAAATTCTAGTTATATTAATCTTAACATATCATCATAGCTCATAATACATCTTGATGAACATTAATTAGGGATAACTCATAGTCTGGATTTGAGGGGGGGTTCATTATTTCACTTCATGTAAAATATGTAGCCAATGTAAAAGGATAATAAATTAGAAGTTTTATTTTGTAATGCATGATGAAATTAATATTCTTAAACTTATTTATGAATACTTAACAAAACCATACATAATCACATATCTAACATATCAAATATAATAGACTACCATATCAACCTTATGTTTTCTGCAGTTTTAGTGGTTTTTTTAAACTCAATACATCTCCATGTAATTTCTAAAAAATATCTACATGTCAACAAAATAAAACCCTACCACTAAAATCTTTAGTGAGTAACATAGATGAAATACACTAGTTTTATTAATGGTGATATTTAGGAATCATATTTCAAGTTTTCATATAATTGAATATATTCAAACTCCATAACTCCACAACAACAATTGTTATGATGTTAAAAACTTTTATTTTGTACCAAGAATACTTTTTAAGAAAATTATCATCATTCTTATAAACCATTCCATCAAAATTGTCCCTTGATATATTTTGGTATATAATGTAAATATTTACATTAATCTTATACCAATATTTCTGAAACCTTTAAGGATATAAAGTGACAATCACATTTTATTTTGACTGGCATAATACTTTATTTGTTAACTTTGAAATTTTATTAGTCCAAAAATACTCCAACTAACCTCTCAGAGACAATATTATTTTCAAAATATCATAATACGATACACAAACTCATTTATGTTAGGAAATAACACATATTTCTTTTTGTAGGATTATTTAAATAATAAACCATTGTTTCCTGGTCATATATCACTTTCTATGTGTTTGAAGAATTTTATTCTAAAAAATACTTTATTATTTAAAATATTACCATAATGGGTGGTATTAACACCTTTACTCATATTTTAACAAATATATGGATAAACACTTTTGTCCTGGATCAAAAAATTTAATATTTTCTTCTTTTCAAATATGTTATAGAATTAGATGAATTATAAAATATGTGTAATGAACAAATTATATCATATTTTTCATAACAAAAAATTTTATAACAAATAAATTACCAAATGATATAATATAAATGAGATGAATATACACATCCTTTACTTAGATCCTAATATTTTTGATATATTACTTTATATTCCATTATTTCTTTTAGTAACTCTTTTCTTTATCACTTGAATGAAACTATATGCTCTATCAATTCTTCATTATATTTTGAAATATTTTATAATCAAAAAATTTATAAATTATATATTTGGTATTAAAAAACCATTAAAACATAATAATTAATATCTCTAACATTGATACCAAACATGAACATTCCATGGAATTTCACACACCCATTTTCGTATATAAGTCAATTCTATCATATGGAATCACTACTCCTACTTCTTGATAACAAATTTTACTTTCAATAAAATAGATTTAATTATAGTAAAAACATTTTGGACTCTCTAACTATCTTTTATTCTTTTGATTTAAAATTTTATCCACTAGTACTAATGATACAACACTAGAACCTAGAAAACATATTCCCAGTTCATTTAATCTAAGTAATATTATAATATTGAGTATAATTTTCTTAAAATAATTAACATTGTTATAGTAATTTCATTTATGATAAAAAATAATTACATAGATGGAACAATCCTTAAGAAAACCTATAGTATCACTAATTTATTATCATATTCAATCTATTGAGCATATGAGGAGATACTAAAGTTACTTCGGTCATTTTTTATATAATGATTACGAAACCGTAATTGAATAATTATATTATTCATATAAGAATTTAGATTCACCTATTAAATAATTTCAACTATATTTTATTTAATAAGTTATTAATCTTAACGCATATCATTTCTATTAAGAATTTTTCTTATGTTACCAACATTTCGAGTTTCTTAAATTAAGAATATACTTTGAAAGGATTAATATAAAATTTTATGTTTGATAATTATGATGTTATACATCTATAACAGAAGAATATATTATATGTGAATCATGATTTATAATTATTTAAAAATAATTTTTATTAAATGTGTACCCACTAATATGATGAATCCTTTTAAACTCACCATATCCATTAGTGGTCCAAGATCCATATTTCACTTAGAAATGATTTCCCCATGGAATGACTCTCAAAAAAATAGTTTTGTAGGTATAAAATCATATCAATAATATAATATATGATTCTTATATAGTATGGTGGGTAAATATTCACCCACTCCATTAAATAGATTAACTCAAATCTATTCTACTGGTAAATTAATTTTATGAGGTTCTCATAGATAGTGTATCCAAGATGAAATACAAAAAATGGGCACTAAATCCTTTTAGGGTCACCTGTTACTTTATTTATATAATAAAATCCAAGGGAACTTAGTTATGGCATGACCAACTCGATTGGATGATCGATGTCTTGACTAGTGCCACTTTGGAAGGAATTCGACACTTATTATTTTGATTGGGATTTAAAAAACACCATATTATCCCATGATATTATATTTACATGTATGAATTATTTTATTGATTTAGTTTGGAATTATATTCCTTCCACAAAACTTAAATATTATTACCATATTTTTGTGTAACACTTTACAAAACCCACACTTAGTTTTTAATGCCCAAAAATATATTCAAAACATATTTACATATATCCAAAAGTATTATATTAATATGGTACATGAACATTTCATGTAAAGAAATGGAATTATATAAAATTAGAAATCCCTACATGAGTAATATTTGAGCCACAAATAATATATCACCACCATTCTAAAACATGGAATAAGCCTCCAGTATAGTGGGGAGTATGATCCAAACTTCATCTACCTAGGGATAAATTACCCCATATAGATTCTAATTAATAATATCTCTAATAGATAATATGTGTAAAATACATTTAACAAGTAAATATAGGCTAATAAATTTAATTACAACTAAATTTGAGCTAGATAAAAACTATATACATTATCTTACCTAGAATGTAGCTCCTTATATACATGTATCATAATTGATATAGGTATTTTTACAAATTTAAACAAAATTATACATAAAAATTAATAATATGAAAATGATATATATGAATAAATTATTGATGTAAATGAACAATTAACATATTTTAACATAAGATAAATGTTTATGAAAAAATAATAAATAAATATAAAAATACATTATAATTTATGTAACCATATAGAAATTCCATAATTTTAAATGTAAAAAATTTATATCCATTCCCTAATATGAACTCTTTAATATTATTCATTAATTGATATTTACTTTAAATATATAATATTACATGAAATTTAAAAAAATTATATTTAAATTTATATTAAGTAATAAATTTATTTAATCCAAATATAACACATTAATAAGTATTTAAACCTTGATCAAATAAATCATCAAAAAAAATCCTTTTGATATAGTTTAATTAATTACCTTGAACAAGGCCTTAAATTTTAATGGTTTAAGTAATTAATTCTGAACAATTAATATATTTAAGTAAATACTATTTTATATTTTTCTATATTTTTTAATTTATAAAAACATTACAGATGAAATTTATAATTTCAATATAAACACCTAATATCTAAACTATAAGTCATTCCATATAAGTTTCATCAATTAAATTTGAATCATATATATATTAAATCCATAATAATTGCATATCATGAAATATTTATCATATACTATTTTATTATTCTATGCATACATAACAATATATATGTATTAACTTATCTATTATATTAATCTATACATAAAACTCAAATTATATAAAAATTATATACTTGAATATTTAAAAATAATAAAAACATTTTATTTATTTTTCAGACATGGTATATTAATATAAACATTTAATATTTTCTCTCTGTACAAAAATCTCTAATTTATAATTCCTAACAATTAATATTTAAAAAATTTATAAACTATTTTAAAATTTAGCTAAAATTTTAAATTAATTCAATTTTTATTGTAACATATTTTATGATTGACAGGGATACTATCAATCATAAGACAATATGGGAGTTGGAGAGAACCCTTACATATCACTTATTCAGCAAAGTAAAAAATCTTACATATATGGCCATCCATATGTAAGATACTCAAAAAAATCCTTACGTATCGAATAACACATATATAAGAGGATTTATAATTCAAATGAAAAAACCATATTTATGGTAAATATATTATATATGGTAAATTTCTTACATATGGTCCCATTTTAATGAATGATATATTGTATATCACTATTTTTTATTATATACTCAATTGTCATGAAAATGAAAAAAACCCTTATGTATTCATTACCCCATACATAATATATTTTATCAAGTTTGGGGAATTTATTATGTATGGTCCAATTTTCATTAAGGATAAATTTTATATCACAACTATGACTCAATGATCTATTTCTACACCTGTATTGTAGTTATATCCTAAAATATATGTAATGTATTGTGCCTTCGCAAAACATTTCAATTTATTTTTTGGGTTTTGAAGGTGTTTCAAATGAGTCTTCAGGAATTTTAATGATAGTTAAAGGTTTCGCAGAGCTGTTGTATGAAATTCACATCATGGAAGGTTTATACAGTGTGAATTGGTGTTTCATGGATTGTATAGCCAACCAGTTTTACTACTAGTAGGTGACTAGGAATATGTGGAATTATTTCACATTCTGAAAGGTGAATTTATGACCTGTAAATAAATCTGGTCGAGGTGAAATTTTTTTAGTAGAAGTGGGAATTTTTATAAAACTCGTGGATTTCACATCATAAATGGGTTACATGAAATGAAAGTGTTATAATTATAGGTTATAAATACTTTGTTTAGCCTATTTCTGTTAATTAATCCATTTACCTCTCCCTACCATTTCTAGGTGTACCCCATGTGATTTTGCAGGATCTCTGGTCCCTCCTTCCCTCACATTGATCTATTGGTTTTTCTTGATTACCATTAGATATTAATAGTAACACCCTCTACTCTTCTTGGTTTTTTATTTAATTCTTCTCCCAGGGATCTGTTGTGATGGTTTGGTTTTCCTTTGGGTTGTGATTTTTTCTATGTTTTCTATAACCCTTGATACGGTGTAGGTTGATCTATGAATGTTTAGTGAGGTTTTGGTTTATGGGTGATTCTTCTTCACCCTACTATGTGCAATGAGATCAGAAATCTCTTTTCTGGTAGTTAATCCCTTGTTTCTAACTTTTTTGTATCATGTGGGAGGGCTTTATTCTTTTTAATATATACTAGTGGTTTATGATGGCCTAATCAAGAAAAATTAATCAGTTAATTGAAATTTAATGGGAAGGGGGTTGATTCTCAATCTTTTTTAGCTTTGATATTATTATGATGTTGTGTTTGTAAAAGCAGAATACCCCACTAAAAATATTTCCTATTGGGATCCTTTTCTTGCACTGTAATTTTTTTGTTATGGAAACCCTTTTTCATGTTGTTTTTATATCACCCCAAAATTGAAATTGGATATCCAATTATATGTATCTAATGAAATGATTTCCCCAAGATATATGTATTGTGTAATAATGTCCATAAGAAAGTGAAATGCTATAAAATCCCCTTGCCAGATTTATAAAATGTTCTTTGATGTGTTGTGATGTGTGGACGTACTATGGGGTGGAGATGTCTAGTTTTGATGTGATGTGGGGTGATGTGATGGTTGTTTGGGAGTGATTTTTCCATGGTGAGGTGATATTTATTTGCCCATGATTTTGGGTTGGTGAGGTGATGTTTTTTCTATGATTTTGGGGAGGAGAGATGATGATTGGTTGGTTTTATTTTGGGGTGACGGGGAAATGGTTTATTTAATAATTATTTTGGGGTGGCAAGGTGATGTATTTTTGGAAGTTATTTTGGGTGATGGGGTGATGGCTTGTTGGACGATGCCTTTAGGTAGGTGAGGTGATGGTTGTTTGGTTGTACTTTAGGGGCAGTGAGGTGAAGGTTTCTTTGGCCATTCTTTTGGGGTAGAGATGTTATGGTTTTGTGGCCATGATTTTGGGGTGGAAAGGTGATTGTTTTTTTGGCCATTCTTTTAGGATGTCAATGTGATGATTTTATGGGAATTATGATCTACTTGTGAGGTGTGGTTTTATTGTACTAGATTACCGGTTAGTGATAGAATAAAAAATTAATAATTATTGAAATGGTTGGGGTTGGGTTTGGTTAATGGGTTGAAAATAAATAATTATCAAATAAATTATGGGTTATGTGCTAAAGTGTGGTTGATTTTAAATAATGAAATTAATTCACAGGATAATGGGATTGGTTGGTGATGTGTGATGTGGATTTTGGATTATGTGGTGTTATTCATTTAGAGGTGGTAGTGAAAGTGGGGATGTTTTGAGTTGTTTAGTGTTTTGTTGTGATCCCCTAGGTTGGTATTGTGTATTGTTTTATTTTTATACTTTTATATTTCATGAGATTTATATATAAACCCCATCCACATTAGGAAATATGTTTTTTACACCCATATTCTCACACAGGTGGTGTTTTTTCCAATATCCTAATGATGAGTATGGATAGTTGGATACTCACTCTTTCCTAGTATCTCTATTCCTGGAGAGTATGTATTCAAAGGATATGATATTCAGAGGTCAATTAGTTCACTAGGATATGGACCATGTGTTTTTAGGTGAGATTTTATGAAACCATGTAGTGGGGTGTTGTCCTAGTTGTTTTCAAGTGATATTTGATAGGTTCATGATGTGGAAAATCTTATGGCGGTGGATATGTATGGTACGATGAGTGAATTATGTTTACGTCCTTATTGTTATTGATACCCTACTACTCTGGTTATGGAATTGGTTGTTCTATGATGACCCATGTGTTTTTCGGTGAGATGTGATGTAACTCTTTTTTGGGGTGGTGGATCAAGTGTCTACAGGTGTGATGTGAAGTGACCATACTTTTGGGGTAGTGTCATATGTTATTTGGAAGAGATGGTATCACTGGGATGTACAATGTTGGGGTGTGAGGGTATCAAATAAATGGGAAAGTGGTGTGTGGTACTATTTATCTAAATGATTCTTAGAATATTATTATACATGGCTTGCATTATTTTGTGAGCATTCCATGGTGAGGTTTGGGTGGATAGTTGACATGTTTAGGTGTCATTGGTTCTTCTATTTTTTCATAGGTGCATTAGTAATATTATTTCACATATGAACAAGAGACATTTTATTTCTTGCTGAGAATACTTTTATGCTCACCCTACATATATAAACTGATTTTTAGGTTTCTAGGAATATTATGTTGATCATGTTGGATAGTGATAGCTCAAAACTTTTTGGATAGTTATTCTGTGACTACCTTAGATTTCATTTGGCGTATTTATATTTGGAGACTTTTATCTATATCATTTTTATTTATATATTCACTGTGGAATGGTTATAGTTTCTTTTTATATTACTTCATAGAGTTTCTTGTGGATGATTCATATTATCTACTGGTCCTATATTATTATAGAGGGTAAGCCTTCCATTTCATGATATCATTATACCCTTGGTTATAGTCTCTAACTCAGGGCCTATTGGAGGAAAGACTTGGGGGTCATTATCTCTCCCCCCTCGTTATAGTATCTTTGGTGGAAGGGGTAGTGAAAATATCACCTATAACATAGATTTTTTCATAGAACGAAACCATGGGATTTCATTGTATTTTACCTTTCGATATAAACCAGTCATACACTATGACTTATATAAAATATAACCCCACATTATGATATCTTATATCATAAATCTAGGTAGAGTTATCTAACACCGGACATTCATCCATGACATATTGAATGATGTGATATGTGCTCAATCATATTATTATACACGTGTTCTTAATAAAATCATTAAAAGAACATTTTGAATCCTTAATGAAAGATGTTTTGATACCACCGATGGGTTTTGGAGGATCATCATATGATCAATGTATGGAAAAATACCCACAGTAATACCTGATTTATCATCAATAGTACCAGCATGTATTATGATAAATATGAAATATAAATTGGCATACATGTAATATTTCAATGCCCATTTTATTGAACTCATAGGATCTTTCTTGATGGATATCACTGAGTTATAGACTAAGGATACTTGTCTCCATACGTAGTATATGGGCCACTAGAATCATTATTCTTATAGAGAGGACAATATGATATTCAATATATATATATAATATTATATTATATATATATAGGTCATATATAATTACATGTATTTGATTCGTGTGATGCATGTATTAAATACATTCAATAATAAATATATACATTTGATATATATTTATTTCTCCCAAATTTTTTAATTATCAGTTAAAATCGATTATAAATGTCTTAATTGGCTTGACCACACATTGAATAGGATTCAATTAATTATGAGAATAAATTTATATGGATACATTAATATGGACAATGCATTTTAATTTAATGAAATGCTTCATGGATTCATATATAATGGGATTAAATCCCTCCTATTGGAAATAAACAATTATGAGAAATCGTCTCATTTCTCTCTTCCTCTCACACTATTGTTAATTGTTTGAGATGAAGGTAATATCACCCCTTAATTATTCGATAATACTCATAATATGCTTGTGGATCCATTGGATGGTTTCCCCCTCCCCCCTAAGAGGTAGGTGATTTTTTCACTATTATGTGATCTTCATCAAGAATTCTCCTTCACCGAGAAAGAAGAAGATTGTTTCCATTGACAAATTTTTGGTACACTCTTTATACACTTTATTTACCCATTGATTCTAAAAGATAGATCTTATTGTTTTTGGTCTGCCTTTCAATACACATGGTCATGTGGTGATCATAAAAAACCCAAAAATGGTATCAAATGGGAGGATAATGGGTTATATAATTTATGGGAACTATCTCACATGAACATGTGTTGAAGTGTGGATCTCTGCCTAGGATCTCCATTATTGATACAAAGAGTTTCATAACCCAAGTTTTATGATAATGGATTCCTTTGATAGGTTCATATGGATGTCGCATTGGATGTGTTTATATGAGGAACAAAGATTATTCCATCCAACAGTGGTATCATAGGGTATGGATTATTTAACGGATCTATATGTTTATTCATTTATGAAAAATATGTTTTAATATTAAAAGATCAGATTTAAATCCTAAAAATAAAATATGAATAATTTATATATATTACTCTTTTTTATGAAAATAAATAAAGGATTTTTTTTAATCAAGAGAATTAAATTTTTAATTTAATTATGTTATTTAAAATTCTTTTATATATAATAATAAGAATAAAAATTTGTTTTCAAAATATTTATATAAATTTATAAAAAAATATTTATAAATTAATTAACTATAAAATGTTTATGGTTAATTGAAAAATATATTTTTATTCCTTTTGAAAAATTAAATAGCCCGATTTATGATATAGAAATAAATTTTTTATTTAGGAATCATAAAAGGAGATTTATAAAGATTTTATAAATTCCAACATATATGATATTTAGATTATATAAAAATGTTTATATAAACCATTTTTAATTATAAAATGGTTATAATTCAGAAAATATCATTTAAATTATATTTAATATAAAATGTGAAAGGGTTTATATTGATAAGAATATAATATTTTTATACTCTTTCTAATTTATAAAATTATTATAACTATCACTTAATTATGAAAAGTTCATAAATGTCTCATATTTTTTCAAATAAATAAATTTTTTTATATTAAATTTCCTTAATATTCATGTATATTTCATAATTAATTAATTTGGAATTATTCAAATTAATGGTTCTTTATTTGGATATTATTTAAGCCACATCAAATGGTGTTTTGATAATTGATACAATCAATGTTTAAATAATAACTAAGTTTATTATATTTAGATTATGAAAAAGGTTTAAATAATAGAAATTGAATTATAAATAGTTTATAATTTACATAAAATTATATATTTAAAAGATAAATTTTATATTATGATAAATATGAAAGAATTTATATTGAAAACAATATAAATAATTTATATTCAAAATTATGTAATGTCCCTAATGTAAAAGGTGAAATTATCAATTGGTTTATAATTAGATTTTATTTATGAAATTATTCATAAATGTTTATATCATGTTTAAATATTTGAATTATTAGTTTATTTAAATATTATTCCCAATTATATTCATAGTTATAAATTTTTTTTATTATGAATAACTAAATGAAAAAATTTATCTGATAAATTGCTTCAAGGATATAGCCTTGCATATCATGCTAGTTTGGATATCTTAAAATTTATTTTTTTTCTACCTTGACCTTAGTTTGTAATTATCCTTATGAACATTAGAATAGTTATTGGGAATGGTTTTTTATATTTGGTATTAGAGATTTTGTGAATTGAATTCTCTCTTGAGTGAAGTATCCCCGAGTATAGGGACTTGGGGTCAGACCACCAACTTTCTAGGAGGATTTATTTAGCCAGTAAATTGAATGTTGTTGGTTATATATAACTTTGGGGTTACTCATGTAAAGTTTTACAATATCATATAAATTTATTCCTTTACATGAAGTGATCATGTACCTTATGCATATGATTCATTTGAATATGTGTGAATATAATTTAATTTTATTTTTGGGTTATTAACACAGACTTGTGGGTTATGTAAAGTGTTACACTTTAATGTGCTGTGAACCCATTAATTTCATGCGTAGAATAAGGATTTTAAAACTAATTCATCAGAAACATATATTTATAAAATGGAATAAAACACGAGGATATAATTATTACATAGGATGTAAAAGTTGTGAATTTAATGTGCATATGATGTATATTAAATTGGTGATACCTTAACATGAAAACCCCTAAAATACTATGTGGTAGATTTCTTCTAGAGAAACAATTGTAAAGACCTAAATTGTACAAATGGGTTGTTTCATTCCATAGATTCTTCCCCTATATTATCTTGTTTATGTAAAGAAAGTAATGAGTGACTTGCGATTATTCAATGAGTAGTTTCACACCATAGTGGGGTGCCCCTGGGTCATCTTTTATTAGCTTGTTTTTAAAGTTTTATTTAGGTTAAACATAGTTGGAAAACCCTAAGGGTTGGGATACTATTGGAATAGTGTTTATTGAGTCCATAATATGGATTTGGATAAACAGTTATCCACACAATTATCTAAGAATCGTAATTTTTTGATTGGGATGATTCCCTATCTAAATAAATAAGAAGTGAGTTTTATCCCATAGTGATGTCATTTTATTAGTTAAATATCGGTCTTATATTGATATGTGTATATGATGTATGGGTCAATAAATTTTAGTGAGATAAAATTCATTAAATGAACTTAATAAAAGATAGAATACATGATTTACATCTGATTAAAAAAATTATTTTAAATAAATTCATCATCATAAAAATAAAATTTATATTAATCCTTGAAATTTTGAACTAAATGTAGGAAAATCCTAATATAGATAGATTAATAAAATTTATTGAGCAAGAGATATATTCTATAGGTTATAATAGTTCCTTCCTTAGTAACGGTGTATTGAAGTTATTCAATAAGTGAATCTATTTTCTTATGGAATCTTGGAATGATTAATTTAAGGATTAAAAGGAATTTAATGCATAATTGACTTAAGGAATTCTAGTATCATATGCTCAATATGATTGGTTATGTCCATGATTTTCAATAAGATCAAATATGTTTGTAAATACTATAGAATTATTATATGGTATGTTCTTATTAGGGAATTTATCCTATTTTCATCAATGGAAAGGTTCCAGAAATATGGGTGAATTCAACATATTTTTACTAGATAATCTCAAAATTCATGGAATATATCAACTATATATAATTTGTCTAGATTTTTGTAATTTTCATATAGTACAATAGGATAAAAAATCAAACTGGGAGAAGATAATTTTGTTAAAATGTTCGATAATGTTTCCTTAAAATTCCAATCAAGGTCATTGAAACATAGGGTTTTTAAGAACAAATAATATTAATTTAATATGATTATATTATCCAAGAAATACCTAAAGGGGATTTGGAAGTCCATGGAATTTCCATGTTACGTATAAGGATTATAGTAATCAATTATTCAATTTTGAAGTGTATGTGATATCAAATGTATAATTTAAAAAGTGTTATAAATATACACAAGTTAAAAATAAAAATGAATAATTTAAATATATTTTTTTTCTAATTCAAGAGATGAAGTAAATAGTTACTAAATAGAGGATTTTAATGTAAAGTATTTTATAAATCTCAAATTAATCTAATAAAAAGATGTTTTTCTTCATCTCATTTCTATCACATGATAAGAGAAGATGTTCAATAACAATGTGTTGTTATGAACCAGTTTCAGATGATTAATTGAATAAACATGGTTTATCATTCATTAATTTCTATAACACATTTTCATAATATGATTTGGATAAAAAAATTATCTAGGATAAAAGTTTTTATCCAATTATTTGTTGAAATATGTGGGAATGTGTTCCCACCACCCATCAGTGAGATATTTAATAAAATAATATTTTGAAAAGTAAATGTTACAAATAGATATAATAACATATATATATATATTATATAGAAAAAAATAATTTATTTGTTTAATATTCTTACTAAATAGAAATATTTATTATTTCCTAAAACATAAAGTATTTTGTGATGTCTTATAAATGTATTCTGAAAATAATTTAGAATCTAAGAGGTTAGTGGGAGTTTGTTTGAACATAAATAAGATCAAAATAAACAAATAAAATATTTTACCACATTTAGGTTTAGTGGTTATTTACTTTATATCATAAATATTTAGGATATGTGACAGTAAATAAAAATATAAATAGTTATATTTTTTTACTATGATAAATTGAATATTATTGTTAACATAACGATTACAGCAGTATAATATTATATTGATTATTCACTGATTTCCCTAAATAGTTTATGATATGTTATGATAAATAAAATATAAAGATTTATATTTAGTTATCATTAGAAAGTGAATTACAATTGATATATTAAAATAGGTTTTAAGATATTATGGTGATGAAAAATGTAAATAGTTAAAATAGTTACCATGAGAAAGAGAAATTCACATGACATCCTAAAAGATTTTAGGTAATAAAGGTAAAGAAACATTTAAAGAGATATGTTTAGTTACCATAAAAATGAAAACCACTATTCCATAAAGGTTTATAATGGTATAATGGTCAAAAAAATGTAAACATTTATATTAGTTAACATAAATTCGGTATCACTTTATCCTATAAGATTTTAGGATGTGTTGATAAAGTGATAATGTAAACAGATACAATATTTATAAAATATTTCGATTAAAAATTTTTATAGAAAGTATTCCTAGGTTAATGATGATATAATTAGAAATATTTCTTTGTAGATAATAAAATATAACATTATAACATTTTATATTATTATGTTTAAAAGTTTTTAATATAACTTCAGAGATTTGAACTTATGGAATATGATTCTTAAGTATCACCATTATTAAAACTAGATTTCTTCATTGTATATACTCACTAAGAGGTTAGTGGGTGTATTTTATCGTATGGTTACATAAGGCTGTGATAGAAATTATATTTGGATGTAATTTTTAAAATCAATTATTGTAGGAACTACATGAGTTTCATGTTATATCTCTATATGTTTATCACTTAAGAGATTCGTTGTCATGGTTGTAAATGTAACATTTTATTGTAATAAATTAAATCTCCATTTTCATTCATTCATGTATGGTGAGATTTATTTTACAATAACCTTCAAACAGTAGATATCCCCTCAAATTACAAACTCCGGGTTGTCCATGACCAATGATCATCTTTAAGTTTAATGGTTCATGATGATATGTAAAGGTTAGATTGATTATATTATAATATATATTACAAAGGGTTATAAATGAGATATTGAAGAATAGATTCTTGAGGTGATAATTAGATTCTTATTACTATGACTAGTTTGTTAAAGTATATCTCATGGAATGCCATACAATCATAGATATACTTAGTGGTGTATGCTTATTATCAGTCCTTCTTACCTAAGGTTATAGAGATACCTGCCATGAGAACCTTTATACATTGATAACATAATTTCATAAGTCATGATATGAACATAGATAATAAGGGGGTGTTTGGGTGTGTTGTCGATCATGTCATCGGTTAGAGTGCAAACAAGAAGGGATTTATCCACTTGTATGACAAGGAATGATATATGTCCCTTTATGGAATTAGACTTAGGAAATGCATTACTATGATTAGTTGATTCACATATGTTGTGTTAAAATACTTGTATAAGTGACTTGTGATGTTCTTATTAGATAGATGAATGAAATGTGATGTATGCATCCACTTGGTTAGTCTTTTTCAGAGAACTAATAAAATGGTGATATGTCACGACAAGATTAAAATGTTTCATGCTAAGTGGTAACTTGATGTCATGGAAAAAAGGATTATATTATATACATATGGTGTATATGATACATATTTTTGTGGACATTTTCATATTAATATATGAGTATGTTTGATGGATATCACACCAAAACCCTTAGTAACAGGAGTATAACTGATAATTTTATTGAGGCTTCTCTTTGCTTATATTTATGAAATGGATATTTTATAGTTGTTTTAAATGTAACTAAGGCATGAAGGTTCACAAAATTAGGACCTTGGATAAGGATAAAATTTTAGAAAAAATGTCTGTTCAAAATAAATCTATTTGATGAAAAAATCATATCCACAAGATTTTGGATAGGTTCACAAAAAGTTGTGATGTAATGTGTAAAACCCTTATGGGATTTTAGTGCAAGAGATTTTAAGATATGAACTATATATATATGATATTATATATATATATACTATATATATTTAATTAAATGAATTTTATTCATGTAATGCATTTATAAAATACATATGATGATAAATATATATATATATATATGATATTTATTTATTTATCCCAAATGGTTTAATTTTTAGTTATAATTATTTATGAATGGATTAATTGGCTTGACTACTCATTGAATTGGATAAATGAATTATGGGAATAAATTCATATGAACACACTAATATGTTCAACATGTTTTCACTTAATGAAATTCTACATGGATGGCTATATAAAGGGATGTGAACCCTCATATTGAAAACAAGAAATTGTGAGAAAACATATAATTTCTATTTTCCTCCCACATTGTTGTTAATCGTTTGATAAAAAGGTTATAAAACCCCTTAATCATTCTATAATCCTCAAAATATTATCACAGATTCATTGGTTGGTTCCACCCCCTCCCACGTGGAGGCTGGGTTCTTTTGTTCACTGTTATGAGATCTTCATCAAGCATTATCCTTCAACAAGAAACAAGAATATTGTTGTCATTGATGGTTTCTAGGTACATAATTTATATATTTTATTTACAAATTGATTTTCAAAGATATATATTCCTTAGTTTGGATTTTATTCCACTACATATGGTCATGTGATGATCATGAAAACCCCAACAAGGACCACCAAACTCCAAAGGTGTGTTAGAACCTTCACCATAATAATAAATAGATAAATGGGATAATGAAATATTTTTTATGTATTGATCATCTCACACATATACATATGCACACCCTCTAATAGGATAATTATTTCCTTTATATAATATCCCTTCATTCAATGAAGAGAATTGAATGTCTATGAGAAAAACATTATAGTAGACATACATTGTGTTAAAATATTCCAACTCAGTTTTAATAACTATTGAATGTTATAATGGTGGTATCATATAAGTATATCCATAAATGAATATTCTCATTGATTCATAACTGAAGGTAAACTATGTAGAAGTCATGGTAGTGTCCATTCACTTGATATCATATATCTATTATTTATCATACACTATGAAAGGTACCAATTGTATACTGCATTGGAGTCATCTTCATTCCAAATTGTATGTTACGATTTAGGTTATATTGTAAAATATGATATCCCTATTTTAGTACACATCCAATAATTCTAATATTATATGATTAGTAAACTGTATTTTTATTCCATTTAATAGATTCATCTAGTCATTTTCCTTATTTAATACAATATTTTTAAATCTAATCAATATTATAATATATAAAATATTCTTCAAACATGTCTAATTAAATTTTCTTTGAGTAAAAAAATGTAAACATGAAAAAATATTTTGATAAGGGTTATTTTTTGGGTATGTTGAAAACTAGATGAATTTTTTTACTCTGTCGTACTCTTTCATAATATGATTATCATCCATAATTTTTTTATTCATTTTCATCCCAATTAGTTAAAAAATATTCATATTTCGCTAAATAAATCTAACTGAAAAAATATACTTGTGTATGAAATTATTAATATACACATTTCTTCAGGCACACACACACATATATAAATAGATATATACATATATATATATATATATGAAAATAATATATAAAAAGTATACATAAAAAGAATAAAAAATATAGTATAGGGATATAAAGTACACATACAAAGAATAAAAATATTAAAACAAAATTTTACTATATATATAAAATTTACTTTATAAAGTACATAACATGAATTTACACCTTCAGTAATAATAAGTTCTCCTCTTAGAGAGAACTCTAGGGCCTAGAAATATTATAAAAAACAACAGGAATGAGTTTTAAAAATTCCATGAAATAAGATAACTTCAATGGAGTCTGGAAAAAGCTAAGTCAAGTAATTTTCCCTTGACCCAACCCCTAATTTCTCCAATATATTTGGGATTTTATTCCCCTATCTATAAATATATGACATGAAAAAAAAATTAATGTAATTAAAATTCTCCATGAATTCCTCCCATGATTCCACCAAACTGTGGGAGGGAGAAGAGAAATTAAGCTTGTTTGAATGGATGATGAAACTAGAGTCCATCTCAAGAAATATGTTACTCAATTTTTTAAACCTTGAAATCTAAATTTCTATAGTAAATACTTCAATATTGGCTTCATGACCATTATTCATTCTATATTCCAAGTATAATCAAGAAAGGGCACCTCTGTTAGAGATCCTAAATATCTTACTACAACCTACAGGCCCTAAATTTTCTCTTGATGAACCATTAATGTTGATTTTAATCAATAATACAATAATTGGTTTACAAAAAAATAGTTTTTAAGCCATTATATTAAATTATAAAATTATATAGCATTTAAATAATATTTTTTTGGTTTTTTAAAGCACGCATAGGAATAAATGGCTTGTTTAGGAATAGTGTTAGATTAATTAGGTGACCAAAGAGATAAATGTCATTAAAAATGGAGTTTCTATATTCACATAAGAATAATTTTGTGATAAAAAAACTCATTTATTAATAAATTCCATAATAATTAGTTGAGTGATATTAAAATCAAATCTGAACTATGAGATTAGAATAACCCACACTGGTGAAGTGATACAGTGGAAAGACTCACCAGCCTGGTCACTAAAAACGATTAACAACATAATATAATACCTATATAGGGATCAAATGGTTATTCTCAATCATATGAAATATTTATCTTGGTCTATGAATAGCTTCATAAGATTCATTTGGTTGAGTTATAAATTCATATAAGGTAAACATGGAAAGGTTTCCTCTACCTAGTCTTTAAATGAGTAGGTTGACTTTCAAATCAAAATAACATGGGAGTTCTAAAGCTATATGAAATTAAATTATATTGGCCGAATATTGTAAGATATTACACCAAGATCCCCAAGGTATGAATTGAATTAACATAGGGATAATTTTTTATGTGGGAATAAAATAATATGACTAGGGGTGCTTCCATAGGTTTATGAAGATCTATTTTCAAGAATTTGGAGACCCTCAAAATCATGGAGTTTTTTGAACCCTTGAATCATTGTGTATAAGTTCCATATAACCCTCAAAAAGGATCAAGACACCCAATTGAAACCTTATGATAAAATTTATATACACATGTCATCCATGCACATGCCTACACTAAATAATTCCCATTCTATTGGTTTAGTAAAATCAAGAAATTAGTGAGGGATCTTCATACATGGAACTCATCAAGATCAACCAGGATCATGGGGTGATCACTAATCCCTTGAGTTGATGCCCAAAATATATGAGGTTTTAGAAATCATACATGTTTTTACATAATCTAGTTGGGTTTTCTACATGAATATTATTGAGGATATATGGTGAAAGTTTGATAATATTCATTTAAAAAATTTAAAAAGAGATATCACTCACTAAATGAAGGTATTGGGTGTTTTTTTATTTGTTTTTTATAATTATTTTTACACTCTAGTTCATAGGACTCTTATGGTCGAGCCAAAGAAACTCCCTCATCCACACATTTGAATTATAATGGACTTTTGACTTTATCTCCTCTTTTTTTATCTTTATAAGGAATTTTGTGTACGCATGATAACATTTGACAGTTATCATTGAGCATGTGTTTACCTTGTGTTTTACTTCCCTAAATTCATAATTTCACACATTATTCTTAGTTACTACTATTACTTATATGGTTAAAGGTTGTGATAAGCATTGGAGTGTGTTTAAGGGTTCTTGAACCCATTAGGAGGGTAATGGTGGTGATGTTAGTTTTCACTTCATGATTCTTTCAAAACCACATTCACTAAGGTAAAGTGGGTGGTAATGGAACTCAAACCACTTAATGAGAGAGTATGACAGTTTTTTATTCTTCCTTGGGGAATTATAGTTTAGTGGGTTTGAAGATTTATCAAAGGATTAGACACTACTTATTCTCATTAGTTTTAATTATCTTTCACTTGACTCTATTAACATTCAAATATTCTCCCTCATTATTTCATTCTTCAAATAAAATAAATTACTAATCTATAATAAATTTTAACATCTTGTATGGGTAACCCCTCCTCAATAAAATAACAATATGGTACTTCCACTATGTTATATTCCTTCAATAAATAATTATTCATTTGAAAAGCCTCCTGATATATATATAGTTTACATGATATATATATATATATATTTATTTATTTATTTAATAATTATGTGTGTTTGTGCATATGTACAATGATAAATTAAGATAATTCATATTTATATAAAAAACATAGTGAATCCATAACAAAATACTATATAAACATATTTTGATCGAAAAGCTGAAGTTTTTTGAGTTGAATCATCCAAGAAAACATGAAGACACAAACACATATAAAAATTTAAGATAATAAATATTTATATAAAATCATTATATATATAAGAAAATATTATAAAAACAAAATTTGATTGACATACCAATAATTTCTTAATTGACTCATCAATGAAAATATATAGATCTTACAGAATTTTGATGGAACTATATATGGTGAAAAGAGATTGGTAATGAATAAGGATGGTTTGTGTCTAGGATTTATTAAAAATGTGATATCCTTTATCAGTACAACAAGTTAAAATAATTGAGAAATGTACACTTTCTTGGTGTTTTTCATTTTCAATGAGAAAGGGTTTAATAAAGGAAAAAAATAACGGGGTCTTGGGAATTAAATGGGGATCAAACCCTCATCACTCATGTCATGAAGTAGTAGGATAACTACTCAACCAAGATAGATCAACAAATACACTTAATATATACATACATATATAGTTATATTTATTTATATGAATGGATATACATTTATATTTCATAATTATTTTACACTTACATTAATATACACACATATATGCATGTGTCCGTGCATATAAAAAATAATATACCGCTTTCACAAATTAATATATATATATATCCCCCATTTTATATAGATAAATTAATACACCCCCCCCCCCCCCCGAAATTAATTGATATTTATATATTGTATATATTAATTTATATATATGTATATATATATTTAATTATTTTTTAAATTTTAATTATCAATTTATATTTTTATTTTTTGTAAAGATTTCTTTAAAGTAAAAAATATGTTTTAATATTGATATAAATAAACATATATTTTATTAATATAAAAACATTATATTTATATATTTAAATACATAATATATATGTTATTTATATAAAAATTATTTTAAAATATATTTAAATATATAAATATATTATTAGTTATATTATAATATAAATAACAATTACATATGAATATATAAATTTCAAATTTTATTTACTAAAATAAATATTTCTATTTTAATTTTTAATTCTATCTCATTATTTTTTTAAATTATCGAAATAAAAAAAATTTAAGGGTTCAGGTGGATCCACACATCATCGACATCCAAAACTACTAACCATAAATAGTTTCAATGATAAATAAATAAAAATTGAAATTTCAAATTATAAAATTGAAATGAGTAATGTTGGGAACTATGGGAAAAACAAGAAATTAGGCAGTTATATCGTGTTTCATGTCCCTCATGCCCTACGCTTACTTAGGACCCCATGATGACTTGAACAGTGAGGGTTTTTAGAGCACGTCACGCCGAGGTTTTCATCCACCACATTTGAATTCAACTAAATAGTCTTTAACTATCATCCATTCAGAACCTTGAAAACCTCATCAGAGAAGGAAATTCACCAGAGACATACACCACCAGAACATCTATAAGGTCCCAGCCTTAGACAATCTGTAAAATCAATTATATAAATAGGAATTCATTTTCTTGAATTTTTAACGATATTATAGGGTTATACTTTTAGATAATTTGTTGATTTTCCTTATAAAATAAAATTTTTCATCACAAAGTGGAAACTTCCACTAATTATACACTTTTCCCATAATGAAAAACTTTTAATATATATATATATATATGTTTTCTTTTCATGACATAACTTCAAAATTTTCATCTTGACCTCATCCTTATCACTAATAATCCTTAAAACCGTATGAAAAAAATGTAACAAGGGTTGAGGAAAAAAATATCAATAATGGATATGTAAAAATAAAGAAAAAATCATTAGTCCATGAATACATATAAAAAATTAAATTTTTCAAAATAAAATTTTAAGATAAAAATATACATTTTATTACCCAATAATTAAAATTCTTTACCTAAATATTTTCATAAAAAAATTCTTAAAAATTAGTAAAGGAAACAAATATAATTCATAGAGGTTTCTTCGTAATCATTAAAAACTCATTCTATTTTTCTCAAAAAGTTATAAATTCCTGCCTTAAAAAGTATCATAAAATCATTATTAAACATATGATTGTTATCTTAACTTGTAAAATAATAATATTTATATAAAAACTCATAGTTGGAATAAATAAATCATATATGTAACATGGGTCGTAATTTTCATATCACTCTTATAAAATTAATAACCTACCTAGTAAATTCCAATAATCTCTTAGGAGAAACCTTTCTAGTTAACTAAGTCCCTTTACCTAATGCATTGTATAAATATATCAGGATCACTCATTCCTAGTATATAATAAAACCACTCATACTTGGTTTAAAATGGAACAAACCATCCTTAGTTTAAAAAGAAACCAATCATCATCATCATAATTAATATGAACCATAACTTGTTTATAACACATTAAAATGTTAATTTCCTTCAATATATTATTTTCCTCCATAAGAAAATCATTTTGGGATATCAGAATATCAATTCCATTTAAAAACCATTTTTAATAAGACCCATAACTATCGGAATGAGTTTTTTATTTAAATAAAAAATTAAATATTCTAATGTAATCAAAATTTCAAATTATGGTTATGGTGTTGAGATAAATCATTTACTCTATATACATTATAATAGAACATTCCATTTTCCTTTTTTGTAAAATATTCCATAAAAATATTCCTTTTAAAACATTTGAAAAAAAGTGAATAAGTGACTTGAAATTTATTTTATAATTTATTTAAGTCCATGTAAATATATCTACGAAATAATTATTTGAATATGAACATGTAATAATAATATTTATAAAATAATTCTTGGAAACATTTAAAATGAGGTTTTAATGGTAAAGTGTCACTTACCTCAAGTCTTAATCACCGTGTACATTCTTTATATTCCCAAATAATAAACTTATGTTAATTATTTACTTACTTAAGATCCTTTTTAATGTTTTTATTTATTTTATTTTATTTATTTCCACGTTATATAAAATTACTTATCCAATTAAGTTCACATTAGATGTTTTTATGATATTCGACTCATATGTCCAAAATGAATTTGTTAAGTTGACTATCGCCTAGGTGATAATTATTGAAATATATATGGAATAATAATCATTAAATATTTTTTATTTTTATAAATTAATTAAAATTTTAAAACTAACTATGAAAAATTTTTATGAAAAATTAATTATGTTACAATCATGGAGATGGTAGGTCATACGTACACATGAGTAATGTTTCCATTTTTCAAAATGTGGGATGGAAATAGGTTAAGTATAATTTTATATTTATATAATTATAATAATATCATAAATATCATATTATTTATTTATATATACTTATATTTAGCATCCAATTGATGTGGTCATGAAAAATAGATCACATTGTTTTGTGGATGTGGTGATCCACGCGTATGCAGAAATGATGTTATAATCTTTCAATGGCTGGAAAGGTAAGAAAGTATATGATATATTATATTTATATAATTATAAATATTTTATTAATATCAGTTATATATATATTATATCCATTATTATAACCATCTATGAGATGTGTTCATGAAAAATGAATTAAATCAGTTCGTGAGGCGGTAGTCCTCTAGATACACGAACAATGGTTTTGTTTCCCATTTGATGGAAGGGGAGATGGATATATGTTATTAAATTATCATAATAATATACCATTATATTTAAGATTCTCATTTTGTTATTTCAAAATTATTGAATATTATTTTATGGATATATAAAAAGGAATAAAATGAAAATACTTGGTTGAGAACTATACCTCTTCTTTATACAACCTTATTAGGATTATACCTAAATCCTTCCAAGTTTGGTTTTTCGACCCAAAAAGGGACACTATTACTTGGTTATAGATGTATGTAAGGAATTTTAATAGTTATAAACCAAAATATATAGTGCTCAAAATGTGTGAGGAAAAGAGGTGAGTAGGTTCACTTATATAAGTGAGGGGAGGGGTACTCTTGGAATGACTTAACGTAATAAATTAATATAAGTTATTTTTCTTGTAAAAGTTGCAAAAAACGATTTATTTTCAGTATAGGATGATAATTAGTCAAAATAATCTCATCCAATAAAAATTTTAAAGGTTTAGGTGATGTTTTCACCCTTATCCCTTTGTTTTAACAAATTTGACAATTACCGTAGAATTAATGTTTTTATAATATATGAGAAAAGAAAGTTAATATAAAAGAGAAAGTGTCCCATAAATGTACTATGGTTGATATTTTCAAAAATATCCCAATAAATATTCCAATTATAATATTTTTATGAATTTTAAATCATTTAATACAATATTTTTTATTAAAAAATATTAATAATTTTTTCTTTCGAATTGTTCATATAATTTTACATTAAATATATAAAAACAAAAATTTATTTAGAATATAAAACATTCACACATCCCTAATATTTCATATTTATATATAAAATTCATGCTCCAAAATAAATAAATCAAAAAAATTACTTTTTGAGTTTTTTAAAATCATTCACTTAATTTATCTACTGCTTATACATGCACTCTGTCGGCATTGCATAACCATTTAAGGAAATTATTTCACCACTAAAATTCAAAAATAAATTACCATCATAAAAATAAATAAATAAAGTTCAATATAAAATTTTATAGTCATTAATTATGTATATTTATCTGGTTAGTTACATTTTGTCCCCTTTTGTAAATTACATCCTCATAATTATATCTATTACATAACCAAGTTGGATAATTTTCCTTCATAACATTTTCAAATTCAATGTTCCTAAGTTAATCATATGTTTTTTCCCAAAAAATATTAACTTGGTGAATCACACTATATTATAACACCTAATATCTATGGTCAATAATATAAATTGGTTGTTCCTCATATGGAATATTATCTTTCAACTAAACTACTTCATCATTCAAAAAATGATATACATCTGAAACATATTTTCTTAACAAAACATGAAATAAATGATGCACCTAAGATAAAATCACAGGAAAGGCCATTATGTAAGAAAAAGATCCAAATTTCTCAAGGATTTCATATGGTCCAACGAACCATGGATTTCACATTCATTTTTTACCAAAATTAATAACACCTTCCCATGGAGGTACATTAAAAAAAACATGATCGCCGAACTCGAAAAAAAAATATTTCCTATGGTTATCTATGTAACTTTTTTATCTACTATAAGTCATCCTCGTGTGATGAAGAATCATATTCACCTTATCAACCATTTATTATACCAACTATGGTCCCAAAAACATTATTTCTATAACCTTTCCAAACAAGCTACATTCTGACACTGATTTCCATATAATTTGTAACATCCCAAGGTTTTCTAAAAATAAATTGAAATTCTTGAAATTTTGTTTAATGTAGGTATTTATAATTATCCTTCAAACATAATTTTACTACTTCAATACTTTGAATTTTGAAAAATGGTCATCTACAATTGTGTTCAGTATGTTATTTGGAGTCTATTAGAACCAAATTATTTATTGGTGAATAGTAACATGCCCTTATGAATAGTAATATGAATAGTAATATGAACCTAATGAATATTAAATTGTATTATTGTTTTATTTTCTTAAGGATTTAAGATAATGACATCGTGATTAATTTTTAAATGTGATATAAAAGTAGTTATAGTTTTTAAATTATTAAAGTTTGAATTAAGTTTGATTTTATTTAAAAATTAATTAAAAATATTTTGAAAACTATTTTCAAAAAAAGGACTTCATTTTCGAATTATAATAATTTATTAATGGTTAGGGTGAATTTTGGGAATTTTTTTAAAATAGTTGCTTTTTCGGAGAATAGTAAAAAAATACAGTTTTGAGTTTCGGTGTGTTAATGATATAATTTATGATGTAATAATGATGTAATAAATCTGGTAGACTTGCGTATAGTAAAATATGTTATGAGGTGTCCCATGTGGATTATACCATGGGAAAATACCATGGGAAAGCCCATGGTTTTGCAAATACCACTAATGAGGTGTCCCTTGGAAATTATTAAAACATTCTCTAACTTTTTCTATAAATACCAACCCATTCCTTCATTAACTTCATTCCAAATTCATCATCAAAGAATATCTAGACTCCTTACCTCCCTATTATCCCTATAAATGTTTCATCAAACCCTCAAGGTCCCAACCTTCAAGTTCTAGGAGTTACTCTACAAGGTAAGAAAATTCTCAATTTCTTTCTTTTTTCCATTCAAGTTCGAGGTTATGGGTTATAACTTTCAAGTTTCCATACCACATTATTATTTAATTATTATAATTGATATATTCTTTATTATGATTAATTTATGGATGGGTGACCCTTTTCACCTCTCTTTTTAATATTTTCTAAAACCATGTTACATAGTCGTTGGGCTGCAGAATTTTTGTAAGGGATTTCTCAATTATTATTTTTTTGAGTTCTTTTATTTTCTTATTATTTATTCATCTATTATTACCCAAGAGACATGAAATCTCCATAAATAATGTATATTTTGTATGTTCTCATGTTAATGGAAAATTTATTATCATTCTTCTTCTTCTCTCCCACTTATTCAAGGAAATAAAACATTTTCTGTGACGTGTCGAATTTCAGAAATCGTGGATGATGTGATTTAAATTTTCATTAAATATTTCAAGTATGGTCATGAAAATATGTTTATGATTGAAACAAGTTATAATATATTTATTATGTCTCATACATGTTTCTGTAATTCTTTTTTACTCATTGTTTTAACATATAAGACAAAATGAGGTTGTTATTATCAAAGAACCACTAAAATGGTCTGAATGAACATCATTAATGATTTAACTTATGAATAATACTCATATAAAATATCATAATGATAAATGGAATAAATTATGTTACTAGAAATATTTAAATACCTTTCTATTCCAATTCTGGAGTTTCACATCCATTCAACAAGAACATCCATCATGAACCGATCATGGAAATCATGTAAAGAACTCACCCAAAACTGTTCAAGGAACAAAATACTAACAATTAAAGGGTAAAATGAGGTTATGAAATGATCATATAAGATGTTATAAACATGAATTTTTTTTAAACTAATAACACTCTTTTAACCATTATATAGTAATTTTAAACAAGTTTGAAGTAAGACAAGCCTGAGGTAAGGGAATTCTTAACCCTATTTCCATTTTTTGGGTTAACATTATACTTCATTATTACATGGTATTAAAATTGTTTTTTATGAACTTTGTTTATACTATATTAAATTATGTGTATTTAAAGAATATATAAATATTAAATCCACTCTATTAAGCCTCTTTTCAATTGTATGTTATTTATAATTGTCTTTCCTTTTTAAAAACCTCTTTTAAAATTCGGTTTTAAGAAATTCCAAAGAAATGTTTTTATAGAATTATTCATGTTGTGTGATTATGTTTTAGTTCTTGGGAATTGTTTATGATGAAGTTTTATACCTATATTTACCTCCAATGAAATTTTTATGTGTATGTTGGAGGTCATTTGTATGGTTACTCCAAGTGTAACTGCGATGGTTACACAATTTTTAAGGTAGTTGTGAGGATTACAAATTATAAGGTAGCCAAGAGGGTTACAAGAAAATGTAAGTAATTCCCCAAGATAAATTTATGGTTCTAATTATGTTATTAGGTATTGTGGAAATATCATTTTTCACAAAGTAGGTATATATATACAGGTGATAAGTATGTATTTTGAAAATGGTTTCATACGTTACAAGTATTCATGGACTCATGTGTTCTTTCCTTATTTTTATATACCTTACTGAGATTTTCTGATCATCACTAGTTTTTAAATGTTTTTTTACAGTTATAAGGATGTGTTGGGAAATTAATTAATCCATGTTAAATTTTTGAAGAATTGTCAAGAAATCATGTTTTATGTTTTAATTATTTATATTTTGAAAAAAATAGAAACTGTTTTTATGGTATCCACTCTATAACAATGTTTAGTGTTTTGAATGTATTATTACCCAATTCTATAAATATAAAAACTTGAAAAGATCCTAAATGTAAAAGGAAGTGTTTTATTGACTAAATTCAAGGTTATGTATGTAATAAGTTCGAGTCCTTATATTTGGCATCAGAGGATGGTTTAGATAACTTTAGGGGTTAGGATGATGATAAAAGAATACCATAAATGATTTTTACTCTATGAATAATTTGAAATATTATATCATTTAAATATTATCATGTTGCTTCATCTAATATATGTTTGTTCAAAATGGTTATTCACAGAATAAATAGGGAAGCTAAATAGGGGAGGCACCAGCCTGGAATGGTAGGGATTGGAACCAAGCAGTTTCTGACGGTAATGACTCAGCCAACGCAAGCAATAAATGGTTGTGACATCCATACAAGAGAACAACCAGAGGTAATATAATAGAACATGATAATAGTGGAACATTTTATGAGACAACGCCCTCTGGATTTCAATGTATCTTCTGACCTAGTAGCGGTTGAATGATGGATTAAATCCCTTGAAAAGATATTTGATGTAATGGGTTGTTTAGATAATCAAGAGGTATGTCTTTCCATTTATCATTTTGAAAGTGAAGTTGGTCAGTGGTGGTCAATGGTAAAGAATATTAGGGATAGAGAGGATATTGATTCCTTTGAGTGGGATGAATTTAAAAATCTTTTCCTTGAGAAATATTTTAATAATGTGGCGCGACTTTGGATGTAGAAAAAATTCTTTGAATTGAAGAAAAATGAGGGGGAATTAGTGGTTGTGTATGAAGAGAACTTCACCCGACTATCAAGTTATGCTCTAAATATTATTCTAGATCTTGATAGAAAAATAAACTACTTTTACTCAGGACTAAAGCCAAGGTATCAAAGGGTGTTGGCCTCCCGTTAATTCAAAGGTTATGAAAAACTTGTCCAATGTGCTGAGAGGGTAGAGATGGAGTTTTATGATGATCACATGAATTTTGGTAAAAAGTAAAAGAAGAGTTCTAGGTGGCAAGTGATTGGTAAGAATCAACCAAAGAAATCTGATGGTAAGAAAATCAAGTTTCCAGTTTGTGAAAAGTGTGGAAAGAAACACCATGGGGAATGTCGTAGAAAAACAGGGAAGTGTTTTAAATATGGTTATTTTGGACATATGGCCCGATATTGCAATGAAAATGATCCTAAGAATAATCCTAATAAGAAAACTGTAAAGTGTTTTAAATGTTGTGAGATGGTTCATTATAAAAATGTCTGCCCAAAGAGAGATCTGAATGATGCAAACAAGCTATACTATAAGCAGAAAGGTGTAGTGATATCCTTTGCGACTGTGTTAGCATATGTTGGGACATCCAATGAAGTTGTATTAGGTACTTTATTTGTTCACTCATATTTTTCTAATGTTTTGTTTGATATGGGGTCTACACATTCCTTAATCTCTGAGAAATTTTTGGGTAAATTGGAGATATCACCTCAACAAATGAGACATGAACTTGTTGTTAAAACACCATGGGGAAATATTATAGTAAAGAGGAATTATAAGAATATTTCTAATGTGGTATGTGGAAATACTTTACCTACAAACCTTAATTTTTTACCCTTAGTCGAGTTTGATGTTATTCTAGGAATGGATTGGATTTCTTTTTATCATGTTAAGATTGACTGTAGATCTAAAGAATTTGTTGTTCAGAAAGAGTTTTAGTTTGTCCACAAGAATGAACCCATAAAATTAATAACATATCAGGATTCTGAGAAACTATTGAAAGATGGAAAAGAATGATATCTGGCTCATATTGTTGACAACAAGGGAACTGTTAAGATTGATGATGTTCTTGTGGTAAATGAATACTTTGGTATTTACTTGATGAGTTACCTGGTTTCATACCTAATCGAGAAGTTGAATTCACAATTGACTTAGTTCCTGATGCGTAGCCAATTTCAAAACCCCCATATTGTATGGCTCAAATAGAACTTCTTGAATGGAAGAATCAGTTGAATTATTTGCTTGATTAAGGCTTAATTCATCCTAACACTTCACCATGGGGAGATTCTTTTTTTGTTAAAAATAAAGATGGTTCCATGAGACTTTGCAATGATTATAGAGCTTTGAATAACATCACTATAAAAAACAAGTATCTTTTTCCCCATATCAATGACTTGTTTGATCAGCTCCAGGGTGCTCAATACTTTTCCAAGATTGACATGAGATCTAGATACCATAAAATAAAGGTGAAGGAGGATGACATCCCAAAAAACATCCTTTCATACTAGATATGGGAATTGTGAATTTGTTGTTATGCCCGTTGTGTTAACTAATGCACCTGAGGTATTCATGAATCTAATGAATAGATAATTTCATGAGTTCTTGTATAAGTTTGTGGTTTTATTTATTGATGACATTCTGGTATTTTTCTAAAAATAAAGAGGAGCATTAAAAACATCTAAGTGTTGTTTTACAAACCTTAAAAAAACTATATGGAAAATTAAGAAAGTGTGATTTTTGGTTGTAACAGATTTATTTTCTTGGCCACATTGTAAATTAGGATGGAATAATAGTTGATCTAGCTAAAACATGAGTGGTTTATGAAAGGAAAAGACCTACAAATATTACAGATATTTGTAGTTTTCTTTGATTAGTGGGTTATTATTAGTGTTTTGTTAAGAACTTTTCAAGGTTATCTACCCTGATAACTAAGTTAACATGAAAAGGGGTTAAATTTTTTTGGACAGAAGAATTTGAAGTTTTTTTTTTCAGGAACTGAAGAAGATATTGGTTAATTCTCTAGTTTTTTTCTTGCCTTCCAAAAATGGTGAGTTTTTCATCTACAGTGATGCTTCATTTAAGGGACTTTTTTATATTTTGATGTAGAATGATCAGGTAATTGCATGTGCTTCAAGACAACTAAAACCTCATGAGTTAAATAATCCCACACGTGATTTCGAATTGGTAGCTCTAGTTTTTTCTTTGAATATTTAGAGGGATTATTTATAAGGAGCCAAATTTCAAATATATACTGACCATAAAAGTCTGAATTATATATTCACTCAGAAGGAATTAAACATGAGGCAGAGAAGATGGCTTGAACTAATAAGGTATTATGATTTAATGATCAATTACCATCCTGGAAAAGGAAAAAAAAGTGGCGGATTCTTTTAGTTGAAAACAACATGCTTCATTAACCATGTTACATTTAGAACATGATCCCTTCATTAATGATTTGATGAATTTTGGATTAGAAGTTGTTGGTGCGGGGAATACATCTGTTTTGTTTTAGGTTTCAGTGATGTATTCATTGTCAGATAGAATTAATCAAGCACAAAATGAAGACCGTGAGTTATAGAAAAAGGTAGAATTGGTTAAAATGGGTAAGGTTCAAGAATTTAACCTTGATAAAGTTTTTGATTTATGATTTGTAAAAAGGTTTTGTGTGCCCCGTGACTATCAGTTTAAGAAAGAGTTGTTGTGTGAAGCTCCTTGTTCTCCATTTTCAATTAATCCTGGCAGTACTAAGATGTATAGAGACCTTCGGAAGTATTACTGGTGTGATGGAATGAAAATAGATATTGTTGATTTTACAATGAAATATTTGACATGTCAGTAGGTTAAATCAAGGTGGCAGTTACCGAAGGGGATGCTTCAGCCATTTTCAGTTCCAAAGTAGAAGTGGGAGAATGTATCCATGGACTTTGTGGTGGGACTACCTAAGACATCTCGAGGTAACAATGCAATTTGGGTTATTGTGGATCGGCTAACAAAATCAGCGCATTTTCTTTCTATTTTAGATAAAATGTACTTGGATTATCTTTCTCGATTGTAACTCAAGGAGATTGTTAGGTTACATGGAGTTACTTTTTCCATTGTATCTGACCAGGATCCCAGTTCACTTATAACTTTTGGAAGTGACTTCAGAAGTTTTTGGGAAAATAGTTAAATTTCAGTACAACTTTTCATACTCAATGATATGGACAGTCAAAATGTATGACTCAAACTTTAGAGGATATTATTCGAACTTGTTCAATGGACTACCAGGAAGTTGGGATCAACATCTTTCTTTAGTTGAGTTTTCTTATAATAATAGTTTTCATTCTAGTATACAGATGGAACCTTTTAAGGTTTTCTTCGAAAAGTGGTGTCGGACTCCAGCATTTTGGTATGAAGTAAGTGAAATAAAGTTGATGGGGCCAGGATTAGTAGAGGAAGTGGATGAGAAAGTGAACATGATCCTGCAGCACATGAGGACAGCTCTGAGCAGGAAAAAAAGTTATGCAGATGATAGAAGGAAAGGCTTCTATTTTGAGGTAGGTGACCATATTTTCCTTAAAATATCTCCTTGGAAGAGTGTGATGTGTTTTGGTAAGAAAGGAAAACTAAGTCCATGATTCATCAGTCATTTTTAAATCTTGGAAAAAATTGGACTAGTTGCATACCGAGTATCTCTACCTCCAAGTTTGACTCAGGTACACAATATTTTTCATGTTTCGATATTGAGGAAGTATGTACCAGATTCGACTCATGTTTTCAGCCCAGAAGCAGTTCATCTAAAGAAGAATCTTTCATATGAAGAGAAACCAGTTCAGATTCTTGATCGAAGGGAACAGGTATTGAGGAATAAGGTAATCCAGTAGGTAATGGTTTTGTGGAGAAAATACATGGTTTAAGAAGCAACATGGGAGTCTGAAGATGCTATAAGGGAAAGGTACCCTCACTTGTTTAATAAATAAATAAAATTGCGAGGACACAATTTCTAGAAGGTGGGGATAATGTAACACCCCAAGTATTTCTAAAAATAAATTGAAATTCTTGAAATTTTATTTAATTTAGATATTTATACGTATCCTTTAAACATAATTTTACTACTTCTATGTTTTGAATTTCAAAAAAGGGTCATCTACAATTGTGTTCAGTATGTTATTTGGAGTCTACTGGAACCAACTTCTGTTTTTGTGAATAGTAACAGACCCTTATGAATAGTAATATCAATATTAATATGACCCTAATGAATAGTAAATTGTATTATTATTTTATTTTCTTAAGGATTTCAGATAATGACATCTTCATTAATTTTTAAATGTGATATAAAAGCAGTTATAGTTTTTAAATTATTATTTTTTGAATAAAGTATAATTTTATTTATAAATTAAATTAAAAATACTTATAAACTTTTTTCAAAAAAAAGGACTTCATTTTTTAATTCTACACATCTATAAATGGTTAGAATGAATTTTTGGGATTATTCTAAAATAGTTTATTTTCCAATGATTAGTAAAAAAAATACAATTTTGAGTTTTGGTGTGTTAATGACATCATTAATGATGTAATAATGATGTTATAAATCTGGTCGACTTTTTTATAGTAAAATAAGTTATTAGGTTTCCCAAGTGGATTATACCATGGTAAAATACCATGGGAAAGCCCATGGTTTTTCGAATACCACTAATGAGGTGTCCCTTAGAAATTATTAAAATATTCCCTCACTTCTACTATAAATACAAACCCATTCCTTCATTAAAATCATTCCAAATTCCTCATCAACAAATATTTGGCCTCATTACATACCTATTAGTCCTCCAATGGTTTACTCAAGGCCCCAAGGTCACAACCTTCATGTTCTAGGAGTTACACTACAAGGTAAGAAAATTATCAATTTATTTCTTTTTCCATTGAAGTTCTCTTTTATGTGGTATAACTTTAAAGTTTCCTTACCATGTTGTTATTTCCTTCTTATTCATGATCTATTTTGTATTATTATTAATTTCTGGATGGGTTACCCTGGTCCACTCTCTTTTTAATATTTTCTAAAACCATGTTACATAGCTGTTGGGCTACCAAATATTTGTAAGGTATTTCTCAATTATTATTTTATTTTGAGTTCCTTTCTTTTCTTATTATTTCTTCATCTCTTCTTACCCAAGAGGCATGAAATATCTATAAATAATGTATATTCTTTATGTTCTCGTGTTTATGGAAAATTCATCATCATTTTTCTTCTCCTCTCCCACTTATCCAAGGTATAAAAATATTGTCCATGATGTGTCGAATTACCAACATCGTAGACGATGTGATTTCAATATTCAGTAACTCTTTCAAGTATGGTCATGAAAAAAAATAGGGTTGAAAAAAGATATAATATATGTATTATGTCTCATACATGGTTCTAGAATTCTTTTTTACTCATGGTTTTAATTTATAAGACAAAATGAGGTCATTATTATCTAAGAACCACTAAAATGATTTGAACGAACATCATTAATTATTTAACATATGAATCATCCTCATATAAAACATCAAAATGATAAATGGTATAAATTATGGTACTGGAAATATGTAAATACCTTTCCATTATAATTCTGGATTTTCACTTCCTATCGAAAAGAACATCCATCCGGAACGGACCATGAAAATCAACTAAAGAACTCACCAAAAACAGTGCAAGGAACAAAATACTAATAATTAAAGGGTGAAATGAGGTTATGAAATGATCATATAGAATTTTATAAACAGGAAAATGTTTCTGTAAAATACTAATAACAATATTTTAACCATTATATAGGAATTTTAAATAAGTTTGAAGTAAGACAATCTTGAGGTAAGGGAATTCTTAAACCGATTTCCATTCTTTGGGTTAACATTATACTTCATTATTACATAGTATTAAAATTGTTTGTTTGATGAAATTTGTTTATACTATGTTAAATTATGTGTATTTATAGTGTATATACATATTACATCCACTCTTTTAAGCCTCTCTTCAATTGTATGTAATTTATAAGTGGCATTCCTTTTTAAGAACCTCTTTTAAAATTAGGTTTTACGAAATTACAAAGAAATGTTTTTATAGAATTATTCATGTTGTTTGATTATGTTTTGATTCTTGGGAACTTTTTATGATGAAGTGTGGGACCTATATTTCTCTCTAATTCATAGGTATGTGTATGTTGGAGGTCGTTCGTATGGTTACTCCAAGCGTAACTACGATGGTTACACAATTTGTAAGGTAGTTGTGAGGGTTACAAATTATAAGGTAGCTGAGAGGGTTATAAGATTATGTAAGTAAAGACCCAAGATATTTTTATGGTTCTACTTATGTTCTTAGGTATTATGTAAATCTCATGTTTCACAAATTAAGTATATATATACAGGTGATAAGTATGTCTTTTGAAAATTATTTCATACGTTACAAGTATTCATGGACTAATGTGTTCTTTACTTATTTTTATATCCCTTACTAAGATTTTGTGCACATCCCACGTTTTTAAATTATTTTACATATTATAAATATGTGTAATAAAATTAAGGATGCCATGTTAAATTTTTGAAGAATTTTCCATAAATCGTGTTTTAAGTTTTAATGTTTTATATTTTGAAAAAAATGGAAATTTTATTTATAGTATCCACTCTGTAACAATGTGTAAAGTTATGAATGTATTATGTCCCAATTCTCTAACGATCTAAACTTGAAAAGATTCTCAATGTAAAAGGAATTTTTTTCTTAACTAAATTCAAGATTATATATGTAATAAGGTCGGGTCCTTATATAATGTTTCAAAAAAAATTTATCTATATAATAGAATGAAAACATTTATTATAAAAAAATTAAACTAATGAAAGATGTTGAACCCATGTTTATGATTAATTTATTAAACAATATTAAAGAATTAATTTCAAAGTCTAAATAGTTCTTTTTAATTTTCCATTGGATTGAGGATGAAAATTTTTACTAAAATTTATTTTAGTACCTAATGAATTCTAAATACTTCTCCAAAAACTATAAGTAATACGAGGATTACAAGAGAATAAAATGAAGATAAGAACACTATATAATTAGATTATCTCCTTGAGATATAATTATTCAATCTTATATAAAGACACAGTATCTTGAATAGGAATAAAATTCATTGATTTATTTAATCTATCAATAATAACACAAATCACATTATTACCTCGAAATGTCTTTTGAAATCCCACCAAGAATTCAATGGTGATATTTTTCCATTTCCACTCGAGCATTTGAAAATGATAATGAATCCCCATTGGTAATTTTCATTATTCTTTATCCTTTCAACAAGTTAAATATTTCATGGTAAATTTGGAAATATCTTTTTTCATTTCATCTCATGATTAATACTCCCAAATTTCTCAATAAATCTTTGTGCTTATAAGATGAATAGAAAATATAGATCTATGAGCTTTACTGAACAATTATTTATTCAATTGTAAATCACTTGGCACACACAACCTTTTTCAATATCTGGTAACACCTTCTTCATCTATATTAAACTTTTTAAATTTCCCCTTCTTAATAGATTCTACCTTTTCCAGTAATATGTGATCCTCGTATTAAGCTTTATTAATTATGTCTAATAAGGACGATTGTATTGAAACCTAAAATTAAATAGAGGGAATTCCTATATGCTTAATTTCAAAGATAAAAATAATAAAATCATTAACCAAAGCATTGTATTCTAATCATAACATGGTTAATGTATTATTATCTTTCTGACTCAAAGCATTAGTTACTCTATTTGATTTACTATGATGGTAATAAATTATGTATTTGTAATCTATTATCAATTCCAACCATCTTCTATATCTCATGTTTCACTCTTTTTGGGTGAATATGTACTTCATATTCTTATGATTGGTATATATTTCATACTTTTTCCCATATAAATTATGTCTTTAAATATTTAAATAAAATTATATAGCTACCATTTCAAGGTCATGTGTGTGATAATTTTTCTCATGTGGTTTTAATTTATGTGATTCATAAGAATTTACCCGATCATTAATTATTAAAACAAAACCCATACCTCTCACATAAGCATCAAAATAGATAAAAAAACTCCCCATTTGAAGATAAAAAGGCCAAAAAAGACCATTGACTAATCTTATTTTCAATTATTGGAAATATTTATCACATTCCTTTGTCCAAATAACCCTCATTTCTATTCATGTTTACTTGGTTATAAGTATTGATAACTTGGGAAGGTTTTCAAAAACTCGTGGTAATAGCCTATATATCCTAGAGAATTATGAATCTCAGTAATACTTTTCTCTTGTCCATTCATAAACAACATTATTTTTTATAGGATCAACATTTTTTCTATATTTATTTACTATATTTCTAGGGAAGGAAAATTTTTTAAACCAAAATTCTCATTTTCTAAACATTCGATATAACTTATTTTCATTCAAGGTTTAAAAAACCCCCTTAAATGTATCTCATGATCGGTATTAATTTCAATATATATTAGGATATCATCAATGGACACAACCACAAACTTATCTAGGTACTCATAGAAACTCTAGTCATAAGGTTTACAAATATAGTTGGATAATTTTTCAATCCAAAGCTAATAACTATAAACTCATAATTCCCATACCTAATACAAAACATTGACTTTTGTATTTCATCTTTCTTTATCTTCAAATGATGGTAGCCAGCCCTTAGATCAACTTTTAAAAAATATTTTTCTCCCTAGAGATGATAAATAAGTCATATATTTTAGAAAATAGATACTTATTCTTAATATTGATTTTATTTAATACTCGATAATCAATTCAAGTACTCATGGAACCATATTTGTTTTTTTAAAATTAAAATATGAACACTTTTTTGTGAAGTTCTATGATGAATGAAATATTTTTTTACAAATTCTGGAAAATTATTTTTCAATTACCAAAGTTATACTTAATCTATTTTATATGATGTACTTGAAATTATCTTAACGTCATGTAATAATTCAAAAGTAAACTCAACCTCTCGATTTTGAATAACTCTAGGAAAAACACCAGTAAAAATATCCTGATATTCTTTTACTACCAGTATATCATTAATCCAATCAATTTCAGTATTTAGAAAAATCTGAGAAAGATAACTTACATTTATATCTTTTAATAGTTTCTCATATTTTTGATATATTATCAAAGGTATGAATTGATTATTATATACAAATGGAAACTCATTTTGGAAAATAAATTCATTGGATATGAAATATATAATAGAATGATAAACTAAAATCCAATTCATACTTAGAATAACATCAAATTCTATGATATGAAAGAGAACAATACTTATAAGGAAAAATCTTTCACATATGATAATAGGAATATCCTAAAAATTCCAATTTTCTTTAAAACTACCCCCATGTGTTTTTACCAAAATCCTTGTATTTATTTCTATATGTGAATTTTTCATTATACCAGAAAAATTATATGAAATGAAAAATGTATAGAACCTAAATCCAACATGAAATTATTATAATATAAATAATCAAGTAGGGTACATGTTTCCACTTTGTTTCGTGGTAAAACATATTCTAAAGTAGTTTCAAAGAGATCCAGCACACCCTTCTCTTATAGTCATGTTTCCTCTCTTCATTCGAGAGCTTCTTCAGAAATGAATCTTCATAATGACCCATATCATTACACTTTACACACCTTACTGCTTAATTATAAATTTTTTTCTTATTTCTACAAAGATAATTTTCTTTGTAATAATGATCCATATACCCAAACATATCATATTGTAAAAACTTCATAGATTTTATAAGACATTTTCTAAGTTGATTTTTACCACAACTATCACAGATTAGAAACTTAAATTTCATGCATTAAGACTTCTTAAATGGATAATTCCCACTTATCTTCCACTTGGACCTCCTTTTATATAGTTTTCATAGAGCACATAATCATCCATAAAATCTATTTATATCTTCTCAACGTTATTAAAAAGTTTATAATTACTTTTAAATTCATGATAATCCAATTCCCTTCGATGTATTGACCTTAATCATAAGTAAAACTAATTAATTTTACTATCAAGATATCAGATAAAATTTAGTGAATACATTGCTAATCATGTTAAGTTTTATTCATAAATGGCCACTTATTCTTCTTCCATTTTTCTTTAATTCCAAAAATTTCTTCTCAATCCTATGTTGAATAACGTTAAGAAAAATTTTCTCAATGAAAAAATTCTTAAATGTGTATTATTACATGGAATCAATCTCTTCTCTTTATCTAGTATTCTAACCATTGACTACCACTAATAAAATACACCTTCAAGATGATAAATAGAAAAAGTTTCCTTTTAATGATCCAAACAAATCATGACTTCAACTAACTTTTTCTAGAGATTTCATCTATCCCTTTTATACCATTAAGTCTGAAGATCTACTGAAAGATAAAGGTTTTTATCTCATTAAATTATCTATTATTGAAATATTCTACTATATTAGATTTGGTTTCTATCTAGAATGGATTTCACCACAATTTGTAGACTATGTAAACTGACCCATCATTGTAAAAAATAGCTCAGTTATAATTCCAATCATTCTAGTTTTATGATTTTGAAGGATATCGTTCTCTTCGTGCCTACCTACTATAGATTATATGTTCCCTCTAGGGAAATCCATTATAAAAAAACATGGTTTAGATGAATAATCATGGTATAATTAATGTTTTATATCATGATAACATTATTGGTATTATTTACATTACCATAACCTATAAAATTATCTAAACCATTAACCTACTACTAACTATAAACATTCATCCATAAACAATCTGTAAAATTGATTCATTAGGTAGAAATCCATTTTATTTCATTACAAAAAAAAATTAGGTTTACAATTTTATTTTATTAGTTTATAAACAATATAAAATAAAAAAACACATCACAAATTGGACACTTCCACTCTGTATCCATTTTTCTCACAATATAAAACATTTAGGATATAATAATTTATCTTTCCATTATATATCTTTAAAAAATTTACCTTGACCTCTTCCTTATCCCTAATAATACTTAAAACCCTATGAAAAAAATTTTAAAAATTTTTATGATCATAAAACTCTAAGTAAGGTTAATATAAAAATAAATAAAGAAACATGTTGATCTATTAATACTTATAAAATAATTCATTTTCAAAATAAAATTTGGTCTCAAAATAAAAATTTTCTTACACAATAAATCCAATACACTTTCAAAATAGTTTCATGAAATATTTCATAAGAAATTTGAAAGATAAAATATAACTTATAATTTTTTTAATCTTGAACCAATCATTAGAAAACATTTAAATAAAGTTATACATTTCACCCTTAAAAGTATCATAAAATCCTAATTAAACTTAGGCTCATTAGTATACCTTATTAAAACATTATATTTCTATAAAAACACATGGTAATAATATATAAATGATGTAGGTAACTTGGTACATCATTTTCATATCACTCTTATAAATGTAATAAACTACATACTAAATTCTAAAAATCTCTTCGGAGAAACATAACTGATTAACTCTATACCTTTTCCCAATACATTGGATAGTTGTATCAAGATCACCCATTATTGGTTTATAAAAAAACTAATCAAACTTGTCTTATAAAAAAATCACTAATAAATAGTTTATAATTAAACCACCCATCATTATATACAATTCCCAAGAACCATAATATAATCATAATGCATGAAAGTTTTTATTTCCATCAAAATATTCTTTTCACCCATAAGAAAAATATTTTTGTAAATTGAAATATCCATTCCATTTAAAACTATTTTTAAAAAATACCCAAACCAAAAGGAAGGAAGTTTTTTCTTTTAATAAAATATGAAATATTATAAATTAATCCAAAACATCAAATAAAAGCTATTCTTGTGGGAAAAAAATTAACTCCATATATGTTAAAATAGAATAATAATGTTTACTTTTTTAAAACATTCCATAAAAATATTCCTTTTGAAAAACTTTGAAATAATGTCAAAAGTGACTTAAGATGTCATTTATAATTCATTTATTTCCATATAAATACATCAATAAAATAACTTTAATAATATTTAAATTGAAAAAAAATATTTATAAAATAATTCTTGAAAACATTTTAAATGAGGTTTTAAATATAAAGTTTTAGTTACCTCGAGTTTGACTCATCTTGTACGTTCTATGTATTATTAAATTATAAAAAAAATTAAAATTTTAATTTATTAAGAAACTTTTTCATTTTTATTATTCCATTTACTATATTTATTATCATGTTATATATAATAAATTTATCGATTAATTTTGCATCGGATGTTTTAACGATATTCAACTCATATGTCAAAGTTGACTTTGGTTAGTTGAATATATTCAAATAAGTCATTATTCCATCATATCTAGACCAATATTCATTAAATATTTTTAATTTTTATAAATAAATTAATCTTTTAAAAACAACCATGGAATATGGTTATGAAAAATAAATTACATTATAATAATAAAGACAGTAGGTCATACGTACGCATGAGTAATATTCAATTTTTCAAATAGAATGGTGGAAAGAAGATAAGTATTATTTTATATTTTTATAATTATTATTATATCATAAATATTATATTATTTCTTTAAATATACTTATATATATCATCCATGTAATGTAATGATGAAAAAAGTGATCACATTGTGTCATGGAGGTGGCAATCCAAAAGTACGCATGAACCATGTTATAATTTTTCAATGGATGAAAATGTAAGAAATTAGATGAAATATTTTATTTATATACTGATAAATATGTCATTAAATAATATCTAAACATTATTTATATCATTATAACCAAACATGAGATGCAATGAAGGAAAATGAATTACATCGATTCAGGAGGAGATAGTCTGTCATACACACAAACAACAGTTGCATTTCCCATTTGATGGAAGAGGACATTGATATAAGTTATTAAATTAAAATAACAACATAAAATTATATTTAAGATAATTATTTTATTTTTTAATCATGCTTAAATTATATTTGAATGATGTAGATGAATAAATAAAATGAAAATGCTCAGTTAAAAACTGTACTGCTTCTTTGGAAAACCTCTTTATTTTTATACCAAAAACCTTCCAATGTTGGTTTTATGATAAAAAGGTCCTATATTACATTTATAGGGATTTAAGGAAGGTATTGTTTTAGGTTATTTCTAATCAATTGTTCTCAATATGTGTGGTAAAGAGAGGAGAGGGGGTACCCTTTTATAAGTGAATGGAGGGGAAATCTTGGAATTACAAAAAGTATTAAACTAATATAAATAAATTTTCATTGAAAATAAGCTCTAAAATGATTTATTGATAATATATGATGATTATTAGTTTAAATAATCTCATATAATTAAATTTGGACTATTTGAGGTGATGTTTTTACCCATATTAATTGGTTTTAACCCTCGTCAACACTTTTGACAATTACCATGGTATTAATGTTTTTTACACTATATGAGCTGAGAAAGTTACTATAAAAGGTAAAGTGGTACATAAATGGAATATTTTTGATATTTTAATCTATTTAACATCCACTTTTACAAATATATTATTTTAATAAATTTTAAATCATTTAATAAAATATATTTTATTATAAAATATCATTAATGTCATTTTTTGAACAATTCATTTACTTTCGATTTTAAATCATCAAGTTAAAAATTGAATTAGAATATAATAATTTTAAACATACCTAACATATATATTTTTCAATAAAACCGTTACACTAAAACTAACCCAAAAAAAATTACTTTTAGTGTTTTTAAAATCATATAGATATTTTTTCTACTTCTTGAACAAGCATTGTATTGGTGTTGTGTAAGCATTTAAAGAAACTATTTCATCACTAAAAATTTAAAATAAATTACCATAAAAAAATTACTTAAGTTCAATATAAACTTTTGTATTCATTAAATATCTATATTTACTCACATATATTTCATGAAAACCTATTTAATATGTCATTTTTATTTTTCTAGCTTTGTGCAATCATTGCACAAGAATTTGGATAATTCACTTGTTATATAACTCAAAATTTTATATATATCCATAAAAATAATAATTAATAATTAATATTTATTAAATAAGTTGATAGAATATTACTTCCTCATTATATGTTATCTTTAGGACAACAAAATTTACTTTTTCAGTGTTGTGCAAGCACTGTGTTGGCACTGAAAATGATATTCATATTTATCATGAAATGAATTATAATGGATATGTTTTGAATTATTTTTGTATTATATTTGTATTATATTATCATACATGATTCATTGAATTTTTTTAATAAATTATTATATAATATTTATTTCTTGTAGATAACATAAAAGAAACTATATTTCATAAAAACTACATTTTTCTATTAACTGAAAAAACAATCTTTTCAAAAAATTAAACAAATTCACCCTATGGTAATTTTGATATGATTATTTAAAAAATTAAGTTTATTTTTCCAATATAAAATTCAAAAATTTATAAATTAATATTTTAAATAAAACATTATAATACATGAAGATTAATTTAATAAGAATAAAACATTTTTCCTTTCTGATTGAAAAATTACATAACATACTTACAATGAATATACTATAAAAATATAATTAATGAATAATAATAAATCACAATACATTTACTGGTTTTCTAAAACATAAAAAACTACATCCATGAAAAAATCATAGCTAAAATCCCACTAATTAAGTGTAACCAATAGAAGGTCGACCTTACAAGATAGACACACCATCTCCATCATGTAGTGCCATGATTGTACTATTGAAACACCTCCTACAACAAAAAAAAGAACAATGGTTGTATTGAGGGGAACCTGCATGAGTATGCACTAATTTAATTCTCATGATCATGCAGAGTGCACAAACTTCCATTCTGCAATGATATGAGAAATGAGGTAAGAAAAAATAATGACTAATAAGTAACCAAGACATGTAAAGAAAAGAGAAAATTAATAAAATACACAAATAATTTAGTGTGGTTCAAACTAATTTGATCCTAATTCTTGAAAATAAAACCACCAATTTGTAAAATTATTAATGATCAAAAAAATAAATTATAATAAAATGATAAAGGATGTATACAAGCTAATCGGGAAGAAAATTACATATAAAATAAACCTAAAGAATCAAAAATAAAAACAAAAAATATACTTGAAATGGATTTACCAACTGGATACCACAAATATAATTTTTTGGATGATCTCGTAGTGTAAAAAAATTAGTGAGAAATGGGGCTCCTCATGATTAGCATAAAGATGATCTCCATACAAATCATCACCATGGAAATCACCAATCTTCTATAGGTAGGGCTTAATTGTGTTTGGAAGGGTTAAATTCCTCGTCTCTAGTCAATATCTTTAAGAAAAATCTCTATATGTATATCTCTATTAATAGAATGTAAATGCAAAAACCTCTCTTGAAAACTCCATTTCGTTAATCCATATCCCTCATGATAGATATTAGCGGTAGATATAGCTAAGTGAATCACAAGTGGTTGTAGTGACTCAAAAAACGTAGAGAAAATATAAGAATAAAATTAATTAAACCCAAATAGACTAAAAAATAGTGAATTGTGAAAAAACACAAGAACACATAGATGTAAGGTTAATATACTTTATTAGGGTAAAAAATTTAAACTCAAAGGTAGATTCCCTGAACCACCTCTATTTCATGGTGTTTTGAATGAAGTGGATATGGTATTAAGGTACAAACTACAGTGTAAGGGTAAAGCAAGGGATAATTCAAAGTTAGATCCAAGAATCTATTGTAAGGATCCTTGCAATTAGAAGAAATTTATGTAAGGGTGAGATTGATCCTATCTAAATGTATACTAAAAAACATCCAAGAAACATAATGGTGAGCCAAAAATTAAACAATCTATGTATGTGTAACCAAGAACTTACCTAAGGTAAAAAATTGTTCAGAATGAAAAAAAAAAGTTAGTAAAACATATAAAGAAATATAAAATAATGATTTATAATTATAAATTCAATCTATATAATAACAAATAATTAGTTTGATTTTAAATTTAATTAAAAATTCTATAGATAAAGAATATGCACCATTTTCAAAAGAAACTAAAATGAAAAAAAGTTTATGTTCTTGCACCTAAATTTTATTCAAGTGGAACCAAGTTAAAAATATCAAAACAATCCATGAACATGGAAAAATTTATTGCCTTTTTCAGAATATCAATTGGTTTTACATCTATGTATATCTTATTGAAACACATTATTCCACTTTCAATTACCAACCTAATAAAATTCAACCAAATATATATATTATTAGACCTTCTGAGGTATAAAAGGTTCTTATAGATATGAAAGGAAGATTTTGAATCCAAATAAATGGTTATAAAACAATTACATAAATTGAGTTCAATAATCAAACTCTTAAGCCTAATGGATCTTTTGATGGCATCTGTTAGTGATATATACTTAACCTTAGGGGTTAATAATTTCACAACCATAATGTCACTTTAATGTATGATTTTACACTAGTTATTTGTTTTATTATTCTACTTTGGTTTCTAGAAATTTATTTTTGGAATATTCTAGTTTTTTAGAAAAATGGTTTTTTTCATACAGTTAATGCCTAGTTAGGGAAAACAATGTGACAACTATGAAATAACCTATAGTTTTTGAAAGTATAGATTTTCATAGTTAGTGAATATCTTAGCAAAATAATTGTAACTAATGTGTATGTTCCCAGGTGGGGCATTGTTAATCCATATTATAGTCACAAGGTTTGGAAAAATGTGTGGTCAAATAGTACACCATAGCTAGAAAATTAAAAATATAGTTTTCCTAAACAAACCTTGCATGATTTAACCCCCGTTAAATCCCTATTCTTCCCCCACTAAATTTTTCATCACTTATTTCATTAGATACCCTTCTTCTCTTATCCTTGGGTGGATTTATAATTGTATCACCTTCAAGCTCACCAAGCTTTCTTCATGTATTAATCTTCTATTCTATTATCCTAGATATACCTTCCTTCCTTCCATTGTTTCTTTATTACCGGTGTCCATGGAATCCTAGAGTTTTCTGAATAAAACTATAATGGTGTAACTCTTAGTGTGTATGGTTCCCTTTTATTCTATATATTCTATCATCCTCTTAGATTTTGGATTCCATCCAGTTTTTAGTGGTTTCTTTCATTAATGGTAGGTGGTTTAATGGTAAACCATTGTTTGATGAACTAAATTTGATCCCCTAAATTTATAAAAAAAATTAATTGTATTAAATATTAACTAGATATTTTGATAACTATTAGTGCATGTTTTTTTGTTTTCAAATTCCTTATGGATGGTCTCTAGAGACTCCTCCATGAAATTGTAGTTGGATAATTAGATTGGAAAGACTTTAAATTTTACGTTATCTCCCAATAAAACTCCTTAAAATACCAATATCTCTATCAGAGATATTTTAAACTCTCAGCATGATCACCTCCCTGATACTATTTTTAATGTCATTTAGAACTAGTCTTTCGCTTACACTAATAATTTTTTATTTTGGGAACCTGGTCAAAATTGTATGCTTAACTCAATAAATTTCTAAAATCATTATTTCAGTAACTCTGAGAGCGATTACAGGTGTATAAAACATTTCAACAAACCTTGGATAAAACCTTCAAGATTAAATATCATCTAGAGTCTTTCTCACAAAAGAGTTCCCACTAAAATTTTCCTCCAATCTTTTGGAATCCAGCTCTACTCTATGTGTAAAATATGTAACAAACAGAGAGAAGATGGTAACCACCTATTCCATTTTTTTCTACTTATTCTTCTCATTGAAACTATATTCTTGAAATTTTTTACTATAGATGGTTAATTCCCAATTCCTTCAAAACTCAAATAAAGAAATTTTCAGAAATGGAAGGCTCTCAACAAATCTGGAACCTCTTCCTTACTTCAATTTCTAAGCTCCACCATGAAATATAGTATGATCTGAATGTTATTATTCAAAAACAATTACTCACTCAATCAGAATGCAGGTTGGATACAGATGCTCTTTGTCATACATGAATCTTCCTTCATGCAAAATGGGCATTGCCACAAAATTGTGCATGAATTTGGAATCCTAAATAATCTATAGATTAATACAAATCTATGTCAATCGCATCACACTCTGAAGGTGTTCTGGAGAGTGCCTCTCCCTGGATGGATCAAAATCAATATTGATGGTTCCTCAAAGGGATATCTGGGACCTGGGGTGTGGTGATGTCTTTAGGAATCACCTTGTCCAGATACTTTGATGTTTCATAAGTAAATGTGAAATTTCCACCTCCCTTGAAGCTGAGATGTTGAGTTAGATTCATTCTATTTCCTTTTCCAATATATTTGGTTAGGAAACCTCTAGATTGAAAGTGACTCAACAACCATTGTTCAAGAGATTTGAAATGGCATAACAGTTATTTGTTGGCCAATTACTACTTGTTGGATATAAAGCACCCATTATCTTATTGATCTGAACTATATCATCCCACGTGTTTATCGAGAATAAAACATAGTTGCAGATGGCCTATCCAACATGGGAGTAAATCAAGACATTACCTGGTTCGAAGACCTCCCCACTTCTCTTTTTATTCCCTTCATGAAAAATATTGTAATATGATCCCGTATTTTATACACTTGTAATATTTATTTTAATAATAATTGGTCTTTTGTAGTTTTGGGCCAAGGAATCACCTTCTTATTTTAGTATTTTAAAAGTGTGTTTATTTTGTATTTAGGTGGATTTTTTTCGGAATTTAACTTGATTTTTTTATGGGATACCATAGATGGATAAATTGTATAAATTAGAAGTGCAATGGAAGATGAGAACAATAGGTACCTAGGAGGGATGAATAAGAAAATTATTTCTAATTATGAATATTCCCTCCCTATCCCTTGGACTACAACACAATACTAACTAAACAAATTATTCTACGTATATGGTTACTTCTAGGACTTTATTTAGGCCTTTCTTAGAAACTCATGCAATGGAAAAGTTACGGATGGTTTGGTCACTAATAGTATAAGGATCATGGGATAAATTCCAACCTTATCTACCCTAGGGTTTTCCCAAGGTGTATAGTTTTATTACATTATTATTATTATTCCTCTTTTTATTTAAAATTTCAAAAGCATCTTCCCAATTAAATTGTTTTCAAACTAACATTTTTATTTTCGTATGACATTGTTTATTCATGAAATACTTTGCGGGGCCCTATTGGGATATTGTGATCCCACCCTAAATACACCCAATGAGTGTATAAAAATATATTTTTAGCCATATGTAAGGGAAATGCATCTCTTTTATTTACTGGTTTCTCTTCCTATAAGAACTTGATTGGGTGATGGTGGTGACATGGCGGTAGGTTGGCCCTCATGTCACACAAATATAGCTAAAATACATTTATTTTAGGTTTCATATATATATCATATTATTACCCCATTTTATATATCTTTTTATATTCCCATCACATCATTGTATATGTTTTAGAAATGATCATTTATGTCATGTTTGGATTCTTATTTTGTATATATATTTTAATGTTTCCTTTAAGGTTTCATTTATATGGGTTGATGGATTCATTAAGAAAAACATTCCAAATGCATGTTTTTGATGCTTGAGAAATTTTTTCTAGACTATAGGAATTGATAATTCCCTTAGTCCATGACATGGACGGGCTTGAGTTCTCAGGTTACGGATAGACTGGGTTGGTTCATGAAAAAATGGAATCAAAATCATAGGTCTTTCCTCTATTTTATTTTTCAAGTTAGGATAAACCAAAGATAAGATTTTTGATACTTTTTTAAGAGGTTTGAAAGTGTCTTTAGGAAACACTATTAGTATCCTCCCGTGAGTTTCCAAATTATTTGGGAAATATGGTCTAGGTTTTTTAATTTTTTTCACCCTTCCTTGTGGGTATGGTTCACAGGTCACAGATAGTGCATGCATTCCACGTTTCATGGATGGTTGTAGTTTGTTACATTTTATTAGTTTAATATTTACATTGATATTTAATAAAAAAAATTATTTTAAATGATTTTTTATCTTTTTTTATGGTTTATCCCTTTTATCAATTTCACATAGCACTATGCCCCCTCAAAAGTGACATGTAATCCCCCTGAAGGATGTTACAGATAAATTTATATGAAAAATAAATTAGCTAATAAAAATAATATCAAGATATTGGTCTAGGTTATTAAATCTATAGTTCATGGAGTGATTTTTGGGCTAGATCAATTTAAAGAAACTATTCTGTTAACAAAGAAGTATTGAGATTAGAAATTTCTCAACAATAAGCCACCCACTTTTTGGAGAAGCTGATTATTAGTTAGAAAATATCACAAATTTATTTTAATTTCTTATAACTCTAAACTCTATTAAGTTGAAGTTTTCCACCTTAATGATTAAAGGCCCTTGTCATAAATGGTTGGATTTGATCATTCAGGAAAAAAACATGATAATCTTGAGTGGAAGTATTTCAAGGTGATCCTCACTAGGAAATTTTACCCTGACACCTTCTGTTAGTGAAATCTTGATAATTTATGTTAATTTCGTAAAAAATTATTCATTTATAGATTATAAAGATAGATTTACTAAATTAGTAAAATTTTCCCCTGAGATCATTTATAATTAAGTGATAAAATCTTATCCTTTCAATATAGTCATACAACCTGAAATTCAGTTATATGTATTTTTAGTTAAGCTCAAGACCTATGTTGAAGTTTTTGATAGTCATATAATTGAGAAAATTAAATATGAACATATTTATAGTCTAGTATTAATCTCTCATATTCATAGTGAAGGTAGTTCAAATTCCTCAAAGAAGAATGGGAAGTATGGAGGGCGTGGGAAGGTAAGTGGTGGAAGTTTTAGATATTCGATTTGATCTTTATCATAAGCATCTACATGTTGTAGCTATACTATCTTATACCATTGTTTGAAGTTGGTACTTGTATAGAATGTATCCCTAATCAATCCCAAGACATGTTATTCATTCCCTTTCATTCCCAGAGTAGTGTAGTCTCATCATCCCCTAGGGGATCTGTGGTATAGTATGATTCTTCTGGGATAGCAAGACTCCATAATCATGGGTGTGGGAGTAGGATTGGTTCCTTATACAGATATAACTTTCTCAGTATCAATCCCTAGGATATTAGAAAACATATATCTCATTTAGAGATGAAGAAGTTGAAATCATTGGATCATGTGTCTATAGATTCTGAGGTAGGACCCCTAACAGTGAGAAGTTCTATTCCTATAACTTTTTATATGGAGAATTATTTATTTGATACAAGTAACTCACACTATTGTATATCTTATTATAATATTTAATAATTTAATATCTCTAACAAAATCTTTCCCAACATTGTGTAGATATTCACACCTCTTAGAATAAATAAAGGACAAGGCTTCTGGGGGCCTTCATGTGTTATCTCTATATTGAATTTCACGTTAGTTTGGGACTTTCCCATCCTTTAAATATATCTTTTAAATATAATATTTTGGATATACTATACTATGTCCAATAAGGATTAAATTGATCATTACCATTAGATAGTGACCATCACCATCCCCAATGGGAGAATTCTAGTGTTTATGGAGAATGGGACACTCAGTCAAGTAAAGCAGAACCTTTTCTTTCAATTTTTGGAAAAACAACTATCAAGTGTCTTCCCTTTTATAATTAGTTGGTGAGGAAATTTGTTTGATTGAGTTACCTCCTATGATTTGGGAATTTTCTAAAGTGTTTATAGAATATTTCTCATTCTTACCCATGGAAAGGTAAGGGGATATTTCTATTTATTTAGTTCAGGGACTCATATATTTTCTCTTTATTCATATCTTATAGATCTCATATAGTTAAAAAAATAGTTAAATATTCAGATTATCAATTGTAATTTAATGATTCATTTTCCCAATAAATTTCCTATGGGCCACCATAGATATTTTGTCTAAAAAGGCATATGGGACCCTTTATTTTTTAGTAAAAATTAGAATTTTAACTAGGCTAAAATCAAGAATAAATACCCCTTACATTGTATTAATGACCTCTTTGATCAGCTAAAATGAGTAATATGTTTTTATAGTATTGACCTTCATTCAGGTTATCATAAAATCAGTGTGAGATAGCTCAATGTTCTTAAGAGTTTTTTTCAAATTAGGTATTTATACTTTAAGAACACAGTGATTCCATTCCGTTTGACTAAAAATATTGATTTTTTCATGCCTCTCTTGATCTAAATATACCATTACTTCCTCAGCTATTATTTTCATGGTATTTTTTAATGAAATCTGAGTTTACTCTAAGTCAACGTTAGAGAATTAAATTCATTGGAAAAAATATTTTTTTAACCTTATATGATAACTGCCTATTTACTAAGCTATCTATGTTTAGTTTCTATATTTGAGATATCATGTTTCTCAGGAATTTGGTATCGGAACTGGGTATCTCGGTCTATTTGGAGAAGTAAATTTTTTATGATATCTTATGAGGTTCTTAGGATTAGATGGATACTACAGATTGAACATGAGAAAATTATCTCATCTTTTATGACCCCTCGTAGATCTCACCTAGAAGAGGGGTATCTTTTAAAAAGTTAATGAAGTGTTTAAAATTATCTTTGATTCTAATTTTATTAGAGGTTGGTCAGGGTTATGTGGTGTACTTTTTTGAATAATGTAAAGGTCTAGGATGTGCTATTATATAGGGTGACCATGTGCTGACATGTGGTTCTCACGAAATTTGACCACATGAAAATAACTAATCAACCCATGAACTTGAGCTCACAACTATGATGCATGTTATAAAGTATTGGAACCATTATATTTTTGGGGAAATAATTATATTTTACTCCAATAATAAGTTTTTGGGCTATATCTTCTCCTAAAAGGACTTGAATCTATGTTGGAGGTGATGAGTATAATATCATTAGGGACTTGATTTATATATCATCAACACTCTTGGAAATGTAAATTTGATTATGGATTCCCTTAGTATAATGTTTCCCTCTCAATACCTAAAGTATTGCAGTGATGAATGGAGTTTTACGGGCCTCATATCTTGGATACATATTGAAGAAAGGGAAGAATAGGAGGAAATATTTCATTCTAGAATCCAATTGACTCATTCTATTATCAATATTATTTATTTAGTGCAAGGATTTTATGAAGTATTTCAATGAAATGAGATAATTTTATATAGTGGTGAGACCACCAGTGAGTGGTCTTAGTATCCTAAGGGTTTCTTGTGTCTATGAGTCCATTATGTGGTTCCGGTATAAATGAGGAATGTGTTGATGAGTTATTTCCATTATTATTAGTGGGTTATTCACTCAACATACACTAAAGTGTATTATTATCTAAATAACTGATTCTAGTGTTCGGGTCTGAGATGAGAGATAGAAGAATTCATGCCTCAGTTTTTTAATTGGTAGTAAATAAAATAAAAATATAAGAATCCATATTTTTATATCTAGCCACTTCCCATACCCACCCTGAAATTGGATGAGGTGTCTATGGATTTTATCATTGGGTTACCTCATATGATTTGGGGTAATAATTATATATGGTTCATGATTGATCATTTGATTAAGTTTACCCATTTTATCCCAATCAAGGGAACCACTATATCTAATTATCTTGGTATATTTTATTTCTAATAGATTGTGAATGTGTATAGGGTTCCATCTACTACCATATCAGATATGGACCATTGACTCACCTCTCATTTCGGGAAAGGACACCAAGAGGGGATGGGATCTTAGTTCAAGCTAAGCATAGATTTCCATCATATGATCAATAGGAAAATGGAGCAAGAAATCAATATTCTAGAGGATATTATTTCTTCTTGTGTCTTGTATTTAGGAGGATCATGAGATAACCACTTAGATCTAATAAAATTTTCATATTATAATAGTTAATATTAATCGATCAGTATGGATCACTTTAGGCTGGCCATATTGATCTTCACTCGGCTAGGATCTATATGATCAGCACTATCCTTTTGAGTTTTTAGTTGGGGATCAGGTGTTTCTCAATTTTTCACCCCTTTTCTTCACAATAAACTTGAGAAGTAAGGAAATATTTCTATAATATATGTGTAACCATTTTAGATCATTGATAAGATTAATAAGTTTTTATGTAGATTGGTGTTTCCTCCTTAGTTCTCCACAATTCATAATGTGTTCCACGTATTGAAATTAAAGAAGTTTAACCCAGATCCTTATCATGTTTTGAATGGGGAAAAGGTCAAGTTAAAGCCAAACTATTTTATGGATGAGTAACCAATTCATATTATATTTTAAAAGTAAAAACTTATACTTAAGAAATAAATTTTAGTCCATTTTTTTGGCCATGCTAGAATGATTCTTATGAGACATGGGAGTGGGAATCATTAATGATGGAGAAGTGGCCACATTGGTTCCTTGATTTTGATTTGAGATGAATCTCTTAGGAAAGTCATATGGTGAGAAGAATTTTCACACCCATGTAATGAAATTATTGTATGATTTCTCTCTATTTAATTGTTTTAATATTCTCATTTTTTTGGTCCATTCCATTTGGAATTTAGAATTTTTTAGATAATTGTAAGTATCACATGGTTAGTGCATAGTTAGGGTTAACCATGAGACAACTGTTCAACAACATATAATATTTTTAAGTTTATATTTATATGTTATTTCATGACTTACCAAAATATATATAACAACTATGAAGGTTCCTAGGTGAGGTAGTGGTGATCTACACAGTTAGTGCACAGTTTGGAAAACCATATGGCCTTCTTAAAAAAATTAAAAGTGTGTTTTCCCAAAACTAACCTTACTAGATTTATGGCCCCTTTATCTCATATTATTACCCCACTCAATTTTTTAATTCAAGGTTCATGATATCCTCATATCCTCCTCACCTTAGGAGAATTTCTAGTGGGTTCTATTTCATGTTCATTAATATTTTTTCAAGTAAGGTCGTCCTCTTCACTTTACTTGGATTCTCTTTCCTTCATCTTAGTGTTTTTCTCTTCCCCATATACATGAGGTCCTCGGTTTTACTATATCCAAACATAATTGAGTGATTATTAGTGTTTATTATGTCCTCTTTCTTATATAGGTTCTCCTCTCCTCTTGGAAGATTCCATCTAGTTTTCAACGGTTTCTTTGGTTAAAGGTATGTGGTTCCATGATAAACCATTTTTTTCTAAACTAAATGTGTTCACCTAAATTTAGAAAGTGTGATTTAATTATTTTAAATAATAAAATTATATTTTTATAACTATTGGTGGGTGTTTATTTATTCTCAATGTGTGTTATTTTTTGTATTAGGGTGGAAATGGTATGAAATTTGGAATGAATTATTTATGGGATACCATAGAAGTATAAACTGAATTAATTAAAAATTGGATAGAACATGGTAACACCAAATTACTAGGTGGGATGACTGGGATAAGTAATTCTTGGAAAATATATACCCTCCCTAGCCCTTGGACTGTGACACAGTTCTAACTAAAAAATTTCTTATATGGAAATGGTTATCATTGAGACTTTGGCTTGGTCCTCCCAAGTTGCTTGTTCATTGGAATGGTTCTTAATGATTCAATAAATGAGAGTATGAGGATCCTAGGATAATTCCTAACCTTAAATACCCTAGGGTTTTCCCATGGTGTATAGTTTTATTACATTTTTATTATTATTCCACTTTTTATTTAAAATGACAACAACATGTTTCCAATTAAACTGTTTTCTAACTGTCATATTTATTTTTGTCTAACAATGGTTATTCGGTAAATGCTTGGTGGGACCCCACTAGACTATTGTAATCATTCCATACATACAACCAATGGGTGTATTTATAATTTTTTTCACTCATGACTAATAGAAATGTATCACTTACAGGTATTAGGGTATCTTGCTAGAGGATCTTGGTTAGGTGATAATGGTGTAATAGTTGGGGGTTGACCCTCTTATCACACAGAGGTAGGTAGAACACCTTTTTTATTTTGGGTTCCCACTATAGAAATTATTACCCTATATTTTATATCATATTTTCTTCCCCTACTATATTTTTATATGATTGATTCATGGTCATTTATTCCATGTTTTTTTGATTACTTCTATATATGTATTTTTATGTTTTCTTTTAGGTTTCATTTAAAATGGGTTGATGGATTCATTAGGAAATCCATTCCCAAGACTCATTTAAAATTCCCATGAACTTATTTCCAGTGTTTAGGGATCAATAATTATGTCTGTACCTTGCCACAGACTAGATCAAGTGACCAGGTTAGGGGTTTATTAGGTTGTTTTATGAAGGATAGGTCCACCCCTGATTTTATATTTCACTTCCAAGAGATAGGTCCACTATATGAAGTGAAAACATAACCGGTTAATAATTTCATTGTATAAATATTTCCAGCATAGTCGAAATATAAATAACTAGACACTATGTCTCAAGATTTTAAATTACAACCATATAAAATCAAAAGAGATTAAGTAGAAAATTTGTACCTTAATATCTACCCAATGTCATTCCAGTGATGATTACCTAGATTTTCAATAAGCCTTCCCAAGGTAAAAATAGAAAAGGAAACATCCAGCCTAGTATAGATCATAGAATACATAATAATATATACAACATTATCATATGGGATTCTACTCATATATTCAATGTTTGTAGCAGTGGGGGAGACTAGGATAATGAGAATTTAAAGTGATGAGAGAAGGAAAACTAACACGTTACAATGCATCAAACAAGTATCTCTTAAGCACTTTTAGCATATATGAAGGTTGAGGTAGATATAGTAGCCCATTATTTCTATCTTGAATAATTTACATACCTAATATCTATTCATCATAGCCTAAATATTTCATTTAAAAATCTTAATTAAATTTCATTTTAATATTGGTGATTAATTTCATATAACTAAACATGAGAATCATGTCATCAACATATAGAAACAAGTAAATAATTCAATTTTTAAAAGGTTTAAAATAGTAACATACATTAAAATGACTCATATTAAAATCATTTTTTAAAATTAATGAATCAAAATTTTTAGACCATTTTATAAAATATTTTTTTAATCCATAAAATGGTTTATTAAGAAAATAAACTTAGTTATATTTGAATTCATATTCAAAACCAATAGGAGGATTCATGTATAATTTTTCATGTAAATTACCATGTAACAATTAATTATTGATATAAATTTATTCAACATGGATATTGATATAATAAAGAAAATAAATAAATATTATAATAAAATAATACTTAAATACAAGAGAAAAATTATGAATAATCAATTTTATTTCCATGAAGAAAATCATTTACCACCAATATGGCATTATAATTTATTTTATTCCCTATAGTATTATCTTCTTTTCTTTTATATATCTTTTTACATCCAATAACATTAGTAGTGAGTAGGTTATTAACTATGGAATAGGTATTGTTATTTTTAATGGATTTCATCCCATCTTCCATTTTAGAAATCCAGTTATAAGTTTTTATGTCATTAACAACCTTCTAATTGGTTTAAGGATCCTTAAAATTAAGATCCTAATAAATATTTAAGGAAAATACAACCATATTTTCAAGTATATACCAATTAATAGGTATGAAAAATATCTTATCTATATCCTAATTGAGTTGATAATCTTGAAGATGACAATGAGCTTAAGCATATAAAGCATTATCAGATTCAGATCTAGAATCTAGATCAAGCTGAGTAATAGGTGGAAAATTATCAATAGAAGTCTCTCAATCAGTGAAAGGATCAATTTCAAGATCCATAATCATATAAGGGTCAAAACTATCATTAGTGGGAGGTTATACCCCATGAGGTAATGAATCTTAAAACACTATATCTTTGCTAACAATACATTTTTTAAAACATTTTCCACCCATACCATATTACCTTCCACCCCCTTATTATAACCTATTAATACATGATTTATAGTGGCCTAATAATTTTACATTTATTATTACTTGATTTTTAACACAAATATCCAATAACCACAACATAAATGTCACGAGGCCTCATTTATTTGGAAGACTAGGTTCATAATACAAAAAAAAGAAACTAAGCCATGACGTCTTTATTTTAATCTTCATAGTGAACTATTTAATCCATTTGAAATCCGAAAACTATTTAAGATAACCTAGGGAATGCATAAAATAAAGGGGTGTTCTATAAAGCATAGTAAGGGAATAAACATGGTTATGATGCATAACATGTGATTCAAATGACATAATGTGATATCATAAAAGATAAGGATCATGAAAAATAACATGGAATAATAACATAAATAACATGGTATCTTAAGATCATGGAAACTATGGTTAGTTGTAGAAACATAATTCATGACATAATCATGTGTCAAGGATAACTACCAATACAACATCAGATGGTGGATAGAGTCTCATCATGGAGTAGTTTCACTCCCTAATCTCATACATAATGTCTCATAAGACAAAAACATTACCTAATACATTGGAGTGCTATTTGGGTGAAACCATCATAACATGAAAATTATTATGAGTTTTACAAAGGAAATCAATATTAATTCATAAACATAAAAATTACCCATGGACAGAAATGGGTTAGATAATCTTACCTAATATCATAATCAAAGGAGATTTCATAAATAATACATTTGATAAATGATCTTAAGGAATGTATTTCCCCATTTAAGGAAGGTATAATATTATAGGTATATATGTAAGATACATTTATATAGAATTTAGAATCATTCCATAACATTAATGATTTATTTAAATTTATTTAGAGGGAAATAGGCCATAACCCAAAGAAAAGGGGTAATTTAAATAGATTCCTTACATTATGTTATAGAATTGTTCTAATTTTGTACTTAACATCCTATATAGTAAAATTAGATTTATTTATTATGTAATTAATAAAATTTTCTATATATATTTTATTTATAATAACTTTATTATGTTTATTTATATTCATTTCAATGAGATATAATGTTTAATTTTGTTGTTTTGTGAGCATTTATTTTACGGTTCAAAGGTCAAATCAACTGTGGATAATTATTGATGTTCCTGTAAAATGATACTATAACAATTGAAATGAAATTAAATGGTATTCATATCATTCCATAAATTTAAATGTCCATTTATATCTTTTTGTTTTTTGATATATGTATTATTCACTTAATAAAAATGTTAGTGTTATGTGATAAGTTTATTTTGGCTATTTTATAGAACATCACGATCTAGATTCATTTTATTTAATTAAAATAATTTTAAAACATTAAATAAATATTAATAAGTTATAATATATTTATTATAATCCAATTTAACCATGATATTGTTTCTATTACCACCCATGAAGGTGGTGGAGAAAAATTAAGTTCATTATTCATGGGGGTGGTGAACCAACCATATTGCAAACAACATTTTCATTTTATGAATGAAATAAGGGAGGGAATAATATGGATATTACACCATAATAATAACATATCTGTATATTTCGGATATTTATGTTAATATTTTTAACTATATTTGGATCATATGGGGGTGGTATTAGAAGAAGAAAATTAAAAGAGATTATTTGAGAATTTTACCTCTTCCTTTGGTTATCTCTCTTAGGATACCCCTTATGGCTCATTAAAATGGTATTTTGGTGAGACTATAAACACTATGACATATGGGAGAGTATTTTTAAGGTAATTGGTAATAAATTTGGTAATATCCAAGCCTTACAAGGTGTTTAGATAAGGGGTGGTATTTTATAAGGGGAAGATATGGGTGTTTTATAATATAATAATCGTTAGTATATTATTTGGGATCATGACAATAAATATTGATGAATTTTGTTATTATATATAGTAAATGGTTCCAGTAAGTTTTAAACAATATATTATTACATCATCTATGGCTCAAAAGTTTATGTATTTGGCTTATAATGTTAATACAACATTTTACCAAATTTTACCCTATTTCACAATTCACCAAAAAAACAACTATTTTAGAAAAATACAAAATAAAATAAACCTAATCATTTTTGGATGTATATATTCTATAAAATGAAATAAATTTTATGAAAATAATTTTCTAAACATTATAAATTAAATTATGAATTAAATTCTTCATTTATTAAAAAAATACCATTTTAAATATTATAATCAGTTTTCTAACCATTTAAAAAATTACTTATGGTCACAAAGAATTTTATTTTAATTATAATTAAAAACAATAATAATTTATAAACCCATTTTATAAAAATAATAATTCTTTTAAATAATTATTTTTTTATAAAAGTGTAATTAAACCATTTATGTTTTATAAAAATACAAAAACATAATTTTTCAATTTAAAAAAAATATTTAGACGAACTATAGTTTAAATATTTCATATTTTTATTTTATATGATGCCTAAATATTATTTTACACTTCCATTAATGATTTTAGTATTCAAACCATCGGGTTACTTTTACTAACAGTCAAATTACTATTCCAGTGATCAGATTATTATTCCTTCAGTCATATTACTATTCCAACAATCAGATTTTTAATGGTCATATAGTTTCTATAATTTAAATAAACACCTCATATTTTATTCATTATTAATTAACTTCTATTTTCTATCCAAGTTATATTTTTTTCATATTTAAAATTCATACTAAATTACTAATGTTTTGATTTATTTCTATAGTGTTGTTCGTGAGATCGATTATGTTGGGGGATTGAGAAGATCTAAATTTTCCTATTACTATTTTCATATTTTATATTTTTATCCCATTAAAAACATAAAATTATTATGTCCATTTTTATTCTCTGAATATAATGTTCATATTAATATAATAAAGTTTTGTTTTTTATTATGTGGTGTTTTTTTAATATATATGACACAGTTATATAATCAGAAGGCAAATTCTGGTGTTAAGTTCCTATAATGTTAATTTTTTTACCCCTTAATAAATTTCATTTTCCATAATAAATTTTAAAAAAGTGATGGTGCTTACGCATTATGTCTTCCTTTGGCTCTCATATCACCTCCTTATACTTACAGTTCCAAATAGTATTTTTCAAGGTGAGTTGTCTTATTATATAGAACTATATCTCTAGGTCCTAATATCTTCATCATTAGATCCTCATAAGAGATATAATTTTTTATTTATATCAGCTCTGAATTAAATAATTATGAGTGATTAGGTATGTATTTCCTCAAGAGGGATACATGCAGTATGCCACGTACTTGAGATAATATTGGTGGGAGTTTTAGCTTAGAGGACACATCTCTTATGTGATCAAGAATCTTAAAATGACCAATATACCTAGGACATACCCTTATACCAAAATATCATGAATCTCTTCCATGGATATATTAAGAGGAACACTTTATATTCAACTTCAAACTCCAAGTCTCATCAATAATTTTTAGCATAGATATTTTTTCAACTTTGAGAAACTATGATGTTTTGTTGAATGATCTTAATCTTTTCTACCATTTACTCAACCATTTCAGTTTCTAACAACTTGTATTCTATAAATTCATCCTTGTTCTCAAGTTTTCTACATCTCTTCCCATAAATGGTTTCATATGTATCCATTTATATTTTTTATTACAAGTTATTATAGTATGATGACTCATCTAGAGAAAGATATTGATCTCATCCTCCTTCGAATTCCATCAATAATCCTCTCAACAATTCTTCTATTGTTTATATAGTCCGCTTAAATTGGCCATCAGTTTTTAGGTGATAAGTTGTACTAAATTTCAACTCAATGTTTAGAGAATTTTGGATACTCATCCAGAACTCAGAGGTAAATCTTGGATATCAATCAAATACTTTCTATAGTGGTGTTCTAGGCATCCTTACCAATTCTCTTATGTATATCCTTGCTAGTTGGTTGACTTAAAATTCATCTCCAGTTGAATTAAAGTGATCAATATTTATAAGACAATCCACCACAACTCATGTAGCATTTTTTCTCTTAATTTCGTCATAAGACTAGGTAAAAAGTACATAGTGATATTTTCCCATTTCAATATAGGTATAGGTGATGGTTGAATTATCCCCTAAGTCTTTTTCCTTTCAAAATTCACACAATGATGTTCCAGTAACTTTGATATATATTCTATGATAACTTTATTAACATTCTCTGGTTATTATTTCTCTTAGAGATCTCAATATATCATCATACTCCCTAGGTGGATGGAGAAGGTTGATTTATGTGCACTATTTAAGATCACCTTCTTTATCTAAAGATTTTATAGTACACATGTTTGTGAACCAAATATTATAACTCCTTATTCATAAATTTTTAACTCTAATGATTTCCCCTTTTCTTATATCTTCCACCTTATTTTATATTTCAATATCATCTCTTTAGGCATACATTTTCTTCCCCGAAAGGGATAGTTTTGAATTCATTTGGGTGGGAATTATGGTGTTCCTTAATTTATTATCCCCATTTTTTCCTTTTTAGTTCTAAGAATATTGGATCCTTCTCAATTATCATCATTTATAAGGTTTTTGGATCCTTTCCACTTAGAGTATCTTCCATTTTACTTACATTCCTTGGATGGTGGATTGAGAAATAATAGTCATTCATCAACTCTAACCATATTCATTGGAACATATTAAGATCCTTATGTGGAAATATATACATGAGACTCTTATGATCCATATATATTACAAACCCCTCCCCATAGATATATTTATTTCATATTTTTAATGTGATGGATCACTGCAGCCAACTCCAAATCATGAGTTTGAATGTTATTCTCATGAACCTTCAAATTACATAATGTGTAGGCTATAACATTATCATTTTCCATCAATAAATATTCTAATCCCTTCTGTGAAGCATCACTATATACTAAAAAAAGTTCCCCAGTTGAGGGTTTTTTGAGGACTGGTGTAGTGATATGACTCTTTTTCAACTCCATGAATCTCTCTTCACACTAATTAGTATATAGAAACTTCACTCCCTTACAATTTATCATCATTATTGGTTTTTATAATCATGGCATGTTTCTCAAAAATAATTTGTAATAGCCATATCATGTAGGTAAAATATGGATCTCTTTTACATAATATTCTTTGGGCCACTCCAAAATATCTTTTTTCTTATAAAGGTCTATAGATATCCCTTTGTAGATGATAACATTCCCTAATAATAATACTTCCTCCATCTAAAACTAAAATTTACTATACATTTCATATATATTATCGTTTTTCAAACTCTTTATCACATTATTTAAATAATTCTCAGGATCTTTACTATTTGAGTGTATCATAATACAATCTATAAAGACTACCAAAAGTTTTTTGAGTTAATCTTTAAAGACTATATTAATTAGGTCCACAAAACTTCAAGAGCATTAGTGAGTTTGAAGGGAATCACTATAAACTCATAATGTTTGTACCTTGTTCAAAAGGTTGTCTTGGTAATATCATCCTTATTCATGATTAATTATTGATATCTCTACTGAAGGTCCAACATAGAGAAATACTAGTCCCCTCATAATTGATCGAACAAGTCATCATTCTAGGGTAGTGGATACTTGTTCTTTATCATCATTTTTTTCAGTTCATTATAATAAATGAAATGGAACATTGACTTGTCCCTATTCTTAACAAAGAGTGATGGATCACCCCATGATGAATCACTCAGGTCTATAAACCTCTTACCTATATTCACTTGTAACTGATTCTTCAGTTATTCCATCTCAATGGTGTCTATTTTTTAGGGAGTTATGGATATAGGCAGAGCTCTAGGTAAAAGTTCAATTGAGAACTCAACCTCTCGATCAAGAGAAATATAATTCAACTATTTAGGGAATACATTAGTATTGTCCCTCTCAAAGGGAATATTTCAAACCATGATTATCACCTTTGTCTAAATAATTTTGGAAATATATTCTTGATCATAAGGAAATAATATCCACACTTGAGATGAAGATTCCAAAGGTGGTTTATCCTCCTATAGACACTTGTATATAAATGAAGGATGACTCGAGATATGAATAGTGATCTTTATCACCAAAAAGTTGATGTTAGATTTATATAAGGACAATAAATCCATTCCCAATATAGGATCAAATTTCTCTAATGTTTGAATAATAATATTTTCAAGAATTACATTCCAAAAAACATCAACTTGTGATAAAATAATCATAGAAGTTTCTCCCTAATGAAATAAAATAATTTTGGGTGGTGAATTTTCTCTCTTATAAATAATTATATATATAACAGACTAAAATGAATTGAAATACAAAGAGAAATACATAGCTTCAGTGTGGTGGATAGGCATTCCTTTATTATCATGATCCAATCAATGACCATCATAGTGTAGGCCCTTCCTAATTCCATTGGCTTGGAAATTTTTGGTGTTTATCATCCTTATTGGATCTTGGATTAGGTAATAGAATTGAATAATAACCAAGTTTCCCAAATATATGAAATTAAACTATTATTGGTTAATTATGTGGGAATTTATTTACCTGTTTCTTTTTTTCTGGACTCTTTATTATTCTATGAATATTTTATTCTCTATTCCATCATTTTATGCATACAAAGAAGCTTCCAATTCCTTAGAGACATTTACCTAGGTTCCTCATTAAACATTTTTTTCTTGTGGGGAATTGAATATTCTTTTCTTTATCATCTTTATCACCTAAAATTCTATGAGACTCCATCCTTATCTTCTTTCAGGTGATTGAAAACTCAACTATATTCTAGTAATTAATCGTAATCTATGATGAATGGTTTGGAATAATCACAAGATACCATAATTTGGATCCCATGAGGTTAGTAATCTTATTTGGGAAATCATTACATTTCCTATCACATTGATTTTTAGCAAGATTCCTCCTATCTCCCTCTATGAACTAAAAAACAGTATGAGAATACTCTAAATAAAAATTATGGAAAAAGGGATATTATGAACATAGAGGGAATAATTTATAAAGTAAAAGTATATCCTAAATTATGAGTCTATAAGATTAAATATAGGTCATCATTTTTAATTTCCTAATTAGGTTTTCTAAACTAAAAATCTATTCAATTCATTCATAATGTTTCATAAATAGTTTTTGAATTTTTTAAAGCATATCCCTCATGAGTGTTAGACCAGGTGTTCAGCAAGGATTATTTTTCATGAACTAGGTTATGATTAAGTTAATACTAAATGCACCCTTTTTATGGTTGTTACCTTTAGGTACAAATATTCCATATCCACATCCACTTTTAGTATCCATACATTTATGTAATTTCTTGGAAACCACTAATTCTATAATTTACCAATGTTTCTTGATATTTCCCATTATATAGACTTATCCCTATGGTTATCAATATAGTGTCCTAGTATTGATCCCCAAAAATAATTACATCTTACTGTCATACCAACTATAGTCAAACAAGATATTTACACTTATTATGACATGATTTTTTACATAAATATCCAATAACCACAACCCAAATATCTTGAGTCCTAGTGTCTTTGTAATACCATGTTCACAATACGTCAAAAATAAACTAGGAAACAACATATTTATTTTAACCAACATAATGAGTTTTTCAATCCCTTTGATCTCATAAAACTACATTGGACAACATGGTGAATACCTAAATTAATGGGGTGATCTATAAGTCTCAGAAATGGAACAAACATGTTAATGAGGCATAACATGTTATTCAAATTACATAACATGATATCTTAAAATATAAGGATTGTGAATAATCAAATTGAAGAATAATATAAAGAAAACGGTATCATAATATCCTAGAAACATAGTGAATTAGAAGAAACATAAATCATGACATAATCATAAGTCAAGGCCATCCACCAAGACAACATCATAAGGTGGACAGAGTCCCATCATGGATTAGGTTCACTCTCTAATCCCATAAATAATGTATTATGAGAAAAAAACATTACCCAGTGTATTAGAGTGTTATCTGGGTACACCCATAATAAAATTTACAATATTAGGTGTTCAAAAAATGAAATAATTCATAATTAATTTACATAATAATTACCTATATAAATAAATGGGTTTCATAATCTTGCCTCATATCATAATCAAATGAGATTTCATAGATAAAAAATTTGATTAATTAACATAAGAATGTATTTTCCCATAAAAGGAAGGTATAATAGGATATTTATATGTGTAAGATAAATATATAAATAATTTATAATAACTCCATAACATTAAATAAATATGGAAAGAGTTTTAAAGATAATTTTTTTAAGATAAAGAAAAAGAGTGGTTTATAGAGATACCTGACATTATGTTCTATAATCATTCTATATTTTTACTTAATTTCCATTATAATGAAATTATATTCATTAAGTAATTAATTAAGAACAGTTTACATCTATATTTTATTTATTATAATTAAATTATGTTCATTTATAATCATTTCAATTATATTTAATTTTTAATTTTTTTTTCTTGTGAGTGTTCATTTTATGGTTCTAAGATCAGATCACTTAGGGATAATTATTGATGTTTTTTTCAAATTAGACTAAAAAAATGGAAGTGAAATGAAATTTTTATAATATCCTTATATAAATTTAAATGGTTCCGTATATACTTGTTTGTTCTAACATAGGGATGATTCATGTAATAAAAATGCTAACATTATGTGGAAAGTTTATTTTGGTCGATTTATAACCCATCATGAAAAAGTTTCATTTTATTCAATTAAATGATTATTAAAACATTATAGAACATTAAATAAGTTATAATATATTTATTATAATCATCTTTAATTGTAATATTGTTTTTATATCGATCCTTTTAGGAGTTGGATAAAAACGAAGTATGTTGTTCATAGAAGCGATGAACCAACCATATTGTAAACAAAGTTTTCATTTTAGGAAAAATAATAATATAGGGAATAAGATGAATATTATACCATAATAATAACATATTAATATATTTATGATACTTATGTTACTATATTTATGTTTACGAGGATCATATATGGCTGGTATAAGAAGAATAAAATTGAATGATATTAGTTGAGAATCTTACCTCTTTATTTTATTGTATCCTTTTAGGATGCCCCTTAAGGATAAATAAAATGGTATTTGGGTGAGACCAATGGCACTAAGACATGTGGTATTATATTAGTATAGGAATTAGTAGAAATTTTTTAATATCCAACTCTTATAAGTTTTTAGGAGAAGGGGTAGTGAGGGGTGGTATTTATAAGGGGAAGAGACTAGTGTTTTTGAATATTATAATCATTAGATTATTATTTTGGCTCAATACTATAAATTGTGATAAATCTGGTGACTATATATAGTAAAGGGTTCATATTATTTATAAATAATGTGTTTTTACATCATCCATGACTCAAAAATTCATGTATTTAGCTTATAATGTTAATGTAGTGTTTTACCACACTTCACTGTTTACTAGAAATTAAACTATTTTAGAAAAATAACAAAATTTCACCCAGAAGATATTTTATATATAGATTAAAAAAATAAAATCCATTTCATTTAAATAATTTTATAAATATGGAAAATTTAATTTTTAAATAAAATGTGTATTTATTCAACAAATAGTAATTTTAATTTTATGATCAATTTTCTAACCCATTTCAAAATTAATTATGGTCCCATAAAATATTCATATCATTATAATAAAACATAATATTAATTTATAAACCCAATTTATAAAAATAATGTTTCATTAAAACAACTTTGTTATTACAAAATTGAAATTAAGACATTTATGTTGTACAAAAATACAAACATTTATTTACTTGTACAGTGTCTTAAATATATCATATTTTCATTTTAAAGGATACTAAACTATTATTTTACTCTTTCATGGGTGTGGTTATTATACTAAAAATCATGTAACTATTTCAAATAGTCAGATTACAATTCCAATAGCCAGATTACTATTCAAATGGTCAGATTACAATTCCAATGGTCGGATTTGTAATAGTCATATGGGTTCCCTAATTTCTATAAATACCTCATATTTCATTTTTTATTCATTAAATTCTATTTTATGTCCAATTTATATATATATATATATATTCATTTTCAAAATTCATATTTCATTACCAATATTATACTTTGTTTCTATGTGTTTTATGCGAGTGTGATTATTCCGAGGTATCGAGAAGATCCAAATTTTTATATTATTGGTATCTTATTTTCCAATTTTTATCCCATTGTAATAATTTAAATTATTATGGACATTTTTGTTCTCTAAATATAATTTTCCAAATAATATAATAAAGTGATATTTTTTATCATGCAGTGTATGTTCTTTACTAAATGTGAAACAATTATATAAACAGGAGTGAAATTCCATTGTTAGAATTATGGGTTGTTACAACTTGATGGACCTAGGTTCAAGATTTTCATTATTTACATCGTCATAGAAAGTGAATCCATATGCTTTAATATTTCCATGGGATGAGTTTCGTATACTCCAAATATACTCGAAATTCCTAACTCTATTAGAAGATTAGGGACACCTATTTATCAAGTAAACTTTTGTAGTGGTAGGCTCAACCCAAAAGGAACTGGGTAAGCTCAAGCATGAAAGAATGATATGAACTCACTCAAAAATAGTATGGTTCACATTATTATCTTGACCATTATACTAAGGCTCATGACTCATAGTTAAGTTTCTCAAAATTCTCTCATCCTCATAAAAATTAATGAATTTGGTGGATAGGTATTCAATCCCATCATCAGTCTACAAGGCCTTTAGTTTCTTCAAAGATTGATTTCCCATATTAGATTTATAGGTTTTAAACACTTCAAATACATCATATTCATTTCATAATCTATAAATCTATACTTTCCTATAGAATTAAACAATAAATGTGAAAAAATTGGATCCTCCTCCAAGAGAGTTAGTCTTTGAAGGTCCCCTCAAGTTAGAGTAAACATGCTCTAGTGGGTGACTTGATTTGAAGTTGGAATATATAAAAACTAAATCTTTTGAAATTAACTATAAAAAAATAATCACAAAAAAGTAAAGTTACATGGTCTAACATATTTAATAAACCCTTATTTAATTGATAAAATCAAATAACACACACATGGCCCATCCTTCTATGCAAAATCTTAAATTTTTCATTATTAGTGACATAAATTCTACGAAACTACTTCACTTGTATCTTAAAATTAAATTTATATAATACATTCATTAAGTAACCCTTAATAATTATATGATCACCCTTGGATATTTTAAATAAACCAGACTGAAATTTGAAGGTAAAAACTCTATGATCTAAGACACTAAATGAAATAATAGTCCTATGAAAATATGAAACCCATATCACATCCAAAATGGTGAAAGAGAATGTTCAGATAGTTTTATCATAAGAAAATCTATACCCATAACACAGTATATCTTTTTCTTTCCTAAAATATCCTCTCCTTTAGCTCCCTTAGTCAACTCGAGAATAGAATTCTTATCTACAAACTTATGGAAAGAAAATCCTGAGCCTAAAACCCAATCATCATATATTATGTCATGATATATTGTTAAAACCTTTTCACCCTCTAATCCTTATTTCAAAATTATTAAATGATACCTCGATTCTTTAGAAGGTTTTCTAGACTAAAAATTTGGTAATTTTTTCCTAAAACTCCCAGGTTTCACATAATGATTGTAGGTAACCACTCTCAGGTTGGATTTAGGCTGATACTCTCAAAAATAGATATAGTTCTTTCCAATCTTATTTATCTTAACTCATTTTCCTATGAAACATAGAATTAAATATAACACTCAATCCCTAAGCACTATATTTAACATTACCCTTTCCATGAAACTCATGAGAAATAAATTTTATAATATACCAACCTGGGTTAACCCATTGCATTACCAAATTTGGCCCACTAAAAGGCTTAAAGCACATTACCAATTGCCATGGGCTACTAACAAGAACCATGGTATCATACATGTAGAAGATAAGAATAAATCCACCCACAATAGGCATTTGATATGATATAATAAATAAAAGTGTCATATAAGATAGCATAAATATATAATTTATCAATATAAAAAACCAAAAAGTTCACATCCAATATCTATATAACAAAGTCTCGATAAACAACTTAAATACCGGTAAAACATGGAACCCCGAACATCCCATGTGTCCATCTTCATGTGACCACTTGTAACCACCATCCCAACCAACTAGAAAGGAAATTGAAGCTAGGATATCCATCCTCTACATGATTCTCTTCCTTTTATTTATATCTTATAAAACCATGGAAACGAACACCCAAATTAAAAAATTACGGTGTGAGATCAAGATCCCAGTAGGATACCACCAAGGATCTATACAATTTTTATCAACATGCATCAATTAGTTCTTATTAAAAATATATTTATAAAACACTTTTAAAAGAAATATTTTTCCAAAAAAGGTCAAAAAATTTTTTTTATTTTAAATAACATGTCATTCCTTTCAAAATCATTTCATATATAAATAAATAGAGTAATATGACATATCATATTTCTAATGGAAAAGATAGATAAATAAATTTTTTTCAAGAATCAATATATATAACAAGATATGGTGAGAAAAATAATGATATATAAATATCACACATATAATGTAATATAAAATCATCCAAAAAGGGAAACCCATGATATGAATTAATATAGAACCAATCCACTATGTTACATAAAGGATAACTATACAGTATATGTGAATCATAAATTTTAGGAACTCATTCCCTAGTAAAGTCTACTGTTATTCCTAATGGAATCAAGAACACATCCTTAGTCATAGCTAACTCCATTTGGGTTCATCCGTATTTAGTTTTCCATTGTTCCCCAAGGTCTCTACAATATGACGTTATATTAAAATTTTGTTCAACACAATTAAAAAAATGTTTCATAGAACTTTTTACAAGAAAAAATGAATTTCAAATACATACCTATGTTTTCATAAAAAAAATCTATATCAATCCACACCACTTTTTTTCATAAAACCCCATTTCCCTTTCAAAATCATCTTTGAGGAAAAATATTTTGCATTTGACTCAAATAGTTTTCATAAAAAAACACCCATTTTAAAAACATAACCATAAAACTGAAATATTAAAACCAATTTTTATATTCAACACCAAAGAAAATAATTATAACAAGATAAGTTTCTCCAATGGTTAGATCGCATTATAGAGACATCTACCTCAAGATAGATGAAAACGATAACACCTTTTAGACTGATGACGGGAGAGGAAGATATCAGATTCTCAAGAACCTAGATCAAATGAAAAAAATATCAATTCTCTATGTTCATTATATATCTAGAGGTATGTTCTCAAATGATAATAAAAACATTGAAAAAAAGAATAAAGATAATTATAAATAATCCACTTACTGAATTATGATCTACACAGACCCAAGATTAAAATTAAAAACAAGATTCACTATAAAGGATAATGAGATAATAAATAATTTCACTTTAGAGCCTCCAAACCATGAAAAATTGGATTATGGTCATTGGGTTCAAATTAGAGTATATAACGAATATGTTCAGGTAAAAATTAAATTTTCACCCTAACTAAACTAGATACCCAAAGAAATCACCGGCTAGCTACTAGGAATCACTGGACGATTAGTGAAAGTCCACTGACTAGTTGATGGGTGCTAGAAAATGACTACACTTATAGAAATTTTACTATTAGGCTAGTGGATCCCCACCCGCTATCTTGTGGGAGCCCACTAGATAGCCGGTGAGTTCATATATAATTCATTTACCCTTATTCCCTCCACCAACTAGTCGGTGGAACCTACAGTAATGTAGGTGTTATGCCATCCTACAATGTCTTTTTGAAGCCATCCACCAGCTTTCCAGTGTCCTCCTACTATAATAAACTTCCACAATTATCTCTCCTAACATATAAGCAACCAATAATTCAAAAAGAAAAATAAAAAACTAAGCTCTATAACCATTACCTCATACCAAGGTGTGACAATTCTCCATACAATGAAAAATATCAATCTGTGGAATGAAAAAGAATAATGAACCTAAGATATGATAATACCATTATTGCATCATCAATTCCTTATTATTTCAAGTCTCATGGTTATCCTTGTCACACTTACATATCACTTCAACCAATGGGATCATCTTTTCATGTAGTACATTATCTATTAATCCCATTATCTTAATAATCATTTCAACCATTGAGTTTTCAAGTTCAATCTTATAGTCCTCACAAATGATTTAGAGTGATGGATTAGGTTGATGTGTCTTAAACTAGGAAACATAAAACACACCATGGTTTTATGTAAAATTAGTAAGTGAGTTCAAATGATAATCCACCATACCAAGTTTCTCTATAATCTCAAATGGGATAACATAACAAAGAGCTAACTTACCCTTCTTCCCTAAATGTTTATGTTTCAGATGATGAAAAAATATGAGAAAACATAATCACCTACCTAAAAGTCCAATAGAGAATGAAACTGATCAGAATAGGATTTCTGACAACAATTATCTATTTTAAACCAATTCTTCATCAATTTCATGATATTCATCATCTCTTGAATGATGCTCGGTCTAACCAAGGACTATTCTCCAGCCTCTACCCTATAGAGAGGTAAACTGCAGGACCTCCCATACAATTCTTTAAATAGAACCATATAAATTGAGGGCTGGTAACTATTGATATAGGTAAACTCCACTAAGGTAATTTGTTCCTCCTATGATCCACTAAAGTCAATCATGCATGCTTTATGTATGTCCTCAATAATCTAGATGGCTATTTCTATCTAGCCATCCATCTATAGATGATAATTCATGCTTATCTTAAACTAAGTACTCGTCATTATCTTTTATATTATCCAAAACTGATATTTAAGTGAGTCTCTCTATCAAAAAATAGTGGATGGCACACCATAATGTTTTCAACCTCCTGTACATAAAACTTCCCAAAGTCCTCTACCTTTATCAACTCCCATATATATAGGTAATGAACTGATTTTATGATTCAATCAATGATCACCCACAATTAATTCTTACCATAAGGAGTATGAGGTATCCCAATAGAAAATTCTATGGGTACCTCATCCAACATACACACTAGAATGGGTAAAGATTGTATCAACTTAGTAGGCCTCCCATGTTCTACCTTAATTTTCAAACATGTGTGGCAGTGAGATACTAAATCCTCAATTGATCATCTCATTACCCAACACCAATAATGATTTCTCAAGTCATGGTATGTATTGGTAAATCTAGGGTGCATGGACTAACTTGATCAATTTCCAGTTTTCATCAAATTCTACCTCAAATCTATTAGAATAACCCTCCTACCCCAGAAGTACAAAAATCTCTCAAGAGACCAAGGCCACTCACCTGAAGTCTCCCCATCATGAATATTCCTACTAAAATACTAACACTATTTATACTTAAACTTTTCAAGCTGAATGTGATCATCCATAGATGATCCTATCTAATTATAAGTAAGGAATTATTATCTATTATCTCTCCCTTCATATAAGATAATATCAACAAACAAGATCATCAAGAACCACTCTTCCACCAATTCCTTCACTTAACAAGTAAATAATTTCCTACTCAATGAATTTTCAACCATATTCCCTTTACTAGGGGTATAATAATTACTAATATTGAATATATAAATGTACTTTACACACTATCTCTATCTCAAGTTGATATCCCTCTAAGTGAAGATATAATCCACACCCTTATGGTCAGAATGCACTATAAACCACTCCCTAAAGAGGTATTTGTACCAAGACATAATCACATGAATTTAATATGATAATTGTGAATCATGGGTGGGGTAGTTATTCTCATAATGGTGTAACTAAATATATCCTGAAGATACTACTAATTTCTCCTATATCATTACACAACCCAAACTCGTACCTAAGTTGTTGTAGTAAAAATTATAATTAACACCTAGCTCGAGAAGAATCAATATTGGATATGAATTCAATTTCACCTTCAACTAATCAAAATTTCTCTGGAACTGACCACACTAAACAAAATTTACACCCTTATAGGTCAACTTTATTATAAGGGATAAAAAAATGAATAGCTCCTAAAAAATCATCTATAATAACCATCTAATACCACGAAATATAAAATCTAAAACATGTTTCTGGGTTTCTCATAAGACATCACCACCCGATGCTTCTCAGGATCCACTTATATACTCTTCTTAGAAATAAAATGTCTAATAAATTTCACCTCCATATCCTATAACTGAAAATTGGAAATCTTTTCATATTAATGATGTTCTCTAAGGATTATAATAATTTCACTCAAATAATCATCATGATATTTCTCTAAACTAGAATAAAAAATATATCATCCAAAAAAAACAACCATAAGGGAATCTAAGAACCGATGGAATATTTGATTCATAAATTGAATTAGCACTATAAGAGAGTTAGTAATTCTAAATATCATATCCAAAAATTTTATCTTAGTAGTATATTCTTGACTCACCCTCAACTGATGATACCCCAATATTAAGTCAATTTTCATAAACCAAAAATCCCCATTGAGCTGATTAAAAAGGTCATAAATCCTAGGAAATGGGTATTTTTTCTTAATTATCTCTTGGTTGAGATTCTAGTAATTTTAAAAAAAATTATAGACTCATATTTTCCTTATTTAAAAAGAGATATGGAAATAACTAGGGTGAAACACTAGTATGAATAAATCCCTTAACATCAAGATCATCATGTTAGACCTTTAATTATTTTAGTTCAGTGGATTCCATATAGTATGAAGGTATATAAGTGGGTATCATCCTAGTAATAAAGTATACGAAGAACTCAACTTGCTAATGAGGTGGTAAACCAGATAAATCATTTTGAAAAACATTGGCATACTCAAACACCACCATAGGAATAGGTACACTAATATGTGGATCAATATAATCAAGAAACCACTCTGACAACCAATGATAGATCATCTCAACAATAGGAATAAAGGGACCTCCCTCCTCGATCTCAGATCCCTCTCACTATAGAAGACCCGATTGACTCCATTGAGATAAAGAAACTATAACTGGTGATAATAGAAATCGATATGGGATTTATATTTAATCTTCCAATATATTCCAATGATAATATCAATGATATCAATTTCAAGAACTAAAAATTCCCATATGTTTTTCTGCTTTGAAATCATTGCTCAACACTCAAGAAATTTAAATAACTACTCTGGTTTCTTTCCCAAAGGATTTCAAAGAGTCATCAATAAAGGAATCATCTCTGAACACAAACCTAATGTATCAATAATCTTGGTTGATATAAAGGAATTATTTAAACCTATATAGAAAACACATTAATATAGAAGTTTAAATAAAAATCATACCTCTAATGGTATTCAAACCTATATTAGTCCCCTACAGATCACACTCTATTGCATAAAGTTGCCCAACCTCATCCTATCCTTTCTTCACAACCTGAGAATCACCCTTGGAATGTAGTTGAGAACCTATACCTTTTTATACATTAGGTGTAAACTCAGATCCCTTGGTGAAGGTGTATCTAGATCTAGTTACCTGGGATAATCTCTCACATAAATTTTAAATATAAGCAGATTTCCTACAAGTGTGAAACACCCTAATTGAAACCATATAATTAGGTTTAAGGTGTCCCTTTTCCTTAACTGGTAACAGAACACCTGAATTTTCCATAATGTTTTTGTGGACTCTTTACACCAATTTGGTTACAATTATCTTACTTACTTTTTTGACTATAATGTGAAATTTGCCTACCTCCTATAATAAAAAATTCTCCAAAGAGTATTTTCTTCCCAAATGTGTTCCCCTAAACCCTAGATACCTTTTCCACAACCTCTATGCAGGGGGTAGTCACATAAGAATCATCATAGACTAAATAGCATACCTTATACCCATTTTTAAACTCCACACCTTGAGGTAATCATTGGAAAAAATCTATTAATATAGGTACACCAACTCATCAAACCAATCATCATAATCCATGACATAATGATCTACCTACTCTAAAGTAATTAACTTTTATACCTTAACTACTCTTAGTGTCTCAAGGTATAATTGTTGATATAAATATCTCTTTAAGGTAGTATGTGTGATTTCTTCAAGAAATTTCACTTGCATAATATATTATCACCACACACTTACCATACCTTAAAGTATATATGTGTAAAATATAACCTTGGAATTTTCTGGAGTTTCCAAAAAGTAGAAAATCCCCCTCAATCTTCTCAATCGATTCCTCTATATCCTATGGACCCTTTTCACCACGAAAGATTGGTGAATTATTCTTAGTGATTTCTAAATCATGGTCCACTTTTCATTCTAGTTTATCATTGGTGACTTATCTTATAATATGGATTGTTTGGATGATAGTGTCCGCTAAAACTAGGTTAACCAGAGGATTATCCTATATAGATTAATCCATATCTTCCTTTCTAGAATTATATATTATTATTTTTAGAGGATATATTATCTATGAAATACGAGTACAAAAACCATTAAGAAAAAAAATTATTCCTTTATCATAAACCAAGTTTCAAAAACCTAATATTAAAGTCAAAAACAATAAACAATAACATTGTATACCCTGGGCTTCCCATGGTAACTCATGGCTCATCGAGAAAGTGGTCTGTCTAGGCACACTCCCACACTACCTATCTTGTTTTAATAATTTTATATCATATATAATTATAACCCACATAAAGAAGAGGGTGATACACAAACATAGTCATATGATTTAATGAAAAATATTCCTCTGAAACTAAGGTTGTAATATAACAACCATGGTAAACCCATAACATTTCCTGAATTGGCCCACCATAAAGCCTGAAGTGTGTTCCAGATCACCATGGGGTGGAGGAAAGAACTTGGGTATCATACAAATAGTATATGGTAATGAATTCACCCTCATTAGAAAAATTTTATGATAGAATCAATCAGAGTATCATAGAAGATAACTAGAATATATCATATGTTGAAACAAAAAACCAAAAAGTTCACAACCAATATTTGGGCAACAAATCCTAAAAAACAGAAATATCATCAAAACATGGAGAATTAACCATCCCATGTTTCTATCTCCATATAACCACATTTCACCACCATCCCAACCCATCATAAAATAAAAACGATCTAGGAGAGTCTTCCCCTAAATTATTCTCTTCCATTTTCCTATATTTTATAAAATCAAGGCTATAATTTCCTAAAGTCAAAGTAGCTTCTGAGATTAAGATCCCAATTGGATACCTCTAAAAATCTATACAATTTATATAAACATGCAACCAATATTTCTTAATTCAAACATATTTCTGAAAGATTTTTAAAAGATATCACTTTCAATATAAAATTAACTATTTTTTTCCTTTCAAAAAAATGTCATTCCTTTCGAAATCATGTCATATCTGAATAAACAGGCCAATATTAAATATCACTTTTCAAATGGAATAAATAGATAAATAAAATATCATTAAAGAATAAATATTGATATCAAGATAATTGTAAAAATAGTCATATTGAAATGTCATTCATTTAATATAATCTCAAAGCATCTAAAAACGGAAATCCATGACATGAGGGTGTATGCAACCAAACCACTAAGACACAAAAAGGAAAACTAGTCAGAATATATGACTCATAAAGTCTAGGAACCTTGGTACCTCAGAAAATATACACCATACACTTAATTTCCTCAAAATAACCTCCCTTTATAAAAGAAAACTTCACTAGGGATCATACTTATTTAGTTGTCCCTTATACCCCAAGGTCTCCCCATTGTGTTATTATATTAACATTACATTCAAGGTAAACAAAACCATGTTTCAAAAAACATATTATGAGGGAAAATAATTTTCAAATACATTCCCACATTTTCAAGAAAATATTAAATAATGATTCACATCGCTTTTATGCCTAAAAATGATTTTCCAGGCAAATCACCTTTGAATAAATTTAACAAATATACCATATATCTCAAATAGTTCCTATTAAAACCCCTCATTTAAAAAAATACCTAAAATGTTATAACTAATTTTAATATTGAAAACAAAATGAAATAATCATAATACCATAAGATTAACACCTTGAGATTTTAAAAGAACATTATGTTCGATAGTGTATACGACATGCAACATCGAGCCAAAATGAACTGTAAAATATTATTATTTTAATTTTACAATTATAACCTATGAATTAAATTATTAGGCATGAATAGGATTAACCAAATTATGTTAAATATATAAAATTCTTACTCAATAAAAATTTACTGATTAATGGTTAGGAAATAAGAACCCATTTTTTAACAAATTCATTTTATTCGTTAAAAATATGTTTTCTTCAAAAATGATTTTTGTTGATTTTTTATGAGATCATATTACAAATGATTTTTAGAAATTATATAAACTGTATTTAATAAAAATAATATCATGTTTTTATAATTATAATATCAAAAATAGTTAAGTTAGAATTCTTTGATATCTTTCTAAAAATATTTATTTTCTATGGAATAATGAAAAATTCTCTTTTATTGAAAATCATATTTTGTTTCAAACATTTAAAAAGTGATATTTTATTTTAAAATTTTTTAAACATAAAATTAGTTCTATTATATAATTAATAATCTAATTATGTTCATTATAATAAATTTTATTATTTAATTTAGTATAGAAACCTTTTTTCATACTTAAAAAACATTTTTTATGAAAAATTGTTTTCCACTGTATATTAAATTTTAATTTTAAATTGATATATTACAATTAAATAAATTGAATCCTAAAAAATGGATTCCATAATTGTAATCAGGATTTATAAATTTTTTAAATTAGTACATTTTTTTCATTGTGAATAGTAGCTGTAGTAAATAATTGTCATCGTGGTAAGGGTAAATCGGTTAATTAAAGTTAAAAATAATATGATAAGGACTATAAAATGGCCCAAACACATTCCTTCATCCATTGGATGAGTGTATTCTATCCATTTCGATCCATGTCATGAAAATAAGGAATCATAGTGTCATATTTCTTTGATTTTGATCTTTTTAATATTTAAGTAAAAGATAAAGTCAAAAATGTCACTTTTTTGCTTTTAATTTCTATAATATTTTTTAAAAGGGATAAAATTAAATTATGTTTATTTATAAATGGTTATTTTAATGATAATTTTTTTATCTTGGTAATTCATTTTTAACTCTTAGTGATGAAATAATTTCCATAAATGTTAAACAAATATCAATATAATTCTTACTCGTGCAATAGAAAAATCAATCAAATGACCTTAAAAACTATAAAAGTAATATTATTTAGGTGAGTTAAAATGTATCAAGAATTTTGAAGAAAAAATAACATATTAGAGATTATTTAAAGGTCAAAATTATAATTTCTTTCTTTTATGTAACATTCAAAGTAAAATAATGTGACTAGTTTTAAAAAATGACATAAATTATTTTTTATGTTAAATATATTTTATTAAATTATTTAAAAAAATTAAAAAGTTATTTCAGGACAAATAGGGTGAGTTATGGCCAAAATGTCATCCCTTGGCCATTAATTATCCAATTTTTACCTCATTAGAAAAATTATAACCTTTTGATATTAAAAAATACATTACCATACTTAAAGTTAAAAAAATTAACCAACATATAAAACCAAAATATAGGGTTTAAAATGATATCTAAAGATATATAAATTTAATTTGTGATAATATATTTACTTTTTAGTCCTCATAATTGAATCTATGACATTTCGAAACAATTTTACATGGGTTATACACATATTAGATTATAATATTTTATATTTTTTCAAAAATGAAATTTATGATATTTTATAATAAATAATATTTTATTAAATTATTTGAAGTTCCAAAAAATATTATATTTTTCAAGTGAATGGGATATGGTAGAAAATATCAACCATGATTAATTTATGGGTCACTTTTGTAACACCCCACACCTCCTCATTATCTTGGGAAGAGGTGGAGGTGTTACTGACCTTATATGACATCTCTAAGACACAAAAGGTTAGAAGTAAATTCCAAGGGGTAAGAGAATATTGGGAGAGTATTTGACCTAAGAACCCAAACATCATAACAACATAGAACAATAAAAATCCAATCCTCTAAATTATTCATGAACAATAAGCCACATAACTCAATGAAATAATAGCAAAAAATAATATCATAGTAATAGAGGATAAAGAATAAAAGTTCAAGTATAAGACTACTAATAAAAAATGAATTAGCACAAAAGTAGAACCATCTCAAAACAATATGTGGACACTCCATAGCTCAAGATTTAGCAACTGAAACTTAATGTTTAGTATCACCACTAGGTACATAAAATATGATACCCTTATCTATATCTTGGTAGATGACATATCAAAAATCACAAAAGTTACGAAAAAGGGGGTGACTATATTACTTAGTAGGATTTCCCCAAATAATTCCCACCACATTCCAATAGTACTAGAATATGTTAGAAAATTTTATATAAAAAATTTTGAGAATGTAAAAACATTTTTCTATAATAAAATAGGTTAAGAAAAATAATTTAATTAAATCAATCAATATTTTATTTTTTTCTCCTTGGAAAACTTATTCACATGTTCTTAAATCACCCGCACATGCATGTTGTATTATAATACCTACACTCACACGAGTAGTGATCCATACACTACTTATCCCTCACTATGTGTATACCCTTATCCCTTTCTGGGTTGGCATTGAACACTAGTATTTTTTACCCAACCTCATACAATGCAATATGAACACACGCCACCATGGATGCCAAGACCATATTCCATAAATCATTTTTTTACACATAAATTTTATCTCCCAAAGCCTACCCTATTAAAATCACATAAAACTAGGATTTTATAAATAAATTTATTAAGTATTTTCTTTAAGGAATAAAAACAATTTAGAAAATTTCAAGCTAACAAGTTCATAAATAATAGATTAATAGAGAAACCCACAAACCTAAATTATGATTAGCCTAATGGATCTTAAATTATTCAATAGATAAACCACTTAAATATGTTCCTCTATTGAAACCCAATAATATCACATCACCACAAATCCAAACACATATATTCAGGTATAAAAAACAGATTGATGGTTTCGATCAAGCTAACACAAAGAGATCCAAAATGAGAAGGAAGAACATAACCCTACCCTTGGATTTCTATATATGAATACTCAGATATTTATTTAAAATAGAGTCCAGAGGTTGAATATCACCAAAAAATTACAAGGATATGCATTGAGTCGAGAGGAAGGAAGTAGTAGTGTGTCAGAAAATTTATACCACTACTTTATATAATTTTAATTTTTCACAACATAATTACAGCTTAAATTGAGAATTTACATAGTAAATTCCTCAAGGATCAATTTACACTAAAAACCCTAACCTGGGTTATTTTTCAATGAAAAAATCATTTAAAAGCATAAAACTCTACTTTATGGTGTAAATAGATTTCGCACCTTGAACTTTTATTATAGAATCTGGCCTAAACAATTTACATCATAAAACCACTATTTAGATAATAAATTGTTCCTGTATATTTTCCTAATAGAAAAGCTCTAGGATCTTCCCACTTTACTCCTCTAAACACTTAAAAACATTACTCAAAGACTCAAAATAAAAAACCAAGATTGTAAAATGAAGGAATACCTCAAACTGGGAGTGCTATATTCTCTATACCATTGGGATTTCTGTCCTCAAGAATTTGGATATCGATATTTTCCTTAAAAATGGTTGGCCATTACTCCCACATAATCTTTTACCAATCCCATTTTTTCTTTTGAATCGAACCATACTACCCTAGTACTCTCGTCAAGGAAATTGATCTCCCATGAAGGTTATTTTCTTATATGTCTAGAACCCATACCGATTCATGGATAATAGTCATGTCAATATCAAGAGTATCTAGATCCAAAATGATCACATATCATTGATCAAGATGATACTTATTAATTTGAGAAACATAGAATATGTTATAAATAGCACTGAATATTGGTGGTTACATTAACTGGTGCATAATAGTGTCAACATTTTCTATAACATTGAACGGTCCCATATACTGTGGGGCTAACTTTCCTTATTTCCCCAAGAATCGATGACTATGTTTTGGAGGGAATTTCAAGAAAACAAGGTTATTTCCATAAAATGGTAAAGTTATATAGTGATTATATGCATATTACATTTTTTTTATTCCATCGGCATCCACTTCTAGATCATTTGGACTTTATCCACAATATCATGGACAAGACTCGGTCCAATAAAATATTTATCCCCTATCTCCATAAAACATAAAAAATCATGATAAGGATATACATACAAATCCCTAAATGGTGTATTCTGAATTGTCTCTTGATAACTGTGGTTATTGGATAATTCAACCAAGGGCATATGATACTCCCATGAACCACAAAAATCCATGACACATGATCTTCAAACATCTTCTAATATCTGAATTGTGTGTTCCAACTATACATCCGTTAATGAATGATATATTTTTTATAGTCAATTTAATTTTAATAAAATATTGTAATTATCTCAAAATCAACAGGTGAAATAGGGGTCTCTATGGGATATAATCGATGTAATAACTCCATATAATCTGACCACTTCTTTGATATACAATTTTTAAAAGACCTCTTCCATGTTGGATTCTCTAATAGGGTTAAAGTTTTCCAAATTAGTATTTTCCTCCACTACTACCCTTGTAGTATCATTTTTTCATAATGATATTGGTAGAATTATGAAAAAATACATCATAATTTGTTCCCACTTCCATATAGGTATAGGCATATACTACAGCACACCAGTTGGTCTTGGATGTTCATCCTTTACCTATTGATATGTTAGACATTTCATCACAAAGTATACAATACTTCATTTCATATATTCCCATCATAAATTATCATTCATCACCTTATACATTTTATGAACACCTAGATGAATATCCCTTTTTCAATGGTGATATGCCTAAAGGATTTTTTCCTAAAAAGAATGAGGAAATAAAAATTATATTATAAAAATGTAACAAAGAGATTTTATCTTCCATACAATTTTAAAAATTCTCCACACCATTTAGGTTTGACCTAATAGTGATACAATCAAGATATTATGTCTAGGTTAATTTTACTAAATCAATTAATCCTTTATTTTTATCCCCTTGGTACACCCATTCACATATTTTGGACTCATGAACACATGAATGTTGAATGAAAATCTATGTACTCACACGAGCGGGGATTTTCCCCCACCTATCTATCACTAGGTGTATCCCCTTGTGCTTTTATAGGTTGTAATTGAGCACTAGTCGCATTTGAATCCTCATTTCTCCTATTATCCAAGGGGTTTCCTAAATCTCATGACATGAGGAATTATTTCCACGTATACTCCCAATTTCTTAACTATAAAATAATTAAGGAAATAATTTAATGTTTAATTTTCAAAAAAAAATGCATAAGAGTGGATTTTACAATAATAGTACAACTTACTATAAAGGGACATGGTTTCTCTCTCCTAACAGCATGTGCTTCTCTATATAATTGTCACTTAGCTATCATGTGATAAATATTTCTTCCCATATGTGGTGTCAACTAAAATACTTGGGTGTTCCAAGAAATATCCTTGTTCACATGTGTCTATGGACTTGAACTAGTCTAATGGTACAATTCCATCTGAGAATATCAAAGCTAAGTCTAAGTTGAGCATGTTTCACTTATTGATCTCTTACGTTTAAGAAAAAAAATCATAATATTCCCTCTCTTATAGTACTGGTGGAAATTATTCAGTAGAAAAATACATTATATGTTCTTGTGTGGTAACTAACTTCACTAAAAACACTCTGGTTTTACAACAAATTTGTCGGAATGTTATTTGATTTTGTAGTATGAATCTGGGTTCAAATACCCCCATGAGAGTAGACATCCCTCTTTCTCTTATTTTTAGCACTAGAGTTGAACCCTATCCTTATGGGATTAAATAGACTTCCTCCCGAAGGATTCACAAAAAGATCTATTTCAACCATGGTTTCCCTATTTACTATCTCAATATAATTTTTAATATAGAGAATAGTTATTTTGGATCAAATATCTAGTTGAATTCCATCTTAAATACACACACCTTCATGGACTCACTAACAGCTACTTTTGGGGTGAAAAAAACTAAGATCATAAACTTATCTACATACCCTATCACAGTGAAGTTTCTTTGCTTCAAGATGAATAAAATTGTTGTTCTCAATATTTTGAAAGTGTGGGGTAGAATTTAATATTTAATAATTCCTAAAAATAATCTCACATAATTCCTTGTTCATATTTAGCTTAGAAAGATAAATCCCACCATTGTCATGAAATATATTCCAATATATAGGTTTCCAAATTAATATTCTTCTATTCCAATATACCAAGAAATTTTATGATTCTATTTATATGGTTTACCCACACCTCTTCTTTTTCATGATCAAAATTTCCTTAAAAATAGATGGATTCTGATTTTGAAACTCTACCAAATGATCTAATTTCCTTGGATCATTATTTCATTTCCCTATATAAATTGCTTTAAAAGATTTCACAGTACTCTATACAAGATACTAGTTCACTTTTGGCTCTTGTGTAACAACATTTTCATTATCTTATTCTTACTGGTTTCTATAGAATCTTCTTGGTTCCATTTTCTATAAGTAGAACAATACACAATTTAGACCATTAATCTCTAGGAACTAAAGGCATTAATAAATTCCAAAATATTATAAAAAAATTTATCACTTTAAGAAACATCTAGTTAAACTATAATTTAAAGAATAACCATTTTAATAATTTTAATCATATTTTCCAAAAATCATCAAACAGAAGATGAACACTGAAGTTCTATTGGGATGTCTCTATACTAATCCATGATATGAATCACTCATCAGATTAAACCATGATGATGAGATAACAACACTCCTAGATATTTATTCAAAAACCTTTGTACATAGACACCCTAATAACTTGTATTTCAGCATAAAAAAGTTATCTAAATCTTTTTATGCTATAAATTTTAAGTTATGACTGTCCTATCTCCTTGCTACCAACCCAACTCAAGGACCAAAAAAATAATACCATTTTTTCAAAAAGATAGACAGATCAACCAATACTAATACCATTTATAACACTCTACCCCACCTCATTGGATTGGGAAGAGATGGAGGTGCTACTAGCCTTAGGTAACATCACTAATAAACCAAAGGATGGTAATAAATTCTAAGGGATTAAGGGAACATTGTGGGATGGTTTGTCCTAAGAACCCAAAAAACCTCAAAACACTAAACAATAAACATCCAATCCTTAAATTTATTCATGAAGGATCAGTCACATAACTCAAATAAATACCAATACATAAAAATATCATAGTAACAGAAGATAAATAATATAGTTGAAAGGTTAAAGGATAAGACTTTAAATAAAAATACATTTTCATCAAAGTGGTGTCATCATAGTCTAATATGTAGACACTCTCCAACTAGAGATTTAGTAAATAAATAAATATGTCAAGGATCACCACTAGATAAGAATTAAAAATTACCCTTCCTTATATCTCATTAGACGATATCAGTGATTGTGTTTTCGAGAACATTGAATTAGATGTTTATTTTAACTAGAGTTTCTGCAGTATAGCAGAAACCCTAGGCCGTCTCTCAACGGAGCCTTTGATCATTAATTTAAAAATAATTTTTTGATTAATAAGATAAAATGGGAATTTTGTTTCATAAAAATTTTATTTTTTTGATTTTTAAAAATAAATTTGAAACTATATAATTAAGTGAGAGAAATTGGATGGAGAAATCCCGATCAACCCGGGTATGTCCCTTGATGTTCAATGTGTCATCGCTATCAAGGGAATGGGAATGATGATATATTCCTTGGTTTTATACATACTGAAACCATTAATAGTATGTGATTTATTACTATTTTACCACATATAATTTGATTAATCAATGATATTTATTACCAGTGACCGCTCAAAATAAAAAAAAAATTATATTAATGTAAAAACTGAACTCAATCAAGTCATCACATCAACAACATGATGAGATGACCATATTTTTGTCAATTATAGATTTTTTCACAACACAAAAGCCTGAATATTCATGTGTTATAGCTTCTATATTTTATCAATTGATATGATCCATCCACATACTTATGAAATAAAAGGCGTGAGAAAAGAGATGAACACTCTCAATCAATACAAGATCTAGGTTATGCCTGAAAGCATGAGGATTATTGTTACATTAATTTTTATTTGATCATAACTGAATAAAAAAATTCAGAACTTATAAATTAAGAATAGTAGACAAAAAACCTGGAAATTCAATTATCTTATGATTATTAGAAGCGTTTAGCTAAGGATTACAACAAAGGACACCCCCCCCCCAAAGTAGAACACTAAGAGGTTTACAAGTATATGAGGGAGAAGAGAACTAAAATGGGTGAATAAAGCTCTAAATTTAGACTCACCCTTATCCTTGGTATTGAAACATGATATAATGAGGGTGAGGGGTGATTTTAAGGACAAATAGATCGTACTTCCCAAAAAATAAGTCTAGAGCCTAAGGGTCTAGGTGACTATTCATAACAGACTTCTTCTTACTTTATCCAGATGGTTTACAGAAAAAAAACATTCCCAAATAACTAAAACTTATTTTTAGAGGTGTTACTTCGAGTTATATGTCCAATATAGTTGGAATCATCCCAATTGGATTTCTAAGCCCCAAGTTATGCCCAAATACAAAAGGGTGGTCCAATCTGGCTTGCCTAGAATTTCTTCACATTGTGAGCCTATTTTGGGGCTCCAAATGGATGAATTGGGCTCCACGATCTTCTAGATAAATGAATAAAACATGTCTATTCATTCATAGACCAATTTGTATCCCAATTTTATAAACTTATTATCCATAATCCATATTTTTTCCACATGCTTGTTTGGGATCTTGCGTATTTTGGCCCATTTTTCGTGAATTCCATCATGAGCTCTCCAAATCACCTCCTCTTAAAATGTAAACACTAAAACAAGTAAAATTACCCTATTAAAAATGATATTAATTAATTAATTAAATCAAACATTAAGTGAAATTTATTATTATATTTTGAATATTCATTACAAACCAATTTAAAATAGTGGTGTAAGGGTGGAAATGAATAGTGAATTGTTATGTGATCACACCCCCACACCTAAAAATTTTCACTCCTAGGAAAAGACACATTTTCAAAAAAATGATGAATTTAGATATTTAAAACATTGTAAATATTTAACATTAAATGAAATTTATTTAATTAAATAATTGTGATCAAAGAACAAACCAAACCGAGGAGTTATTTTCGAAGACCATGGAAAAATATGACTCAGAAATTGTATCAAAACAAAATTCAAAGAGATGCATGATACCAAATTGAGCAAGGAATTAAAAATTAAACAATTCTACTAACTCTCTATGTGTGTGTGTGAAAACCATTCCATGTTATTCTTTACACTTTCTATCTAGTAAATATAGGTTATTTTAACTTTTTTCAGCTTAAATGATTTTGTCCACCAAACATGACCTACATCCTTTGCAATCATATTTTAAGACCCACACACTTAAGAATTCCCCAAATTCAAACCTCCTGACCGAGATATCCCCATATGTTTTACATTTCATTACTCCCCTCATTTATTATTATTATTATTTTTTTCAAATGTTGTATTTGGAAAAAATACCACACTCATCACTCAACCCTTCTTTGATCTTCTCACAACACTAATTTTAATAGTTATAACAAGATAAAAGGTTGAGGAGTATTGGTTTATAACCTTCCCAAGACACAACCTTTTTTGTGTTTTTTAGTTTTTTTCTGTTTTTTTAGGGTGTACAACAGTCAAATATCAGGTACCCATGCATAGGTCAATCTGGTATAGTAATGAAATAGATTGGAAAATGAACGAAGTAATAAAAAAAATTAGAAAGCTGATAAATATTAACATAACATATATTTACCTTATATTAAGTAAGAAATATTATCACTTTTTGGTTTGGTGAAAAACATTGTGGAGAAATTAGTGACATAGTTTTCCCAAAAAATACTAAAATAGGGTGTATAAATCATCTCAAAGGTTTCATAGATATATAACCATTTATATAATTTAAATACAACCAATATACTAAATATCAATCCCTGATGTTAAATTCATAAAAAATATTCATTCTATAAGAGAGACAGGTTTTCATTAATTGTTAAAGCAACATGGAATAAAAAAAATCAACATAAATTTTTAGAATTTTCCTTGATTTGGAGATTATAATGGGAAGAAGTAAAAATACCATAAAGAAGGCCAAAAAGATAAGAAAGAAGAAATATGATGAAAATCCTAATGAACTCAACAAGATAGGGAAAAGTGAAAATACCATAAAGAATGAAAAAAGGTAAGAAATAATAAATACGATGAAAAACCTAAAGAAATTAGGAATGTATACCCCCCCCCCACACACACACACCTAGAATGTGTAGTGTCATCACTATAATAAATGAAAATGTGAGAAGTAAGGATAAAACCTAGTGTGTTTTGTTCGTATGTTGCTTCTAGAAGTTGGACTTCCTCTACTAGATTCTTTGTAATATCCTCATATAAGTGTTTAAGTCACTACCCATTGATGTTAATACTTCATTCACTCTACTCATGAAAAACATGTATTACACCAAAAGGGTAAACATTAGTAACAATGTAAAGACCGGTCCATCAGGAACAAAGCTTACCAGGGTAGAGCCTTAGCCTGGAATTGTATATGAGGACCTTCTCACCTATATGGAACTTCTGCTGATGAATCATGCTATCATGGAGAGCCTTTGTATTCTCTTTATAGATCTGGGAGTTCTTATATGCATCAAGTCTAATTTATTCCAACTCTTAAATCTATAGCTTCATATGTTTACCTGCATCTGAATGATTCATATTACATTGTTTAATAGCCCAATATGTACGATGTTATACCTCTATATATAGTTGAAAATACTTTACAAACATAAACATGTATGGTAAAATTATAATTTGGGTTTTAAAAGTTGTATAATACACCCAAAGTGCATCATCAAAGCGCAAACTCCAATCTAACCTTTTGGGTTGTACCATTTTTTCAAAGATTCTATTAACTTCCAGATTTGGGATTTCTACTTGTTCGTTAGTTTTGGGGTGATATAAAGTGGAGACTTTATAAACAAAACCATACTTACAAATAAAATTTTTCATGTTGAGATTGTAAAAATGTGAACCCTGATCACTAATGATGAATCTCAACAAACCAAACTACTGAAAATATAGGACCTCATAGAATCAACAACCACTCGAGAGTCATCGATTCCGGTATCCTTTTCTTCCACCCATTTAGGGATAAATTCATAATCCAATAATATGTACACAAATCCAAATGAATTTATAAAAGGCCCCATGATTTCAATTCGCCATGCATCGAAGATTTTACATAATAACATGGGTTGTTGGGGTATTTCATTCCTCTTAGAGGTATTCCCTACGAATTGACAATGACTACATTACCGAAACAATATATGGGCATACCTATACAATGTTGGCTAATAAAGTCCTGATTAAAGGACCTTTCAAGTTTTAATTTGAGATCCAAAGTGTCCCCCACAAGAAAGAGTGTGGAAGAAGGTCAAAATAGAAGTGAACTCATGGTCGGGGACACACCGATGAACAACTTGGTCACTAAAAATTCTCCACAAATATGGGTCATCCAAAATGTACCACTGAGAATCATGATTATGTCTCTAGGATTTTAATGTTTTGAATCAGTGGGGACTATATATGTTACTAGAAAATTCACAATATTTGCATACCATGGGTTAAGGTCCACAACATCACAAAGGTTCTCATGAGGGAATAATTCTCCAATAGGGAGGGATGAGTCAACATGGTGGTCCAGTGGTGGAGAAATCCTACTAATGCAGTCAACTACAACATTTTCCACTACCCTATTATCTCTAATCTCAAGTTCAAACTTATAGAGGAGGAGAATCCACCCTATGATGTGGGGCTTACATTTAGGTTTTTTAGGAGAAAACGAAGGTAGTATGATCAAAAAAGAAAATAACTTTTGACCCAATAAGATATGAATAGAAATTTTTGATGGAAAAAACAATTGAAATGAGTTTTTATAGTGGTTTTTTAGTTTACCTGGGTGGGGTCAAAGGTACGAGAGGCATACTCAATGACATGAGGATGATTCTCAACTCGTTATGATAAAACTGCACCAACTTTAAAGTTAAATTCATCACACATAAGTTCTAATGGGAGATCCTACCTTGCTGGTTGGTTGAAGGGAGGTGATGTGATATTCCTTTTTAGTGAATTTAATGCATCCTTGTAATTTTTATCAAATAAAAACATAGAATATTTTTGTAATAATCAGGACAATATAATTACGATCTTACTAAATTATTTCATGAATTTGTTGTAAAACCCATCATGACCTAAGAAATATCACACTTCACGAACACATTTTGGATATGGAAGGGTTGAAATTAATTAAATTTTTTATTTATCCACTTGAATTCCCTTATTTGAAATTACATGTCCAAGAACTATCCCCCACTCAACCATGAAATTGAATTTCTCATAATATAATACAATATCATTTTAAATGTTGTACTGGAGGACAGAACCTCAGTGTGCCAAACAGTCATCGAAAGAAGATTCATAAACTTTGAAATAATCCATAAATACTTCCATATAATTCTCAGGGTACTCAGAAAAAATTCTCAACCTATCTCACTGAAAACTACCAGGATCATTACATAGACTAAAAGGCATCCTTCTGTATGAAAATGTGTTGAATGGACAGGTAAGTGGATTCTTTTCTTGATCCTCAGGGGCTATATGGATTTTGAAATAAGCCAAATAGCCATCAAGGAAACAATAATTGGACTTACCATCCAATAGTTCTAGCATTTGGTCTATTAAAGGTAGAGGAAAGTGGTCCTTCCTCATGGCTTGATTCAGTAGAAGGTAGTCAATACAGACTCTCCAACTATTTCTCACACATTTTAGGATCAATTCATCTCATTCATTTGACACAATAATATTTGAGTTTTTAGGCACAATTTTCATTGGGCTAACCCATTTACTTTCAAATATATGATAATTTATCCAAGTAGTAATTAATTTACTAACATCCAATTTTACCTCTTTAAGGAGAGTGGGATTCAATCGGTGTTGAAATTATCTTATGGGCTTATCATAGTCATCTAAAATAATATGGTGCATATAAATATATGGGATAATCCAAGGAATATTAGCCAATTTCCATCCTATCACCATTTTACACTCTCTCAAAATGTCAAGTTGTTTTAATTCCTACTATGGATAAAGGTTATTGGAAATAATTATGGAAAATTGTTTGATATTCACAAGATAAGGATATTTTAAATTATAATAAAATGGTTTTAGTTCCAATACTAGTGGTTTCTGGATTGAGGGAGTGGATTTAGGGGGATTGAGGTCCATGAAACTGTCTATCTACTCATTTATATTCTCTAAGAAAATAGAATCAATGAAAATGAGATTTTTAGAATCATCAACGGTCATGGATACATCATAATGAACACACTCATAAATTAAGGAAAAAAATTTACATTTTTATGAACCCATACAATACTCAAAACATGAGTCAAAACTCAAATCATCTATGGGTGAAGAAGAGTAAAATGAGTCATATTTTGGGTTGAGGAGATAATTTTGTTTGTGTGTGTGTGTCGTCAGAGAAAAATTACATTAAATAGATAGAAATAGTGTATTTCTCTTCAATGGGGTGTTTCATTACATCAAGGATGTTTAAACATACCTTTTCTCCACTGAACTCCATGGATTACATACCATTGTGAACATTGATGATAGCATTTTCTAATGGAATCCTAAGTATAAGAAAATCATGTCCTTGGGTTCAGGTATCTTCTATCTCAATAATTTATAAATCAATGTGTAATATTAGATTATTCACTCGTATAAGGATGCCCTAAATCACTCGTGTCTGGTGCATAGTTATCTGGTTGGAAAGTTGAACGATAATGCATGTTGATTAAATATCTCAAACCTATAGAGAAGTATATACGGAGTGAGTCATTACATTAATGGAAGAACATAAATCCAACATAGAATTTGAAAATAATGTATCCCCTATGGTATAAGGTATCTTGAAAGTTCCTAGATCCTTGAATTTTATTGGAATTTCTGGTTGAATCAAGGTCGAGACATTACTTCCCATGTTGAATCTATCATTCCCCTTTATCCTTCATCTATGGGTGCAATTCTCTTTAAAAGATTTTCCATGTCAAGGGATTTATTAAACAGCATCCAATAAAGGTCTATTAACATTATACTTTTTAAATATATCCATTATTTATTTATTAATATCATTATAAAAATTCGTCTTAAATTTATAGACTCTTTGGGGGAAAGGTAGAGGAATGGATTGTTCATTTGAATCATCAATGATAATTTGACTGCCCTTTTTGTTTTTTTTTTCTTTATTGGAATATTTTATGGCTGTATAAAGAGTTTTTTAAAGAGGGGGACATACATATTAGGTTGAATCATTGGATGAAGATACTTTCTTACCACTGAGAAGTGTGATTGAACAAACATTACCTATGTCTTTTGGATTGGAAACAGATTGGGAAGGTAATTGTCTATAAACTTGCATCTTTACCTCACCGATGGTGTTCACCAATTGTCCCAAATGAGTTTGAAGTTCTTGAATAGATGATTATGTGGTCTGTTAGAACTGGAGGTCTTAGGTTTCCATTTTCTTCACCATATCCTCAATGCTCAGTTTAGATTTCTGAGTAGGAGGAGTAGGAGGATTATTTCGAGAAGGTGAATGATAAGAAGGTTTCATACTTTATCCTTATTGATACTAATTATTTTTTGGGTATCTTGAGTTTCCTCCATATCGGTACTATGGTTTTGATTTCCACTACGAGATTGGATTTGTCCATAATGGTTCTTGATTGAAGGTAGGTTCTTATTGGAATCGACTACTTAGGAACTATGCTTCACAAGACTCAGGTGAATCTTGAAGTTGTGGGAACGGGTCAGAAAAATGAGTATTGTCAGAACAAATACCACAATGTAATAGTCCTGAAGAAGAGTGTGAGTTACATTGTTCTTGAGATAATTTCCTTAAAAGGGTATTTATATCATCAAGTTTATTATCTACCTTTTATCATATGGATAATTGGCTTACCTCATGAACTCCGTAGGTTGGTGCAACATCTCGTATACAAAATTGTTGTGTATTTTTAGCCATGTTGGCTATTATGTCATGAGAAGTGAAAGGAGTTTTATCAACAAGGGAACCACCATCTAAAGATTCAATAATTCTACAATCCATAGGGATAAGTCCCTCATATATTTATTAGATTAACAATTATTCACTAACATGGGGGGAATCATGATGAAAGTCTCCTGAATATCTCCTAGTATTCATGAAGGGTCTCTCCTTATGATTTCCTAATGCCACAAATTTCTTTCCAAATTGATGAAGTTCATGAGTTAGGGGAAAATGTTTCTACAAACAGTATTTTTAGGTTATTTCAGACCCTAATTATGGTAGGAAGATAGTATAGATAGACTTTAGATACATCATCAAGGGAGAAGGGGAAGACCCTAAAATTAATTAGGTCATTAGAAACATTTTGGGGTTTCATAGTGGAGCACACTATTTGAAACTCTTTGAGATGTTTATGAGGGTCCTCAATAGGAAGACCATGGAATTTGGGAAGGAGGTTCATAAGGCCTGATCTCATATCAAATTTGGTTACTCCCTCCGGATATTGGGCGTATGCAGGTTGGTACTCCAGGTCTAGGGAGGTCAGTTCTATTAAGGTATAGTTATTTATATCTATGTTTTCTTGGGTTTTATTTGGTTTAATTTTATATTGGTTTAGGACCACTTGAGGTTCCAAAATGGGTTCCTCAGTGTTATTTTACTTTCCTACTCTTGATGACCAAATTTTTTTAGTGAATTTTCTTTTCAATTTATGGGTCAAATTCATGATAATTTTCCTTTTCTGATTGGGTCATTAAAAAAAGTTGTGAATTTTGATTTTTTTTATGTTTTTTTATGATGGGTATGGATAAAATTAAATTAATTAATAAGGTTGAAAGAATAAAATAAAAGAAAAATTTATACTACAGAATTATAGAGAGAGAGAACACACAAAAACAATCAAAAATAAAAAAACCCAAAAACAAAAACAATCAAATGGGATGGGTGAATATTTAATGGAGTAAAAAAATTAAATAAAATTGTAAAATAAAAAAATTAATTTTGATCTCTGTAAATAGTTCTAAAATTTCATCGTGTTTTTGAGTATGTCAAATTAGATGTTTATTTGAACTAGAATTTCTACAGTATAGATTCTACCCGAGGTTGTCTCTTGATAGATCATTAGATCATTAATTTAAAAAGAGTTTTCTGATTAATAAGATAAAATGGTCCTGGGGTTTTATAGAACATCGGTTTTTCTTGATTTTGAAATAAAAATTGAAACTATATTACTATGTGAGAGAAACTGGATGGAGAAATCATGATCAACCCGGGTAAATGTCCTTTGATGCTCAATCCGTTATCGGTATCAAGTGAATGGGAAGGATCATTTATTCCTTGATTTTATGCATACTGAAACTAGTAATGGTATGTGAGTTCTTACTAGGTTACCACCTAGTATTTTATCGATCAAAGATATTGATTACCGGTGACCACTCAAAATCAAAAAAAATGAATCGATGTTAAAAACCAAACTCAATCAAGGAATCACATAAAAAATGTGAAGATATGAACAAATTTTTTTAAATGATAATTTTTTTCACAAAAAATCATTAATATTCATGAGTTATAGCTTATGTATTTAATCAACTAATGTGATCTATCTGCATACTCATGAAAAGTAAGGGGTTATAAAAGAGACGAACATGCTCAATCATCACAGGATCTTGGTTATGCATGAAAGCATGAGGATTCTTGTTACTTTGATGTTTATTTTATCATACTAGAATAAACACAAATTCAGAAGGTATAAATTAATTAAAATAGATAAGAAACTTAGAAATTCAATTACCTTATGAATATTACAAGTGTGGAGCTTGAGGTTATAACAAAGGATACCCCCCAAATTGATCACTAAGAGGTTTAGAAGTACATAATGGAGAAGAGAACTAAAATGGGTAAATTGAGCTCTAATGTTCGACTCGCCCTTAAAACTAGTATTAAATAATGAGGTAATGAGGGTGAGGGGTTATTTTATGGAAAATATATCATACCTTCAACAAAATAAATTGTGTTTATAAGGTACTAGGTGACTATTCATGGAAGACTTCCCCTCATTCTTTATCTGACTGGTTTACAGATCAAAACACATAAAAATGACTGAAATTTTTTGTTAGAGATGGTTCTTCTGGTGATATGTCCAATAGAGGTAAAATTATAATAATTAGAGTTCTAAGTCCCATTTTATGGCCCAAATACAGAAGGTTGGTCCAATCTAGACCGCCCAGAATTTCTTCACATTGTGGGCCTATTTTGGGCCTCCAAATTGATTCATTGGGTTCCATGCTCTTCTATAGAAATGTATGACATGAGGTTTTACATTCATACACACATTTTTACCCTAATTTTATCCACTTATTATCCATAATACGTACTTATTTCCACATGCATACTTGGTCTCTCGTGTAGTTTGGCCCATTTTTCTTGAATTCCATCATAGGCTCTCTAAATCACCTCCTCCTATAATTTAAACACTAAAACAAGTAAAATTTGACTATTAAACATTGATAAACATTAATTACTTGAATCAAACAAGAATTTAAATTTAATATTATATTTTTAGAAGTCATTACAAAACTAGTTTAAACTGGTGGTGTAAGGGTGGAAATGAATAGTGAATCGTTATGAAATGAATTTGCAAATGCAAAACAGTGTCCAAGGAGGGGGTGAGTATATTAATCAGTTGTATTTTCCAAATTAATTTTCATCACACACCAATAGTATAAGAACAATTTATCAAATTTTATATAAAATAGAGTGTAATAATATAAAATAAATTAAAAGAAATATTTTAAGAAAAAAACTTGAAATAAATAAATATATCCTTTCTCTTTTACCCTTATCACACCCATTCACAAGTTATGAACTCATGCACACATGCATTCTGAATATAAATCCCTATACTCATGAAATTGCTTATCTGTCTCCCACCTATCAATCACTAGGTGTTTCCCCTTGTGACTTTTTAGGTTTTCATTGAGCTCTAATTTGTTTCACCAAGACTCATGAAACAAAATATGAACACATTCCACCATGTATTATAAGACTATGTTCAATAAATAATTTATTTACTCATATATTTTATATTTCAAGACCTACCCCTTTTAAATCACATCATATCTGGATTTTCCAAATCAATTTCACAAGTATTTTCATTAATTGATAACAATAGATTAGAAATGATCAATCCAACAGATTCTAGAATAATAAAGTGAGATAGAAGCCACCTACCTCAATTACAATTAGTGAAAAGGATCTTAAAAGATTCCATTTATCAACCTATTCCTTCAATTTCTCAATAAAAAACCCATGAAGATATCATCACCACAAATCCAAACCCATAAATTCTTGTATCACAAACTACTCTATATTTCTGATCAATCCAACACATGGAGATCCAAAAAAAGAAGAATGAATGGGACCCTAACCTTTGATTTACATAAATGAATGCTCAAAGATTCATTTATAATAGAGTCCAGATGTCGAAGATCAATAGAAATTTCTTTGGTTAATACTTGGAGTCGATAGGAAGTAAGTATCAATATATCAAAAAATCAAAATCACTTGTTTATGTAATATGTTCTAGGCCCAAATTATTTATAGCATAAATTGATAATTTATGTCATAAATTTATCATGGGTCACTTTATTAGGAAAAACCCGATTCTATAGTTATTTTTATAGAAAAAATAAATTTTATAGTGTAAAATTGTACTTTATTGAATAAATGGATTTTACACCCCAAATTTTTATTACAACATCAAACCCAAAAAATTTATGTTGTAAAATTGCTATTTTTAGAATAAATTATTCCAATACATTTTTTCCAAGAGCCAGACTCTAGGATCTTCCCTTTTTAAACCTTAAAACTCTTTTAAATGATAACTTAAATACTCCAAAGACAAAACAAAATGAATAAATTAATGGAATACCTCAAACTAGTGGTTAAAAAATTTCTTTTTATATAAACTATCTTGACCTATAAAGCGTAAAAAAACATTTTTATCATGGTAATCATCAAATTGGTTAATGGAGGGTTAAAACAAAAATATATGGGTGAAAAAAATCACCTAAACATGTCCAAATTTAATTAAATTAGATGGTTTAGACTATTCATCATCTTATATTTTAATTTTATCAATTTTGATTCATTATGAGATGAAAATTAATTTATTTTAATTTAATATATTAAGAAATATCAATAAATTCATTACCTCACTTATAAAAAGACACCCTCATCCTCTTATATCCATATATAAAGAGAAATTTGGTTTGGAAAATACCAAAACAAATCTCTTCATAACATACCTTCCCATATTCTATAGGTCTTAGTTTGGGTATAAAAATAACATTATAGGGCTTAAGGTGTAAAGAAATAGAGGTTTTCTAAATAATATGTAACATAAATTCTAAATAAATTTGATTATTTAAAATAAAAAAAATATTTATTAAAATATTTATCACTTATGTTATTCATTTATATATTTTTTATGGAAAATATAAATTTATTTATTAAATTGGTTTTATAAAAATAGTGGATCATAGGATAAGCAATAACGTGTTGCATTTTGAATGGACATGGGGCTCAAACCCTTGATCTAAGGGTGACAAGGACACATAACCAATTATTATCCATTATGATTAAATACTTCCATATTCCATACATATTATATATATACATCTATTTTATTATATACATAATTATTTTAAAAAATATGGTTCAATTTGATAACTAAATTCCTTTTAAAACTAGTTTTATTAACAAATCATCTTAGTAATTAAGTCATTTTAATTTAATGGATAAAAAATAAAAATGGAAGTTTTAGTTATCAAAATGTTGGATGTATTTTCATATGTAATGTTTGGTATGGTTAAATATAAATACTAAATTATGATTCATTTTCAATTTTCATTATAGTATATTTAAATGTTTTTATTTTATCTTAATATCTGTATATATTTCATTACTTCAAAATATTGAATTTAAAAGGTTATGTAACATATTTCAGATTAAAATTTCAATAAATATTTATTTTTTTCATTGATAACAATAAATTTATTGTACGATAATGTCCAATAAAATACCCACTATTACAAAATGTAGATATTCATAAAGACTTCTATATTTTATAAAAACATTACACATTATACATAAATATGTACTAGTACATCTAAGAATAGTAAAGGAATATACACATTGAGTAATATTACATTCACTGAAACAAAATCCATTAGATTAAAATACACTAAGAAGATTTCCCTTACCATAAATATCATAAAAACGAAGAGAGGTGTTAAGAAAATGATATACATTTTCAAAATATGTTAAAGAACCCTTGTAAGAAAAGTAGTGAGTGATGAAATAAGAAGAAGTTATATTTATGGGGAAAATGTTGATTATCATTATAATTGTTAGAAAATATGGTTGATCGACATTATAGTCATTGGTCAATAAGACATCTGGTCATTATTATTATTGGTTATATAGACATAATTAAGAAACCAACAAGATTATTTTAAGGATATAACTAAAACTTTTTTATTAATGAATATAAATATATTACCATAAGAATATTTTGTATGATAAATATATAAGTTTTAATAAATCATGAGATAATATAACATAAACTTTTAAAATGATAATATACTTCAATGGAGTTCTAATTAAATTTTATAATGGTCAGAATATTTATTTTTCTATGAAATTTATAAATTTAAATAAATAAGAATTTATATTTTAAAGTTAAAATTCTCATAATAATAAAATTGTTGTGATAAAATAAACTTCGTTTTTTGAATCATCATATCAAAATTATTTGGGGGTATTTTTTGTTAATTTTCTAACAAAGTTTATATTTTGGTGAAAATGTGAAAAATTCCACTTTACAAAGCTCTATAATTTTATGAAATTATTTTTATATAAACATGGTTTAAGATTTATGAAACATTTTATTAAATAAAAATCACATTAAATAATTATAAAAATATAAATTTTAAAATATAAATTTATAATTAACTTTTTTTGAACCAAAAATTGGATTTTTCAAATAAAAGTTATTTTTATTTTGTGTGAATTAATTGGGTTGGTTGGGATGTATATTTTTTTCATGACTTATACATCCATATATTTTCTCCCACTCATTAGTGACCTATAAAATTGGTTGTAACTAATTAAACCCAAAAATTTTCTCTTATTTAATTAAATAACCTATATTTTAAACCCTAAAACCACCCCTCCTTAGGTATAAATACCCCCTTTCCCTCATAAATTACCACACCAAATATTTTGTGAAATATTTATCTCTAAATTAATCTCTCAATAGTATCTAATATTGTATTATAAGGATCTAAGAAGTCCCTCTATAGCTTTAAGAATCATCCTTCCAAGTTAAGGGTCCTCAATCCTCCTCTTTTATTTCAAAGTTCATTACCTTTGTTATATTATCATTTAAATTTTAATTTCAATATAATTTTATGCTTATTATTACATGGTATTATCTTATATTTTATATTTTTTAAAAGGGGTTTTATTTATTCTCTCTCATTATAGCATTTTCCTCGGTTGTTACTATGATGATGTAAGGGTCCTCAATCTTCCTCTTACATTTTCAAGTATATTAATTTTCATATATTTTCTTTCTAAAATATTTTTTAAAATAATACTTTGTCTATTATTTCATGATATTATATTATACTAGATATTTATAAATGATAATTTTATTTATTCCCTCTCATTATTGCCTTTGGATAGTCGTTATAACACTCAGGACATCTCATAGGCATAAAACCATCCTAAATTTTGGAAAAGAAAAGTATTTGTGGTTTCCTAAGTTATGATATCCCAATTTATATAATAAAAATGGATGTGGATTTGGATCATATACATCTAGGTATTAAAACCAAAAAAATATTTTTCAGGTATATCTCGACCATCATTTTGGTGTACAGTGTGTGGTCTCATGCTACACACATGGTTTGACACTACAAAGTGATATGCTTTAGTTAATTTATATACTCTTTACAAAACTATTTTTAAGTATTTATTTTTCATTTAATTTTTCTCCTGCCATTGAATAATATATGTATTCCAACTACCTAGATATCATTATTAATTCTTTGATTGAGGAAAAATAATTTTCTAATAAATAATTATTTCTTCTATACGGGAAAATCATACAAGATATACTTCATTGAAAAATTATGAAAAATATTTATATTGTTTATCCCTAGAAAATAATCCCAATTAATTATTATCTTTATGTGATGGAATGAATATTAAACTCAATAATAGGTGTGTCCCAAAATTATAGAGCCCCTCGGGGCACTGGTCGGTCTCTTGAGACAATTAAGATAGGGTAATGGGAGTTTCCCTGTCCTTTGTGTAAAATGACTTCAAAAAATACCTTGAGGATATTTTTTAAGGAATTTGGAATTATGAAATCCAATCACATAATGATCAGTTATTATTATATAGTAATTTATTCATTATTATATTGGATTTAAATTTAATTATTCTTTTGGTTTCATTTTATATGGCATAAATCGGTTTATTTATTATGAAATACTTTCACAGAACAATAAGTTATTGTTATCCAAGAATTTATTCATTAATAGTTTTTAAATATATTAAATTATGATCGTAGTTTCATTTGATATGGCATAACTCAATTTATTTATTATGAAATCCTTTCACATAGTGATCAGTTATTGTTATACTGGAATTTTTTCAATATTATGTTGGCCATTGATTAAATTATTCTCTCCATTTAATTTGATATGGAATAACTCATTTTATTAATTTTTAATCCCTTTCACTAATTTTTCAGTAATTTAAATCCTATAATCTATTTATTTTTAATTTTTCTAGGGGTTTATTTATGCTCTCAATATTATTAGTTATGAAACATGTATGTTTATTTATTTGTTCCATAACAAATTATTTTGTATGTTATTACCATACTAAGAATATGAGAGCACCCCTTTCTATTGTTTTTATTTTCCATAAGAAACCAATAGGAGTTATATATATGAAAAATTAGATTTTAAAGAAGAATAATAATTTTTTTCATGTTTTCAGATGATATATTTTTAGTTTAAATGTAATGTAAAACTATTTTATATATATAGTTTCATAAGAATATTAAATAGTTGGGTCCTCTATATTGTGATATATATACTATATAAATATAATATTCACTAGATCTAGGGTGTTGGAGTCAAGTTTTTTACTCTTGGTATGAATGGAAGGTTTGCTAGAAACCTTGGGAACTAGATTTATAAGAACATACTTTGAACATAATAGAAAAATGATCATGGATAAATTAAATTAAAACATACAGATTATTATTTTAAGGAATATATTAAATTATATTTATTTTTTTGGATAAATGATAAGCTAAAATTTAATATCATTCATTTTAATGTTTTTTTTTTGAAATTTTTTGATAATTTTAGGATAGTCATTTAAGGAATTGGGTTAAGAGTATGATAAAACTCAACCTAAAGAAAACTAGATTGATCCAAGAGTGATACATGTTTACCTGAAAGTAAACTAGTCTAAAATATGGGAACCGTATACATTTATAAGATATATTATTTTAAATATCGTTGATCGATCATCATTATCTGTATTTGTTTTATTTAACGACAAAAAATAAGAGGTGGTTTATCACATTATAATTTGGACTTGGGTAGTTAATTTCATGTATTAATTGTATTATTTAAAATATATTAAATTTATTTTTCCAATATAGAAGGAGGAAGATCAAAGAAAACTCTTCTTTCTCTTCTAGAATATTTACTTGCTTGGATTATCCTGAATCCATACTCATATGATTTTGAAACTTTTTCAATATATAAGGTACATGAAAATAACTTTATGAGAAACCTAACAGCTTTAAAAGACCATAATTCTTTCACGTATCATGTAATTTCTATTGGTGAATCATAAAATCTCAACATTCCCACTATTCTAAGTATGGGAAGTACCATTAGTGTCTTTTAAAATTAATCTCTTTATATCAAACACATGAATAACTTAATGATTTTCTTGATTTTTTAGTAGAGGGAGTCATATGATCCACTTATATATATATATATAATTACATATTCTTATCTTTTTGGAAATATCAAAACGGATTTAGGAATAACCTTTTTGAAATATTTTAGGATGAATCAGTAATATTCTTTTATAAAAAAACAAGTTCAAGAAGATATTTTAAAATTATATATCATAAATACCTTTTAAATTATTTATCAATGATTCCATAAATGTAATACAAGATTCCTATGTATAATTTAGATAAAACAAATATATTATTTTAGAATTTTATTTAGGTAGCATTTTGACGAATGAACCATCGCTCCTTGAAGGAAATGCCAACAAAGAAAACTGAAGACCTTATTGAGGGTATAAAGTATTTAAATAAAATTATTAAATATAGTTTTATTTCTAGGATAAAGTAATAAATTTATTTTTTTAGTGAAATTGAACATCATTATTTAATCATGTAAATTAAGAATTTTGGTTTCCTAATGCGTAAAAAAAATTCTAGGATTAGATTTCTTTAAGGGGTTAGAATGTAACATCCCGAAATTTTGAATGAATATTTTATATATTTTCATTCAGAAATATAAATCAAAATGATAAATAAATTTATTTCTTTAAAATAACCAATTATTTATAAAAAAATTATCACCTATGTTGTTCATTTACTTGTATTTCATGGAAAATGGAAATTAATTTATTAAAATTGTTTTATAAAAGGAGAGGCTCATAGGCCAAGTAAAAACCCATTGTATATAGCATGGACACAGGGAAAAAACCCATGAACTAAGGGTGAGAAGAACGCATCTCATTCTGTTGTACATCATGATTCCCTAACTTTATCTTACATGATTCTTATATATATACCTCTATTTTATTATATAAATGATTCAGTTTAAATATATAGTATTATTTGATAACTATATTACTTTTACTAATAGTTTTATTTCCAAATAATCTTGATAATAAGTCATTGTAATTTAATAGTTAAAAATCATGATGTTTGTTTTCATTATTATAAAATTGGATGTACTTTAGTATGAAATTTTAGGAATAATTAAATATAAATAAAAAATTATGATTCATTTTAAAGTTTCATTATAATTAATTTAAATTTTTTTATTTTAACATAATCTATGTATGTGTTTTATTAAATGAAAATATTCCTTTGAAAATGTTAAGTAACATGTTTCATAATAAAAATTTAAAAAATAATTATTTCATTTGTTGAGAAAAATACATTTATTGTATGATAATATCTAGTAAAATACACACTATTACAACACGTAAACACATAGAAATAATTTTTCATTTCATAATAACATTATACATTATGAAAAAATATGGACTAGTGCAACTAGGATTAGTAAAGGTATATACACATTGAATAAAGTACATTCAATGAAACAGAATACATCTGATTGAAATCCACCAAGTAGATTTCTCCTGCCATAAAGATTATAAAAATGAAGATAAGAATTAATAAAACAATAGACATTATCAATGTATGTGTAAGAACCTTTATGGAAAATGTAATGAATGAAAAGGTGATAATGAAGAAATATTTGTAAGGAATCATGTTGTTTGTCATTATAATTGTTAACTAATATGGTTCATCAACATTATTACCTTTACTCAATAAGATAGTTGTACATTATTATTACTGGTTATATAGACACAATTAATTGAAATAAAAGATTATTTTAATGGTATTACTAAAATTTTTGTTTTCGAGAATATATATATTCCAAAAAGAATATTTTTTATGATAAATGTATAGGTTTCAAAAAAAATCGATTTTCATGATATAATCTTATTAGAAATTGTTATATGATAATATATTTCATTTATGTCCAAATTAAATTTTATAATGGTCAGAATGATTATTTTTATATAAAATTACTAAATTATAATAAAAAAGTAAATTTATTTAAAAGTTAATGTTATCATATATAGGAAAATATAATGATAAAATAAAATTAATTTTTGGATTCATCACATCATAATTATCTTCGGGTTATTTTTTGATAATTTTCAGAAAAAGTTTATTTTTTGGTGAAAAAAGTGAAAATTAATGATTTATAAAGCAATGTGATTTTATTACATCATTGTTATGTCAGCATACATAAATATTTTTGAAAAATATTATTAAATAAAAATAAAATTAAATAATTATAAATATTAATTTTAAAATATTAATTTTAAAATAAAAAATTATACTTTTCTTTTTTCAACCAAATATTGGATTTTTGCAATAAAAGTTATTTTTTTGTGTGTGCATTAATTTTTTTGGATGGGAGGTATATTTTGGTTTGGGTATGCCTTGGATGTCCATGCAATTTCTCCTACTCATTAATAATACATAATAATGGTTTTAATTTTTTTCACCTCATTATTTTAATTCTCACAAATCATGTTTACTATGTCGCTAATGAGATAACTATTTTATGATAAAATTTTATCTAATAAGGAAATTTTATGAAAATATGGTGAACTGTCAGACATGATTCACCACTATAATGTATTTCTACAATACATGTCTCACACCATAATTTATTTTCGCCAGACATGTCTCATAGTTGGTACATGTCTCACCACCAAACATGAGTCATCTCTAGAATGTCTTGCCACTATGAATTAATTACCGCCAGGCTAAGAGACAGTTAATTTAAATGTGCCTCCACCAAAATAACTCACTATTAAACATGAATCTCCACCAGTTATTTCCTTTCCTACATAATTTCTACAGTTTTTGTTTTTCTGGATTTAAATTAAATGATTCAAACAACTATTTTATCAAATTTTATATAAAGGGATTATTTAATTATTTTTCATTAAAATATTTATCATATTAATTGAAGAAGGAATTAGAGCTCAGTGTGAGGATCAAAAAGATATCAATGATTATTCTTCAAATGGAAACTCATGCAAGCAGTGCTTTATATTTTCAGAAACCTCCCTTATGTGATGGATGATGCATGATCTATAAGGTAAAGAATTTATTAATACTAAAATCATCAACACACAAGATCCCAAATTTTTCATACCTAATTACTTTCAACTATTGAATAGTGGAACTTATTTGAGATCAATATATTTTTCTATAGTCAGAACAAAGATAACCTCTTGATGCTTTATTTTACTACATCGGTCATAAAAACAACTCGAGCTCCTCACCAAGACACATTTGAGGACACTAAATCATATGGATAACTTCAGACTGAGAATCATTACCTTTTCTATATATTATTTCTTTCTCTTTTTGTTTTTTCTTTTACATTCAAGTAGTGTGTTGTTTTATCTGTTTATTAACGCCCACTGAATCCTATGCTAGAACAATAGAATAATTGATATTAAACTCTCTATATTTTCATCTTCTTACCTAAGGGGTTTATAGAAGAAGTCCCTATGTGGTCTTTGTTTGTTTTTCTTCCCACAAATAACTATGGAAGAGGCCTTTAATCATGGATAGCTTTGTATTTGTTATTTTTATACCCGATCAAGGTTTTAGATCATATCATAGTTATATAATATGATTTGGAGTGGTTTATTTCCAAGTAGAGGGGATTATTTCATTTCTTGAGACCAAGACCCTTGTTTATTTCATTGTATAATTTTTTTTCATTATTTTTCCAAATTTAAAATATATTTTTTTAAATGTAAAAAAAATGGTACATTGATAGTTAATATCAACTAGTGTTTCTATAAGGATTTTTTTTAGTAAATTTATTTCAAATGTTATATTAATTTTTAATATTGTTTTAACTAAGCACTAATCAATCTTTGAGAAGTGTTTTAAAAGATCAAACTTATATAAAACTACACTTTTGATTAACTGGGTGTTTTTTTAAATTGGGGGATTTTATTTGAACATGTTTTTAAAATGAATTTTTTATTGGGAACTCAATTCCCCCCTTCTTGAGTTACTTAATTTGAGAAATATTTGGTATCAAAGGATTTTAAATATATTTCCAAATATTATTTTAGTTGTCTTTTAAATATCTCAAATTTTTTTAGTTCTAAATTTATTTATTCATAGATAACAGACAAGAAGGTTCTACTACAAAGAGACTGTTGGAGTTGGTGGTCTAGAACCAACTAATTTGTACTTTATTCATTAATAAAAGCCTTATCACATCTTGATTGTTCTTCTGCAAGAAAATACATGTGATAATGTCCTAAGGAAAGTTGTTTCATTAATGGGTCATAGTGGATCCCTGCTATGATGAGAACCCAGAAGTGCCACAACACTATTCTTGAATATATTTTCAATGGCCAGATGATATTATTTGAAGGGACACAAATAATACAGGTCATTAGGGGTGAGGACTCATAAAACTTTGTGGCACCTTCTCATCGTGTGCGCCCCTGTTAATATCCTGGATGATATTATGAGAACGAGACCCGCCAGTAGGAAATCCATATTTATAGTGTCATTGGATGTTCCTATCTGCGGACGTGTGTATTGGTCCTTAGAAATTAAGATTATTATTAATGGGTATTACAACTCACACACTTAGATGTATTAAAGAAAACTATGATGACACACTATTCGCAGCGAGGTAGGATACGTTGGGTGCGTCACAAGTAATACTGCATTAATAGATAATGCGAGAAAGGATTTGTCCCTTCTGTTCCATAACAGAAGTAGATATCTTAGGCCCTTTGATGGAATTGATATAGCCTAAATAAATCCATGGCCATGGTAAGGTATGAGCGAGTTCAATTACGGGAAGTCAATGAAAGAATAATCGAGCACATGGGTTGATGGCACTAGCATGCAACCCGCTTGATTGGAGATATCGAAACAAAGGGATTATATTACACGGTAAGTGTCCGTAGGAGGTGACACGTCATTGCAGCGTTAAATTATTTTTCTATGGGTTCCTTGGCATGTTTCTAGACGCTAACCTTGGACTTTAGGAAGGCTCCGCCTAATGCCACTGAGAAAGAGGCCTAGAGGGTCACACACTATGTGTGTCCATGTATCTCAGTTAAATATTAGTTTAACAAGTTAAATAAATATTATTCCCAATTGTGGTTTAATAATTATTTAAGGATGACTGATGGCATTTATTTCAACACAAGTTATTCGATGGAATATATTGTGGGTGAAATAATATATATATTTATTAGCGAGTAATGAAGTTAGATTTATTTAAGAAATAAATATCCATTACTCAAGTTCTAATAAATATGGTTGAGGAAATAAATAAAATGAAAAATAAAAGTACATGTCATGTATATTTATATACATTCCGTGTAGTTTGTTTTTTGGGATTCGTGAGAAAATATTGTTTATTTAATTAAATGATATTAAATGTAATACGTTGGGCGCATGTCAAGTAATAATGATGGTCAACTGTCATTATTAAGACATGGGGTATTGCTAAGAATTAAATGAAATGATTAAATGCTCTCGAGAAATTAATTCATTTTATTATTCAAAGTATTATAATCTCAATTACATTATTCTCATTAAGTAAGAGCCATTGTTGTGCACAACGGATTTGGAAATACTCTCAAGATAAGAGAGAATTCCCTTTCCACCGTGAACACTTTCAAGTTACGAGAGCGAGATCCTCCACCGGATCAAGGCGGTAGAAGGCAGACATCGCAAGTGAAGGTTCTTCCGTGCTAGAAACCGGAGATCCCTTCGGCGACGTCCAGAGATACGTGGAGCACGTGTGGATCACCGCTAGAGTAATCTTGTACTTGGATTCTACGACGTAACGACAGATCACAAGATCATGACCAGAGACTCCAAAGAATAAAGAATTACATCGAGGTAATTCTTATGAATTAATTAAATTAATTATAACCAATATATGATGATCCTATCGCAAGGGTTCTCGTACTCTTCTTTTCTTTTTCGTTATTCATTCTATTCCGAAGATTTGGCATTTTAAATCGTGACGGATCTCGGAGTGAACGTTGTTTAACGTTAAAATTAAAGTTGGGAAAACCCACCAACGCGCTTCTGCTATGCCCCGAACCTACAAGTGGTATTAGAGGGGTCATATCTTTGATTATAATCATTTAGTTTTTTCATTGGTAATTTACACATTTAATAATTTAGTTATTTCAATTCAAGTTTAATCATTCTGGAAATCTGAATATTGAGATCCATTCCTCCCCCCTCTTTTCTCGTTCACCTCATAGAAAAGAATTTTTTGTTTAATTTTGATTAAAATAAAATAGAGGAACTCATCTGGAGGAGCAAAACATTTTTGGCCGTACAACACCAGCGTACACGGCATGTATTCAAAAGTACATGTCGTGTAGTCTAGGTTCAATGCATTGACTGATCCTCCAAATCAAGTCGTGTATTGGATTCTTTCTAAGAATTTAATTCACCATGTGTTGACCAGAAACAGGTGGCACACAGTTTTCGGATTACACGCCATGTGGTCCAATGAACACGGAGTGTAGTCCCTTCAGGTTAGGGTTGGGCCATGTACCTTGTACATGGCTTACCCGGCTGGAAACCGTGAGACGCGGAAACTACACGGTATGTGTCCCACAGAACATGCCGTGTACTCCAAAAAATTTCCGAAGTACATAAACACGCCATGTCACCAGGCATGTACTTCGGATAAATGGTGAAGAAAAGTACACGGCGTGTAGTCGGAACTACACGCTGTATACTCACCCAAATTACACAGATTTATTAAAATTTATTATTATATTATACCAACCCTTGAGACGTGTACCATGGTGTAGGCGTAAAGCTGAGGTACAACACATGATATGTGTTTTATATATGTGTGTTTAATTTAATATCTGCGTAATAAATGGGAATTCACCGGGTTTCCTCCAAGGTACAAGTTACGGACAAGGATAATTTTAAATGAATTTATTTGTTTAAAATTATGATGGATGAGAATCTCAAGGAAGTTCAGAAAAGGGTTTAAGATAAAAGGATTGATTAATTAAATATAATTAATTAATTGGAGCGTGACTTATCTTAAACAAGAACGATTAAATAATTGAATTCTAGTTTTATTTATGCATAAATATCATTGCATGTGTGGATGATTATGAGCTAGACTGAGACCTTTGTATGTGAATGGTTTCTTTTAATTTATTTATTTAAATTAAATTTGTTGGCATGCGATCCATCTCCTCATTAATATGTAGGGTTTGTGCACCCAGGGATTCTTTTTGTTAAAACCCCTTGTTAACCCTCACCTGCATGTGAGATAAATGCATATGTAATGGATGGAGCTCCCAAGCTAGTGGAGGCGGCTCAAGTCAGGAGCCAAGGTGAAACCAATCCAAGGAGATACAAGGGTGGAAAGGTGGAAATCTGTAAACACGAACCCGAAAGGTTCAATGTGTCTCTCCCCTAGGTATTGGGTTAGTTTATCAATCGATAGATAAACTAACCAATAGAAAAGAACAAAATCATAACATTTATTTTACTTCTGTCAGCTTCATGGTTTATTTATGGTGGGTGTGTTGTCATGATCACACATTTAATGAATTAAACGAGCATGCAAGATGGAACTAAAATAAAACCGGCTTATACATAAATATTGTCTTAGACATGGTTAATCACTTAACTATATCCCACTTAATATTAAAAAGCATTTAATCAAAGATAATAAAATGGAAATTTACATATAAGTATAAAATCCCACAAAAGATATATTAAGTCAGTATAGCCTTCCATAATCTTGGTTAAAATCGAACCATAGTTCAAAGTGCTTGACCAACCCTAGTTGGGGTGATTTCAATTATCGGGGAATTATAATTCAAGGTTTTGGGTTGACTTGACTTGGTTTGCATCAAGGGTTTAATTCCACAGCAGGAATTGGTGTGACCAAGAGGAAAAGGTTTAGGAAATACAATATAAAAGGATTTCAGGATTGGGGAGTCCACTCAGCGGATCAAGGAGCTGCGAGTTAATGCAGTTGGCATTTGGAATGCCTACCTAAAACCCTTCAAGTTTCTTGACCAACCCTAGTTGGGGTAATGCGAAGGGAAATATGGATCTTTTCCACTAGAATATTCACGCAACAGAATATTTCAAAGTCAATGGTGAGGGCTATTGGATTTCGATAAAATAGTGGGAGACTAATAAGTATTAATTTATTTATTTGTCTCAATTTTTGTAATAAAGTACTAAACCTTTTCTCATCTTAATTTTTAGAAACGGAAAGAAAATGACTTCAAACATATCATTGTGCACCATACTCGAAAAAGAAAACCTTCTCACCGGCACCAATTTCCAAGAGTGGCAGAGGCATTTACGCATCGTCCTTCGCCACGAAAGGAAATTGTTTGTGCTGGAAGAGCCTATTTCAGTTGTGCCTGGGAAAGAGGCTAGTGATGAGGAATTATCTCTCTACATGAAACACATGGATGATGCCACAAATTTCCAGTGTTTCATGCTATCGGCCATGTCTAATGAGATCTTGAAGCAACATGAAAACATGGACGCATATAGCATGATGTCTCACCTTAAATATCTCTACCAAGAGAGGGAGAGACAGGAGAGGTATGAGATATCCAATGATTTGTTTACCATGAATCTTAGAGAGTCTGTGCCAACTGGGCCTCATGTAGTCAAGCTTATTGGCTACATTGAACGCCTAGACATCTTAGGGATTAAATTCCCGGATTAGTTGCATACAGATCACATCCTATCATCACTGCCCAAGACCTTCTCTAGCTTCATTTTCAACTATAACATGAGTGGAAATGAGAAGAGTCTGTAGGACCTTCTGACCTTGATTCTCTAGGTAGACAAGGACATGGGGTGTGACAAACCCACAGTCCTTATGGTGAATAAGAAAAGGAAGTACAAGGCAAAGGGACCAAAGTCTTATAAACGTTCTGAATCCCCCGAACAGCGTCCCTCCAAGAAGGGGAATATCTAGAGGAAGCGCAAGGAATAGGAGTCAGTGTGTTTTTCATGTGGCAAGCAGGGCCACTGGAAGAGGAACTGCATCCAGAAGAGTGGGGACACTAAAGGTGCGTTCGTTATCGAGTGCAATCTTTCTATTTCTACACATTGGGTATTAGATACAGCTTTTGGGGCTCACATCTGTATTCAAATGCAGGAACCAAGTAGATTTAGAAAGATCGACAGAGGAGAGGTGGATCTTTGATCTGCCAATGGCGCAAGGCTGGCTGCATTGGCGTTTGGCGACTATCACCTCTCATTGCCAACTGGCATGATTTTGGTTTTACAAAACTGTTATTTTGTGCCTAGTGTTACCAAGAACATAATTTCTGTATCTTTTTTGGATATGGGTGGATTTATTTTCAAGTTCAGAAATAAGGGCTGTCTCTTTTATAAGAACAATGTATGTTATGGTATGTCACATTTTAATAATGGTTTGTATGTATTAAATTATGAAAACCAAGTGTTGGCAATCGATAACGAAACAAAATCACATGACTCATACATCACCCAGTTGTGGAATCACCGCCTTGGTCATGTGAATGAGATGCGCTTGACAAAGATATGACAAGATGGCTATTTAGACTCTACTGAGCTTAAACCACTTGATAGATGTCACGCTTGTTTACAAGGAAAAATGACCAAACCGCCTTTTGGTGGACAAGGTGAAAGGGCCACAGAGCTTCTAGGATTGGTACACATGGATGTGTGTGGACCATTTCTAGTAGAAGCTAGAGGTGGATATTATTACTTCATTACTTTTACTAATGATTTGAGTTGATACATATTTTTCTACTTAATGAGGTATAAGTCAGAGTCCTTAGAGAAATTTATGGAATTCAAGAATGAAGTAGAGAACCAGCTTGGTAAGAAGATAAGGAAGCTTCGATTTGATCGAGGTGGAGAATATCTGAACCAAGAGTTCATCGATCTTCAACGGGAGTCAGGGATTCTATATCAGATCACTCCTCCTTATACACCACAGTTGAATGGTGTTAGTGAAAGGAGGAACTGCACCTTGTTGTACATGGTGAGGTCAATGATGAGTCAAGTCGATCTTCCATTATCCTTTTGGGGATATGCATTACAAACTGAATCATACACATTAAATCGTGTACCAACTAAGGAGGAAAATGAAATTCCATCTGAGTTATGGAATGGAAGGAAACACACTTTGTCACACACATGTGTATGGGGATGCGAGGCATTTGTTAAGGCCTTCTCATGCAACAAACTAGCACCTCGGGGCACGAAGTGTTTCTTTATAGGATATCCCATGGAAACAAAAGGATATTACCTATATAACCCTCAAGACAAGAAAGTGATTGTCACCAGTCAAGCCATATTTCTTGAGAGGGAGTGCATCCTCAAGAAGGATAGTGGGAGCAAGATTCACTTCGATGAAGTTGATGCTCAAGATACACGGGAGTTGGTACAGGAACAAGTTCCATAGGTCCCTGTGGAAGAGGTTCCAGAAACCCAAGTACTGCGTAGGAGCTCAAGAGAGGTAAGGGAACCAGAGAGATTTGGTTTCCTAGTCACTGAGGATGGTGAATCATTATTGTTGGACAATGATGAACCTCTCTCATATAAGGAAGCAGTAGAAAGATCAGAAGCTGTAAGATGGCTAAAAGCTATGAATTCTGAGATAGATTCCATGTATTAGAACCAAGTCTGGGTTCTGGTCGATGAGCCAGTTGATGTAAAGCCTTTTGGATGCAAATGGGTATTCAAGAGAAAGCTGGACATGGAAGGTCAAGTTAGCACCTATAAAGAAATTCTAGTGGCTAAAGGATTTAGAAAACGTCAAGGAATTAACTATGATGAAACATTCTTTACAGTTTCCATGTTTAAATCCATAATAATCATACTTGCCAGAGCAGCCTACCATGACTATGAGATTTGGAAAATGGATGTCAAAACAACATTCCTTAATGGGAACCTTCAGGAAGATGTCTATATGACACAACTAGAAGGGTTTGTGACACCAGGTGAAGCCAAACGGGTTTGTAAGTTTCAAAAATCAATTTATGGATTAAAGCAAGCATCCAGGTCATGGAACAATAGATTTGATGAAGCCATAAAGGAATTTGGTTTCATTAAGAACGAATGTGAGCCATGTGTTTATAGGTGGTTTAATAGGAATGCGGTCATTAACCTAGTAGTATATGTTGATGACATATTGCTTATTGGAAACGGCGTACCAGCCTTACAGTAAGTTAAGGACTGGTTGAACAAGTTCTTCTCCATGAAAGACTTAGGTGAAGTAGCCTACATTCTAGGGATCAAGATTATTCGTGATAGATCCAAGAGGCTGCTTGGACTAAGTCAGGGTACATACATTGACCAGATACTAAAGAGATTTAGTATAGAACAATCCAAGAGGGGATTGGTTCCAGTGTCACATGGATTACATATTTATAAGAAAATGTGTCCACATACACAACAAGAGAAAGATAGAATGAGTAAGATCCCATACGCTTCAGCTATAGGATCCATCATGTATGCCATGTTATGTATCAGGCATGATGTTGCCTATGCACTGAGCATGGTAGGAAGATATCAAGCAAATCCAGGAGAACAGCATTGGACTGCTGTTAAGACTATCCTTAAGTACCTGAGAAGAACTAAGGATATGTTCCTGGCGTATGGAGGAGACGAGGAGCTTGTCATCAGAGGGTATGCTAATGTTGGTTTTCAAACAGATCAGAATGATCTAAATTCGCAATCTGGATATGTTTTCTGTCTTAATAGAGGAGTTGTGAGCTGGAAGAGTTCAAAGTAGCTAGTTGTCACTGATTCTACAGTGGAGTCCGAGTATATAGCGGCTTCTAATGCAGCCAAGGAAGCCATCTGGATTCGGAACATTGTCCAGGATCTTAATGTGGTTCCTACCAGTAAGGATCCCATTACAATGTATTGTGATAATACTGCAGCGGTGGCTCTTGCAAAAGAACCAAGGTCACATCAACGGACAAAGCACATACTCCAGAAGTATCACCTCTCGAGGGATTTCTATCAAAGGGGTGAAGTTTATGTGATCAGAGTGTCCATGGAAGAGAACGTGGAAGACCCCATGACTAAAGGCCTATCTCAGCAGAAGCATGAATATCATGTGAGAGCTAGCGGGTTAAAGGTTGTTAGTAGTTGGCTCTAGTCTAAGTGGGAGTCTGTTGGAGTTGGTGGTCTAGAACCAACTACATTGTGCTTTATTCATTAATAAAATTTTTATCACATCTTGATTGTTCTTCTGCGTGACAATGCATGTGATAATGTCCTAAGGACAGCTTTTGCATTAATGGGTCATAGTGGATCCCTGCTATGATGAGAACCCAGAAGTGCCATAACACTGTTCTTGAATATATGTTCTTTGGACGGATGATATTATTTGAAGGGACACAAATAATACAGGTCATTAGGGGTGAGGACTCATAAAACATTGAGGCACCTTCTCATGGTGTGCGCCCTTGGTAATATCTAGGAGGATATAATGAGAACGAGACCCGCCAATAGGAAATCCACATTTATATTGTCATTGGATGTTCCTATCTGCAGATGTTTATATGGGTCCTTAGACTTTAATATTATTATTAATGGGTATTACAACTCACACACTTAGATGTATTGATGAAAACTGTGATGAAACACTATTCGCAGCGAGGTAGGATACGTTGGGTGCATCATAAGTAATATTGTATTAATAGATAATGAGAGAAAGGATTTGTCCCTTCTGTTCCATAACAGAAGTAGATATCTCAGGCCCTTTTATGGAATTAATATATCCTAAATAAATCCATGGCCATGGTAATGTATGAGCGAGTTCAATTCCAGGAAGTCAAAGAAAGAATAATCGAGCACATGGGTTGATAGAACTAGCTTGCAACCCGCTTGATTAGAGATATCGAGACAAAGGTATTATATTACACGGTAAGCATTCGTAGGAGGTGACACATCATTGTAACATTAACTTATTTTCCTATGGGTTCCTTGGCGTGTTTCTAGATGCTAACCTTGGACTTTAGGCAGGCTCCGCCTAATGCCACTGAGAAAGAGGCCTAGATGGTCACACACTATGTGTGTCTATGTATCTTAGTTAAATATTAGTTTAACAAGTTAAATAAATATTATTCCCGACTGTGGTTTAATAATTATTTAAGGATGTCTGATCACATTTATTTCGACACTAGCTATTTGAGAGAATATATTGTGGGCGAAATAATATATTTATTTATTAGCGAGTAATGCAGTTACGTTTATTTAAGAAATAAATAGCCATTACTCAAGTTCTAATAAATATGGTGGGGGAAATAAATAAAATGAAAAATAAAAGTACACGCCGTGTATATTTATATACACACCGTGTAGTTTGTTTTTCAAGATTCGTGAGAAAATATTGTTTATTTAATTAAATGATATTAAATATAATATGTTGGGTGCATTTCAAGCAATAATGACGGTCAACTGTCATTATTAAGACATGGGGTATTGCTAAGAATTAAATGAAATGATTAAATGCTTTCGAGCAATTAATTAATTTTATTATTCTAAGTATTATAATCCCAATTAAATTATTCTCATTGAGTAAGAGCCATTGTTGTGTACAACGGATTTGGAAATACTCTCGATCCAAGAGAGAATTCCCTTTACACTAAGAACGCATTCAAGTTAGGAGAGTGAGATCCTCCAACAGATCAAGGTGGTAGAAGGCGAACATCACAAATGAAGGTTCTTCCACGCTAGCACCCAGAGATCTCTTCGGCGACGTCCAGAGATACGTGGACACGTGTGGATCACCACTAGAGGAATCATGTACTTGGATTCTACGAGGCAATGACGGATCACAAGATCATGACCGGAGACTCCAACAAAGAAAGAATTCCATCGAGGTAATTCTTATGACTTAATTAAATTAATTATAACCAATATATGATGATCCTATCTCCAAGGTTATGGGACTCTTCTTTTCTTTTTCGTTCATCATTATATTATGAAGATTCCGCATTTTAAATCGTGATGGATCTCAGATTGAACGTTGTTTAATGTTAAAATTAAAGTTGGGCAAACCCACCAACGCGCTTCCGCTGTGCCCCGAACCTATAGAGACCACCTTGGTTTGTTATCATTAATTACTCTTAGTGGGAAATCAAGATGAAAATGTATATTAAGAGCAGGGGTTTTGAAATTTGGGATGTAGTTATAGATTAATATGAAATATCTAATACTACTAGAAACATGTGGTATTATGCTACTAAAACTACTTATAAGAATAATTTTAAATCTATAAATGCCCAGGATTTTTCTATGGGTGATGAATAAATAATAAGAATATGTGTGTGCATAACAAATTTTTAAATTTGGGAAAATTTAGCTATTTATCATGAAAGAATAACTAATGTTATATAAATAAATTTCAATACCTATACTATTAAATATTAAACTTTTAAGATGAAACCTGATGAGCTTATTTCTGAAATGTATCTCAGGTTTAATGAGAACATGAATACAATGCACTCTTTGGAGAATCCATTTTTAGATAAAGACCATGTCATGTGACTATTGTGGTGTCTTCTAGACAGATGCAAAGGAACCACAATGTCAATCCTCTAATCATGTGATATTAGTAAATTGCCTATAAAAGGATATTATTGGAAAACTATTGATGTACGAAAAAAAACATAATGTCAATATATACGTGGATGATGAACCAAAAAGTAAATCTATATCCTTAAATACTACTTCCTCAAAACAGAATGATAAAGTTTATGCTAAAATTTCATGTGGTTAAGAATCACTAGCAAATAGGGATAAGGAAATAACCCATCTCAACAGAAGATTTAAAAAGTTTTTGAATAAGGCAAATATTTTTATGAAACCAAACCAAAAAGTTAAATATGAAAATAGAGGAAACTATAAGAAGGATTTTAAGAGATATGACACTTCAAATGAAATTGTGCACTAGGAATGTAAAAGGAAAGGGTGTGTGAAAGATGACTTTTCTAAGATTAAATATAAAAAGAAATATGATGATAAGGATAGTAAATATAGGAAATTAATGAAAGAAACTTGGAGTTCATCTAAATATATCTCAAGTAATTCAGACACTACCCATGAAGATAAAAATGATAGATCTAAAATGTGTTTCAAAACATACACATCTGAGGTATCCAATGTATTTTCTTCTCCCCTACACATATTTCAAATAAGTATCAAGATAATGATAATGATTAAAACATTAAAAATGAAGAAATTTTTTAGTACTAAAACATGTAAGAAGATAATTTCATTGATCTTAGGTATAAGTATAATATTCTAAAGAAATGGCATGCTTCAACTATTAATTTAAAGAATATCCTTTCTGTAGAAAAATAGAAAAATACTCAAATGTTAAAATATAATAATGAATTAAAATTTTCTAATGAGAAATTAATGAAATAACTAGAAATATTCTCTAATGGGATAAATAATATTACGCCGATACTTGGAAAATGAAATCACCTAAATACATTACTAACTTAGGTTATTAACCTATAAAGAGAAGGATTGTTGAGAAATTTTTTATTCCTAAATCCAATTTTAGAAAATATACCAATCTTTTTTAATAAAAATAACCTAACAAAGTCTTTATTTATTAAATATTAAAAACATATTATAGGAAACACATTAAAAAAATATGGGTTCATAAATACTTTATTACTAATATTTTTGGACCCAATAAGTTTTGGGTACCAAAATAATTTTTGGGGAAAATTTATTTTGTAGGGGACCTGCATGAAAGGATACAGAAATAACCTATGGTACCTAGACAGTGGTTTTTCCATACACATGACTGAAGATTAATCAATCTTCAAGAATTTGATAAAAATTTATGGTGGAAATATAACTTTTGTTGAAAATTCCAAAGGGAAATCATTAGCCTTATACAAGTTGATAATTCTAACACTATCTTAATTTACAAAGTATTATTTTTAGATGATTTAAATTAAAATATTCTTATAATATCCAAACTATGTGAAGATGGTTTTTATGTGATATTTGACAATAATTATTCCAATGTTTTTTTATTTTAATAATGACTTAGTGTTTACTGATTTGAGAAATGACAATGTTTATGATGTTAATTTAGACTATTTATTTTCTCAAAATATTAATTTTCTAACTACCTTTCATAAAGAATATTGGCTTTGACATAGGATACAAGGTTATTGTAATATTCACTCACTAAGAAAGATAACTAGTAAATGGTTAATCAATGATCTTTCTAAACTTTAATTCCCAAATTATAAAGTTTGTAACCCATGTAAAAAGGGAAACAACACAAGATATATTTCAAATAAAATAAAGAAGTTTCAACTTCTAAACCTCTAGAGTTGGTTCGTATGTGTTTTTTTTTACCATATAGAGTTTCTATTATAAATGGGAAGCACTGTTTTTATATCCTTATTGATGAATTTTCAAGGTATACTTGGGTACTCTTTCTAGATCACAAAATATAAGACTTATGTTATTTTACCAAGTATACTAAATTTATATAAAATATTAGTGGAATTAGTACTAAGTCCATGAAAATTAATCATGGTCATGATTATGAAAATTAATACTTTGAATCATTTCTCTCACAAAATGGATATAATCAAAACTTTTCTACTCTTAGGACCCAAAATAAGTATGGTGTTGTAGAGAGAATAAATACAACCCTTCAAGAAATTTCTTAGACTATTATTAATTAATATGACCATCTTGTTTATTTTTGGGTAGTGGAAATGAATATAGCCTGTTATATAATTAATCAGGTTTTAATTATACCTCTATTAAGGGAAATTAATTATGAGATTTGGACTATTAGAAATCCAAAGGTTAATTATAATATTTTTTTGTTACAATTTCATTATTCTTAACAGTATGGATAATATTGAAAAATTTGATTCCAAGAGTGATGAGGGAGGTTTCCTTTGTTATTCAAATTCTAGTAACTCATATAGAGTGTTTAACAAATTAACCAAGATTGTGGAAGAATAGGATCATGTAATGTTTGATTAAACATATCCATATGATCCTAATACCCCTTTACAAAACCTTAATGATGTATTTTCAACTCTGAACATAAATTTGAAACTTTCTGAGACTTCGATAAAATAAATAGAAAAATATTCTAATTATGAGGAATATCCAGAACCCAAACCTTAATCTATAGATTTCCATAAGATATCGGGAATTTATATTATTATATTTGTTAAGACTCATAGATATCATCCTATATATATTATAGTTGGAGACCTAGATAGAGGTAAATAGACTAGAGGTTCTCTTAGAATTCAGGTTTAACATCAAGAACTCTTATAATAGCTGGACTTTAATAACATTAATTATGAAATTATTGATGAATTATGGGTGATCGAAATACAGGAGGAACTTAATAAGTTTGAACTAAATAAAGTTTGAGAACTTTTTGTTGGACCTAAATACACTCTATATATTTTTAATAAATTTGTTTTTAGAAACAAGTTTGATGATTTAGTAACTATAGTAAGAAATATATCTAGGTTGGTTTCACAAGGATATAGTCAAGAATAGGGTATTGACTGTGAGGAAACTTTTTCCCTAGTTCTTATACATAATGCCATAAAAATATTTCATGCCTATGTAGAATATTTGGATTTAAAACTATATCAAATGTTTGTCAAAATTAAATTATTAAATGGGTATATAGTTGAGGATTTTTTTTGAACAACCCACCATATTTCAAAATCCTCATTTTCCAAATCATGTTTTCAAATTAACAAAATATTTTTATGGTTTAAAACAAGGTCCTAGTGCTTGGTATGATATTCTCATATCTTTTCTAATTTGTATTGTTTTTTCAAAAGGTATAGTATATCCTACACTTTTCATAAAAATAATTTAAAAATATGTTTTATGTATTCAAATATATATAGATAATATTATCTTTGGATATTCAAAAAATTCTTTGTGTACTAATTTTTCAAAAAATGATGAAAAGGGAATTTGAAATGAGTTTAAAGGGTGAAATTAAATTCTTTCTTGGTTTTAAAATTTTTCAAAATAAAGATGGAATTATTATAAATCAATGTAATTACACTAATTAACTTTTAAAACATTTTGGTTTGTATAGAACTAAAATTAGTGACACACTCATGAGTACTACCATTAATTTGGATATTAATGAAGCTTAGAATTCAGTAGATCAAACCAATTATAGAGTTATGATTAGATGTTTTTTATAATTAACTTCTATCTACCCTAATATTATTTTTAGTTTTTGTATATGTTCCTGTTTTAAATAAAACCATAAATAATCTCATTTACTTATTAAAAGGATTTTCAAATACCTCCAATATACAACCAATTTATGATTTTTTTTACCCTGGAGGAAAAGAATTTGACTTAGTGAGTTATTTAGAAAATGATTTTTTTGGTTGTAAGTTATATAGAAAAATCACCTATAGAACATGTCATATATTGAGAAATTATATAGTATCTTGGTGTAGTAATAAGAAAAATGTAGTTGCACTGTCTAAAATTGAAGCTAAATACATAGTTTCAGGTCATTTTTGTGAACAAATTTTGTGGATGAAACACACATTCCTAGACTATGGATATCAATTCAAACATGTCCCTATAAATTATGACAACATAGGTGTGATAAACATTTCTAAGAATATTATGTCTCACTATAGAACAATACATATTGATGTAATGAATAACTTTTTGAGGGACCATTTTCAAAAGGGTAATATTACTCTTGAATTTGTAGGAACTGAACATCATCTTTCTGATAATTTTAAAAACCCATTGAATTCTAAGAGATTAATCTACATCAAACATGAATTAAAAATGATAAATTTAGGCTAGTATTTAAGTGTTGGATGAGTCACCATTGGAATGTCATGGTTATAGAGTCATTGTTGGATGAGTCACCATTGGTGAGTAACAGTTGGATGAGTCACTATTAGTAATACACCATTGTCAAGTCACCATTGGAGAGTCGCCATTGAACGAGTCACCATATGAGAGTCATTTCTGGACAAGTAACTGCTCTATGTTTCAAGTGTATCTTCCATTACTAAATTATCATTTTTAAATTATTATTGGAATTATTTTTTTCTTTTATTATATTTTATTATTTTTTAATCCATAAATGAAATATCTAGCTTAAATTTTTTAAATTTAGTTTCTCTCTCATGCCTACTTCTTTCAATCCATTCCACCTTCTGATTTCCCTAATAACCTTCATCCTTCTTTATCCATTTCTTTAGTATTAATTTCTATGAATGGTGATAGTGAAGTTACCTACAATCTTGTCTCCAAAATAATCAAGTCCTATGAACAATCCTAGATAAGAACTGAGCCATTATATTATCGATCTGAGGAACCCATAGCTTTTTGAAATGTGTGGTCATTGTTGAAAAGGAAATCAATGCTGTGTGGTTGAATTCTAGTAAGTCATTAGTTGTAAGGGTGATCTCATTCCACGTACGGTTACATTGGTTCTTGAGAAATTTCCAAAATTTCTATCCTATCTAGGTTCATCAGTTCTATCAATAGGTCAAGTCTGGTTTTGGAAAGAAGAATGATTTTATAAGAATTATTCAAAATTTTAGGGAGTTTTATTTTTTTTAATGGAATGGGAAATATGTTTGAAATCACCTCATTAAAGAGTCTTTAAATATTATCATGGTTTAATCCAAGTTACAGTGAATCATTTAGTTATGAAAATTATTTTATGTAGATAACAGGTGATGGAACTCCAAGAAGGCCCCCTTCTACTAAGTTGGATAGAGAATTAAATATTATTTTTATGTTCATGTTGCATTTTTTATGTCCTAGAAAAGTTGAAATAAATTCAATGAGATATCAAGATATTTAATTCTAGTTCCTTATGAAACAAGGGGAAATATCTACCTGTGAAGATACCTCATCGTACACATGATAGAAATGTTGAAGTTATTATCTTGATCTAATTATCTGATTTATCTTAAGTTAATTTTGACCATATTTGAAACTAAGTCTATGATTGATGATGAAGAATAGTCTAAAGATAATTTTGAGGGTTTCTTATTGACTAAGGTCATTTTCAAATGGATGAGGGTGAGTTGTAACCCTTGGATGAAAATGTGGATTTGAGATTATGATAATATCTTTGATGATTTTAATCCTATAGATCATCCTACCATACCCAAGAACCTAGTTGATCTTGGATTGAATTCATATGATATTGTGAAGTATTAAAATGAGTAAGAAGTTATTTTAGTTGTTGAGGAGGAGGTGGAAAACATTGTTGAAGAATGTAGTGACCTTAAAATACCTAAAATCCCTATTTTTTCTTTTGGAGTTGTTAGACCTCCAATTTCTCTACCTTCCTGAGAAAGTATCTTAAGAAAAGAGATGATGATGATGATGATGAGATAGAAGTTTTGGAATATTATAGAACTATATATTCTTCTTCTAAATCTTATAAAGAGGTTGTGAAAGTATATGATGAGGAAATTGGAAAATATAGAAATGATGATGGTAATGGAAATGAATGTAATGGTGATGGCGATGATGACAGTGATGGTGAAGGACCTTATCATGTTAATGGTGTTGATGTTGAGTGGAATCATTTACATGATCCTTCACCTACTACTTCAGTTCGGTTTTTGAGGAGACTTGGTTTAGTCAGATCTATATCTATTTAGATATTAGTTCTAGAGAATGTTGTTTAGGATGAATCTTCTAGTGGAGAGACTAGAGTATCTTCTAATGGAGATAAATCCTCTAGTCCTCTTAGAGTTTCCCCTACTATTTTTTCTCTGTTTAGAGTAGAAGTTTCAAAACCTAATAAGTGATATAATTTCATTGGGTATGTTCAACTTGGATTGGATTATTCAGAGTCCAAAAATGTTGAGGAATTTTTTCGAGATAATAGAGATGCTCATGGTGTTTTTTTGGTAATAGGTTGAAGTATCTTTGAAGGGGGGTCTTCCCCTAGTTCCAATCTTCTTAGACTAGCACATAATGATGTAGATGATAAAGGGAGAAGTCTACCAATGGATGGTGGACCTAGTTTCTTAGTGGGATATGGGAAATATCCTAAAGGATATTTGGTTGAACTGATTGATCAAAATGGAGAGCTTCAGTCTTTTGGTTTAGAAGCTCCCGCTTCCAGATCAAAACCTGCATAGGCAACCATGACCTGTATTGAGACACTTGCTACACCAGTGCCTTCTGATTATATTTTCATGGAAGATGTAGAATCTTTCATAGAAAATATTTTTGATGAATTTATTATTATTTTGAGTTACTAGGAACCTCTAGTTATGCATCTGAGTGAGGCTGATTTCAAACCCCTATTTGAGATTTTTTTATGGCATATCTAGCTAAAGATGAAACATCACATTCAGAAAGTGGAAATTGAAAACTGTATGTTTGAAAGTGAGATGTAGTCCATGAGTTCCATTATAGAGGTTATAAGAGCCTCTCTTTCTTTTATTCAAGATGTTATGATGGAGAGGTTGGAGAGTTTACCTTAAATTGATTTTTCATCCAGTGCTCTACGTACCATAATTCTATTTATTGAAGAGTTGATCTAGTCTATATTTCTATATGAGTTTCATGATACTTTGGGATATTTTCATATTACTCATCATGATGATTTGAGATAGATTTTTCAGCAGGGATACAACATAAAAAAACTGGTGAGGTAATGTTAAAATGAAGCTTGAAGTGATTGAGAAACCATTACTAAGGCCATTAAATATTACCTTTCTAGGGTGTATACAAAAAATTAATTGAATGATCATTTCATGTTTTTTTTTCTGAAAATCTAAGGATTTCACCTATCACTGGGGAATTCAAGGAATAGGTTGAATAGATAACAATTTTGGAACCTCACCTTATGTTTTTTATAGTGGAAAATAAGGATTTCTTAACTTCTATAGAGAGAGGAGAAAATATTATCATGTACTTTTTCAATCCTATGAAGCCATTATTGTATATATTTATCATTGTAGTGGTTTATATAGTGGTGATTCTTATGTATTATTTCACAACATCTCCTTATTCAAACTCTTTAACTCGTCAGTACTAGCCCTTCAACATGTATCACATGCAAGTTGTGCGGAATTTCAGGCCAGTGATAATTCAAGAGTTTCCTCGGCCTCCTTTAGTATCCACATACTCTCCCATAGCACCCTAAGCATCGACATACGTACCTCCTTCCACTGACAGAGGAAAGAGACCTAGTGATCCGTTATCTCAGGCTAAGAATTATTCTGATTGAGATTATCCTTTGATATGGATTTCATTGTCTTTTCCTTGTGTCTCTTTTTAGGATGTAATATCATGAATAATTATGCTTAATTAAATGTCTCTATATTCTTATTCATATCTTTTTCATTACTATTTCTTGTTTTACCTTTTTAATAATCCCAAAACGGGTGTAATTGTTATGTGACTTACTTAATTTTGATATGAATGGCTTGTTCTTATTAGTTTTCCTTTGATACAACTTTATATATCCTTTGATATGATACTTTTGATACCAATAGTTTCGATGAGATTATTCTTTTTTATTTTTATTTGATACTAATTTTTTCTTTGATTCCTTATTTATTTGGATGTATTTATCTTATTACTTTTCTACCTAGATTATTTGGAATCATCTTGTGATACCTTCTTTATTTTTTCTTTGATATCATTATTTGGGTGTTATTATTTAATACCAAATTTTTTTATGGATTTTATCCTTTGATATCACATTTATTTTGATACCATATTTTTTTATATCTCAAATGTGACATTTGAAATGTTAAGAACACTATTATCCTATACGTAAATATTTTTATACCTAAGTTTATTTTATACATGGTTTATAAAAATTCCATGATTTTTTATCATCAAAAAGGAAGATATTTTTGTCGCCTCCCTATTTTAATGCTCATGAATCATGTTTAATATGTCTTTAATGAGATTAATATTTTAGGATAGTATTTTATCTGAAAAGGGAATTTAATGAAAATATAGATAAGTTTCAAACATGAGTCACCATAAGAATGTATTTCTTCTAGACATCTCACTGTTAGTACAAAATTCTCACCGCCAAACATGAGTCACCACCAAACATGTGTCATCCTTAGTAAAAATGTATCACTACAATACATGATTCACTACAAGAATTTCTTGCCATCAAGAATGACTTATTGCCAACCTGAGTGAACGTTAGTTCAAATGAGTCACTGGTAGACTAACTCACTGCTAGACAGGACTCACCGCCAGATATGAGTCACCTCTAGAGATGTCTCACCACTAGATATTTATTTCCACCATAAGTTATACAGTTTATATTCTGTCTGATTCGAATTAAACGATTTTAGAACTTATTTTATTGAATTTATTTTATATTGGTTATTTAATGATTATTCATTAAACTATTTCGTGAACACATTGAAAAGGTATTTAGAGCTTAGTAGGAGGATCCAGAAGATATCGATTATTATTCTTTAAAAAACACTCTGGAAAGTAGAGATTTATATTTTTAGAATCCTCCCACATAAATTAGATGATGTGTTATCTAGAAGGAAAATAATTTCTAAATACTAAGATCAACAACACATGAGAGAATTAATAATACATACCTAATTAATTTTGACTATGTAAGAGTGGAACTTATTGAATATTGAGATCCTTTCCTACAATCAAAACAAAGTGAACCTTACAACACTCTATTTTACTTCTAATTTCTATGAAATGGATTGATCTCCTCACCATGACACATTTTAGGACACTCAAGCATCTAAATCACTTCAAACCAAGAAGCATTACCTTTTTATATCTTATTTATTTCTATTATATTTTTTTATTTTTCATTCAAGTACTATGTTATTTTATTTTTTTATTAACAAACACTAACTCATGTTCTAGAACTGTAGAATACATGATATTCTCCTCTCCCTATTTTCATCTTCTTACCCATGGTATTTGTGGAAGAGGTCCCTATGTGTATTGTGTTTTTTTTCTTCCCATTAATAATGGTGGAAGAGGCCTTTGAGCCTAAACGGATTGTGAGTTATTGTTTATATACTTATCTTATTGGCAGTGGGTAATTTCAAAGTAGAAGGGATTAGGTATCAACTTGAGAATGAACCACTTGTTTATTTTGTTGCGTAACTTTCTTTTTCATTCTTTTAAAATATTTTAACTCGAGTTGTTTTAAAACTTTAAAAAATGGGTACTTTGATAGTAAATCACAACTAGTGCTTCTGTAAGGATTTGATTGAGTAAATTCATTCCAAAAGTTAGAGTAATTTTTAATATTTTTTCAACTGAGTACTAATCACGATTCAAGAAATTTTTTAAAATATCAAACATATATAAAACTTCTGTTTTTATTAACTGGGAGATTTTTTTTAATTGGTGGGTTTTATTTGACCTCGTTTTTAACAAAAGTTTTTATTGGGATCTTAATTCACCCCTCCCCCCTCTTGAGTTACTCACTATGTCCAATAGTAATTTATTACACCCAAAAGTGGTTGGATTATATAATAATATTACCTATATTTTAACCCTTAAAACCACCACTCCACAAGTATAAATACCCCCTTTCCCAGCTCACTTTTCACACTAAACCCTTTAATATAGATTTATCACTTATTTCCCCTCTCAAGAGTCTTTACAAGGTGGTTTTAAGGTTTTAATAAGTCCCTCACTATCTTTAAGAAGCATCATTCCAAGGTATGGGTCCTCAATCCCCCTCTTTACTTTTCAAGTTCATTACCTTTGTTATATAGTATTTTTAAATTTAATTTACATATACTACCATGGTTATTATTCCATTATATTATATTCCATTTGATATTTTTTAAAATGGATTTTTTTATTCCCTCTCATTATAGTCTTTTTCTAAGTTGTTCTTATGATGAAGTAACGGTGATCAATCCTCCTCTTCCATTTTCAAGTACATTACTTTTTTTATATTGTCTTTCTAAATTCTTTCTTCATATAACACCATGTATTTTATTCCATTTGGTATATTTTAAATGATATTTTATTTATTCCCAATCATTATAGCCTTTTTAAAGTTGTTATAATACATGTACTATCTCATAGCCACAAACCCATCCAAAAATTTGAAAAAGAAAATTGTGTGTGGTTTTCTTAAAAAATTACATCCCTGTCTAGATACTACAAGTAGATATGGTTTTGGACCAAATGAATTTATGGATTAAATCCTTGAAAATAGTTGGTTAGTTATATCCTGACCATCACTTTGGTGCACAGTGAGTGGTCCCTTATTGTGCACCTAGTTTGACACTCCCTTGGGATATGCTTTAGTTAATTTACATACTCTTTAAAAAATCATTTTTATGGATTTATTTATCATTAATCTGGTCTTTGGATTTATTTATCATTGATCTGGTCTTCTACCTTTGTAAAATACATGTATTCCAACTACCTAAATATCATTATTAATTAATTGAGTTGGGAAAAATAATTTTTTACCATATAATTATTTCTTTTATATGTGATAATGTGGAAATACATGCCTCATTGAGAAATTGTGCTAAGTATTTATGTTGTTCAACCTTGAACATTGTTCAATGTAATCATTTTTTATGTGATGGAATTCATTTGAAAATCAATGAATGGTGGGTGATGAAATTATATATCCCCTCGGTGCACTGGTAGGTCTCATGAGACAATTAAGATAGGGTAATATAGCATCCTTACCCTTTATAAAAGATGTCTTAGCACAAGAACTTAATGGTATTTTTTAAGGTGACTGGAATTATACATTCCAATCACATAATGGTAGGTTATTTTTATCATATAATTTCCCATTATTATGTTGGAAATTAATTTAATTATTCTCTCGGTTTCATTTGATATGTCATAACTTAGTTTACTTATTATGAAATCATTTGAAACAATGACCAGTTATTGTTATCCTCATATTTAATCATTATTATATATTTACATGTATTTAATTATGCTCTTAGTTTTATTTGATATGGAATGAATTAGTTTATTTATTATGAGTTCCTTTTACACAATGATCAGTTATTATTATCCTAGAATTTATTCATTGTTATATTGTCCATGGATTTAATTATGATCTCAGTTTCATTTGATATGGCATAAAAAAATTATTTATTATTCAATCCTTTCACTGCTTATTCAGTTATTGATATCCTGGAATATATTCATTGTTAAGTTGGAAATGGGATTATTTATGCTCTTGATATCATTAGTTGTGGAACATGTTGGTTTATTTATTGGATCTAAAACAACTTCCATTGTATGTCATTTCCTTACTAAGCATCTGATATCACCTCATTTTATTGTTTTCCTTTCCCACATAAAACCAAGAATAGTTATACATATGAAAAAATGGATTTTAAAGGATAATAATAATATTTTTCATGTTTTTAAATGATTTATTTTTAGTTTCAATATAATGTAAAACATATTTATGTATCTCATTTCTTAATTCAATGAAACTATTGGGTCCTATATATTGTGATATATAAACAATTTTAATAAAAAATAACTAGTTCTAGGGTTATATAGTCAGGGTTATTACTGTTGGTATCAAATGATAGGTTAGTACAAACCTTGAGAACTATATTTAGAAGAAAATAATTAGAACCTAATAGTAAAATGATCATGGATATCTTAGATTTAAACATACAAATTCTTAGTTTAACTAGTATATTAAATGACATGTACTTTTATATATAAAGGATATACTAAAATTTATTATCATATATTTTAATGATTTTTTGGGAAGTATTGGGATAATTTTTGGACAATCATTTCAGTAATGAGGTTATTGGAATGAGAAAATTCATTCTAAAGAAAACTATATTGGTCCAAGAGTGATATAGGTTAACCTAAATTAATACTATTTGAAAATTTGGGCACCTTATAAATTCATATGATGGATTATTTCAAATTTATACATTATTCTATTAAGACATGGTTAATCACTCATGATTATCTATATTTGAAAACCATTTTTTTCATTTTCAAAAAGCCGGTTTTTGGGTATCTGATTCCCAAAGTAAACACATCCAAATTTTAAATTCAAACTTCAAATCCAAACATCATCATATCAAATCTCTGACATATTCCGAATGCCACGCGTTGAACACTACGCACCACTGTCTGCATTCGACCGTCGAGCATCCCACCAGAGCAGAGAGACGGCGAAACCACCACCGAGGAACCCTACCCTCGTGTATTTTGACATAAAACCTTCATTATTTACGGGTTCATTGCACATCACAAATTCATGCTGGAAGAGAACTCAGCAGGATGCAGATGCACAACAATCGCTCAACAGGAATGAAAGTGCGAGCAGAGAATGATCAGGACCAGCAGATTCAAAATAGAAGAATCGCAAAGCACACCGCAAGACTCACAGCAATTCGCATACAAAACCCTAACTTGATTCAAGAGCACAAGGATTGAAATCCATCACCTAATCCAAATCATGAATCATCAAACAAGGCACCAGCTAGGAATGAAGTGGCACACCACACTAGGATCAACTGCAGAAAACAAAAACAAGAAAACATCACCAGTGCACTGGAAGGTAGACCCGCCACATGTCAGATCCCGTCGCTACCATCCCTAACGCACGTGAAGACCGCGATGAACCACCCTGCGAACAGGAGGAAGACGCGGAAACACACACTAAGCTGGATCTCGACCGGCAACGTGCACCTAAAATACCCTAATGAAGGTAAGATGGGACAGTCGTCGATGCCACCGCAATCGAGAAGTTGCTGCCCCGAAAACACTGAGCATGAGGGTGGCGGCGCTGTGCTAACCCTAAATGGAGGAGGCGACAATGAGAGGAAAAAAATTTTGTGAGATTTCCCCTTATGGGATCATCGTTTCAAGGTCATCAACATGATTATCTATATTGGTTTTAATTAAATACTAGAAATTAGAAGTAGCTGATCACATTATAATAAGGTTGTGGGTAGCTAATTTAATGTAAAAATTATATTATTTAAAAAAATATTAAAGTTGATTTTTCAATATGGAAGGCGGAAGATCATGAAAAAATATTGTCTCACTTACAAAATATCTACTTTCAATGATTAAACTATATTCACTCTCAGATGACATTGAAAATTTTTCAAAAAACCAAGTTACATGAAAAAAAAACTTTACGAGGAATCTAATGCCTCTACCATCCCAAGATTATTTCAAGGATCATGTATTATTTATTGGTGAATCTTGCACACTCAACTAGATCACCATGAAAATTTTTATAAGTACCATCTTGGTCTTTTTAAAATACTCTAATTATAACAAATACATGAACCACTTTATGATTTTCAAGATGTTCTAGAGGAGAGAGACATATAAGCATCCTATATGTATCTAATTAAGGATTATATCTTTTGGTAAATATAAAATTTATTTATAAAACCCTATTTTGAAATATTTTAATATTAATCAGTATTAATAAAAAAATTAGAAAATTTTTTAAAATTATAATTTTAAAATAATTTTTCAATGATTTATTGATTCTTAAATTTATGTAATCCATGATATATGAGTGACATTTGGATAAATGAAATATATTATTTTGAAAATATCCTAAGATAACATTGTGACACATGAACCCTCTCTCCTTGAAGGTAATTCCAATAGTGAAAATTAAAGACCTTATTGAAGGTATGATTTATTTTTAGAAAAATATTAGATATAATTTTAATTCTAGGTGAAAATAATAAAGTTATTTATTAGGGGTAAAGAATCTAACGATTGAATATTGTAAATTATAATTTAGGGTTTCCTCATGTATAAAAAAATTAATAATAATTTCGATGATGAAATTTCATTAAGGGGGTAGAATATAACAACCTGAGATTTACAATGTATGTTTTTTATATTTTCATTCATAAATGTAAATATAAATTATAAATAAATTTATTTCTTTAAAATAACCAATTATTTAAAAAAAAATATATCACCTATTTTATTAATTTACATATTTTTTACAGAAAAAATAAATTTATTTATTAAAATGGTTTTAGAAAAAATAGCAACACATAGGTCATGAAACAACCCATCATGATTGTCATGGCCACAGGACTCGAACCCATGATCTAATAGTGATAAGGATGCATCGACTTCTATCATACTTTTGGATTTTCTACTTCTCTATTCCATCCTTCTTATATATATACATGTCTTTTATTATATACATGATTCTTTTTAAATATATAGAATTATTTATTAACTTAATTCCTTTTACTAAGAGTTTTATTTCTAAATAATTTCAGTAATTAAGTCATGGTATATTAATGGTTAACAATTCATGATTCATGTTTTCATTATCATAAAAAAAATACTATCATATGAAATTTTAGGTATAGTTAAATATAAATAATAAATTATATTTCATTATAGATTTTTATTATAGTTCATTTAATTGTTTTTACTTTATCTTAATCTTTGTATATGATTTATTACTTTAAAATATTCTTTTTAAAAGGTTGAGTAACATGTTTCATAATAAAAATTCAATACAGGTTTATTTCATTCATTGAGAATAATAAATTTATTAGATGATCATGTATAGTAGAATACCCACTATTAAAAAAAGTAGACACATAAAAATACTTTTCTATTTCCTAAGAAAATTACACATTATGCATAAATTTGGACTTGTAAAAATATTAAAGGTAAAGGGATATACACATTGAAAAATAGTAAATCCACTAAAACAAACTCTATCGTCTTAAAATCCCCAAAGAGGATTACTCCTACCATAAATATCATAAAAAGGAATCTAATAATTAAGAAAACAATATACATTATCAAACGGTGTGTAAGAACCTTTTAAAAAAAATTAGTGAGTGATGAAGTGATAATGAAGGTTTATTATAGGAAAATGTTTCATTTGTCATCATAATTGTCAACCAATATGGTTGATCATCATTATGACCATTATTAAATAAGAAAGTTTCCCTATATTATTATTGGCTATTTAGATGCAATTAAGGGACTAACAATATTATTTTTAAGGATATAACTAAAAAATTATTGGAGAATACAAATATATTTTAAAAAGAATATGTTTTATAATAAATGTATAAGTTTTAAAAAAATTATTTTCATGAGATAATATTAAAAAAACATTTTAAATTATAATATATTTCAATTAATTCCTAAGTAAATTTTATAATGTTCTGAATTTTTATTTTTTTGAAATTTCTAAATTGAAATAAATATGGCAATTTTTAAAAATTAAAATTATAATATTTATATAATTATTTTGAAAAAATAAATTAGGATATTTTCTAAAAATTAAAAATTATCATATTTATATATTTATTTTTAAAAAATAAAACTAATTTTTATAATCCTCACATCAAAATTATCTAATGGTGATTTTTTGGAAATTTTATGACAATGTTTATTTTTTCTCTTAAAAGTGAAAATAACCACTTTATAAAGAACTACGATTTTATAACATCATTATTATGTCAACTTGAATAAAATTTATAAAAAAATTTATTCAATAAAAATAATATTAAATAATTTTAAATAGAAATTTAAAAATATTAATTTTATAATATAAGTTAATACTTTACTTTTTAAAACCAAAAATTAATTTCTTTTAAATAAAATTTATTTTTTTATGTAAATTAATTGGGTTAGTTGGGAGTTATGTTTCTTTTATGAAATTCCACTTATGCCTACCCAATTTATCCCACTCATTAATAATACCTAAAATTGTTTGGGATTGATTAAAACCACGAGTGGTTGGCTTATATAATAAAATAGCTTATATTTTAACCCGTAAACCCATCCCTCTCAAGTATAAATACCCACCTTTCCCTCCTCACCTTACAAACCAAATACTTGGATTAAGATTTATCTCATAATTACCCTCTACGGATTTATAAATCATCCTTCCAAGGTAAGGGTCTCCAATCCTCCTCTTTCTTTTTCAAGTTCATTACCTTTGTTATATTGTCATTTTAAATTTAGTTTTCATATACTAACATTCTTGTTATTTCATTTTATTATCTTCCTTTTTATATTTTTCAAATGGTACCTTATTTTTTCCTTCTCATTATATCCTTTTCCAAAGATTTTATTATACATAAGTAAGGGTCCTCAATCCTCCTCTTCCATTTCAAGTACATTACTTTTGATATATTGTCTTTCTAAATTATTTTTTCATATAATTACTTGTATCTTATTACATGGTATTATATTACATTTGATATTTTGTAAATTATATTTTATTTATTCCCCCTATTTATATATTTTTTAAATATGTCATATTACTCGGACTATCCTATATCCATGGAACCATACAAAAATTTGAAAAAGAAATGTGCGTTCAGTTTTCCTAAACAATGACATCCATGGATGTATACTAAAAGTGGACATGTTTTTATATCAAATTAATCTAGTGATTAAAACCCTAAAAATACTTGGTTGGGTATATCATGGTCATCATTCTAGTGCATGGTGATTATCCCCTTACTACGCACCTGTTTTGACACTCTCGGGGGATATGCATTGTTAAATTTATATACTCCTTACAAAACTATTTTGAATGAATTATTTATGAATGTTTTGGTCTCTAATGTTTGAAAAATACTTGTATTATAAATGGATAGATATATTTATTAATTATTTTATTAGTGAAAAATAACTATTTACTGTATAATTTTTCTTCTATATAAGAAAATATATCAAGATATGCCTTATTGAGAAATTTTAATAAGTATTTATATTGTTCATACCTTAAACATTATTCCATGTTATCATTTTTTATGTGATGAAATACATTAGAAATGCAATGATGGGTGGGGTCCAGAGTTATACATCCCCTCAGTGGATTGGTAGTTCTCATGAGATAATTAATATTGGGAAATGGGAGTTCCCTTGTACTTTATGTAAGATGTCTTGGCACAAGGCATTGACATTATTTTTTAAGGCATCTGCCATTATACAATCCCATCACACAATTATAACTTATTTTTATCCTATAGTCTATTCATTATTATGATATCCATGGATTTAATTATTCTCTCATATTATTTATTATGTAATACTTTCACACAATGATCAATTATTTTTATCCTATAATTTATTCATTATTATTTTGGTCATTGATTTAATTATGCTCTCAGTTTCATTTGATATGGAATAAAATAGTTTATTTTTTATGAAATCCATTCACAGAGTGATTATTTATTGTTATCCTAGCCTTTATTCATTTTTATGTTGTCCATGTATTTAATTATGCTCTCAATTTCATTCGATATGGAATAACTCATTTTATTTATTATGAAATCATGTCACTACTTGTTCAATTATTGATATACTGGAATTTATTCATTGTTAAGTTGGTCAGGGGTTTATTTATGCTCTTGGACACATTAGTTATAGAAAATTTAAGTTTATATATCCAAACCATAATAAATTAAACTATAATAAATTCCTATACTAAGTTTATAAGATCACACCTTTCTATTGTTTTCCTTTTTCCCAATAAACTAAGAGGAGTTCTATATATGAAAAAATGGATTTTCAAGGAGAATAATATGTTTTTTATGTTTTCACATTATGTATTCTTAGTTTCAATGTAATTTAAAACACATTTATGTATTTGGATTCCTAATTATATTAAAATTTTAGGTCATCGATATTGTGATCTATGTACCATTTTAATAAAATATTCACCAAATCTAGGGTGTTGGATTCAGGTTTGTTACAAAACAGGTGTAGATTTTAACCGAATGTTTTAGTTTTATTTCTTTTTCTAAAACTGTAAAATATTCTTCAAATGTGATGGAATAATTACACCAATATCATTCATATAATGAGATATTACTATGTTAATGGAATACCCTATATTCATCTCCTCTTCTATCAAATGGTAAATGAAATCACCATTCATGTGTACGGCGGACTACCACTTCACAAAATGATGTAATATGTTTTACATCGCTACCTCTATTGGCTATTTATGATGATGAATTTAATTTTTATATATTATATCCATTAAATATTTATCATTTTGAAAAAATAATATATAATATACCTTCTTAACTTTAGATACATTGAAAAAATAATAACATTATTCATGCATAAGTGTGGACTACCACCTCTATAATGTGATTTGATTCATTTTACTTCACCACATAACATGGATAAATCATATATATATATATATAATTTTATTTAAATAAAAACATTTTATTTATGATATAATGATTATCATATAAAGATAAAATAATATTTACCTTCTTTCCTACATGATTATTGAAAATTAAAAATGTTACTCATGCGTATATATGGTTTATTGTCTCCATGATTGTGACATAGTTCATTTTTCATAACCAAATTTCATGTTTGGTTTTAAAAGTATAATTTGTGTATATAAATGATAATTATTTCATTATTATTATTCTGAATATTATATAACAATGACCTCTTTTACCATATTCAAATTATCGAAGACATTTTGGACATATGAACTAAATATCATCAAAACTTCTGATGTTAACTTAATTGATTAAGTAAATAAATATAACATGGTAATAAATAAAATTAAAGGAATAATAAACCATAAAAAGGTTATTAACAAGGTAAATAATTAATATTTTTTTTTTATTTAGTAAGATAAATAACATACGTGATGACTCAAACATGAGGTAAGGGGTTCCACATCTCAATTTCCTTTCATTAGGTTATATTAATTCCTCATTGTCTTTAATATGGTAAGATTATGTATGTAATTAAATATTATTATTTTATGTTTTATTTTAAAAAAACTTATGTGGATCTACATTTTTTACAAAAAAACACTTCACTGATTAATTCTCACTACGATCATTGTAAGGATTTCTTCACTCAATCTTCTTTCATTCAGTTATATCACTTATTCATTGATTATATTATTACAAGATTATATTTGAAATGAACTTTTATTTATTTATTTTGTATTTACATTTTCTTAGATTTAAATTTGTAACACAAAATATCTCTATTTACTAATTTTCAATTCAATTATAGGGTTCTTGTAAGTGTTTCTCATCTCACTTTTGTTTCTATGATACATATGCCATATTCACCACTTTCTTCTTTCATTTAGTGTATATAATACCCCTTGAAATTATTTATCATGAATATATTTATATTCATGGTAATTAAATATTCATTTAAATTTACTCCTTTCAATGGGATTATGATTCAAATTTTACCAAAGCAGTCATGGTTTATTCCACAATCTCATCATTATTTGAGATTGTTTATGTTTAAGTATTTTCTAGGGGAATTATACGATATTTCTAGTTTAAACCCAATATATTTTATTTTCATATGACTATTTTTTGAAATTATAAATTTTACATTCATTTTCCTCTTTTATGTACTCAAGAGATTAAAATAATTTTTAAGGAAAACTAGTTTTTTTCCTATTCAGTCGAGAAACTTTTTCTCCCACGTCTATATTTTCCTTAAAATTATTTAAAAAAATGTTTTACTATTATAAAATAATTTATTAAATACATTTTTTAATGGTATATTCCCTCCCAGACTGTTATTTTTCTATTTTTTGTTGTTGGTGTGTTTGGGGAAGGTTTTGAGAGTTCTAAGTGGAAGTTAGAGGTGCAGCAGAGTTGCTATAGGAGATACATGTTGTGTAAGTGTATTACATGATGTGAAAGTTGGTTTCATGGATTTTACATGGATGTTTCATGATTTGTATGTTTTCAATGCTAAATAATAAAAATGAGATGTGTTTTTTGGTGGAACCTAGAATCCTGGGATTACACGACGTGAAAGGGGACTATACGTAATATAATTTCCCAATGTTGTATAATTTTAAAGGTTTCATCTACTCAGATTTTTTCCAAACCCTACGGTAGAAACTATTATATCATCCTAGGAGTCTAAATTCCTTCTCCTTTATAATTTTGATATTCCTTTAGAGAGGTATCACTACTGGAATTTTGACCTTTTGCAACAGGATATTTGCAACTGGCTCCCGTCGCAAAAACCCTTTTGTGACGCGGTCCCATCGCAAATAACCCATTGTAGAAAATAGCATCGCAATAAGTATTTTTATGATGGGATCGTCCCAAAAAATATTGCGTGCAACGGGAAACGGGCTCATCGCAAATAGATGTCCGATTAAATACATTATATATACAAGAACCTATAGCGACGGGCCCATCGCAAAAAGTTTTTGCAACGGGACACCGACCCGTCGCAAAAAGCTTATATGTTATAAAACTGTTGTGACGGGCCCATAATAACAAAGTTATTGCAACGGTAAATCAACCTGTTGCAAAAAAATTTAAGAAATATATATATAATCTATTTCCGACGAGGCCCCGTTGCAAAAGGCCCCGTCGCAAATACTTAATAAAATAAAAACATTAATATTAATATTATTAAAATAATAAAAAAATTAAAATATTAAAATTATCAATATTTGAAAATACTTAATAAAATAAAAAATAATAATAAAATTATGATTAATGGAAAAAATAATATTAATATTATTAAAATAATAAAAAAATTAAAAAATATTACAATTCTCAATATTCATAAAAAATATATAAAAAATCATAAATTATTATTATTATTATTATTATTAAAATAAACAAAAATTAAAAAATATAATACTAATAATAAATATTAAAATATTAAAATATTAAAAAGAATGAAAAACTGTAAATAGTTCATATTACCGCAAATGTTTAATTCAAATGTTTTTAACAGAACAAAAAAAATCACTAGGGGATAGTGTTCGGGAGGAGATGGAGGAGCTAGAGGAGATGGTAGAAGAAACTTCATCCCTAAACTATGAGTCGGACGGTGCATGTACTCCATCTGATTGTGTTTTTGTTGCTTCCATCGATACATGTCTTCCTCATGTTGTTGTTGTTGTTGTCATCGACGCATGTCCTCCTCGTGTTGTTGTTGCTGCTAACGCATCTTTTCTTGCTTCTTCTGCAAACTCTCTATAAGCTCTGTTTGAGCTCGCAACTGCTCTGGATACTACGATCCAGAAGATGATGCCTCTCCATGAGCTCCTCTCGATCTAGACAATAACATCGCATAAGTACCATAATAAGTCCTAGGATTCAAATGAGATCTAATACCAACTACTTGGCCCTTCTCAAAGGCATATCGGGTTGCCTACATCCACGCCGCCTCATCAAAATGGTGGGCACTAGTCTGATATGTCGTCTCATCTTGACTCTCAGCCTATGTATGAGAGGTCGCATCCTCATAGGACTCTTTCAGTTTCAATTTTAAATTAAAATAGGGAAAATATTATATGCAGTTAATTTTCAAACTGAAAAAGATATAATACTGACCACAATCTGACACTGGCTATCACCTCTAATCTCTCCAGTGGTTGGATCATTGTACATCCTCTAATAAACTTCGTACTCCATAATATCAAGATGGTTGACTACCTATATGAATATAAAATAAACTATTTATATGTAATGTTATATAAAATATTTAAAAAAGACACTTACCAGGTGCTCTCTATGTGTATTGAATGTAGGGATACCAGCTCTACGTGTTACCTCGTGTCTCCTCCAGTTCTGCTGGCCCAATGAAGATCTCCTCTCAAATCCACCACTTAACCATTGTGAACATAATCCATCCAAAATGTGAGATTAAATGTACTCAGGTCGGTGGGCTCTACATGACTCATCAAATATTGTCGCTCCAACTTTCTTAATGGTTGTCCTTCTAAAATTATGCAAAAACTGACAAAAACGCTCATGCATAGACACCTCCCATGCTTGTGGATTGAGCCATGCATTCTATCATCGATGAGATACCATAAACCCCACAAATAATTTATAATATCAAGTTATTAATGAAATAAATTTCTAAATAAATATTATTTATTTACGTACTAGCTAATGATTGAACATTCCAAGTCACTCATCAATGGGAATTTGTTCTCATGTGATCCATGACTGAGAAAAATAATTACGCAAGATAGAGCTCCACTTTCCAATAGCTACATTCTCAAAACTACGAAAAAAGAACACATAATCAAATAATTAGTATATAAATAAATTAATGAATGATTACTAAAATACACAGGTTATCATACCTCTACATGCATGGATAAAAACCAAGATGTGGTCTCCACTCAGAGATAGGGTCAGGAATCATAAGTCATGGAAGACCACGCCCCCTCCACATACCCCCTGAACCACCAGTAGCATGAGGATCAGATGATCCCAAATCCTCCTCATCCAAAGGTAGATCATCCTCCTCCAACTCACAAATTAAATCAGGTTCCATCTAAAACACAAAATTATTATTGTTAGAAGATAGTTTAAAATAACTATTACATATAGATATATATTAGTTATGATTATAACCAGCATTTAATTGTGTTAATGTTCACCTTCATCATCATCTTCATATATGATGATGTCAATGTCTTCATATTCATCATCAGTGTCATCAATATCCATATGAGTTTCAATTTCATCATCTATTTCAATTTCAATTTCATTTGTAAAATCATTAACATCATCGTCACCATCGACCCTTAATTGTGGGTTTTCATCATCGATATTCTGGTCTCTTTGTGAAAAGGATGTATTTTGAGTAGTCTCTTGAAAAATTTTAATTCCTTGTACTTCATCGAAACCACATTCAGTTAGAGTAAACTAATTTTCCATTATTTCATTTTTATTATGCTCCACCAATCACTCAGGTCTCTTGCAGTAGCACAATACTTTGTGTAATATATTTGATGTGCCTGTTGATCCAGTAAAAATGGTTCATTTACTGGAAGAAGAATTTTTTTTAATATCGATGATTCCATGAATCGGATGAACACAAAAGCCTCTCTCAGTATCTAACCACCACTATTTAGACATTGTTATACAATTTTTTCCTAGATAACACATTTCAATAATTTTATCTAGCATGCCATAAAATTCAACTTTAGTTTTTCTATGATGTGATCATATCAAGAAAACTCCATTGTTAATTGTTTTTTTATTCCCCATATTCACTTGTATGAAATTGAAAACCATTCACCACATATGAATTTTAATATTTAACCACTTTGGATGGTGGGTTATTCAATATACACAATCGCTTATCAATTTTATCAGCATGTTGAGACACCTGAAAATTTGTAAAACAATTTTCAATATAATAAATAATAAACGGAATTGATATGTTAAACCATCAATAATTTATGGTACAAATTTTTTGAAACAACTAAAAAAATTTATGTCGGCATTCTTCCAGAGCAGCTGTTGTAATTTGTGGAAGTTTTTTCTTGATATTATTATCATATAACCTACAAATAAAATAAGTTTATTTACTATAACATAAATTATAGAATATGTGATAGAATTACTCACAGTAAAAATGATTTCATTTCTTCATAGTTGATCAGAACATATGTATGAGCTCTATGGTGTTCATCATCTGAAAGCCATCGTTCATGAACTCCACTGATGCCAAGATTTAGCTGATTAAACACTGATAATTTATTGTTCATTTCATCATCAGTATTCCCCTCGTTTCATCCCATGTGGTTGTGTTTTGAGGTATATTCAGATTCAAAATAATGAGAGAATAAAAAATAAATTTCCTCCTATAAATAAGCTTCAGCAATTGAGCTTTCAAATGATGCTTTGTTACGTATATTTTTCTTCAATTTCTGCATGCATATCTCAAATGGGTACATCCATCGAAACTGTACTAGACCTCCACATTTAGCTTTATGTGGAAAATGTAATATCAAATATTCCATTGAGTCAAAAAAAAGCCGGCGGGAATATTCTTTCCATTTTACATATAATGACTGCAACATCTTTTTCCAGTTTACTTAGTGCATCATAGTCTGTTGTCTCCGCACAAAAATATCAAAAAAAAATATGATATGATTGTTATCGAATCTCATATCATAGAATTCAACAAACCTCTGAATCCAATAGGCATAATTCTTTCCATTATAACATGAAAATCATGAATTTTTAATCTGGTAATATGACCATTCTTAACACATTTTCCCAAATTGGAAGCATAGCCATCTGAAGTCTCAAATCTACAATCCACTAACAAAATAATAAGTGGCTATCTTTGTTTCAGTTTGTTAAATAGATAGACCTACGACATCATGTACTAAATTTTGAAACCATGATGGATTCAGAATAAATTTATTAGTATCTTATCTGGAACTGTGTTCACCATTTTGATACCAAAAAACATAATCTAGTTGAAAAACAAATCGCAAGAGATGTCCTCTAACCTTGTCAAATGTGTCAAAAATTATCAAAGCACATTTTTTACAAGGACACTTAATTGTGCCTTCTGAAAAGAAATATGGTTTTGATTATGTAAATGATAATAAATCTTCAACACCCACAATATATATAAGATTTAAACCAGAACCGTTTGGATTTCTGCACGGATTTATCTAAGTGTGATCATCTAATAATTACTGTTTTCGACTTCCTTGTTCTATATTTTTCTATAAAATATAAAATCGTTACTATTTTTGAATAATTTGAAATTAGAAAAACATTATCCAAAAAAAGATAAATAATTACAACTACTTCTTAAAAATTACCATTAATTGTGGGCGACACAATTTCCAATGGATTGACAGCTACTCTTTTCTATGATGACTCATTTACTTGCAACTTTCTCACACTGAAATCACAACGAAGAATCTTCTCATAGGTACACTAATTCATTCACATTCATACGAGAATGAATAAGCGTACCTATGAGAAGATTATTCTTTGTGATTTCAGTATGACAAAGATGCAAGTAAATGAGCCGTCAGACAAAAGAGGCCCCTTTTCATCGATGAATCTTCTTCCTGCAATGGTCACCATCTTAAAACATTATGAAAAATGTGGTCCTACAAATGCATATTCAAACTCATGCATACGAGATTGGATATACATATGTAGAAGCATACTTTTCATAATGTTTTGAGTCAGTTAGAGTTGAAAGGAGAAGAGTCATTGAGCAAAAGGAGTGTCATCAATCCACTGAAAATTATTCCAAGTTATTACAATGTATTACAATTTATTTTGTTACTAATTATTGCTAATTATTTCTATCTATTACTATTTATTGCTAATTATTGCTAGTTATTTCTAATTATTACTAATTATTGCTATTTATTACTAATTATTCCTAATTATTACTAATTATTGCTAATTATTCTTAATTATTGCTAATTATTCCTAATTATTCCTAATTATTACTAATTATTACTAATTATTACTAATTATTACAAATTATTACTAATTATTACTAATTATTACTAATTATTACTAATTATTACTATTTATTACTATTTATTACTAATTTATTACTAATTTATTACTAACTATTACTAATTATTTCTATTTATTACTAATTATTTCTAATTATTACTAATTATTACTAATTATTACTATTTATTACTATTTATTACAATTTATTACAATTTATTACAATTTATTACTAATTATTACTATTTATTACTATTTATTTCTATTTATTGATAATTTTTACTATTTATTACTAATTATTACTATTTATTACTAATTATTACTATTTATTACTAATTATTACTATTTATTACTATTTATTACCATTTATTTATATTTATTACTATTTATTACTATTTATTACTATTAATTACAATTGATTACTATTAATTACTATTTATTAGTATTTATTAGTATTTATTAGTATTTATTACTATTTATTACTATTTATTACTTTTTATTACTTTTTATTAGTATTTATTACTATTTATTAGTATTTATTATTATTTGTTACTATTTATTAGTATTTATTTCTATTTATTAGTATTTATTTCTATTTATTAGTATTTATTTCTATTTATAAGTATTTATTTCTATTTATTACTATTTATTTCTATTTATTACTATTTATTTCTATTTATTACTATTTATTACCATTTATTACTATTTGTTACTATTTATTAGTATTTATTACTATTTATTAGTTTTTATTACTATTTATTAGTATTTATTTCTATTGATTAGTATTTATTATTATTTATTAGTATTTATTTCTATTTTTTGGCATTTATTTCTATTTATTACTATTTATTTCTATTTGTTACTATTTATTAGTATTTATTACTATTTATTGCTATTAATTATATTTATTATATTTATTATATTTATTACTATTTATTATATTTATTATATTTATTACTATTTATTAGTAATTATTAGTATTTATTACTAATTATTAGTATTTATTACTAATTATTAGTATTTATTACTATTTTTTACTATTTTTTACTATTTTTTAGTATTTATTAGTATTTATTAATATTTATTACTATTTATTAGTATTTATTACTATTTATTAGTATTTATTTGTATTTATTTGTATTTATTACTAATTATTACTATTTATTACTATTTATAACAAATTTTTAATATTTATTACTATTTTTTCTAATTATTAGTATTTATTTCTAATAATTACTAATTAGTGTTAATTACTATTAATTACTACAAAATACAGCTATTAATTACTAATTACCGCTAATTATAGATATACATTACTAATTATCGTTAATAATTATTAATCATTACTAATTACTAAGAATTAGTACTAATAATTTAATTTTATGATTACAAATAAATACTGATGACAAAACAATTTAAATATAACTAAATTACAACTAATCAACAATATTTAAAATTAATATAAAGAAAAAGAAATAAATGCTAAATTAAATAAAACATAAATACCTTTAAACTTGATCTCTTATAATTATAGGCGGCTTCACAACTTCTTCGTAAAAAAATCTAATCCTCAAAGAATTTCAATCTAAAATTATAGTTTAGAGAAGCAGTGGAGCAAGAAATTCAAGCGGAGAAAAGAAAAAACAGAGGGGTACATATAGGTTAGATTAGTTACGACGGGATTATTAGCGACGGGATTCTCGTCGCTAATAGTACATTTTGTGACGGGACCCGCCGCAAATACTTTCTGCCGCATTAGTTATGGTCGGCGGTTAAAAGGTTATTTGTGACGGGCCCCATTGCAAAAAAGGGACTTGCCGATATAGTTTTTGCGATGGGACAACATTCTGTCGCAGATAGTTTTTTACCGCGGTCAGTTATTTGTGACAGGACCCATCGTAAATAACCTTCAGGGGTCGAACTAATTGCAATGGGGGATCCCCCATCACAACTAGGTCTAACTGCCTCTCGGCATTTGCGACGGGCTGTGCCAACCCATCGTAAATACCCTTTCGCGTGGTTTGGCGTGCAAACCACACGTAAGTTTTTGTGATGGGGTGGCTATTTCTGTCGCAAATAACCTCTTCAACAGACAATTTGCGACGGGAATAGATCACATCACAAATAACGGTTTTATTATAGTGGATCGATCATGGGGCTCTTGTATTCAATTTATGATGAGTTCTCCTCTCATTCTCACACATTTCCTTTCGTTCTTCTCCAGGGTTCCACTATGGTGGTTTTTATTTGGTTTGAGGGGTTTTTTGGATTTCATTTTGATGGATCCTTGGTGTGGTATAGGTTGATCTATAGTTCTCGTGGTGTGGTTTTGGTTCTTCTTTACCCTGTGGTGTGCATCAAATTCGATATCTTCTTTGAGGTTGGGATTTCCTTGTTTCTTTTTATTGTGTATCATATGCGTGGGTGTTACTTTTATTTACCTATGAGCTATGGTTATTCCATATTAATCAAAGATAAATAATTGGTTAATTTAATTTAAAGGGGAAAGTGGGGTTTTATTTGTATGCTTTTACAATTTTGATGTTATCTATATATATACTAATCTTAGGTTTTTCCACCTACCATGTGTCAGTCTAATAAACCTCCACATCCTAATTCCCAGACGTGTCAAGCCTACACACATCCACGACCCCCCTACGCTACATCTCTCTACCATTTTCTCCCTCCTCCTCCCGCTCCCACTCAGCCTCCCCATCGTGATTTCTGTCTCCCCCATTTCCATTATCCAGTGCTCCTCCATTCTTCCCCCGCTCATGATTTCTATCAGGTTCACCTCCCTCTCCCTCTGTCTTCCTCGCGAGGTTTCCCTCGGTGTGACGTCACACTCACACAATTGATATCCCATAACTCTCTTCCATTATTCTTTCGACTTCCCCTCTCTCCCCGTCATGATTTCACTCTTCCAATTATTCAGTTTCTTGAACTCCACTATTCTTCTCACCTTGTTAGCCACCAATTTCACTGACATCGGCGTCTTAATCCTACAGTTTTCATTTCATCTCACCACTCTATTTTCCCCACTTCGTACCTCCACCCCATCGCGACTTCGCTACTCCATGTTCACCACTATCGATCTCCTTCCCATCGCAAGTTACCAATTCTGAATCACCTATTTAAAAACCACGACTATTTTCCCTTTCTTCTCATCCTGAAAATTCACCAAGATTGGCCTCCCAAATCTATGGTTAGCGCTGCTTCTTTATACATCGTCTTCACCACTTCTGATATCTGCAATCTAGGGTTTCGTAAGCTACTATATTAAGTCTCCCAAATCTAGGGTTTTCAGTCCTTTGTGCTCGGCTACTAGGGATCCATCACTACTGAATACATTATATTCCATCCTGTACCTCTACTATGGTAACTGATAAATCATTCACCACCAACTACTCCCCCATTTCTCTCAAAAATCCAAACTCTTCTACTCAACGAATTCACTCGGGTTATCCTTGGTTCATCTCCCACAATCCCTTCTGAAACAGGTATGTTATCCTAATATCCTTCAATACTTATCCATTTTCTATATCTTATATTATATGTAGGTTAACATAAGTTAATAATAATTTCCTAATAATTTATCCTATGTCAATACTTCAAGTATTATTTGTCTTCACCATTTACCATCTTCTGATGACAATAAATTACAATAACTTGACAGCCAACAATAGCAGTATCTTTATACACATTCTAAGAATTATTTGTCTTCTACATAAACATTTTATATAAAATGGGTTCAGATTTAGTTTGAATTTCCATGTTATGTTTGAAAATACAAAACTTCTACTGTGGTTAGTTTTATGTATGTGATTATATCATCTCGGTTGAATTCATGCATCTCCTATTCCCTCTTATAGCATCTTCACACTTTAGGTATGTGATAAATTATGTTTCTATTTTTATGTTTCGGTTGTGCATCATGTGTTTAGGAGTTTGTAATTTGTTCAAGGAAGAATTTATGTTTTAATAATGGTAGAAATTGTGGGTATTGTGGCTATGTCTAGTAGACAAGAGGGACTTTTGACATCTTCGCACTTCAGGTTTGTAATAAATTTATTATTTCGCCCTGTATAGATGAGTTTTTTATAAGATATTACAATAAATCTGTTTTGAGTCAGGAATTTGGGCATCTAATTAATTTTCCCATCATGTTTTTTATCATCACTATTTGACCTCACATTAATTTGGCTTTACCTCTATTTTTCTTTAATGTTAGTATGTTGTATTCACTGTATGCGTTCCAATACTCCCTAGTATTATTTTTCTTCACCATTTACCATCTTCTGATGACAGTAAATTACTATAATTTGACATCCAACCATAGTAGTATCTTTATGCACATTCTAAGTATTTTTCTTCTTCTGCATATACATTTTCTATACAACGGGTTAAAATTTAGTTTGAATTTTCATGTTTTGTTTGTCACCATTTTTCACTACTAAAACACTATGATGCCATCATCCAGGATAGGGGCTGTAGTGTAGCAAGTATTAAAATAACTGCTGGATGGATATTATTTAAATGGATTTCCTTCACAATGTCTCTGAAGGAAACAATATGTACTATTTATGGAGGTTCTCTTAAATTTTTTGAAATGTAATCTGATATTAGAGGATTTCCATTTATTTCTATGTTCTTTTATAAACCAAAACCTTATGTGGCATAACTCAACCTTATTTTCTGAGACAACCTCTTTTCTAGAAGACATACTTATTGAAAATTTCAGAATATCAATACTCAAACTGATTTCAACTTCAAAGATATTCCATGGGAATGACTTCTTCAATCTCTCAAAAATTATTCCTTCTTGAGCATTCAGGACTATTTTCTATGCCCAGTGTCTCTACATTATATAAGATTTCATTACTGGATATGGGATTTCTACTTTTTCTAGCAGGTCCCTAAGGGCTTTACAGGTTTTTCTGTGAATTGGATTTCTTCCTGTCTCTAAAAGAAACAGTATGTACTATTTACAGAGGTGCTCTTAATTTTTTTGAAATTTAATCTTATATTAGAGTATTTTCTGTTATTTCTAGGTTCTTTTATAAATCATAACCTTTTGTGGCATAACTCAACCTTATTTTCTAAAAAAACCTATTTTCTAGAAGGCATACTTATGTAAAATTTCAAAATATCAATTCTCAAACTGATTTCAACTTCAAAGATATTCCATGGGAATGACTTCTTCAATCGCTCAAAAAATCTTCCTTATCAAACTTTTGGAATTGTTTTTTATGAACAGTGTCTCTTCTTTATATAAGATCTCATTACTGGATATGGGATGTCTATTTATGCCAGCAGGTCCCTGAGGGATTTATGGTTTTTTCTGTGAACTGGATTTCTTCCTGTTTGTGAAGACTTTTGTGGTTTTACCTCCATGATGTTGTGTTACATGATTTCATTGTTTTTTATGGTTTTATAGATCTCTTACCTTGCACTCACTAGATAGTGGATTTTTCACCCTATTCAGTGATATGCATTGAGGTATTAATGCTATCCTAGAGTTTCTGCCCTGTTTTGTTTGATGATAGGTTTCTTTTCTCTTTCTTGGGCGGCTTTCTCCACTGAAATGCCCTTTATTTTCTGATTATCAATTTGAAAGCTTTATGGAAGTTCATGGATGTCTTCTTGAGGTTTAGGTTTTGAAGAATTTGAAGGCTTGGCATGGTCGACTAGCTCTTGTACAGGCTTCCAGGAATGAATTTTCCCCTAGTATTACCTCCTTTTTAATTTTCACTTATTCCTTCTAGCAGTGCAAGACTATCATTGGGTAGTGCATGACCTATGAGTATAAGTAGTTATTATAGTATTCATTACCTTCACTCATGACTATGGTATTTTAATACACTTATTAATTAATAAAAATGTTTTAGTACCATGTGAACAATTAAATTATTTAATATTCGTTAATAATAATCTTATGAGTTGTTCATTTTTTTCCAACAGGTTTTATTCTCTTGATGGTCAGGTTAAACAATTTGCAGGAAAGGTATTATTTTAAATGTCCACTTTTCATATTCATTTTATTAATCATACATTGTTGGGTACCCTATGTATTGTGAAACTATCTTTTCATTGTTAAATTTCCATTTAAAAAAAATTATTATATCAATATTCCTAATCTATTTAGAAAATTTGTGTTATGACAATTCTCTATACTACGTAGATGCACACCGCATGTGCTGCATATGAATATATCATATCCAGAACATCCATTATAAATATCCATTATATAGAATATTTGTCTCTTGACATTTATTTTCTAGGTCTTTAGTAAATAACCCTTTTCATGAGATTCATATTTCCATTAATTTTCTTAGTAATGATTTTTATAATTTAGTTGATTGGCATTAATCTTCCTCTATTTTTGTATCTGTTGGGAAATATTATGTTTAACTATTTCTTCTTATAGTATACCTCAGTCGTTGAACACCTTTTTCTAGGTGAAATAATTTCAGCTATCTTTACCCCCTGCCTATTGATAATGACATAATGTATGTTAACTCTGATTTTTATGGCACTCTTTTTTTATCATAGTCATTTTTTATCTTTTTCCTTAATACATGTCAGGGAATGGATGATGATCGACACTGTTGTAGAGTTCATCACAATGAGGAGCATGCAAGTTTGATGGAAAATCTTAAGCTAAGTATATAATAGCTCATGAAAGGTTGTCTAAATTACAATGTTATAGATATAACACTCACGTGTGAACACATAGAACCAAACTCACATGATAAAACATATATTTATATTGAAGGATAATATTGGGATGTTTATCAATGATTTTAGAGGCAAATGTGGGTTGCTAGAATCGGCTCTATTAGTGGTACTGCAAGCATTGTCCAAAATAGTAGTTTCTACGATTTTATTCATCCTATTTTTGGTTTATTATAATAATATTGTTTTATTTTATTAGCTTTCTAATTGCAGTTGGAAAGGATTCATGTTGAAATACTGGAAAATATTTATCCTCATCATATTTACAATTACAATTTAAATCATGTGAGATGTATTATTCTTATCTTGCATGTTCCCATATATATTTCTATAATAGTGATACTCCATAACTTTCAGTGTTGCTTTTCTTTTTTTTCACATGACAGATTATATTTTTATCCTCTATTTTCTACCTTTACTACTGATGCTCATGACACCTTTTTATGTGTAGATGAAAATTATGTCACAACGCCTTAATAAGAAATCAGTTCTTATAAAACAAATATTAAAACTATTCTCACTACAATAGGTAAGAACCTAAGTGAGTTCCTGGAATTTACCAAGTGTTGTTAGTAATTGAACAAAGGAATTTTTGTAATATATGATGAACCGTATCATATTTATGAATATTTAATGTCAGGTTATGGAGATTTGGAGGTATGTACTACAAATTCTTTATTCTGAACATGATTTAGGTTATGGAGATTTAGAGGTATGTACTACAACTTCCTTATAAACATTATACAGTAATGTTATAAAGCATTGATGATTTCTATATACTATAAAGATAGATTATAAAATCAATCCCATAACATATTAAGACACATTCATTATTTCCTTTAATTTTCTTCCATCAAGATCGTTAATATAGTCCACTATGTCATTCAATGAATCATTTGTTCCTACACCCAGATTTCTAACTGCCTCCCTGGTGTCCTAGAATTTACCCATAAGATCTCCCTTGAAATACTTCATTATCACTGGGGTTTTCATATGAAACCAATGAAATTAAATCTTAGAAGATACATAATTCAAAATGGAATTAAACTGATCAACTCAATTCTAAAAAATCAAGAAAGAAAAATATTCTGAGATGGCAGTTACTGAGGGTTGAAACTTTTAAGATGGCAGCTGTATTGCAAAGATGAAGCTCTCAAGAGAATTTGTGAATGGATTTTAATTATAGTATAGTTGGTTTAAATTTTTGTATTCATTACTATATTGATGTATAAACCTTTACTATCTTTATTTTCTATTATTGTAGTATAATTGGTTTATCAATGGCAAGAAACTATAGTGGTTTTCAATGTTTATTATTGTAGTATATTGATGTTGAAACCTTGATTATTTTTTATCCATCCTTTTATTTCCTACACGAGTTACTAAATGCTTGGAAGTGTTGATCAGCAATATACATGACTCCAAGAGATCATGAAAATGACTACTTTTATCCAAACTTTTATTTACTATAGGAGTTACTAAATACTTTATCAATCTTTTCATCATGTTTTTTTTAGCATTGTCAAATGTCTTAATAACGATGCTTTCTTTAACATCATCTGAAAGATTCATACCAGATTTATAAAATGTATCAACGACCATTCATTTTTCCCCTACCTCTCAATGAAACCCTTCCAATTCGAAATAAAGCTTTTTTTTATCTTAAATAATTCCAGTTGAAACCCTTCCTTATTTATCAGCGCATCAACAATCACTAAACTGCTAATATTTCTAACAGCTCATAAAGTGTTTTAATTTTACTAACACTAAACATTGTCTCCCTTGAAATCACTTCAAGATCTTCTAAGCCTCTTAATTTTTTATGCAAATCAAAAACACAACACGATAGCATGGATGTGGATCACATAATCACTGAAACAGTGCTTGGTGGATTTCAACAAAGATTAAGGGGAATGAATCATTTTTTAAGGTATGTTTCTTTATGTTTCTTCAATCTGCATAGGATTTCAATATTCTCACCCATTTTGGCACATTAAAACTTATTTCTCTATTATTCCATAGCTTAAACAAATCAAAACAATGAATGGATCATGCACCTCTCTGAAGAGCAAACAGAAAAACCTCAGCTTGGGGGTGGTGGGGAACCAACGGTGAAGGAGAGACACCACCAACAGGTCTAGGTGGGGTATTCAAAACTCATGGTGCCATATTCTGGGACCATATGATGATGCACATTATGAAATTAAATATTCAGGTCATAGTGCATATTATTTGAGGTATGATATCTGCAATTTCTTGATTTTTGATGACTCGGTAAACATGCAGCCTCTGAAAGAGGATTATTCTGTAAACATGAATCCTGGGGAAGGAATCAGAAGCAACATATATATGCACATACAAGTAAACTGAAAATAGGAAACTGGTGAATATATTAAGGAATATATATGTGCATTTTCTTTAATGGTATATTAATGAATATATTACTTCTTTTTAGCAGGGAAACTGGTGATTCTGCTATTTTGAACATAGGAAATGACACTCACCTATATTGAAACAAGGAATTAATATGGAAAACTACTACTTCCAGGTGCTGAAATTCCTCACATCCTTGAAGCAAATGTAATTATCAACACATTATAATACATTATTTCTATCATGAAACTGTACATGATAAATAATATATGTTTTATAAGAAAATATATATTTTACTTATGTTAGCCTTAACGACCCAGTAGTGTGGGGCCAACAAAAGGAAAAGCTTATATTCTGATGTTATTGTTCTTGCAGGTGATATCTGGGAATTCGGTCTGAGGAAATTTTTTCCAGTATGGAGATTAGTGGTCAACTTGATGTTTAGTTGAATAAAAACATAACATTTTACTGGTCTATAGATATACCAATCATGCTTTTCCTCTATATTTGAGTTTGTTTCTATATGCATGTGGCAGTTGTTCTGATCAAAAATGACTTTTCATTTTCAGGTACCATTTGGACTAAAATTTGGAAGGCATATTGATGAAAGTGAGCAGAAATGATTTTACATTTTGAGGTATTAGTGGATCATTTTATTCAATTTTATTATAGTTTTCATATTCTTTTTTAAATTTCAATCATTCTTTATTTTAATATTTACTTCTACCAATATGATGTCACATGTTTCAATACTATCTTATTTATACCTTATTCACGATGTATCCTTTTTTAATAGAAGTGGCTCATTTTTTCCTTGTCAGATTTTTCTTATGTGGCTAGATTCAGTGACTTACTTCCACCACTATGGTCATGAAGAAATATTTTCTACATACCACAGAAAGGTATGACATTAAAATCACTATAATAGTTTCTATCACCGACAATATTACTATCAAATGAACATATGATATTTTATAATCTAATAAAAACATACTAAATGATTCATATTCACTTGCAACATTTCTATTCTTAATAAGTATATAAATAAGGTTAATAAAATAAGTTTTCTTTATTTTTTTCATTACTTTTTGGACATTAATTTAGGGATATGGGGTATACTCTGAAATTGATCATGAACTATGTAAATAAATGTTGATTCATTCAACTTTTATTTGATGCATAAATTGATGGTTCTGGTGGAGGAAGAGAAGGCTACAAATGTTTCTAGGCACTCTTCAGTTTTGTAAACATGATAAAAATTATAGTTATAGGATCCGGAACATCTTATTTTAGTTTACACTGATCATTGAGTAACCAATATTTTTCAAATTCTTAACTTATGTGCCCATGTAGTGTGTCATTCTATAAGTTTTATTACATCATTATGTATTTGTCCTTGATATCTACATCCCTCATTCCATGTTGTTCCTGATACATGATGAATAGTTTCACTCCATTTTCTTTTTCCCTGAAGATCCCACTCATTTAATTTATTATTATTTCATTTATTTTAACATTTCTCATTTTATTTTTTATGATCACTGTCTTATCTTTGATTTAGCTTTAACTTTTTATTTAAGTTCTCGAATGATAGTTATTGTGATCAAAATTGAAAATGAATTCAAATATTCTTACTCAACATTTAAAAAATCATATACTTTTACTCTATTTTTTGTCAACTATTTGAAAGGTGTCTTCATATTTAATGCACTCCTATTAAATTATCATACCTATTTACTTTCTAATTAAAATTTATTCAACATTACTGTTTCTTCTCAACTTTTATAAATATTAATCCCTTATTAAAATAAAAACCAGTAATCAAATACATCATGTAATATTATGGGCGAGTACTAGTTTTTGATATTGTGGAATGTACTAACTTGATGCCCCTCTGAAGAGTGTGGTCATTGGGGGCTTTGTTTGAGATGGATATATGTTTTGTGATTGATTCTTTGGTTTTATTTCAGTGATATCACCCTAGATGGAAACTCTTTAATTACTTTTACTTAGATAATAAAATGGTTTCCCCAGGATTTTGGTTTGTGGGATGACACCCCTAAATTAAAGAGGATTGTGATAAAAGCCTCCATAAAAATTTGTAAATGGATCTTGATGTCTTTTTATGTGTGGTTATGTTGGTGGGATGGCGATGTGTGGTTGGGGTGTGGGGCTGTGTGTGGTTTGTTGTTTGTTCAATTGGGGTGGTGATGGGATGGTATAGTGGGGATGTTGAGACATTTGTTATATGTGGTTTCCTTGTGCTAGATGCCTGAGTAGTGGTGGAATGAATAAATGAATGTCTAATGATAGTTGAAATGGTGTGGGTTGGTTTGGTTAATGGGATGGAAAATTTTCAATGGAAAATTTAATGATGGTTCATGTGGTTAAATTTGGTTGATGATAAATAATAAAATTAATAAGTGTTAAATGTAGAGGAAATTTGAAGCCACTTATCTAGGATCTTCACCTTTAGAAATGAATATTGAAGATACTAATAAATGAATTTAGTGGTGGCAGCAAAGGTGACGTTGTTTTTAGTTGGTTGTTTATTTGATAACCCATAGGTTGGCCTTGAGTGCTTGATACAAAATATATACTTGAATTTTACTTGTTATTTCTATAGCACCCCACCCATGGTGATCACTACGTGTCGAACACCCACATAGTCATGCAGGGGTGTCTTCCCCATTATCCTGGTGGCAGGATGGATGGATGGCCACCCTCTCTTCCCTAATCTCTCTACTATGTGATGACAGCTAAAGATTATTTGGGGAGGATGTTATGAGATGGGGTATCCTAGGTGTATTTTGGATGAGTTATGACGTGGTGTCCCAGGTGCCTCTAGGATGATTTTTGATGTGATTTTCTAGGTGTCTTCTGGATGAGATGTGATGTGTTGTGAGACACAGGTGTGTGTGGGAGGGGTGTGTTTTGAGGCCCAAGAGTGTGCATGGGTGAATTGTTGTGAGGCCCAGTTGTGTATGAGAAGGATGTTTTGTGAGGCCCAGGTGTGTGTGGGTGGTATGTGTTGTGAGGCCTAGGTGTGTGTAGGTGGGATGTGATGTGGTATATTCAGAAGAGGTGGGAGCACAAACATTTTTTTTATTGGGGCATGATAGTGTCTAATCAGTGGGAAAGTGGTGTAGGGTACCCTATCATCAATGTGTTTTAAATAATATTATATTATATGGGTTGTATTATTTGGTGAGTATTCCTTGGAGAGGTTTGTATGGTTAGTATGCATGTTTAGGTGTTGTTTGGTTCTTCTATTTTCTCACAGGAGCATTAGTATGCTTCTTTCACATGTTTATGAAAAACTTGATCTTTTATTTCTGATTATAATTGTATTCTCACCCTACATATATAAAACTATTTTCATGTTTCTAGAGAGATTACATGGACCGTGTTGAGCATTACTAGTTTGGACCCTTCACAGTTGTTGCATTGCTACTTTAACTTTACTTTTGGGTATTTACTTTGGTGACTTTTATCTATGTTAGTTTTATTTATACATGAATGTGGGTTGGTTTTTATTTCTCTTTATATTTTTTCTTGGAGTTGTTTATGAGTGATTTATCTTATCTCCTGGTCTTGTTTTCATACAAACAGTAATGCCTCCCATATTTTTATATTTCTACACCCTTGGTGCTATCCTCCAACCTGGGGTCTACTGTAAGCGGGACTTGGGGGGGTCATTATCTTTCTTCCCTCATTGCAATATCTTTGGAGAGAGGGGTCATGAAAGAGTGGTATCATATCCAGGTTGAGAGATAGGATGGATCTTTCAGTTAGCCATGGTGAGTAATTCATGGCTTGGTAGGGAAACAGTGTTAGATGATCTTGGTGTGTGACATAGGCCAAGGAAGAATAGCTAGAAAATAAGATTTTAAGACCCCCTGTGATCTGATACAAGGACTCTGAGTGAACTGAATGACCAAGTGCGGCTACACTGCTTACAAGGTAGAGACCTAGGAGAGGTACATGCGTCATTATGACTTCTGTTCTTATTTGAATTGGGTTGTTTGGGGAACATAAAAACGAATAAAATTAATTAAAATGAATCTTAATAAAACTCCACACTATCAGGATTAGGAAATATTCATTTTTCTTTCATCTATGGATCATGTTCGTTGTGTGTGTGTGGATCAGGCAGATAAGGTTCATCGGGCTAATCTGGTTGATCATCATAGGGTTGATCTGGTTGAGGAGGATGATCAGTGTATGAGGACATTTCATGCTTTTAGACAGCAGGCTTTAGGGAATTATGAGGGTATTATTTTAGATGTGTAGACAAAGAGATGGATGTAGGAGCTCGATATCACTTTCATTTTGATTTGTTCCTCAACTAAGTACTAGGTTTCTTTGGAATTCAGTCATATGTGTGGAGTTTTGAATCAATGGTGGACATTGTATCTGGGAGAGAGGAATGAGGCATGTGATTTATTGGTCAACATCGAGAAGGAGTTCTGAGTAGAGTTCCTTTTTTCAACCATGAAGGTAGTGAATAGGCAATGATCTTATTTATCTTTAGTAAGGGGGCATGTTAATGAAGGAGTTGGGAATCATGTTCATGGAACTTCTGTATTTTTTCCTAGATCATTTTTTAGATCAGGAGTCTCATGATAGGTGTCTTGAGGGAGAACTCCATCCTTCTATACAGTATGTAGTTACTCCATTTATGTTGCCAACATAACTAGAGGTTTATAATAAGGAAGTGGTTATTGAGTGAATTCCCTCATGAGGAGTTTTGTTTCAAGAAGGGAAACAGTAGGGTTCCTTGAGGGGAAGATTTGATAGTGGTAGGTCTTAGGTTCCAGGACCTTTGAGGTTTTGACCATCCAGGATTCGACCTCGGTAGCTTCACTTTCAACCATATAGTTTTCGTTCCTTTCCTATGGGCTTGGGGATGATGTATTTATTTGATAGAGTTTGTGACCATCTTCAGGACTAGTTCCCAGTGGCTGCTTGAGATCAGTTTGGTGGAGGTGGATAGGTTTAGCGCTAGCCTCAGTAGCAGTTTCCAATGAGGCAGTTTCAGCAGTAAGGGTAGCAGGTTTATACTCTACTGAGGGGAGATGGATCAGGTGGAGGCCGACCTCCGGATGTTCCTCATGTTCAAGGACTGTTACCCGATCCTGGTCATGGTGGTGGTTATCAGTATAGAGTTAAAGGATTTTAGATTGGTTGGTTACACACAATAGAGATAGTAGTTCTAGATATGGAGGAGATCATCATATGTATGTTCAGTTTTTTTATTACTATTATTTGTGACTTTTTTGCTTTAGGATCTTCACACTACTTTATTTAACCCTTTCTAGTCCATTATTTAGTACTATACGCAGAGAGGCTTCCCATAACCATGCTATTGACTATTCCATTTGGTGGCCAGTCCAGCTTCTTTGATGTGTGTCGGGGGTGTAGACTGATGATGGGGTTTCATCAGTCAAATGGGGATATTTTATTACTATATATACAGCCATAATATTTCATCCTCAGCATGGACTGTTTCTATTCTGTAGTTTCTATTATTGATTGCTTCTAGAGGAGATTTGTGTTTTCGAATGTGGATGTTCAGTGTGTGGTTTTCTTCAGTGAGTAGAGTTGTTAGGTGTAAAGTTAGTGTGTGGAGCCCCTTCTTTCCTTATTGGATGATTTTTAGGTATAATTAGTGTATTATAGGATTTTTGAGGTTCCCAAGGTCATTGGGTAGTTCCTAGATGTTTATCATAAGGATTTTGTCATGATACCCCATCGACGTAATGTTGAGTTCAATATAGACTTGCAACCTGGTACTTCTCCAATTTCAATGGATACTTATCAAATACAACCTTATGAGTTGTGAGAGTTTAGGATTCATATAGATGATATGATGTAGAAAGGATTCATCCATCCTAATGTTTCACCATGGGGAGATCTAGTGTTGTTCCACAAGAAAGTGGATAGTGGTCTTAGTTTGTGTATAGACTACTGAAGGTTTAATAAGGTGACAGTCAAGATTTTTTACCCTCTTCCAAGGATAGATGATCTTTTCAACCATATTATATGGGTGAACTTGTTTTCTAAGATCGATCTGTGGTCAAGATATCACCAATTTAGGGTGATAGAGGGAGATATCTTAAAGATTTCCTTCAGATGCCGGTATGGGAACTTCGAGTTTTTATTCATGCCATTCAGTTTTATCAATGCACTTGTCTTGTTCATTAGTCTTATAAAATTTATGTTCCATGAGTTCTTGGATTATTTTCTCATCATATTCATTAATGATATATTAATCAACTCAAAGTCAACGGAGGATCATGTAGAGAATCTCTGAACTATATTTCTTGTTCTTCGACACCACCATCTCTATGGAAATTTGTCCAAGTGTATGTTTTGTACATGATAGGTGCATTTCCTTGGGTTTGTGATGTCTCATCAGGGTGTGTCAGTAGTCCCGTTGAAGGTTTAAGTAGTTTTTTCTTATGAATCACTCAAGAACATGGAATAGTTTCATAGTTTACTTGGTCTCATATGCTGTTATTGGAGGTTTATAACGAATTCATTTCAATTTTCAACCCCATTGACATCTTGGACCAGGAAAGAACAAGTTTTTGTGTGGAGTGATCAATGTTAGGCAGTGTTCGGTTACTATAAGGTGAAGTTGGTGATGCACTTGATTTGTGTATACATTTTCATATATATTATTGAAAATAAAAACATTTTTTCAGCAACTATTTGATGTTTCATGAAAATATTATTTGATTTTGGTGATTCTGTTTATTCTCAGGAAGTTTCTAACAAAGATACATTGTTTCCTATGTAAATGGGGAAAACCTTGTTTACTTAAGGTTCAAACATTCCAATTGGTTTATAACGGGTTTGTTCATAGAACTGGAAACATCCAATGATTCTATATCCATTTGGACCTACTTTCCAAAGGTAGGTGCTCATTAGTTGTGGACCGATGAGGCTTAAGAATTTTCATTGGTCGAGAGGATGGGATGTCGGACTCATCACACCTTTTTGGGGGGAATTATTGTCTACTTCAGGACTCTATTTATAGATTTAAGTTGTGTTCATGAATCCTTATTACATTACCAAGAATGAAAATGAGATTTTCTTAAGATCCGTCAATCAATGATTAATATGTATGAGATTTAGAGAATCTTTTATATGTATTTGAGGTTATTCATAGATAGATAATCATCTGTATTTGTTATAGATTCTTAGTCAATGGTATCCTTCAACACATTATATAAAGATCTCTTGGTCATCATAATAACCATACTAGTTTTAAATCCACTCAGCGGGGCACTTGAAGTTTATTTTCGTTCAGAAGGACATGGAGTATTTCAGAGTTGGGATCATACTCGCAGATGGGCTACCTAAGTATCCTTGATAGAAAAGGAATTACAACCCACGTAGTTTGGGAATTAAGATAGAGTTTTACGTCATATGGGATGGATGAGAATTAATGGGTGATGGCATTGAACCTCAGAAAGGCTTCCTATGTACTCCACTTTTAAGGTAGAGATCAAAGTACATGTAGTTCGGTTGGGAATTATTTGTCTTACATATGATTAATGGCCCAAAGAGATGTTTCATGGTTACTTTTACACTCTAAGCTCACATGAGTCATGCTCGGTGTGAGAAACAAGAGGTATTAGTAAACTTGACAATTTATGCCATGAAAGATGTGATCACAAGGAATGATATGGGTATTATGTATGTATGATTTCCCAAATAGATAATGATCATGACTTACTTTACAGAAGAATTTTGGGAACAATGTCCATAAAGGTATATATGATTTATGGAGATTTGGATACTATAACTTGGTGCTTACTCCTGAGGAGGATGCCCAAATTAAGAGGGGACTTGTGATTGGGTTTTATTCCTGAGATGGAAGCCCAAATCAAAAGAAGTTAAGACTGGTTAAGATAAATTATGACTGGGTCTTATTCCTGAGAGGGAGGCCCAGGTTAAAGGGACTTGAGAACTGCGGCTTACTCCTGATAAGGAGGCCCAGGTTAAGGGAATTTGGGATTTGGGGCTTACTCCTAAGGAGGATGCCCATATTTGGGAACTTGGGTATTACTCCTACGGAGGATGCCTATATTTGGGAACTTGGGGATTACTCTTAACGAGGATGCCCAAATTAGGGAACTTGGGGCTTACTCCTAAGGAGGATGCCCAAATTTGGGAACTTGGACTGGGGATTGCTCCTGAAAAGGAGACCCATGTTAGGGGAATTATGACTGGGGATTACTCCTAAAAATGAGGCCCAGGTTAAAGATCTTTTCATCTTAAAGGATGAGGTTGAATGAATGAAATCTCTCACCTTAGTGACATGAAGATATGTAAATCACTAGGTTCTGAGAGATGTTCCACAGAATTCCTTTTAGATAAGGAATCCAACAAAGGAACCATGTCATAAATGACTTTGAAGAGGGTTTTGAAGGCTAAATATTGAAGAGGAGAGGTGGATTTGAAGAAAAGAGATGAATGAACAAGAGGGACACCCAAAAAAAGGTAGGTGCACAGGTCCTGTTTGGGCACGTAGGTCCTGGTCACGCAGGTCCTGGTCGTGCAGGTATACATGTGTGACACTTGGGTACTTGCAAGATGGTCAACCCATGGGGTAATACTTGAGTGAGGCTTGGCTTAAGAATTTACTATTATACCTAAGGACTTACAAAAGGGTGCCATGAAGGTTCTGTTGAAGGGATTAGGCAGCGCGCAAGTGTGACCATTTCCCTTAAGGGTTGGACACTTAGGTGTGCAGGTGTTGGTGAATTTCAACACTTAGTCCTTGTTCCCCTCTTTAGATCTTCCATTATAGGTAAGAAATTACCTTATAAGTGTTCGGAAGACTTCAAAAAGAGACTAGGGTGCCGAGAGATGAAATCTGAGTTTATGGATTTTTCGTCCTCAAAATGGGGGGCCCACAGGGGGTATTTGTATGCTGATGAAGACCTTGGGAGAAAATCATACAGGGTGTGCAGGTCACCTGCGCACTCGTCTTGCAACTTGTGCGGCCCATGATTAAAGAAATTTGTGTTCATGCCTTTGTTGATTTTTTATTTTTCTTCAAAGGATGAATCACTTTGTGTTCCACGTATTTCCCTTTTCATTCGTTAGACTTTTTGATGGAATAGAGCATCAAAAAAAGTCCCCCCTTAGAGTTATATCTGAAAGAAAGGAGGATGTGATTCTGAAGTAAAGAAGAAAACCAAGGAATTACAGAGCGCAGGTTTTGAGATCACAGATAAGGGCACGCAGGCTTCGGCGCGCAAGGGTGTGGCCTGGCCTATAAATATGTGTTCATTCTTACGAAAAGAACTCGGGTTTCAAAGCACTTCTCTCTCACTGTGCAGGTTTCTCTCATCATGCAGGTTGCTGATTTTCTGTGGTTTCATTGCTTTTGTTCATGTCGCGCTGTTGTAGAGGTATTTTGACCTGCGCGGTGATACCTGCGCGCCAAAAACCTGCACGACACAGTTACACTTGGACGCCAAAATTAGACCTGTGTGCCTTAATGCCTTAGACATTTTTTCACTTTTTTCACAAATTTTATGAAAAATAAACTCACTTAAAAGTTAATTATTCGACCTTTGTGCAGATTCAATAGATCCTAGATGAATTGGAACGGCTGATGAACTGGCAAGCAAGCATATTTATGACATGATGAATGTTTTTGGCCATGATTAATATGAGATCTACGATAGCACTCTCTCAGATTTGGATAAATACTTGAAGAATTGTCATGTTAATTTCCCATAGAGCATCTACTTATCTCTGTATGGGAATGGTCATCTGCAAGGAGTCAACATTCCAGATGAAAATAACTATATGTCCGAGATGCAGCCGCACTCATACTCCTCTATTTTGGTTATGTTGTGAATTAAGAGTAACAACAATGATGCGAACTTTCAAATTTTTCCTCCATGCCATTTCTTTGCAGATATGAAAATGGAAAACCATGGGCTGATATGTTTTCCACTGCCGGTTGATGGAGAGAAGACTGTCATGACATTAGAAACAAAATCAGAAAAGAGTACTCTCTTCAAATGGCTCTTTACTTCCAATGCTCCATTCTCAAATCCATGTATTCATCTTCCAAGTCTCTTGGACAGAAATAGAGTCACTGTTTGATCAGAATAAAATTTTCTCAAACCACACTCAAGAACATTCTTTTACAACTATTCTACGAAGATCTGGTATCCCTACATCTCTTATTATATCCAGTTGAATGAATGGATTCCAGGTGGCTGCTGATGAATCTCGGGATTTCGTAAATCAAATGAAGAGTTATGTTAAAAGCCTCTTGTAATTCTTGGAAAAGAGAAGAGAATACAATCTGTGTATATCCTTCTAACTCTTGTGCATCAAATGAAAAACACTTTCATCTTCAATCATTTGTGCATGCCTTCTTTTGCTACCTGCTTTAAATTTTTACCTAAGACAATGGGCCTAGTAAGCATAGTTTGATTTTTTTCTAGGATTATAAAAATAACCCTAAAAACTTTGAATCTTTTTAATTGCTCAATATTACCTAAATCATACAAAGTATATGTTTAGTGAGTTGGGACTTGACTTTTGTTCATAGTTCCCTTGTCTTTTGTGGGCAGTTTAAAGTCATGCACATCGAACATAAAAAGGCTAATGTTTAAGGTCGAAATAGATTTGATCGAATGGATTAAAATTGACTCAATTCCTTGATAATTTATCTGAAAACATATTACCATATTCAAGTATGGGGGAAAATGTAAACTATGACTTAAGAAATTTTGAATATGAGGAATGATATGAAAAAGGGCTAAAAGGAATTAGAAGAAGTATTTTTCAAGAATGAAGTTACCACCATTTAAAAAACCCATTAGGGGATTGAATTATGCAGGGTCACTTAACAGCATTGGTTGCATAGTCAAATAATAGCATCTTTTGGCTGATAGGTCCGTTATTTAGACTACTAATGCAAGGCCGCCTAAGGGAACGTGCTGCATAGTCAGGAAAAAGAACTCTCAGAAATTTACTTTTCTGCTGCTAAAAAGCCAGTGGAAGTTTATGGATATTCAAATTTTCCAAAGCGTAGAGTTTTTTGTATGGAGAGAGGTACTTGAATATGGAGAAGATATTTCCAATCAAGATTGTCTAAGAACTGGATAACTGTCACTCTTGTGAAGGAATGACCCAAACGTAGGGAAGGGAAATATAAACCATAGACTTGAATACTTTCAGATCATGAAAAATAGTATGGGACAAATATGTTAAGGATGGCTATTTTTTTTGCAGATCCTTACATATTGTCGATAAGACCAATAAGGACAAAAGGAGGTTTTCCTCCCAAGAATGAAGTTACCGCTATTTAAAAAACCTGTTAGGGGGTTGAATTATGTAGGGCCACCTATGGGCATTGGATGCATAGTCAAATAATAGCATCTTTTGGCTCACAGGTCCATTATGTAGACTTCTTATGCAAGGCCGCCTAAGGGCACGTGTTGCATAGTCACGAAAAAGAACACTTGGGTATCAGACATTTTGTGCCTAGATGTCAAGAAAAGGGTTATGGAGATGTCCAAGTATTTAAGGTTAGGAGTATGGCACATGAAAAATGAGTATTTTCCAATGCATGAAGGAAATACACAGACCAATGCTTACCATAATCATGTTGTGGCTGGGTCCTGGATTAAGGTGTTGGACGTCACTACATATCCCATAAGGATGAGAATCAAGCCAAACGTAGTTCTTGAAATTCATTTTAACTTCATGTGGGACGAGAGTGTAGGAGATCTTAGTTTAGGGTCATAGAGCTCAGACCATAATAAGGAATACACATTGTGTGTTTTATAAACCTGATTTGAATGAAGACCAGGGTTTTCATACCACATTCATATCTTCACAGACGGACTTTTCAGCCAAGGGACTGAAAGTGAAATTTGGGGTTAGGCCCAAAGACTTGGGGCTGGATTCAAGGGATGCTCAAACGTTCCTACGTATCCCATAAGGATGGGAATCAAGCCGCACGTAGTTCTTGAAATACCCTCTTTACAAATTTGGTTCGTACAAGTGAAGGGTGAAAGGGGACTTTAGTGCAATGATGGTTTGACCAAAGATTAAAGGTTCAGAAATTTCCATGTATGCACGTAGTCTTTTGAATATAACATGATTGGTGATCAATGTAAATAATTATTCCCTCTCACGTGAGGGTGTCAAATAATTTTGTAGTTTATTGTCATATAGGAGAAAAAGTGTGAATAGTTTAACTTCATATAGAAAGGAAGATGGTGAACCAATGTAAAAAATATGGGTTTTGGGGGAGGCTTCATGAATCAACATCATATGAGATGGTGGTGAACCGATGTGAAGAGATTGGTTTTGGGCTTGAACCTCTGGAGGTTTCCTACGTACCCAGCCTAGAAGGCAAGGATCAATGTTTTCGTAGTTCTATTAAAGAATGAATTGGTAATCAAGTTGTTCTTGAGGACATCGACCTAAGAAATAGTGTCGGGACTTACACATGGTTAGCGGTGCAGAGAGGGTGTTATGGTTGAAGTTTACTCTAAGATCACGTGATTCATACTCAGTGTGAGAAACAGGAGGTATAAACAACCTTAATGATGCACAGTTTAATGTCATGTAGGACATATGAAGGGATTATGCAGTTTAAAGTCTTACATTGAGGACTACTGGTGCTGAATAGTTTAGTGTCATGTAGCAGAGACAAAATACAATTTAGCATCATGTAGGACATATTAAGGGACTTTGTTCAGTTTTATGTCATGTAGGACGAATGAGAAGTACATTTTAACGTCGTGTTAGACAAATATAGGGACACAATTTAATGTCATCTTGGGCGTGAACACAGTTTTGCGTCATGTTGGACAATAAGGGTTTTGTACAGTTTAGTGTCATGTAGCTAAGATGATGGGGACAATACAGTTTAACGTCATGTTGGACAAAAGGGGGACTGTTCAATTTAATTTCATGCAGTAAGGACAAAAGAGGGGATGTAAAGTTTAACATCATATAGAGAGGATGACATAATTTAATGTCGTGTTGGACGTAATTGAAAATAGTATAAGGTCATATACATGGACTGTAGAAAGGAAAATACAATTTAACATCATGTTGGATGATGGTGTGAATAGTTTAAGGTCATATGCATGGACCAGTGATTATGCAGTTTAACGTCTTTCTAGATGTAAGGGACTTCTGTACAGTTTATCATCATGTAGCTAGGACGTCACATTTTAACGTCATATTGGATGTAAGAGACAATGCAGTTTAAAGTCTTGCAGTAAGGAAAACACAGTTTAACGTCATGTTGGACGATGGTGCGAATAGTTTAAGGTCATATGCATGGACCAGGGATTATGTAGTTTAATGTCTTGCTAGATGTAAGGGACTTATGTATAGTTTAGCATCATGTAGCTAGGACATCACAGTTTAACGTCATGTTGGACGTAAGGGACTATGCAGTTTAAATTCTTTCAGCAAGGACAACACAGTTTAATGTCATGTTGGACGATGGTGCGAATAGTTTAAGGTCATATGCATGGACCAATGATTATGTTGTTTAACATCTTGCTGGACGTAAGGGACTTTTGTACAGTTTAGCATCATGTAGCTAGGACGTCACAGTTTAACATCATTTTGGATGTAAGGGACTATGCAGTTTAAAGTCTTACAGTAAGGAAAACACATTTTAACGTCATGTTAGACGATGGTGTGAATAGTTTAAGGTCATATGCATGGACCATCGATTATGAAGTTTAACATCTTGTTGGACGTATTAGAATTTGTGTTACACAAAATACTTCTTCATAAATCTAGCATTGGTTGGAGTTGTGATGAGTTCTCCATCCATTGAGATTAAAGAATAAGCTCCATTGGAGTAGAACTTATGTATTGAATAATGTCCTTCCCATTTTGGCTCTAGCTTGGGAGGTTTCTTTCCTAGTATCATTTGAGTTCTGAGAACCAATACCAATTATCCCATAATGAATGAATAAAGATGAACTTTTTTGTTGAAATCTCGTGCTATTCGGTTTTGATAGACTTATAAGTGGTGCAGGGTGCACAATCTTTTCTCATCTAATCGTTTCAATTCATCCAATCGCTTTTGATATTATTCATCTGAAGATGACTGATCACAAATGGCTACCTTGAGTGAGGTTAATTGAACCTCAATGGGCAATACTTCTTCTATTCCATACACCAATGAATATGGAGTTGACCGTGTTGCAGTGCGGGTGGTTGTCCGATAATCCCATAAAGCATGAAAGAGTTTATCAGGCTATGATTTATTATCGTTATCCACCATCTTTTGTAGTATATTTGAAAGAGTCTTGTTGAAGGCTTATATTTGGCCATTATCCACTTCATGATACCGAGATGAATGATTGGATTTGATGTTGTATTCTTGATACAACTTCCTTACCTCGGATGAATAGAAATTGGTGCCATTATCCGTCATTATGGTATGAGGGACACCAAATCTGGCAACGATGATAGACTTGATGAAGCTAACAATGCTTTTAGAAATAAATTCTTTGAGAGGTATTCCCTCTTCCCATTTGTAAAAGAATTCAATAGTAATAATAATGTACTTAAACTACTTTGATTTAGCTGAAGGATAAGGTCCTACTACATCCACTCCCCATGTGGCAAATGGACATGAGTATTTAGCTGTATGAATCAACTCTGGGGGTTGATGAATGAAGTTGGAATGTACTTGTAAATAATGACACTTCTTTGTGAAATCAATACAATCTTGTATCATTGAAGGCCAAAAGTATCCAAGCCTTCAAATCAGATAGTGTATGTCCGGAATGATGGGAACCATAGACTCCTGCATGCACTTCTTTCTTGAAAACCATTTTCTCTTCACTGTCAATGAATATGAAGAGAATTCCCTCAAAACCTATTTTGTAGAGAATTTTCTATTGGTTTTCTGGGCTATCATAAAGGGTAAAATTGACCACACATCACCGGATTTGTTCTTTCCTAGTTCTATCAGGTGGAAGTGTTCCATTTTGAAGGTATTCCCTAATAGGTATCATCCATCCTGTAGTATGACCATATGGTTCAGGAATGGGACTAATTTCATTGATTTCCTCTGTTCTGGCTTGAACATAAGGTGAAATTGTACGACGGTGGGAAATACTGATGATTGTCTCGTCCCGATTTGGATCTGCCATAGCTGTGGCTATATTATCCAATGCATCATCTTGAGAATTTTGTGATCGTGGGACATGAGAAAATGTCAGTTCCGAAGGAAACTCTGCCATTAACTCTCTGACATAATCATACAATGGGATTAAATCCACTTTTCTGATGGCATAATCCCCATTGAATTGTTTGATTACCAGGTCTGAATCACCTTTCACCTTTAAGTGATTCACTTGTACCTAAAGTGCTAACTCCAATCCTATGATGAGATCTTGGTATTCTACTTCATTATTTTTCCTGCCTCCCAACAATGAGAAGGAATAGGGTAGCACTGCCTTTTCTGGAGAAATGAGAACAATTCCTAACCCAACTTTTTTGAATTTAGGATCTTCCATTTTCTTCCCTGTTGGACTTCTGGAAGCACCATCAAAGTACATTTCCCATGTTTGAAGACAATCTTGAATAGATAAGACTTCCTCATCAGGAAGTTCAGTATCTGATGATGTATCTTCTACTGAAGGATGTTCAGCAAGGAAATTATCCAGATCTTGGCCCTTTATTTCCTTTTGAGACACATATTGGATATCAAATTGCTGCAAAATAACTGTCCACCTTGCTAGACATCCTGTAAGTATTGGACGACTAAGGATAAATATGAGCGGGTTATTGCGAGAAACTAAATGGACCTCATGATGTTGTAGGAAGTGTCTCAACTTCTGAACTGCAAATATTAACGCTAGACAGCACTTTTCAATACTTGAATACTGGGTTTCTGCTTCAAGCATAGTCCGACTGAGATAGTAAAGGTTGTTTTCATTCCCAACATCATTCTTTTGGGCAAGGAAGGAACCCAATGATCGCTCTAATGCTGTCACATAAAAAATAAGTGGTCTTCCTTCAACATGTGGCATTAATACCGGTGGACTCAGGAGATATTTCTTGAGAATATAAAATGCTTCTTGACATTCTTCAGTCCACTGGTAGGTGACTCCCTTCTTCATCAATTTGGTGAAGGGTAAACTTTTTCCTACAAGATTGGTGATGAAAGGCCGAATATAGGCCAAGTTTCCTTGAAGTCCTCTCAATTATTTCAAGTTTTGAGGAGGTGACATACCAAGGATTAACTTTTTCTTCTTAGTATTGACTTTGATACCATGATGGCATACAACAAAGCCGAGAAATTTTCCTAAGGTTACCCCAAAAGCACATTTTAAGGGGTTCATCTTCAAATTGTGTTGTCGAAGTTTGTGGAATATGACTTCCAAATCAGCCAAGTGATTAGAACGTTTTTTGTATTTAACCAACAAATCATCCACATAACATTCAACAAATTTCCCTCAAAAGGGTTTGAAGATACGGTGCATGGAACATTGATATGTTGCACCTGCATTCTTCAGGCCAAAGGGAATTACCCGATAGAAAAACACACCCTGAGGGGCTATAAAGGCTATATATTCTTCATCTTATGGAGCCATTCGGATTTGATTATATCCATAACATCCATCCATGAAGGAAAGTGCTTCATATCCAGTCGTTGCATCAATTAAGAGTTCTGTGATCGGAACTGGAATATCATCCTTTGGACAATGCCGATTAAGATCTCTGAAATCAATGAAAACTCTAATTTGTCCGTTTTTCTTTTTCACCTGGACAATATTATCCAACCATTTGGGATATTTAACTTCTATGATGAAGTTATATTTGATAAGCTTATCCACTTCAGCTTCAATTTTGGAAGCATAAGTTGGGTATGTTCTTCTTGCATCTTGTTCGAATCCTTAATGTTTTTTTGGCAAACCCAAACGATAAGTAGAAACATCAGGATCAAGACCTGGAATCTCTGTATAGTTCCAAGAAAATATATCTCGATTTTTCTTTAAAAATGAAATATACATTTCTTTCTCTTAAAGATTCATGGACACACTAATTAAAGTGGGTCGTGGAACTTCTTTTGTACCCAGATTTATTTCTCTGAGTTCATCCACAGTAGTGGAGATACCCTCTTCAAATGCTGGAGGAGCATCCCGGAGATCTTAATATTCTTCTTCAACATGTGTTACTTCTTCTGTTTCTACTTTCATAGTAGATGATGAAGAAAAATTTCCATGATCAGGAGAAATGTTAAAAATTGAACATCTTGAAGAAGAGGATTCCATTTCTGACCCTATTGATGATGAAGGGTCTTCCTTAGGTAATAAAGAGGAGATGAGGGATTGAGAATCAACATCATTGTTCACCTCTGACATTGCTATAACTTCTTATGGCCTGGTTGGTGAAGTATAGACTTGCTGGATTTCAGTGGATTAAATGAAGACATCTCCATTTGAGCTTTCATCATTTCTTGGTGAATCGCCACTTTCTCCCATGCTGTCTGGATTGATTGTCATAATTGAAATTATGGAAGTTTCTATAAGAGTATTTGGATTTGGGTTTATCCTTTCAATTTGACTGATAGGCAACACATAATCTGTATTCACATGTGTGAATGGGTTTACTGAAATCTTTTCCAAACCATATGGAGCATTAATTTTGGTGACCTCCACTGTCTTGGATTTTTCCTTCCCTTCCATGTGATAGAAATCTGCCTCGATGTATTGAGACTCACATGTTTTGAATGGGGCCTTATCACCAAACAATGTCCCAATTTAACCATTGAAACAATATTTGAGGCATTGATGGTATGATGAAGGGATACCCGCATGTTGATTGTAACACCCCGAGATTTTATGAAAAATATTATTGATGTCTTGTGTTGTACGATACACCAAAAGGAGCTTGCACTACACACATCCCTGACTTGGCTTTCATTACACGCAACCGCGACCTTCCATGATAGTGTGTGTTGTACGCAATACCGAGTTTCACTAAACAACGATATGTTATTAAAATATTATATAAACTAGACGTTATGAATAGTAATACCCACTTTTTGAAATTTAATAAATTTTATATTTCAAAATGGAATTCATTTTTGGATTTTAAATATCTAAATTATCCTAGGGTGAATTTTTGGTATTTTTCTGAAAACATTCAATTTTTTATGAATAGTGAAAACATCGGGTTACTATTTAAAAACCGACTATATATTTATCTAATTATTTATTTTATTTAAATTTATTTTAGGTCAAAATTGATACATAATACCTATATAAGATTAATTTAATTCAATGGATTCATTTTATAATAATTTTAGATATATAAAAAATTTATTGAACTTTTCAACGTCTTTTACCCACCCCCTAGGAGAATTTGAAAATTTACATAAAACTTAATTTTACCGCTTCTGTGAGTGGAATTTCGAAAATCCGGGAGACACGGTTAATATCAAGGAGTAAAATTTGGATCAATAAGATAAAAATAATTTTTGGTGAATAGTAACTTTTTACTTTTTTTAACCCCAGTTAAAATTAAATATGGTAATTAAGGGTAAAAAATGATATTATTATTACCCTAACACAAGTCCTAATTCTATTGGATAAGTTTAATTCGACCCAAAACAACCTTAGGAATAAAATATGACCATTTAGGTCCACTTGGATTAGATTAGGACATTTATTATTATTTTATTTAAAGAAAAGTTAAAATAGTTAAAATCAAAGTTTAATAACTAAAACATTTTTAATATAGGTTTATACATAAGATAAATTCGACTATAAATATTAATTAGAAAGATAAAAGGATTTCCTATATAATGATAATTTATTTATAATTTTTAGACATTAAATAATTTAATTTATTTATGACATAATGATGATACAGTAATTACCATATTAATGAAATATTAACATAATTGATTATATAAATACCCAAATAAATGTAATTTTAGACTTTTCATGAATTAAAATAATATTCTAGGTTAATATGACATTTTAGTATTGATTCAATTAAATTTTTCGAACTAATGATGTTGTTATGATTTTCAAAAAAATCAATTACCAAATAGTGTCAAAATTGACATAAAATAGATTTTTAAAACAAATATTATATTATTAATTGTTATTATATTCCTAAAAATATAAGTTTCGTCCAAATGACTTATATAAGGTTATATATATTAATAATGAACCACTTGGGGTTCTTTTGTCTTGTTATAGTAAGCTTATTAACCATATAGTGTAAGAAAACAAGAAGACACGGTAAAAGTTAAATTATTTAACTTAGAGTTAAATCTAAATGATAAGGTTAAAATAGTAACCTAAACTTTTCTAAAACCTATTGGTTGAGAGGATTTATACCCATACCCACTTTAGATTCGAAATAAATCAATTTTTATCTATTATAAACCGAATATGACTTTATTATAAAATCATATTTTAAGTTTTTCCAAAGCTGCCCCTCTCCTCCCTTATAAAAAGGGCACCCCTTCCCTCTTCTCTTCACACCCTTTTGAGCATTGAAGCTCGGACAACCCCTGAAAATTACTCTTCTAAACCTCTATAGTTATATCATATAGGTTCTGGTCTTCTCAAAAGACCAACTCTAGTGCCCTAAGAAAATGTTTAAAGGAGGTGCGTCGAGGAAGAGGTAATCTCTTCTACCGACTCTTTCAAGTATCTTTCTTCTTCTACTTCCTGTTATTTAGTTGTTTCATTATAAGGTAATAAAATCAGTATTAATTATATACTGATATGTTATTATAAATATTAAAAAATCCTATTTCACATTCTATCCATCCTACGGAAAATGAAATCACCGCACGTGCGTACATACGGAATACCGTCTCCACGCCGTGGTTTAATCAGTTTTTCCACCACCACCTTACTTGGATGAGTATAATGGTGTAAAGAATAACTATATATGATTATTATAACATCATACTTATTTTAAGATATTATATCATCCACTCCAATTCCATTCAATAAATATGGGAATGATATCATCGCTCGTGCGTACGTACGGATTACAGTCTCCACGACGCGATGAGATTTATTTTACATGTTAACAGTTCAATAATGATTATAAAGTATATATAATAGGTAATCATGAAATATATGACATAATAATTCTACTGTATATATATATATATGTCATCTACTTTATTCCATTCAATTCAATAATGAAACAAAAAATAGCGTTCATGCGTACGTACGACCTACCGTCTCCATGAATGGTGTTTTTCTTTCCATTTATCAATCTATAATATATATGTATATTCTGAATATATATTATAAATAAATCATGTTTTATATTCTGGAATTAATTAATCATGATCTATGTAATCATATTAACAATTACAAGTCAAAACATGGATGATAAATGTAACAATTTTACCCAAAACACTGCTTTAACATGGAATTGAAAAAAGAACGGATAATATAAAGTAGTAAGTGAATCATATATGATATCATAAATATTATTATGGTTCTGTTAAAAGTTATTAATATGTTTAAACCCACTATACAGGAGTCTCGGACACATACAGAAGAAATTGGACATAAGGTAAGGGATAATTATTCCAATCTCGTTCTTATCTGAGATTGTTTATTCGTAAGTATTTACTGGGGTTATGTTTATTATAGATGTCCATATGTTCTCAAAATGTTTTCATAAAATGTTTAATTTTCTTCCATATAATTTTAATGTCATTTTTACACTTTTTTACTTTTACCACATCATATGGAAGTAATCTTTCTTTTGTTTACCATACGATGTACTTTTTGAATTTTTAGACAAAAGTATGAGGAGAATGATTTTTTAACTTATATGGCATGAATGTATTCTTATGGTTTCATAACGCCTTATTTACATGAATATTACTGTACAAGATTTCATTATTATTTTCAAAAAAATACTTTCTTTTAAAATTGCATGTCATTTTGTGAAAAGAAAATGATTTTGAAGAAGAAAGGATATTTTCCTCAAAAATTCATTTCAAGTGTTTTGTCAAAACTATTTTACATCTAAGATGAAATTATTTCATATGTGTATGTTTCAAGTATAATGTCTATATGATTTACATGGTTTCAATTTTATTATGATGAAATGATATCCATTTTTTTATATGGATTATGTTATGATGGGATGATGTTTATGGAACCCATTTTTATTCTTTGGGTTATGATGAATGCTTTATGTTTATGTTGTGGCATAAGTAAGAATGATTTTATTATGAGATGGGTGGGACATATATCTCCCTCCAATGCATTGGGTAAAGATTTATATCTCATGAGATAGACATGGCTGGAATGGTAAGTTAATCTGGTTCAGTGTTACAGGATTGAAACGAGGAGTGAACTCGATTCAGAAAGGGACTTTGTCCACTAAGATGGTCTGGGCAGCAATGCCTTGGCTACTATGGAAATCATATCATTTGATTAATGGTTTCCACAATTACATGATATATTCCCATGCTATTTTTTCATGATTGGTGATCCATTATGATCTATGCCTTGCGTACTGCCATGTTTTATGTCATTGCTCAAGATTTTGATGTTTAAATATTATGTTCATGTTTTGAAGTTCAAATGTATATGGTTTGTTTTATTTTCTCCATGATTACCCTTACTGATCATTTGATCTCACCCTTTATATGTTTTCTTTTCCCGGGATATAAAGAAAGGTTTTAGGTAAGAAAAAAATGGGAGATCTTTATGGGAGATGTTGAAGATCTTTCACCAAGATTAGAAGATTATATTTCAGGTTTCCAAAGACACTAAACTATTACGGTCCTTTGGTGTCTATTTTTGTTATGTATTAGATATTCTACAAAAGTAATTTAATGTCTATGTAAGTCAAGCTTTGGGTCTCTACAGTTGGTATCAGAGGAAAGTTTTAGTTAACCTTTGGAAACTAGGATGCGAAAAATTTAGTGAGATCCCTAGAGATATTTATAAGGTATGTCTAGGGATGTCCCTAAGGTTATGTATAAGTATAGTTTATAGTCCTATAATTACGGTAATGATCTTAGAATTAAACCTAAGATGTTATATATTTAAGGTACTCCCCCTTTATTATGTTTGTTCCCTAGCATCATTTTTTCATCTCACACTATTCTTTTTGGGTTTTAGACGATAGCTGGAACCCGAAGGAACCGTGTTGGTCAATGTAATGGAAAATGAAATGATTGTCCTCCAGAAAAGACCAATGTTATGGTATATGGAGTGAAAAATATAATTTCTATACTTACACAACCTATGAATCATTCTAGACTTCCAAATGAGCAGAGAAGGGAACAATATTCTATTGAGTCCTTCATGAGGCAACTCCCACCTTCTTTCAGTGGGTCTTCTGATCCACTTGTTGCTAAACAATGGATCAGTACCATTGAAAAGATATTTTCCATACATCGCTGTTCGGAACATGAAAAATTCATTCTAGATATTTACCCTTTAAAAGGTAACGCAGATCAATGGTGGACTCTAATTAATAATATGAGGCCTCAAGATGAAATTGAATCCATTGAATGGTATGAGTTCAAGAACTTATTTTTCAATAAGTACTTACCTCGTATTATTAGAACAAAGATGTAAAATAATTTCCTTGAGCTTAAGAAAAAGGATGATGAATCTATTGCTATATATGAAGCGAGTTTTACCAGGCTTTCAAGGTATGCATCTGGATTTATCATCCAACTTGAAAGTAAAGTTGATCGATTCTTCAGTGGCTTAAAACCAAGTCTTCGTAGGGCATTAGCTATAAGAGACTTCAGTAGCTATGAATAAATTGTGCATTGTGCTATCAATGTAGAAATGGAAGTTGGCGTTATATATCCATCTCATGGTTTTGACAAGAAATGAAAGATGGAGTTCAAGGATAAATCTCAGAATAATGGTGAAAAAAAGATGAATGTTTCTTTATGCTCAAAGTGTGGAAAGAAGCATGGTGTAGATTGTCTTAAAGGGACTAGAAAATGTTTTAAGTGTGTAAAAAAAGGTCATCTAGCAGCTAAGTGTCTAAGTAATGGAAAAAGGGTTGCTAATTATGTGAATAAAGAAAAGACTGCAGAGAATGCAACACCAACACTTCAATTCTTCAAGTGCAAGGAAATGAGACATTATGCTAATCAATGCCCTTATACAAGGGTTAATGATGATCAACGTGAGCAACCTATTAAGGAAAAGTATAAAGGGAAGTCACATGTGATCATTATTTGTGATGTTGAGTATGAAAATGATTTTGTGTAATGATTAAGTTTTTATGTAATGTGATTTCAAAATAGTATCATGGAATCTCATTTATGGCATCATGGAATTTTGGAATATCTATGTATTGGTTTTCAATAAATATATGGTACGGGTAACCATGAAAAGTGATTGAAATATTTTTGGAAAGAAGATGATATGCGCATAATGAAGGGATAAAGAGAAAATGAAATGAGCTCATGACTAATATCATGGTTTGAGTATATAGAAATTTTGGGATTTTGGTATGTGGAATGTGTTAAATTTTGACAGCATTCATGTTTTCACTAAGGGTCAATGGGTATTCATTTTTCAAGAGAATACATGATTAAGGTATTCACATGTTTGTAATTTGACCAACAAGATATATCGTATGATATATGGAGGATAAATGATGGTATTCACATGCTAGGTAGATGACATTTCTAGTAATTGTTTTCTTTATACTATGAGCTTGGACAGAAGTTGTTTGGATAAGCCTAACGATTGGAATGGATTATGTTGGACATAAGTCAGTATTGTTTAAGGCTAGAATTTTTTTTGATATTATTTATGTAATGTTATAATAATGTGGTTTTAGAAAATGGACAACCTTCAGGATGGGCGACAACCCGTCACGTCGGACAAGGATGTGGGAATCGAACCCACAACTGAAGTGTGACAGGCCTTTATCACCTACCACTGGCCTATAAGAAGTCCCTAGTTAGTAGAAATTAGTTTTAATTTATTAAGTGGCATGCTATATAGGAACCATATACGATTAATCTCACTATAGATGCACTTATGTAAATTTAATAACTTTTTCTAACCTTTTGTTTGAGACAGATGGAATGACCTATCATTCTATCGCATGATCTTCTAACTTTTTACGAATGAAAAATTCAACTTCATTTCTTTAAGAGATGAAATGGAAACTGTTCAAGGCACAAAAAATGGTGAGGATCTACCAAAATAAAGTAAGTATTTCTTCTAATTCAAATTCTTCAACTTTAGGGAAATCATCTTGAAAACCAAAAATGTTGTCCTAGCGACCTTATATCCGATGAATCATATTGTACATTAGATCATCACAAATTTATGGCTTTTTTATTGTTGGATTTTTCATAGCCATGTTCTCTACCACTCTCCATCAGAACTTGATGGTTAGATTTCTCTTCCATATATATATTTTCACCAATGTGGTAACTTATTGATTAGTAATTTGGGTAACCGTTACGTTTCATACTTTAGTTTTTAAAGATAAGTTTTGGTATTCCTTTTTACGATGTGGGTTTCTATTAAATAAACTTTCGAGTAGTAAACCATTTATAACCTCGAAAAATTTTGAGGGCGAAATTCAATTTAAGAAGGGTAGAATGTAACACCCCGAGATTTTATGAAAAATATTATTGATGTCTTGTATTGTACGCTACACCAAAAGGAGTTTGCACTATACGCATCCCTGACTTGGCTTGAATTACACGCAATTGTGACCTTCCACGATAGCGTGTGTTGTACGCAATACCGAGTTTCGCTAAACAATGATATGTTATTAAAATATTATATAAACTAGCCATTATGAAAATTAATACCCACTTATTGAAATTTTATAAATTTTATCATTCAAAATGGACTTCATTTTTGGATTCGGAATATTGAAATTATCCTAGGGTGAATTTTTGGTATTTTTCTGAAAACATTCAATTTTTGATGAATAGTGAAAACACTAGGTTACTATTTAAAAACCAACTTTTTATTTAAATAATCATTTATTTAATTTAAATTTATTTTAGGTCAAAATTGATATATAATACCAATATAAGTTCAATGTAATTCATTGGAGTCATTTTATAATAATTTTAGATATATAAAAAATTTATTGAACTTTTCAACGTCTTTTACCCACCTCCTATAAGAATTTGAAAATTTACATAAAACGTAATTTTGCCGCTTCTGTGAGTGGAATTTCGAAAATCTGAGAGACACAGTTAATATCAAGGAGTAAAATGTGGTTCAATAAGATAAAAATAATTTTTGGTGAATAGTAATTTTTTAATTTTTTTTACCACGGTTAAAAGTAAATAGGGTAATTAAGGGTAAAAATGATATTATTATTACCCTAACACATGTAATAGTTCTATTGGATAAGTTTAATTCGACCAAAAACAACCTTAGGAATAAAATATGACCATTTATGTCCACTTGGATTAGATTAGGACATTTATTATTATTTTATTTAAAGAAGAGTTAAAATAGGTAAAATCAAAGTTTAATAACTAAAACATTTTTAATATAGGTTTATACATAAGATAAATTAGACTATAAATATTCATTAGATATATAAAAGGCTTTCCTACATAATTATGCTTTATTTATAATTTTTAGACATTAAATAATTTAATTTATTTATGACACAATGATGATGCATTAATTACCATATTAATGAAATATTAACATAATTGATGTTATAAATACCAAAATAAATGTAATTTTAGACTTTTCATGAATTACACTAATTTTATAGGTTAATATGATATTTTAGTATTGATTAAATTAAATTTTTCGAACTAATAATGTTGTTTTGATTTTCACAAAAATGAATTACCAAATAGTGTCAAAATTGACATAAAATAGTTTTTTAAAACAAATATTATATTATTAATTGTTATTATATTCCTAAAAATCTAAGGTTCGTCCAAATGACTAAGATAAGGTTATATATATTAATAATGAACCACTATGGGTTCTTTTGGCTTGTTATAGTAAGTTTATTAACCATATAGTGTAAGAAAACAAGAAGACACGTTAAAAGTTAAATTATTTAACTTAGAGTTAAATCTAAATGATAAGGTTAAAATAGTGACCTAAACTTTTCAAAAACATATTGGTTGAGATTATTTATACCCATACCCACTTTATATTCAAAATAAATCAATTTGGATCTATTATAAACCGAATATGACATTATTATAAAATAATATTTTAAGTTATTCCAAAGGTGCCCCTCTCCTCCCTTCTAAAAAGGGCACCCCTTCCCTCTTCTCTTCACACCCTTTTGAGCCTTGAAGCTTGGCCAAACCCTGAAAATTCCTCTTCTAAACCTCTCTAGTTATATCATATAGGTTCTTCTATTCTCAAATGACCAACTCTAGTGCCCTAAGAAGATGTTTAAAGGAGGTGCGTCGAGGAAGAGGTAATCTCTTCTGTCGACTCTTTCAAGTATCTTTCTTCTTATACTTCCTATTATTTAGTTGTTTCATTATAAAGTAATAACATCACTATTAATTATATACTGATATGTTATTATAAATATGAAAAAATCCTATCTCACATTATATCCATCCTACGGAAAATGAAATCACTGCACGTGCGTACGTATGGAATACCGTCTCTACGCCGTGGTGTAATCAGTTTTTCCACCACCACCTTACTTGGATGAGTATAATGGTGTAAAGAATAACTATATATGATTATTATAACATAATACTAATTTTAAGATATTATATCATCCAATCCAATTCCATTCAATAAATATGGGAATGATATCATCGCTCGTGCGTACGTACGGATTACCGTCTCCAAGACGCGATGAGATTAATTTTACATGTTAACAATTCAATAATGATTATAAAGTATATATAATAGGTAATCATGAAATATATGACATAATAATGATACTGGATACATATATATATATATATATATATATATGTGTCATCTACTTAATTCCATTCAATTCAATAAGGAAACGAAAAACAGCATTCATGCGTACGTACGGCCTACCGTCTCCATGAACGGTGTATTTCTTTCCATTTATCAATCTATAATATATATGTATATTCGGAATATATATTATATATAAATCATGTTTTATATTCTAGAATTAATTAATCATGATCTAATTAATCATATTAACAATTACAAGTCAAATCATGGATGATAAATGAAACGATTTTACCCAAAACACTGCTTTAACATGGAATTGACAAATGAACGGATAATATAAAGTTATAAGTGAATCATATATGATATCATAAATATTATTATGGTTCTGTTAAAAGTTAATAATATTTTTAAACCCACTATACAGGAGTCTCAGACACATACAGAAGAAATTTTTACATAAGGTAAGGGATAATTATTCAAATCTCGTTCTTATCCGAGATTATTTATTCGTAAGTATTTACTGGGGTTATGTTTATTATCCATTTCCATATGTTCTCAAAATGTTTTCATAAAATGTTTAATTTTCTTCCATATATTTTTAAATTCATTTTTACCCTTTTTACTTTTACCACATCTTATGGAAGTAATCTTTCTTTTGTTTACCATACGAGGTACTTTTTGACTTTTCCGACAAAAGTATGAGGAGAATGTTTTTTTAACTTGTACAGAATTAACAGATTCTTATGGATTCATAACGCCTTATTTCCATGAATATTATTGTACCAGATTTCATGATTATTTTCAACAAAACCCTTTCTTTTAAAATTGCATGTCATTTTGTGAAAAGAAAATGATTTTGAAGAAGAAAGGATATTTTTCTCAAAAATTCATTTCAAGTGTTTTGTCAAAACTATTTTACATATAAGATGAAATTATTTCATATGTGTATGTTTCAAGTATAATGTCTATATGATTCAAATGGTTTCAATATTCTTATGATGAAATGATATCCATTTGTTTTATTTGGATTATGTTATGATGGGATGATGTTTATGAAACCCATTTTTATTCTTTGGGTTATGATGAATGATTTATGTTTATGTTGTGGCATAAGTAAGAATGATTTCATTATGAGACGGGTGGGACCTATATCTCCCTCCAATGCATTGGGTAACCATTTATATCTCATGATATAGACATGGATGGAACGGTAAGTTAATCTGGTCCAGTGTTACAGGATTGAAACGAGGAGTGAACTCGATTCAGAAAGGGACTTTGTCCACTAAGATGGCCTGGGAAGCAATGCCTTGGATACTATGGAAATAATATCATGTGATTAATGGTTTCCACAATTACATGATTTATTACCATGATATTTTATCATTATTGATGATCCATTATGATCTATGCCTTACGTACTACCATGTTTTATGTCATTGCTCAAGATTTTGATGTTTAAATATTATGGTCATGTTTTGAAGTTCAAATGTATATGGTTTGTTTTATTTTCTCTGTGCTTACCCTTACTGAGCATTTGATCTCACCCTTTATATGTTTTCTTTTCCCCGGGATATAAAGAAAGGTTTTAGGTAAGAAAAAAATGGAAGAACTTTATGGGAGATGTTGAAGATCTTTCACCAAGATTAGAAGATTATATTTCGGGTTTCCAAAGACACTAAACTATTACGGTCCTTTGGTGTCTATTTTTTTATGTATTAGATATTCTGCAAAGTAATGTAATGTCTATGTACTTCATGCTTTGGGTCTCTACAGTTAGTATCAGAGGAAAGGTTTAGTTAACCTTTGGAAACTAGGATGCGAAAAATTTAGTGAGATCCCTAGAGATATTTATAAGGTATGTCTAGGGATGTCCCTAAGGTTAAGTATAAGTATAGTTTATAGTCCTATAATTACGGTAACGATCTTATAATTAAACCTAAAATGTTAGATATTGAAGGTACTCCCCCTTTATTATGTTGTTTTCCCTAGCATGATTTTTTCATCTCACACTATTTTTTTTGGGTTTTAGACGATAGCTGGAACCCGAAGGAACCGTGTTGATCAATGTAATGGAAAATGCAATGATTGTCCTCCAGAAAAAACCAATGTTATGGGGGATGGAGTGAAAAATATAATTTCTATACTTACATAAGATATGAATCATTCTAGACTTCCAAATGAGCATAGAAGGGATCAATATTCTATTGAGTCCTTCATGAGGCAACTCCCACCTTCTTTCAGTGGGTATTCTGATCCACTTGTTGCTAAACAATGGATCGGTACCATTGAAAAGATATTTTCCAAACATCTATGTTCAGAACATGAAAAATTCATTCTGGATATTTACCGTTTAAAAGGTAAAGTAAATCAATTGTGGACTCTAATTAAGAATATGAGGCCTCGAGATGAAATTGAATCCATGGAATGGGATGAGTTCAAGAACTTATTTTTCAATAATTACTTACCTCATATTCTTTGAACAAAGATGTAAAAGGATTTCCTTAAGCTTAAGAAAAAGGATGATGAATCTATTTCTATATATGAAGAGAGTTTTACCAGGCTTGCAAGGTATGCATCTGTCTTTATCATCCAACTTGAAAGTAAAGTTGATCGATTCTTCAGTGGCTTAAAACAAAGTCTTCGAAGGGAATTAGATATAAGAGACTTCAGTAGCTATAAAGAAATTGTGTGTTGTGCTATCAAGGTAGAAATGGAAGTTGGTGTTACATATCCATCTCATGGTTTTGACAAGAAATTAAAGATGGAGTTCAAGGATAAATCTCAGAATAATGGTGAAAAGAAGATGAATGTTTCTTTATGCTCAAAGTGTGGAAAGAAGCATGGTGGATATTGTCTTAAAGGGACTAGAAAATGCTTTAAGTGTGTAAAAAAATGTCATCGAGTAGCTGAGTGTCGAATTAATGGAAAAAGGGTTGATAATTATGTGAATAAAGAAAAGACTACAGAGAACGCAACACCAACACTTCAATGCTTCAAGTGAAAGGAAATGAGACATTATGCTATTCAATTCCCTAATCCAAGGGTTAATGATGATCAACGTGAGCAACCTCTTAAGGCAAAGGATAAAGGGAAGTCACATGCGATCACTATTTGTGATGTTGAGTATGACAATGATGTTGTGTAATGATTATGTTTTTATGTAGTGGGATTGCAAAATAGTATCATGGAATCTCATTTATGGCATCATAGAATTTTGGAATATCTATGTATTGGTTTTCAATAAATATGTGGTACCGGTAACCTTGAAAAGTGATTGAAATATTTTTGGAAAGAAGATGATATGCGCATAATGAAGGGATAAAGAGAAAATGAAATGATCTCATGACTAATATCATGGTTTGAGTATATAGAAATTTTGGGATTTTGGTATGTGGAAAGTGTTAAATTTTGACAGCATTCATGTTTTCACTAAGGGTGAATGGGTATTCATTTTTCAAGAGAATACATGATTAAGGTATTCACATGTTTTTAATTTGACCAACAAGATATATCGTATGATATATGGAGGATAAATGATGGTATTCACATGCTCAGTAGATGACATTTCTAGTAATTGTTTTCTTTATACTATGATCTTGGACAGAAGTATTTTGGATAAGCCTATCGATTGGAATGGATTATGTTGGACATAAGTCAGTATTGTTTAAGGCTAGAATTTTTTTTGATATTATTTATTGAATGTTATAATAATGTAGTTTTAGAAAATGGACAACCTACAGGATGGGCGACAACCCGTCACGTCGGACAAGGATGTGGGAATCGAACCCACAACTGAAGTGCGACAGGGCTTTATCACCTACCACTGGCCTATAAGAAGTCCCTGGTTAGTAGAAATCAGTTATAATTTATTAAGTGGCATGATATATAGGAACCATATACGATTAATCTCACTATAGATGCACTTATGTAAATTTAATAACTTTTTCTAACATTTTGTTTGAGACAGATGGAATGACCTATCATTCTATCGCATGATCTTCTAAATTTTTACGAATGAAAAATTCAACATAATTTCTTTAAGAGATGAAATGGAAATTTTTCAAGGCACAAAAAACAGTGAGATTGTACCAAAACAAAGTAAGTATTTCTTCTAATTCAAATTATTCAACATTAGGGAAATCATCTTGAAAACCAAAAATGTTGTCCTAGTGCCCTTATATCCGATGAATCAGAAGGTACATTAGATCATCACAAATTTATGGCTTTTTTATTGTTGGATTTTTCATAGCCATGCTCTCTACCACTCTCCATCAGAATTTGATGGTTAGATTTCTCTTCCATATCTATATTTTCACCTATGTGGTAACATAGTGATTAGTAATTTGGGTAACCATTATTTTTTATAGTTTAGTTTTTAAAGATAAGTTTTGGTATTCCTTTTTACGATGTGGGTTTCTATTAAAGAAACTTTCGAGTAGTAAACCATTTATAACCCCGACGAATTTTGAGGGAGAAATTCGTTTTAATGAGGGTAGAATGTAACACCCTGAGATTTTATGAAAAATATTATTGATGTCTTGTGTTGTACGCTACACCAAAAGGAGTTTGCACTATATGCATCCCAGACATGGCTTGAATTACACGCAATTGTGACCTTCCACGATAGCGTGTGTTGTATGCAATACCGAGTTTCACTAAACAATTATATGTTATTAAAATATTATATAAACTAGCCGTTATGAAAATTAATACCCACTTTTTGAAATTTTATAAATTTTATCGTTCAAAATGGACTTCATTTTTGGATTTGGAATATTGAAATTAGACTAGGGTGAATTTTTGGTATTTTTCTTAAAATATTCAATTTTTGATGAACAGTGAAAACACTAGGTTACTATTTAAAAACCGACTTTTTATTTAAGTAATTATTTATTTAATTTAAATTTATTTTAGGTCATAATTGATACATAATACCAATATAAGTTCAATGTAATTCATTGGAGTCATTTTATAAAAAGTTTAGATATATAAAAAATTTGTTGACCATTTCACCGTCTTTTACCCACCTCCTAGAAGAATTTGAAAATTTACATAAAACGTAATTTTACCACTTCTGTGAGTGGAATTTTGAAAATCCGAGAGACATAGTTAATATCAAGGAGTAAAATGTGGTTCAATAAGATAAAAATAATTTTTGGTGAATAGTAACTTTTTACTTTTGTTACCACGGTTAAAAGTAAATAGGGTAATTAAGGGTAAAAATGATATTATTATTACCCTAACACATGAACTAGTTCTATTGGATAAGTTTAATTAGACCAAAAATAGCCTTAGGAATAAAATATGACCATTTATGTCCACTTGGATTAGATTAGGACATTTATTATTATTTTATTTAAAGAAGAGTTAAAATAGTTAAAATCAATGTTTAATAACTAAAAGATTTTTTAATATGGGGTTATACATAAGATAAATTCAACTATAAATATTAATTAGAAAGATAAAAATATTTCCTACATAATGGTATTTTATTTATAATTTTTAGACCTTAAATAATTTAATTTATTTATGACACAATGATGATGCAGTAATTACCTTATTAATGAAATATTAACATAATTGATTTTAGAAATACCCAAATAAATATAATTTTAGACTTTTTATGAATTACAATAATTTTCTAGGTTAATATGACACGTTGGTATTTATTCAATTAACTTTATTAGAACTAATAATGTTGTTATGATTTTCAAAAAAATCAATTACCAAATAGTTTCAAAATTGAAATAAATATTATATTATTAACTGTTATTATATTCCTAAAATTCTATGGTTCGGTAAAATGACTTAGATAAGGTTATATATAATAATAATGAACCACTTGGGGTTCTTTTGGCTTTTTATAGTAATTTTATTAACCATATAGTGTAAGAAAATAAGAAGACACGGTAAAAGATAAATTATTTAACTTAGAGTTAAATCTAAATGATAGGGTTAAAATAGTAACCTAAACTTGTCTAAAACCTATTGTTTGAGATTATTTCGACCCATCGCCACTTTATCTTCGAAATAAATCAATTTGGATCTATTATAAACCTAATATTACTTTATTATAAAATAATATTTTAAGTTTTTTCAAAGGTGCCCCTCTCCTCCCTTATAAAAAGGGCACCCCTTCCCTCTTCTCTTCACACCCTTTTGAGCCTTTAAGATCGGCCAAACCATGCCAATTCCTATTCTAAACCTATCTAGTTATATCATATAGGTTCTGGTCTTCTCAAAATACTAGCTCTAGTTCCCTAAGAAGAAGTTTAAAGGAGGTGCGTCAAGGAAGAGGTAATCTCTTCTACTAACTCTTTCAAGTTTCTTTCTTCTTCTACTTCCTCTTATTTAGTTGTTTAATTATAAAGTAATAAAATAAGTATTAATTATATACTGATATGTTATTATAAATATGAAACAAGCCTATTTCACCTTCTATCCATCCTACGGAAAACGAAATCACCGCGCGTGCATACGTACGGAATACCGTCTCCACGCCGTGGTGTAATCAGTGTTTCTACCACCACCTTACTTGGATGGGTATAATGGTGTAAAGAATAACTATATATTATTATTATAAAATCATACTAATTATAAGATATTATATCATCCACTCCAATTCCATTCAATAAAAGGAACCCTGTCATAAATGACTTTTAATAGGGTTTTGAAGGCTAAATCTTGAATAGGAGAGGTGGATTTGAAGAAAAGAGGTGAATGGACAAGAGGGACACACAAAAATAGGTAGGCACACAGGTCCTGTTTGGGCGCGCAGGTCCTGGTCATGCAGGTATACCTGTGTGACGCTTGGGTACTTGCGCGCTGGTCAACCCATAGGGTAATACTTGAGTGAGGCTTGGCTCAAGCCTTTAGTATTATCCCTAAGGGCTTCCAAAAGGGTGGCACACAGGTTCTGTTGAAGGGATAAGGTGGCGTGCAAGTGTGACCATTTCCCTTAAGGGATGAACACTTAGGCACATAGGTGTTGATGAATTTCAACACTTAGGCCTTGTTCCCCCTCTATAGATCTTCCATTATAGGTAAGAAATTACCTTAGAAGTGTTCGGAAGACTTCAAGAAGAGACTAGGGCGCCGAGAGCTGAAATCTAAGTTTCTAGATTTTTCGTCCTCGAAATGGGGGGCCCACAGGGGGTATTTATAGGCTGCTGAAGACCTTAAGCGAAAATCATATAGGGCGCGCAGGTGACCTACATGCCCAAAATGTGGTGCATAGGTACCCTGTGTGACCGTCTTGGAACTTGCGCGGCACATGCTCAAAGCAATCCTTGTTCATGCCTTTGTCGATTTTTGATGTTTCTTCAAATGATGAATCACTCTGTGTTCCACATATTTCCCTTTTCATTCTTTAGACTCTGTGATGGAAAGGAGTTTCAACAGACAAAAATCATGGGAAGTCTGTGGAAATTTTTCAACTACACGGCGTGTACTTTAATCACATCGTGTACATTCAGACGGGGACACGGATCAAAAGGGGGAGTACATGCCCAAGTCACCAGCCAGAGACTACATGCCGTGTGGATTACCAATACACACCATGTACCAGCTTCCAGATGTAGTTGGTGGCACTTGCTAGGGATTACACAATGTAAACTGGCCACCAACCGGTCGTCGATGCCGTGTGAGTCAAAGACGGCATTACTGGCCACCTACCGAAGGAAAACCGCGGAAAAAGAGAGGTTACAAGACTACACGACATGTAATTTTATACACATCGTGTACTCTATTTTTATATAAATAGAGGCCTTGGCCTCCGAACCAACCAGATCCAAAACACTTGAAGAAAGGGGAACTTCTACTTCCATTCCTCCTGAGCCACCGTTGTACCGCTACTCCGCCATTCCACCTTCCGACACCTCTCCTCGTAGCTTACTCAATGATCTCATCAAGTATTGAAGGTGTTATTTTCATTATGTCCTATATGTGTAACTAAACACCACTTGTTTTGGGGCTATGGAATATGAAGGAAGTTTGTATGTTGGTTTGATTTGTAAGGTTGTGTTCGTTCTTCTAAATTCTTTTTATTATTCATTAACTATTGCTGAATATTACTGAGAATTCTGATCCGGACAAAGGGAAGAATTTTAAGGGATCTAATATAAGAATGATGGTGAATTCTTTTTTGAACATTGAAAGGATTAATCGATTCAAAAATGGACTAAACTAAAAGTGAGAATTGTGAAACACTGACTACTGGACCAAGGAGTTACATTTCTTCAATTCCAAGACAAAATCAACCGGACCAAGGGAATCTTGTAATTAATAAGATCCAGAATGTTGAGTTATCAGGAACAACACAATCATATAATGAATCCACATTAAATATCTATTATCACCATAGCCCCAACACACTCTTTTCCTGCTAAATACATCAAAAATTCATTTGTTGTTTTCTCTTAAATTGTTAAATATTATTTCAAGTAAACAAAATAGCTTCAAAAATTCCAACTAAGAAAATCCACTCTAAATTCAACATAACTCACTGAATTAATTCTAAACTCAATTGAATTTACACACTTACCAAGTTCCCTGTGGATCGACCCCGCACTTGCACTATACTAAGTTTAATAGTGGGTAATATCAATTTGGTACACCGATAACATACCTTCGGTAAAACAACCGACCAAATTTTGGCGCCGTTTCCATGGACTTGATGGTTTAAGAGCTAAAATATAGTTTCATTATTAATTAATTAACTGAAAATAAAAATTAAAAATTACCAAAAATTTCTTTCCTAATCTCATTTCTATTTATCTTTTATTTTCTTCGTTTACGATTGGTAGTTTGTTTTGTTTTGTGAAGGTTCGTAGGTGTATGAGCAGCCACCTCACACGTTCCAAGAGCACTGAGTCATCCGGGTTTTTCCAACTGACCCGGGGATCTAACGGACATTTTGGAGGTGCCCACAAACACTCATGGATGAAAAAAATCAAAACAACCCCACAGCTCAGAATGAGGAAGGAAATCGAGCTGCTGTCCAAGGAGCTGGACATCAGTTATGTACGGATGACAACCAGAACCAGCAAGCCCCTCTTGCACCCCCATATGGCCCGCCGCAGCTCCAAAAATTCCAACCAGAGAGGATGCCATATTTCAACCAAGTTCAGGGGCCATACTACACCCCTCAGGACCAACAGTACCTGCCGATTCTCCCTCCTCAGCAGCTACAACCACATCGTACTCTCATGGAGTACGGCCAGCCATCGATCCACGGAGCTAATACGAGCATCGTTCATCCTCTGGTACAGGCCCAAAACTTCGAGATCAAGCCTGATATCATGCAGTTGATCTAGAACACCATTCATTTTGGTGGCCTACCCAGTGAAGACCCGAACACCCATCTCTCCAATTTTTTGGAGATATGCGATACATTCTGTTACCATGGCGTGTCTGAGGTCGCCATCCGTCTTCACCTATTCCCTTTCTATCTAAGGGAAAAGGAGAAAGACTAGATCAAAGTGTTTCCATAAAGATCCATCCTCACCTGGGAGGAGCTAGCCCAGTCATTTCTGTCAAAATATTTTCCACCTTCGAAGACGGTAACCCTACGGAACGAGATCAACAACTTTCAGCAGCACGACTCAGAGTTGTCGTACGAATCCTGGGAACTTTTCAAGGATATGTTACGTAAATACCCACATCATGGACTTCCACTCTATATGCAAGTCCAAACCTTCTACAGAGGACTAACAATGAATACCAAGTCTGTGGTGGATGCTGCTGCTGGAGGAACAGTAATGCAAAAATCCCTCGAAGAACTTTTCGAACTACTGGAAGATATGTCTGCCAATAGCTTCCAGTGGCATTCTGAGCGGGGAACCAAAAAATGTGGTATGAATAGTATTGATGCTACTAACATGATTTTTGCCTAGTTGGATGCAGTATCCAAAAATATCTACGCATTGAATCTAAAGGGTGCATCTCAAATCCATGCGGCGAACCATCCGGCATGCGATGACTATGGTAACAACCACATCCTAGGAGAATGCCCATGACCTTCAGTCGACCCTTAGAAAAGCGAGGTGAGCTATGTTGCTCAAAACAGAGGGTTGAACTAGTATCAACAATATCAGAACATGGCATGGTGTGAAAACCAGAACACAGGATGGGGCCAACAACAGCAGAATCCTCCACCCGAGAGACTGCCCGGCTACAGTCAGCCACAATATCAGAACCCATACCCAAGGAAACAACAGAACCAGCAGGGCTCCTACCATCAACAACAATATCAAAACCCTCACCCGCAACAACCAAAACAACAACCACCTCCATCATATCAACAGCCACCTCAGCAAGAGAATACCTAAAGGTTAGATGATCTTCTGAATAAGTTCATATCAACTGCTGAGACCAGATTTCAAAACCAGAAGGCTTCTATTCGACGCCTCGAGAACCAAATCGGCCAATTAGTAAACCAGCTCTCAGGGAGGCATCCCGGTACACTACCAGGAAACACCCAGAAGAACTCGAGGGAGGAGGCCATTTCCATAACACTGTGAAGTGGAAATAATATTCACCAGAATGAACTAGCACAATCAACTGCACCTATACTCTCTATTGACAACAAAGGTACGGTTTCAGACCCCTCTTCATCCGAAAATCCCCCACTGAAGGATCAACTAAGAAAAGATAGGAGGTTTTCATACTATTGGATCCTGCATTACCTTTTCTAGAGAGAATGAAGAAAAGAAGCTAGATCACCAGTTTGGAAAATTCATGGAGGTATTCAGAAAGCTACACATCAACATACCATTTACAGAGGCTCTAATTCAAATGCCCACATAAGAAAAATTCATGAAGGAAATCCTCTATAAAAAGAGGAAAATGGAGGATTTGGGCACCATTGCACTGAAAAAGGAGTGCTCCGCAGTCTTACAACAATCCATTCCTCCGAAACTCCAGGATCCAGGTAGATTTACTATCTCGTGTACAATTGGACCCTGTGAATTTAGAAAATCTCTATGCGACTTAAGAGCCAATGTCAACCTCATGTCATTAAGAGTTTTCCAAAATCTTGGACTCCATGATCTGAAGCCTACCTGAGTCACCCTTCAACTTGCTGACAGATCCATTAAATATCCAAAAGGGCTACTAGAGGATGTTCTTGTGAAGGTGGGATGATTGATCCTCCCAACAGATTTTATTATCCTAGACATGGAAGAGGATCATGAGGCACCTATTATATTCGGAAGACCTTTCCTGTCCATAGGGAAAGTCTTGATTGACATGCACCAAGGGGAATTGATTTTCTGGGTAAGGGATGAAAGAGTCTCTTACAATGTTCTAAAGTCCATCAAACAAGCATCATTACCCGAACATGAGGACTAATACGCAGTGACTATCATGGATGAACAACTAAGCAGACAAGAATATGATCTGGTGTGTTCTTCCAATTTAAATGATATGATTTTTCCAAACAAGCCCACTGATGAACCACTAGAGGACCTGAAATTCAACGAAGGACAGGGTGGCCACTACTAGAAATGAGCTATCATTCCTGGCATCCTAGAGATGGAAGAATTACAACCACTGGTACCTTCAGTTCTCAAGGCACCTGAACTAGAGTTGAAGCCTCTCCCACCTTCCTTAAAGTACGGGTATTTGGTAGATCATCATACTTTTCCTATTATACTTAGTGTAACACTATCACAGGAATAGGAGGATGCACTTCTTCAAGTTTTGAAGTAGAGAAAGTAGGAAATTGGATGGACTATTGCAGATTTGAAGGGTATCAGCCCTACCATTTTCACCCACAAGGTGCTACTCAAAGAAGGAGAAAAGCCATCTAGACAACCCCAGCAGCATCTGAACCCTCCCATGAAGGAAGTCGTAAAGAAATAGGTAATCAAGCTTTTAGATGAAGGAATCACTTACCCAATATCAGATAGCCCGTGGGTGAGTCCCTTGCAAGTGGTCTCTATGAAGGGTGGCATCACTGTGGTATCAAACGATAGGAATGAGCTCATCCCCACTCACACAGTCATGGCCTGGAGAGTCTATGTAGATTACAGGAAGTTGAACGATGCCATAAGGAAAGATCATTTTCCCCTACCCTTCATGGATCAGATGCTTGAAAGGCTAGAAGGGCGTGAATATTAATGCTTCCTCGATGGATACTCAGGCTATAATCAGATCTTTATTTCCCTAGAAGATCAAAAGAAGAGCACTTTCACTTTCCCATACGGAACATTTTCCTATCGTAGGATGTCTTTCGGTATGTTCAATGCTCCCTCCACATTCCAGCGATGCATGCTGGCTATTTTTCATGACATGGTAGAAAAAATCCTGGAGGTCTTCATGGATGATTTTTATCATTTACGGGAAGTCATTTACCACTTGTCTGTGGCACCTAGAGCTAGTACTGGAGCGATGTGAAAACACTAACCTAGTTTTGAACTAGGAAAAGTGTCATTTTATGGTGCAAAGTGGCATAGTCCTTCGCCATAGAATTTTAGAAAAGGGGATATAGGTGGATCCGGTGAAAATAGAAGTCATTTCATGACTTCCCATTCCAACTTCAGTTAGATCCATCTGCAGCTTCCTCGGCCATGCGGGTTTTTACAGGCGGTTTGTCTGCAATTTTTCGAAGATATCCCATCCCCTCACCAATCTCCTGACTAAGGATTCCATTTTCAAATTCAATGAGTAATGCACCTCAACTTTTGAACATCTAAAGAAATTCCTGGTAGAAGCTCCAGTCATGGTTTCTCCCAAGTGGGAGACACAGTGTGAAGTCTTGTGTGATGCCAGCGACTATGCAGTGGGAGTTGTCCAAGGTCAGTGGATGGACAGAATCTTTTGACCCATCTACTATATCAGTAGGACACTCAATGAGGCTCAACTAAACTACACCACTATAGAGAAGGAGATACTGGCAGTAGTATTTTCCTTCGATAGGTTTCGTTCTTACCTTGTGCTGTCTAAAGTTATTGTTTATACTGACCATGCAGCACTTAAGTACATGTTAAACAAGATGGATGCAAATCCCCGATTGATATGATGGGTCCTCCTCTTACAAGAATTTGATTTAGAGATCTGTGATAAGAAGGGGAGTGAGAACATGGTTTCAAGGGGTCCTGGAATTTTGTCATGCCTCACCCATTGGAGGACATCATGGAACGGATCGTACCATAGCGAAGATTCTGCAATCTGGGTTTTTCTATCCCACCATGCATAAAGATACTCGAGCCTCCGTTGCCCGTTTTGATCCATGCCAACATACATGTAATATGGGGCGTAGAGCTGAGATTCCCCAGCACCCCATCCTAAAGGTCGAGATTTTTGATGTCTGGAGCATCGACTTCATGGGACCATTTTCCACTTCTTTCGGTCATACCTACATCCTCATCTTCATTGATTACATCTCCAAATGGGTATAATCTACTGCGATGGCACACGACACAGCCAAGGTAGTCATGACCTTTCTAGAGAAACACATTTTCATTAGGTTTAGCATTCCTCGTGTACTGATCAGCGACAGAGGGACTCACTTTGACAACGCGTTAATGAAATGAGTGTTGTCAAAATATGGGGTGAAGAATCATATGAGTACCCCATACCATCCCCAATAAAGTGGAAAGGCGGAGCTCTCCAACCGTGAGATGAATTTTTTTTTGGAGAAAACAGTGAATACCTCACGGAAGGACTTGTCCAAAAAGCTAGACGACGCTTTATGGGCCTATCGCACCACCTTCAAGACACCACTAGGGATACCACCATTCCACCTCGTCTATGGAAAACCATGCCATCTGCCCGTGGAGCTGAAAAAAAAGAATATTGGGCCATCAAAGCCCTACATTTAGATCTGAAGGTAGCCGTAGAGAGATGTAAGTTCCAACTATCAGAACTCGATGAAATCTGAAGAGAGGCGTATGAGAACGCTAAATTGTACAAATAGAGGACAAAATCCATTCACGATTGGATGTTTTATCGAAAAAGATTTCAACCCAGTGATCAGGTACTGACACACGCCTGTCGTAGGGCATGGAAAAACAATTTTTAAATTTACTAAGTATAGTCTAGTGATTAACCCAAGGATGTCTCCCGAGGAGGAGTGCACAACAATTATGTTTGTCACTAGAATTTAAGAAAGAAGAAAAGGTTGTTTTTGAAATTTTTTAGGTTGAAAAATAAAGCAAGAAATAACAAGAAAAGTCGAACACTAATGGATGAAGAGAGTGATGGGGTCAGCGTAGGATTCACTTTTTCAATGTCATCATAGTAATAAAGATCATATTCTCTCTCTTCCTTTCGAATAACAAATGAAGAACTCCTCAATTGAGTTATTAATCACCATTGGTTTAATAAACAAATGAGACTCACTCCTATGTGCGTGAAAGTTCTTGAACAATCCCTAAAAAACTAAGGAAATTTCTCGATCGGGAATTTTTGCTCCTTAGATCTCTAGAAAAAGTTTAATAGTTTCACACGCGTGCCAACGATCGCTAGACACTCACTACCTAACACAATCTGCTCGATCGAGACAAATTACACTATGCGGAGGGAGATTAAAGGTATTTAACCAAATATATTAACAATGAATAAACCAAAATCAAAACAAGATCGCATTAAGATAATTGGGAAACAGTGATAATAGAATTCATTCAAAACAAAAAGAGGATTTTAAATTTAAGCACAAAACTCCGACATTACAAAAGTGAAACTCCCCCTTCCCCAATCACTCAAAGTTTTTACCCCTCCATTTGAAGGGTAATAGAGTTGAAAGGGGAAGAAGAAGACATTACAAAACTATTAAAAAGAAAATAAATAAAAGAGGAATCTGAAAAGTTCTCCTTCTTGGTGTCCCGGAGGGAATGGGGTGCAGAATGGGATGATTTGAGAGGGTGGAGCTCTCCTCCTTTTATAGCCAGAATTTTCCACCGAAATTTGACACATTTTAGCCCAATTAAATGACATCTTCACGCGTTTATCCCTTATTCAATGTTTTTCATAATTACTGTTTCCATGTCCCCTCAAAATCTCAGAGGATTTGGACATTTAGTCCGAGAGTTATGGTCGTTTTACTCTGAAAGGTTATTCTGTCCAGTCAGACTCTCCAAAACGCAATCCTCCGGATTAGGGTGATTTAATGACCCCATAAACGGCCAATTCATGCAGCCCTTCCTTAATAAAAGATGCCCCAAAACTCCTTTCGCGTCCACCCACCGAATAGCACAATATTTGGGCCCACCATGGATGAGTTATGGATCCCACGCCAAAACTAGGCAGAAATGAAAACAGTTTTCTTTCTCCCACTTGTTAGCTTCTTCTGAGCTTCCATATGGACGATTCAGCTTTTAGTCCAAAAATAGTAAATGAATCCCTGGATGTTTAGAATCTAAAAAATAAATAATTTTATAATTTGGATCAGTGTAGATAATGTTATGGCCAAACTACAGAAATAATTTAAAACTATTAAAAATCCAAAATGGCCAATTTTTACTATTCAGCTCAAAATAACACCATTATCATAAAAATGAAACAATTCATCTTATAGGAACACTTTTGTGGGTTTAAAATAATGATATTAAATATAAATTAATTGATAATATTTTCTCTATCAATTCCCTCACGCTTAGCACTTGGACTCCTGGACAAGTAAAAATCAAATCAAATCTAATACAAAACACATAATAATGAGATCTATCAAATCAATTCCAAGAAACAAAAAGATATCATGCCTCATCAAAAACAATTATTTCAAGTTCTCCATTTTATATTTTAATATATTTACACTTCATTTCTTATCCCATGCACACAAAACACCTACCTCACATGAGTTTTCTCTCATCTCACAAATGTAAATGCCGAACAAGGCTTTTCTCATCCAAACTCACACAAGAGTCACCATAGGCTTGATAAATTCCTAATTCTCCACCCGATTTGGGTCAAGGACATGTGTTTCTCTTGAGGACTTTTAAGGGATGTTCTATGGATTCCGGTTGGTAGGATTTAGATGTTAAAATTTTTGAGGCCGAAAAAGGAAGGCTTGGCTCTTATTGAAGAAAAATTGCAAGATTCTAATTTTCACTTAAATATGGTCTCCTTCATTTCCCCTACGTTGAAAATAGGCTCCATCATCATTCAATCAGCTCAGCAGCAAAAATTTCAATCTTTTCAAACATGATTTTTTTAAAGCTCCAGATAGGCACAACTTTCTTTTTACATTGGAAGCTCTAGAAAGGCACAACTTCTCTTATCATGAAAGCTCCAGAAAAGGCACAGCTTTCAACAGTATAATTTTTCAGCATCACACACATCTCTTCCACAATTTATTTTCCACCCAAAGTATCACCAAATGAGGTAGTACACCACATGACATCTTCCCCCACCCTTAAGTTCAACTAGATCATGCAATTTCACTTCAAGAGCAGGTAGGATAGGGAAAATTGGCTTGTAATGTGGCTAACCTAACAGGCAATTCATGGCTAATAGGGGCTACAATGAAGGATAAATCTAAAGTTTGGGCATAATGAAAAGGATTATTTTGAAAAGGGGGCTTCAAACCAAATAAATGCCTCAATCATTTAGAACACACGTACTCCAAACCCTCAAGTTTTGAAAGAAATAAATCAAATTATGGTTTAAGAAAGCATGGTCTGGTTCTCTCAAGAAATGAGGAAAATAAAAATAATATGATAAAAATGGTTTAGAAGCCTCATAGGAAAGTGATTTCAAAGATATAGATAGTGAAATATGGCATGAGATTCAAAAATCAGTGTACTTTTCAAGAAATTCCAAAATATTTGAACTAGAAACAAAGTCATTTTCAGCATTCATTTAAGCTCAATTTCATGAAATAGATTGGTTAACTCCTTAAAATGGGTTTCAAAAATTGTATTGATAATCATTTCAACTCAAAAGTTTCATAAACACACCAAAAAAAATAAACACACAAAAATTTGAAAACACACAATTGTTTTATTTTTCTGTGAAAAAAAAACATCAAATGAAAATCCTATACTACAAAGGTTCCCTCCCCCACACTTAAATGTTGCAGTGTCCTCAATGAATTCAAGTGGATTTAACATGTAAGCCAATTTTCAAATGAATCACAACATCAAGAAAGTGTTAAGGAGAGGTACAACCTGATTTATTCGTAGTGCAACATTGAGTTAACCTCCTAAGTTTTGCACTCTAAAAACCTACAAATAAAAGAACAAAAGAAAACATAAGATATTTATTGAAAGAAATGAAAATAGAAATAGTATGATAATATAAAGATAAAACTTATTTTAATCCACCAAGTGGGCCCTGGGTTTTGACTGCCTCCAGAGGGGCAGTTCTAATCAATTATCCCCAATCTGATCATGGATGAGGTTTCTTTGATTTAAACCACCACATGTGGCTCTTCCCAGCTTTCATTTCATTGTTCTTGTTGAGGAGGACTCTATAGATAGAGTACACCAGATCCACCCCCTTCGAAATGTGGTACAACATGCATGGTGGGGGTAGGATGAAGTACAGAGCCTCCTCCTCATTTTTTTCTACTTGTGTATCTATCTTGCCTTCCAGCACTATTTTTAAGGAGGCTTCAGCCTCTTGTCTATTTTCCTCAGGCCCAGCAACTTGGATCTCTTCATGATGGGGCTCCTTCAGTAGATTTTCAATGACTTTAGGGAGCTCCAGAAGTATCTCAATAGGTGGTTTGTTTTTTAAATCATCCTCTAAGGTGTAGTATGAGTTATTAGAATCTAAAGATTTAATAGAATAAGGAGATATACTCAAATTAGTGTCAGAAAAATTTAATGAATTTGAGTTTAAGAATGTATTATCTCCCTTATTTGGTTCGACATTAATATCCTCTTCAATTGAATGTTCCTCTTGGAGTAGATCATCATTGGATGGAGGTAGGTAGTCAGTCTCCTCCAACTTGAGTTTGTCTTCAACTTCATGGATGTCTTCAGTGAAATCCGGGAATACCAGTGGCACTTATTTCTTGGCCTTGAATCTTTTTAAGTCAACTTGTAGTTCATTGACCAAGGCCATCAAATATTCCGGTGAGATCCATCTTGTTATGCCTCTTTCCACCTGCTTGAACATTATCATAAGTGCATCATCTCTTCATTGGAGGGCCTCCTCAGTGTAGTATTCTTCTTTCACCTGTGAGTAATTTTCATTCCATGTAGAATAATAATCATTTGAATTCATTATAGAAATATTTTTTTGTGATTTTTTTAAAAGAAAAAAAATGTCAAAAATTTACAAAAATATTACGGCACTACCTCCCTGCAAATGGAGCCAAGTTTGACGCACGCCTATCGTAGGGCATGGAAAAAAAATTTTAAATTTCCTAAGTATAGTCTAGTGATTAACCCTAGGATGTCTCCCGAAGAGTAGTGCAAAACAATTATGTTTGTCACTTAAATTTAAGAAAGAAGAAAAGGTTGTTTTTTAAATTGTTTAGGTCGAAAAATAAAGCAAGCAATAACAAGAAAAGTCGAACACTAATGGATGAAGAGAGTGATGGGGTCAGGGTAGGATTCACTTTTTCAATGGAATAATAGTAATAATGATCATATTCTCTCTCTTCCTTTCGAATAACAAATGAAGAACTCCTCGATCGAGTTATTAATCACCCTTGGTTTAAGAAACAAATGAGACTCACTCCTATGTGTGTGAAAGTTCTTAAACAATCCATAAACAACTAAAGAAATTCCCGATCAGGAATTTTTTCTCTTTAGAACTCTAGAAAAAGTTTAATAGTTTCACACACGTGCCAACGATCGCTAGACACTCACCACCTAACACAACATGCTCGATCGAGAAAAATTTCACTAGGCGGAGGGAGATTAAAGGTCTTTAACCAAAGGTATTAAAAATGAATAAACCAAAATCAAAACACGATCGCATTTAGATGAGAAATAGTGATAATAGAAGTCATTCAAAATAAAAATAGGATTTTAAATTTAAGCACAAAACTCCAACATTACAAAAGTGAAACTCCCCCTTCCCCAATCACTCAAAGGTTTTACCCCTCCAAGTGAAGGGTAATAGAGTTGAAAGGGGAAGAATAAGACATTAAAAAACTATGAAAAAGAAAATAAATAAAGTAGGAATCTGAAAAGTTCTCCTTCTTGGTGTCCCGGAGGGAATGGGGTGGAGAATGGGATGATTTGAGAGGGTGGAGCTCTCCTCCTTTTATAGCCAGAATTTATCCCCCGAATTTTTACGCGTTTTATCCCCATTAAATGACATCTTCACGTGTTGATCTCTTCTTAAATTTTTTTCATAATTACCTTTTCCATGTCCCCTCAAAATCTCAGAGGATTTGGACATGTATTCCGAGACTTATGGCCGTTTTACTCTGAGAATTTATTTTGTCCAGTCACACTCTCTAAAACGCAATCCTCCAGATTAGGGTGATTTAATGACCACATAAACGGCCAATTCACGTGGCCCTTTTTTAATAAAAGATGCTCCAAAACTAAGTGCGCGTCCACCCAGCGAATAGAACAACATTTGGGCCCACCATGGATGATTTATGGATCTCACACCAAAACAAGGCAGAACTACAAATAGTTTTCTTTTTCCCACTTGTGAGCTTCTTTTGAGCTTCCATATGGCCGATTCAACATTTAGTCCAAAAATAGTAAATGAATCCCTGGATTCTTAGAATCTGGAAAATAAAGAATTTTAAAATTTGGATCAGTGTAGATAATGTTATGGTCAAACTACAGAAATAATTTAAAACTGTTAAAAATCCAAAATGGCCAATTTTTACTATTCAGCTCAAAATAACACCATTATCATAAAAATGAAATAATTAATCTTAGAGGAACACTTTTTTGGGTTTAAAACAATGATATTCAATATAAATTAATTGAAAATATTTTCTCTATCAGGTACTTCTCTTCAAATCTCGTCTTCTTCTATTCCCAGGAAAGCTCAAATCAAGGTGGTCGGGACCGTTCCATATCATATGAGTATTCCCTCATGGAGTGGTGTAAATTGCTAAAAAGGATGGTCAACCGTTCATGGTGAACGGCCAAAGACTGAAGATTTACCATCACATGGAAGATAAATTGGGAACAATCTCTACCACCCCTCTCAGGTAAGAAAAGGTGAGCTGGTCGAGCCAACGACCTGAAACAAAGGCGCTTCCTGGGAGGTAACCTAGAGGTTACACATCGTGTCCCACTTATAAACACAGAGTGTACTTATCTTTTTAATCTATAATCTTAATAGTATAAATCTATAGAATAACTAATAAATAACCAGGGATGATTCCGATGCCAATAGTACTGTCATTGGAGTTTATCCAATTCATCCCCGGTTCGAATCCTCCTGACCTACCTTCGGCACGGGGTTCCTCCTTTTCTTACACGGTGTGTGTAGTAATATATATATATATATATATATATATATATATATATATATATATATTTGCTTATAATAAAACCCATGGTGGGGATGGATCGATTGGCCATGATCGTAACCTAGTTCCAAAAGACCCAGTTTCGAATCCTGGCAACCGCCCCATTTCCATCATTTACCCTTTTAATAAAACCACATGACGTGTCTTTCAATAGATGTCGTGTGTGCCATAATTTTCCTTATTAATTTAAAAACGTTTTTTTGTAAAATAAATTCATGCGGATGAAGTTGGCAGATTGGTAATGTCTCGGCCCTGGATCCAAAAGACTCGGGTTCGAACTCGGCTAATCTCCCTGCTTCATCCCCTTCTTTTATAATTAAAAACCACACGTCATGATTTTTATTCTTTCCATGTGTATAGGCTGTATAGATTAAATTATATTTAAATAATAAATATGGACAATAGTACAACCTTAGCTTCAGTGGATGAGGGATTTTGTTCAAAACATCCGATCGTCGGTTTGAACCTTTCCCCAAGCACCAGACCAAAGGTTGTACTTCTCTTTTTCCAATTTTAAAACACACGGCGTGTATTTCCCAATACACGTAGTGTATTTCCCGATACACGTCGTGTATAGTTTTATTTGTAATAAAATATGTATATATCTATATATATCTATTTTTATTTTATTTATTAATAACAATTATTATAAAGTTTACTATAATAATTATATATATATATTGTTTTTTTAAATGAGATACACGATGTGTAGTCCAGAGGTGCACACCATGTACCTTGGCTATATAAGTCATGGGTCACCCGGCTACACATCGTGTCGCGCGGCTTCCCCCTATCCTCTTCTTCTTCTCGTTTTCTTCTCTCGAACGCCACCCAAACAACCATTCTCAGATTTGTCGATTTGGTTCGTTTCAAGTTCTGATTCTTCTTGCATTGTGATCCTTGGTCCATGTAGGCCTTTCTACAACCACTATCTCAAGTTTTTAGAATCGTTTAGGGTGATTTTTTGATCGGTCGACCGTTCGGATTCCGTGATACAAAGCCACGACTTGAATAACACATGTCGTGTATTTTCATACACAGACACACACAAAATACTTTGCAATTTGAATATACACGGTGTGTATGTTTGGTACACACCGTGTACTTTCTCCATCATGCCCGAGTACCCCTTTTTCACATGGACTAACACTCCATTTTCATTTACACACCGTGTGTGTTCGGTACACGCCGTGTTTATCATTTCATTTTCCCCCTCCGTGTGTGGAACTTGACACAGCCTCTCACCCCATGTTCACATACATGTCGTGTCTGTTCGGTACACGTCGTGTAGAGTGTTTCAATCGGTCGACCCGTGTCTCACCCCCCAACATGGCCATGTTCCTTGAGTCCTGGACTTTCCGTGTTTGTCTCTTACACGGTGTTTCCTTTATTCTTATAACTAATAGAATCATGGCCGTGTTGTTTGTGTTACACAGCCATATGCACTTTGTCTAAACACGACATGTATGTTCGGTACACGCCATGTACCTTTACATGGTCACTCTTTTTCACCCTCGGCATGTTTATCTAGAGAACACGGGCTGCTGCTCCGCTTGTACTACACGCCGTGTACTCTGGATATACATGTCGTGTACTTTTAGTTTTCCTATTTCTCACTTTTTCTTTGTTTTTTTTCTTTTTCTTTTGTTTTCATTTATTTTCTTTTTTTTACGTTATGGCAGTTCACGATCCTTTCTAGGGGAAGCGGTCGGCCTTTGCCATTGAGGGCGAGAGGCCTGTTTTTCGGTGGATTCGACTCCGACCTCCGACACAGCCAAACCCAAATGCTTCGGTCTACGAGCTCCTTCCATTGGCTTCCCTTCCACCCCTCACTCCCTCCACTGAGGTTGGTATGAGCACCATACTTCTATCTCTCCCAGCTGCCACTCCCCCAATGATCTCTTCCTCTGTAGCTGGCCCTTCCTCGACCGCCCCATCCAACGAACCTTCACCTACTGCAGCCAATCCACCCCCATAGCCAGCTCCTGTTGCGGAACCTACACCTGGTCCGAGACCTATAGGTTCTCCCTATCCCTGCATGGTATTCCCAGTCACTGATCTGGCACATGACCAAGTTTGGCACTTTTCTCGCCGACCGATTCCGATGAGCGGTCGCTACCTTGACAGCACCGTTCCTCAGCAGCTCGGCATCTGGGGAGAGTTAGAGGATCTTCTTGGCCACACTCCCCTACTTTCCATTTTCCAGGTCAACACTCCTATATTTCGTGATTTATTTTTGGAGTTCACAGCCTCTTTAGAGTTCAACAGAGCTGAGTACCGGGAGACGCCTAGTGATTTGGTACCTGTGGTACGGTTTCGACTGGGCGACTAATGGTTTTCCCTCACCATGACCGAGTTTGTCCAAGGGTGTAGTTTTTACCCCCATCCCATCACCCCACCCCCTATTTCAACCCTGACCAGACCTGAGTGCTCTAAGCTCGTGGCTATGTGGTGGGAGCTTGCTGGGCCAGACCACCGCTATGCCCCTACCTCGCAGAAGAGCACCCTTATCATTGACCACATCCTTTGTTTTACCCACTGGTGCTTCAGCGCCATTATTTTCCCCTTCCATGAGGATATGGGGGTCATGACCGGTCGGGACATGGAGCTCCTTACCTGTGTCGTCCAGCAGGACAAACCAAACCTCCCTTACCTCACCGCATCCTATTTCTATTCTATGATTACCGGCCATTAGGGAAACCTGAAGGGCAGGTTTTACACCACTCACCTCACCCACCACCTTGGGGTTTTCGAGCCTTCCTTACCCCATGACCTGTTAGGTTCTCCCCAGCGAATGGACTTTCTCATGCTCATTCACATGGGATTGGTCCGAAAGTAGGGGTTCCTACATCCTTTCCCAGGCTATCCCCCACCCACCTGCTGACCCTTTTGTCCCAGCTGATGCACCAGCTCCTCCTTCCCCACCCCCTCCAGCTTCTCTACCTCAACCACCTCCTTCTGACCCCACTTCTTCTGGACTTAATTCTTTTGTCCCACCACCAGCCCCACCTACCCCCGCACCCTCGGTCGATATTGCCCTTTCCCACTTCCTTGCTGGGTTGGAGCAGGTCTTAGTTTGCCTTGACAGCCGATAGGATCAGATGGAGCAGAGCCTAGTTCATATCACCAGCCGCCAGGACCACCTCGAGCAGCTGATGGGGCTCATTGTTCAGCATCGTGGTATTCCCATGTCCCTTCCACCTTCCTCGATTCCTTCCCTTCTACTGCTGCTCCACCACCATTCACAACGCTGGCCACGTATTCTGTTCTGCTATCTACTGTGGGCCCTGCTGCTACTTCTCCTACCACCACCACTACTTCCAATCTAGGGGGGATGATGAGCTTCCTTTACCGAGTCTGGTTCCTGTCACTCCTGCTTCTCCAACTTCCCATACCACCTCCGAGTCCGAGCCTCCATCTTCTATGGCTCCTGAGCCATCTCTTATGGGCGATCTTGTACTGTATGATGCCTCTTCTAAGGCATCCCCATGACTAGTTTTGGGACACGTGTTTTTCTTTGTATATATATTTTTGTCCTCTCTTTTTCCTATGTTTGTTAAGCCTTCTTGTAGTGTTCTTTTTATTTCCCTCTCACAAGTACTCCGGAACATTTTGGGATGCACTTTTACATCGCCTACCATTTTCCTACGCTTCGACATGGGGGGAGTTTTCTTTTTTCCATTATTTTTCTTTTCTTTATTTATTTCTTTATTTCCTTACTTTCCCTCGATCCAGTCCACTATGTGTCCCTACCTTCCCTTGATCTTTATTAGGCACTTGGTGGACCATGTGCGGTATTAAGTGTGGGGGAGCCTCTCTCTATTTCACCTTAGTCTTTTCCCTTGAACTAATATAGGAAACATCATTATTAGATTATATATTTTCAAATTTGAAGCAAATTTTGTTTAATCATTTTTATAAATTCTAGCGTTATCAGTAGGCACTTTTAGAGGGTTTCATTCTTATTCTTATTCTTAAGTGTTTTAAAATTATTGCTGTTATAATTTAAATTACAAACTTATAATCCTTGGATAATTACATTGATTAGACTAATCAAATATTTTACAAGACATGACCTGATTGTCTCTTTATTTATTTTTCCCACTCCCAAGAGGTATTCTAAACCCCTTTGTCATATTCTTTCAAATACCCTCTTTCTTGAGAGATTCTCAGAATATACCTAACTACCATAATTTGCAAGTTTTCTTTTCGAAACATGAAGAATTTTTTAATTACATTAAAATGATTGAGGCATAAGATTTTTAACCCCTTTATCTTGATCCTACCCTAGATCTTATCTTCGTGAAGCCTATAGAGACCATGCATAGCCCTTATAGGAAACCATATTACAAGCCTATTTCCCTTCTTACCCTAATTATTTTATGATTTTTCATGATTATTTATCTGATCTCAAAAGAAGGGATTGGCATTACATGGTATAAATTCATGGATTTTCAAGAAATAATGTATGGGGGAGTGCCTATTGATCATTTGGGGTGAAAAAGATTTCCAAACCTCTATTTGGGAAATTCATAAAGCTTCCATTTGTGGTTTAAAAAAATGGTACAAACAAAGGGGCCTTACACACATTTTTGGTTTGTGACTCTTACTCAGCTAAAGGAGATGGCGGTGATGAGATCTTTTGATAAGGCTTGTTGAGGATGTTTTTACATTGAGTTTAACTTTGAATATCATGCATTTTTATTTAAGAATTTAGCCTCATTTTTCAAGCCTCAGATTTATTTTTCACATCTTTACCTACCAACCTTTAGCCACAGAAACATCTGATCCTTTTTGAAAAGTCCTCATGATTTTTGTAAAACTAAATTTCTAAGGTGTAGAACTAGAGTTATTGCAAACCTATGGATAGAGTGTATATGTATTTGATTGAGAATAAACTTGTTTTAAAACATCTTGAGTGTTGAGTGTATTTTTGGTAAGGTAAATCATCAAGTGTCTTGCTTATATTTGTAAGTTTGAAACATGTGTTAAAAGAGGATGTAAGTAGTTCATTAAATTATATATGAGGAATGATTCAACTATCTTATGAATTGAATTTGTTTGTGCCTTTTAGAATTTTCCTCAGTAACTGTATCATTTATACTTTTTGATTAATTGAATGCCTTCCTTTTAAAAGTATAGACTCTTTTAATTAGATGTTGAGACTTTTCTTGAGGGCAAGAAAACGACTAAGTGTGGGGGAGTTTGATGCACCTGATTTGTGTATACATTTTCATATATATTATTGAAAATGAAAACATGTTTTCAGAAAATATCTGAGGTTTCATGAACATATTCTTTGATTTTGGTGATTCTGTTTATTCTCAGGAAGTTTCTGACAAAGATACACAAATCAAGGGAAGTCTGTGGAAATTTTTCTACTACACGACATGTAATTTTATACACACCGTGTACATTCAGATGGTGACATGGATCAAAAGGGGGAGTACACGCCCAAGTCACCATCCAGAAACTACACACCATGTGGATTACCAATACACGCCATGTACCGGCTTCTAGATGTAGTTGGTGGTGCTTTCTAGGGATCACACGCCCTGTGTGGCGGTGTACACGCCGTGTACTGGCCACCAACCAGCCGCCGACGCCGTGTGAGTCAAAGACGGCGTGGTTGGCCACCTATCGAAGGAAAACCGTAGCAAAAGCGAGTTGACAAGACTACACGACATGTACTTTTATACACATAGTGTACTATATTTTTCTATAAATAGAGGCCTTGGACTCCAGACCAACCAAAGCTAGAACACTTGAAGAAAGGGGAACTTCTGCTGCCATTCCTCCTGTGCCACCGTTGTACCGCTACTCCGCCATTCCACCTTCCAACACCTCTCCTCATAGCTTACTCGATGATCTCATTAGGTATCGAAGGTGTTATTTTCATTATGTTCTATATGTGTAACTAAACACCCCTTATGTTGGGGCTATGGAAGATGAAGGAAGTTTGTATGTTTGTTTGATTTGTAAGGTTGTGTTCATTCTTCTAAATTCTTCTTATTCTTCTTTAACCATTGCTGAATATTACTGAGAATTCTGATCCGGACCAAGGGTAGAATTCTTAGGGATCTAAAATAAGAATGATGGTGAATTATTTCATGACCATTTAATGGATTCATCGATTCAAAAATGGACTAAACTGAAATTGAGAATTGTGAAATGCTAACTACTGAACCAAGGAGTTAAATTTCTTCAATTCCAAGACAAAATCAACTGGACCAAGGGAATCTTGTCATTAATAAGATCCATAATGTTGAATTATCATGAAAAACACAACCATATAAGGAATCCGCATTAAATCTCTATAATCACCATAGCCCCAACATGCTCTTTTCTTGCTAAATACATAAAAAATTCATTTTTTGTTTTCTCTTAAATTGTTAAATATTATTTCAAGTAAACAAAACAGCTTCAAAAATTCCAACCAAGAAAATCCACTCTAAATTCATCATAACTCACTGAATTAATTATAAACTCAATTGAATTCATGCACTTACCAAGTTCCCTGTGGATCAACCCCACACTTTCACTATACTAAGTTTAAGAGTGGGTAATATCAATTTGGTACACCGATAACATACCTTTGGTAAAACGACCGACCGGTTGGTTAGTGCTCAAAAGATCTTGATTCCTAAGGAAGAAGTAATGTTTGAGGTGTTTTGTGATGCTTCTCGTCTAGGATTAGGGTGCATCTTGATGTAGAAGAGCAAAATGATTTCTTACTAGTATATAGAGTTATGAATCCCTGAGCATAACTATTCCACCCATGATCTAGAGCTAAGGAAATTTGTGTTTTCACTAAAGTTGTGGTTTCATCAACAAATTAGGGAATGCTTTGTGGACTTCACTAATCAAAAGAGTTTGATGTGCATATTTTCCTTGTTTGATGTGAACTTTCAATAGTGAAGGTTGGTGGATTTCCTTTAGGACTATGATTTTGAGAACCCATACACCTAAAGAAAGGGGAATGTTGTGGACGATTTTTTTAGTAGGAATTCATGGAAGGGTATTATTTGGGAATCTATGGATGCTTGGAGAGTGATGTAGGAGTTGGAATCCTTTCAATTAAATTAAAGTTTTGATGGTGGTGGATGTTTTTTCTTTCAGATGATGGTGCAGTCTACTCTGATTCAGAATGTGGAGGAGTCTTAGTGGGGAGACTCAGAGGTAGAAGTGATTCACAATCGAGTTGGCCATTATGATGCTCTGGAGGGATGGTCATAGGATAGTCAGAACCATATGTTGTTCCAAATAAGTATATCTATTCTGGTATTAATGAAAAAGTAGTTATTCATGAGTTCAATATCTCACATTTATCAGTGTACCTAGGAATTTCCAAGATTTACCATGTCTTGAGGGTGTAGTTTTGGTGGCCTGGGGTGAAATGGGAAATGGCGGAGTTTATGGAAAGGTGCTTGGTTTTCCAGTAGGTAAAGGTAGATCATCATGTTCTTAGTGGTTTTTTAACCATTGAAAGTCCCTGAGTAAAAATTGGATGAAATCTTGATGGATTTTTTCATAGGGTTACCCAGAACTCGGGAAGGTTGTAATTAGATATGGGTGATGGTGGATTTTTTGATGAAATAGGCCCACTTCATAGAGATCGCGGATTCGGGTGTAGTGTATTCCTTGGCTAAGTGTTATGTGGATGAGGTGGTGCGGTTTCATGGAGTTTGAGGTTAGAGACCATGTGTTCTTGAAGTTTTCATTGTGGTGTGGGAAGTGAAGGTTTGGAAGAGGGAGTAATATTTCTCCCAAGATTGTTGGGCCCTTTGTGGTGTTGGGGAAAGTTGGTGAAGTGGTGTATTAGTTGGAATTTCCACTATGGTTGGATAGGATCCACAAATTCTTCCACATCTCTCATCTTCATTGGTATCTTCATGATGAATCTCATGTCCTTGACTGTGGAGAGTTGGATATTGATGATGACGCGATATTCATTGAGCATCTAGTAGAGAACCGAGAACATCAAGAGAAGGTGCTATGATGAGGGACCATTCCCTTGGTTTGGGTTTTGTGGAGGCATGGTGGCCTAGAGGGTATTACCTGGGAGAGAGGGATGAAAATGTGTTCCCAGAACCTAGAGTTTTTTTTGTTTTTTTTTCTTTGTTTTTCTTTGTGACGTGATGTTTAAACCTTTTTTATGAGATGATTTGTTTTCCTTGGTTTGTGATGTGTGTGGTATTATATGTGATAAAGTATTGACATATTAAAATGGTAGAACCCAATTCCTAATTGAGATGCATTAACTATGATGTTATTAAACCCATGTGGGAGAGTCAGTGCCACCTAGATCAAATAGTATATTGACATGGAGGACATAATTCCATGATTTGTGTGTTTGGGATGGTGGGTTTTATTTGTTGTACAGTAGTTGTGTGTAAGTTTGGTTGTATTAGAGGTGATTATTTTTAGTTATGGTTACATGGTGATGTGGTTTTTCATAATGTTTTTGGTCATTTGGTTTGGCATGTTTGGCTGGTGGTAGCATTTGAGATATGATAAGATCCTCGAGAGGTATCTCACAAAGTGGTTGTTCTGAACCCTTTTTATTTTGTGCTTAGTTTGGGTTTCTCGAGGGAAATAATATTTTGAGAGGTATCTAATTTAACATTCCATGCCCTCTTGATCCATTATATTTCCAGTTTTGGTTTTTAGTGGTGTTCGGTGAAGGTTATGAGAATTATTAGTGGAAGCTATAGGTTTTGAAGAGTTTCTATAGAAAATACACATCATGTAAGTGTATTACATGACATGAAATTTGGTTTTAGGGATTGTCCATGGCTGGTTCATGACGTGTAGTTTTTTATGTTAAATAATAAAAATGTGATGAATTTTTTGGTAGAGCCTAGATTCCTAAGATTACACAACGTAAAAGGGGATTATACATCATGTAATTCCCTGATGTTTTATAGTTTTAAAGGTCTCAGTCACTTGGATTTTTTCTAAACCCTATGATAGAGGCCCTTCTCTCATCCCTGGGGTATGAAAACCTTCACCTTTAGAATTTGAAGATTCTTTTTAAGGACAATAAACCCTTGGGCTTCTGACTTCAATCCATGGTGAGTTCTTCTCTCATTATAACCTATTTCTTTCTATTCTTCTTCGGGGCTCCACTATGGTGTTGCTTCTTTGGTTTAATGGTGAATTTACAATTTTTTATGGATCCTTGCTATGAAATAGGATGATCCCTGGTTATCCTGGTGAGTTTGTGGTTTGTGTGCATTCTTCTTCACTAGGTGGTGCATAGCGAGTTCGAAAGCTTCTTTGAGGTAGGTATTTACTCATTTCTCCTTATTGTGTATCATGTAAGAGGGGTTTAATTTTTTTTACCTATGGGTTATGGTTCTTCTAGATTAATCAAAGATAAATAATTTTTTAATTTAATTTAAAGGGGAAAGTGAGGTTTGATTTTCATACTTTTACTACATTGATGTTATTTGTGATATTGTAAAATGTATTGGCATGATGCCCCACTAAAAATTGTATTCATTGGGGGATTTTTTTCACTAGATATATTTTTTGTGATTGTTTTTTTTTATTTTTGTGATAACACCCTAAATGTAAATTGGTTAATTACGTTTACTTGGCTAATAAAATGGTTACCCCGGGATTTGGGTTTTTGTGATAACACCCCAAAATTAAAGTGGAATATGATAAAATCCTCCTAATAAATCTTAAAAATTCTCTTGATGTGTTGTAATGTGTGGTCATGCTGGTGAGAAGACAATATTTTGTTGGGGTGTGGATCGATGTGTGGTTTTTTGGCTATTATATTGGGGTGATGAGGTGATGGTATAATGGGTATGTTGAGCCATTTTTGTTATGTTTTTTCCTTGTGTAAGATTCCCGAGTAGTGGTGGAATAAATAAATAAATGTTTTAAAATAATCGAAATGGCATGGGTTGGTTTGGTTAATGGGATGGAAATTTGTAAATGTAAAATTTAATGAATGTTTGGGTTATTAAATGTGGTTTATACTAAATAATAAAATGAATAGGTTTTAAATGTAGAGGAAATGGGAAGACACTTATCTAGGATCTTCACCTTCTAAAATGATTTTTCTTGATACTAATAAATGCATTTAGAGGTGGAAGCAAGGGTGATGGTGTTGTAATTTGGTTGTTTGTTTGAGAAACTATAAGTTGGTCTTGAGAATTTGATATTATATATATATATATATTTTTTTTATTTTCCTTGTGATTTATATATACACCCCACCCATGTAGAGAACTATGTGCCGAACACCTGCATAGTCTCATGGGGGGTGTCTTTCCCAACATCTCGAAGAGAGGATGGATGGATGGCCACCCACTCTTCCCTACTCCCTCTTCCAGGAAATGATAGCCCAAGATTCTTCGGGAATGATGTGATTAGATGTGTTATTCTAGGTTTCTTCAGTATAATATGTGATGTGGTGTCCTATGTGTCTTCATGATGAGTTATAATGTGCTTTCCCAGGTGTCTTTGGGATGAGATGTGATGTGTTATGAGGCCTAGGTGTGTGCATGTGGGATGTGTCATGAGGCCCAAGTGTATGCGGGCATGATGTGTTGGGAGGCCCAAGTGTTTATGGTTGGTATGTATTGTGAGTCCTAGGTGTGTATGGGTGGGATTTTTTGTGATACACAGGTGTGTGCAGGTAGGATGTGATGTGGTATATTCGAAAGAGGTGGGAGATCCAGGACATTTTACATTGGGGTGGCAGGGTATCTAATTAGTGGGAAAGTGGTGCGGGGTACCCAATCATCAATGTTTTTTACTTCATACTATATTACTTGGCTTATATTATTTGGTTAGAATACCTTGGTGAGTTTGGGATGGTTAGTATACTTGTTTAGGTGTTTTTTGTTCTATTGTTTTCTCACATGAGCATTAGTATGCTTCTTTAACATGTGCATAAGAGACTTGAGCTTTTCATGCTGAGTATACTTGTATGCTCACCCTACTTATATAAATTATTTTCAGGTTTCCAATGGAATTACATAAATTGTGATGGACATCACTAGTTTGGACCCTTTATAGTTTTTGTGGCACTGATTTAGTATTACTATTTGGTATTTACATTGGAGAATTTTATCTATATCAGTACTATTTATACATACATGTGGGATAGTTTTGTTTTTACCTTTTATATTATGTATTGGATTTATTTGTTGTTGATTAATCTTATCTCCCAATACTGTTTTATTATAAAGGGTAATCCATCCCATATTATTATATTTCTACACCCTTAGTGCTTGTTGCCAACATGGGGCATACTGGAGGTGGGACTCAGAGTTCATTATCTCTCTCCCCTCATTAAAGTATCATTATAGGGTTATGGATGAGAAACATTTTTACCCATGTTTGATTTTTTTCAAAATTGTTTAATGGGATCCTCTTCTCATTTTATAAATGAGTTACTTTTTGAATTTTTACCGAAAATGTGAAAGGAATATTTTTTTAATGTACTCAAAATGAATATTATTTCATTCGATTATGATCACTCAATTCTTTGAAGGTTCCTTTATAAGTTTACATGATTCAATTAAATGAAATGGTTTTTCCTAATATTATGTAAATTTTTACTTTTCAAAAGTGATTATCAAATTGAAAAGGTTATTTTCCTCAAGATTTTTTTAATAATAGTTTTTTGGTGTTTCTATTCATCAACAACAATAACCCTCTATTTTACTTGTAATCCACTAGTGATATGTTATAATGATACCATACTTATTATTTATCTTGATATTTTTTGTTCATTTTGACTATAGAAATATTAATATTTCATATTTTGGTTTTTCATTAATGATATTTGTGTTTATTATGTGTTGAATTATTATTTCCCCATTTTATATGATGAATTAATTTTACTTATTAATTGATGGAAAGGGACCAATATATCTCTTTTATGCAATGGTATGTCTCATGAGAGAAACTAGTTTGGTTATATGGTTGAGTTCTTCCCATTTATGTAATATTTCTTGGTATGAGGCCTCGACGGTATGTTTATGATTTCCAACATTATGAATTTCATCATTATGAGATTAGTTATTAATGTCCTTTTATAGTTATGATATCCATAAAAAAATTCAAGCTTATGTGATCAGGTATATGGAATTATTTTATCATCATTTATTTATTATATAATATTCTTTAGGATCATGTTATTGATTAAATGTCATTTTGTTAATTTATTTACCTTTCTATATAGATTATTCCTTATTTACTCATGATATCTTACACTATAAAAAACCCTTCTAAACATTTTAGATCAATATTATTTCTTTTATTTCCATATAATATGAAAAATTAATCTTTGAAAGAGTTCAATGATGTATAATATTTACTTTCACTAATTTTTCTTCCTATGTTTTCAAATAAAATGTTATATTCAAGTATATATCTAGTTTACAAAGAATATTAAACCATTTATTCCTTTGGAATGTGGTATCTTATATATTAATACAATGTAATAAATAACCACCATCTCTAGGTTACTAGGGTCAGGGTCTTTATAGTTGGTATTAGAAAATGTTTAGTATAAAACATCAGAAAAATATTTAGGAAAACATAGATTAGGGAACATAACCCTCTAATAGACTTTTAGGATATTTTCAACGTCACTAAGTTTATGATTCAGATGAGTATAGTTCAATATTTTTAGGTTCTATCATGGGTTAATATGTATAATCTTGATCATAATTTTAAAGTCATGTATGATCATTTTTAGGTTTTATGTGATGCGTTTTTAACATAATTAAGGATATTTTGGGTGAAATTTATTGGAATAAAACCCTATGGTTTAGTATATATTTTAGTGAGAAGGTTTTTTTAGGAATAATTCTTTAATATTTTGTGGATATAGGACTAAATTTATTGATTACTATTAGGGATAATATTATCATTGATGTTAAGTTAATAATAGTGAATTAGATTATTTGATTTTGTGGAAAAAATAATCTATACAGAAAAACTTAGCGGCTAAAAACTTTTTTGAGAATTACTGTTATCTTTGAGGATGTTCATCATATTTTTGGTAACCTTATAAGAAATATATTGATATAGTTTTAGTAAAAGTATAACCTTTTTTTAGATTGAAAACCCATAACATCCACTAAGGTTGTAGGGCTTGAACCCACAACTAAAGGGTAACAAGGTTGCAACATGAACCACTAGCCTATGTGATGTCTTGGTTAATGAGATTTTTTTTTACTCAAATAGATTTATTAGTATATATTAATTTTATTTGGGAAAAATATTATATGATAAAATATTTTGGAAATTTTATGTTTCTGAGGTGATTAATAATATTTTGGGAGACATTTTTATAGGTTGAGGTATATATATAACCATTTGGTTTAATATAAAGTATTATTTTGGAATAATGTTATTATGATTTTGGGGGTGAAATCTAAAGGGTATGAGATATTATTTGAGGTTAAAACATTATTCAATGTTAAATTTATCAGGGTTATTTTGGATATAGTGTTATTTATTTAAGTAATGATATATTTTAAACCATTGGTTTTTTATCAAATTTTAGAGATTAATTTATTATTTCTTCACATGAAGGTTTATTAATCGTGGATATTATCTTACATTGTAATAACCATTTTAGTTTTAGTAAAGATGGGAGAAATATATTTTTTCTCTTTTATGAATTATGTGATCCATTAGAAGTGGATTTTAGTTCTTTAGGCATGAAATATTCATCCTAAATACTCATTGTTTGGAGAAAAAGATGAGATTATAGTAGAAATTGATTAAAAGCATAAATTATAATTGTAAAATAAGTATAATTCCTTATGTTTTCACTACATATGGTAAATTAATTCATAAAATTATGTAAAATTATCTTGAGACAAAAAAAATCCTATTACTATCATTTTTGATGAATTGATGGTTTTTCACACTTTTTGGTTTACAGTTTTGTGGTCATTATCTTTCTCTTGATTGTTCACTTTTTTGTGATCAATGACCTTTGTAACTCTCTATAATCATTTTATTATTAAATTTCCCCTATATGTATATATTTTCACTACCCACTAATGTTATCCTATTTATAAACCTAGTTATATATTATTCCAAAAAACCTGCGTACTTCCCTTTCTCTCTTTCCAAGATAAATTTTTATTAACACTTTTTATGATGTGGGTTTCCAAAAAAATTATTTTTAAATGTAAAACCCTTAATTAATGATATAAAGTTAAAATTTATAGAATTAAATTTATTAAAGGGATATAATGTAACACCCTGATATTTTAAAAGAATATTATGTTCGATAACGTATATGACTTGCAATACTAAGCCGAAATGATCCAAAACATATTATTATTTAAATGTTACAGTTATAAAATATATATTGAATTGGAGGATATAAATAGTATTAATCAAAATAGTAAAAAAATATAAAGTTCCTACTCAATAAAAAATTATAGATTATTTATTATAAAATAAGCACTCAATTTTTAACAAATCCATTTTATTCTTCAAAAATATGTTCTCTTCAAAAATGGTTTTTGTTGATTTATTATGATCAAATTTTATAATCAATTTATGGAAATTTTAGAAATTATTTTTCATAAAAAAAATGCATTTTTTATATAATCATATCAAAATTATTTTATGGTGAATTTTTTGGATTTTTCTAAGAACATTGGTTTTCCAGTGAATAGTAAAAAATACTTCTTTTATTGAAAACTGTAGTTTTGTTTCAAATATTTACAAATTTATGTTTTATTTTATAATGGTTTCAAGGTAAAATTAGTTATTTATATTATTAGTAATCCAAATAAGTTCATTACAATATATGTTTTGATTAAATTTGTTTTAAAAACATTTTATATACTTAAAAAGGAATTTTTCTAAAAATCTATTTTTCATTGCATATTTCATTTTAATATTAAATTAATTTCTGCCACATATAAAAATTTAATCCTAAAAAATGAATTCTATATTTTGAATCAGAAGTAATATATTTTTTAAATAGGTCCCTTTTATTTTTTGACATTATAAATAGTAATCGTAATAAATAATTATCACCATGATAGAGGTAAATTAGGTATTTAAGGTTAAAAATAATATTATAACGAAAAAAATATCCCTAAAACTTGTATTTATCCTATTGGATGAGTTTATCTAATATATTTCCATCTAATTTTTGAAAATATGGAATCTTAGTGCTATATTTCTTTGATTTTTGACCCTTTTAATATTTAAGTAATAGATAAAGTCAAAAATGTTACTTTCTTGCTTTTAATATCTATAATATTTTGTGGTAGGGATAAAAACTACTTATTTTTTGTCCTAAATTTTTATTTTAAAGATAATTATTTTTTATAATGTTAATTTATTTTTAATGTTTATCGATGAAATAATCACCTTAAATGGTTATGCAACACCGACACAATGCTTGTATATGGAGTTGAAAAATCAAGTAAATGGTTTTAAAAACTCTAAATGTAATATTATTTTGGTGAGTTAAAATATACCATGAATATTTTATTTAAAAATTGAATATTATATGTGTGTAAAATCTTAAAATTAATTTTTCATTACCTTCATGTTGTTTTCAAAGTTAAATAATGTTAATAGTGTCAAAAATGACATAAATGATATTTTATATTGAATATATTTTATTAAATTATTTAAAAAATATAAAAAACTTTTAAGTGGATAATTAGGTTGATTAATGGTCTATAATTTCATCCATTTTCCATTTATTATCCAATTTTCACCTTATAAGTAAAATTATAACTCTTTAATATTGAAAAAAGGCATTACTATGACTCAAGTTAAAATTGGTTTACCAAGGGGTTAAAAAAAATATAAGGTTTAAAAAGATATTTAAACCTATCTAAATTTAATTATATTATTATATTAAGACCCTTTAATACCTATCCTTAAATTCATGTCATTTTGGAACCATTTTACATGAGTTAGACATATATTATATTATAATATTTTATATATTTCCAAAAATTACATTAATGGTATTTTATAATAAAAAATATTTTATTTAGTGATTTAATATTAATTAACATATTATCTTTTGAAATTTTAATTTTTTATGGTTTAAAATATCAACTATGTTTCTCCTAGGGGCCACTTTTCCTTTTATATTAACTATCTTGATCCCTAAAGAGTAAAAAACATTTTTATCGTCGTAATCATCGAAAGGGTTAATAGAGGGTCAAAACAAAAATATAAGGGTGAAAAAATCAACTAAAATTATCCAAATTTTATTGTATAATAATATTTATGTTCATACACATATTATACTAGAATTTAGTCAATTTGGTTCTATTTGGACATGAAAATTAATTTTTATTAATTTAATACTTTATGAAATTATAAGAATTCTCTTCCCTCACTTATAAAAGGGCACCCCATATCCTCTTTTATATATACATTAAGAGAAATTTGGTTCATAAAATACCTAAAAAATTACATTAATATCAACCCTTACCACATTCTATAGGTCATATTTTTTTCAAAATAACAACATTAGAGAGAGTAAAGTGTAAATTAATAGAGGTTGTTCGAAGAAGAGGTAAAGATTTTAACCAAATGTTTTAGGTTTATTTCTTCTTAAACGTCCTTAAAATATTCTTCAAAAATAATGAAATAATAATAAAAATATATTACATATTCTTATATGTTTTTATCTTAATTTAATACTCTATATCTATCTCTTCTTCTATAAAATGGGAAACAAAATTATTGTTCATGTATATGGTGGACTACCGCCTTACGAAACGATGTAATTTGTTTTCCATCCCCACCTATCAGGTATATTTATGATGATAGATTTAATATTTATATATGATATTAATGACATATTTATTATTCTAAAAATATAATATATCATCTACCTTCTAACCTTTTCATCCACTTAAGAAATTATAATGTCGTTTGTGTGTACGTGTGGACTACCAACTCCACGATGCGATGTGATTCATTTTCCATCACCACATCATAGGGATGATGTATATAATTTTATTTAAATAAATAATATGGTATTTATGATATAATTATTATTATTTAAATACAAAATAATACTTACCTTATTTCCTTCATGATCTTTGAAAAATTGAAACGTTGATCTTCCGTATGTGTGGCTTACCATCTTCATGATAGTAGCATAATTTATTTTTCATGAAAATATTTTAGGGATTGTTTTAAAAGTATAATTTATGTATAAAAATTTTAATTATATAATTATTATTATTATGTATATGATGGAACAATGACCTCTTTTACCATATTCAACCTACCAAAGTCATTTTGTACATATGAACCGAATATCATCAAAATGTATGAGAAGAACACAATTGATTAAGTAAATAAATATAAAATGGTAATAAATAAAATAAAATGAATAATAAAAATTTAAAATGTTATTAATAAATTATATAATTCAGATAAGTTTATTATTTATGATGATAAATAACGTACGTGATGAGTCAGACCAGAGGTAAGGAGTTTCATAACTCAATTTCTTTTCATTAGGTTATATTACTTCCCTATTATCTTTGATATGGTATGATTATGTGTGTAATGAACTATGATTATTTTATATTTTATTTACACTTTTATTATTTATATTTAAATTTTTTATGCACAATAACTTCGTTGATTAACTCTCATGGTGATATTTTTAAGGATTTCTTAACTCAATCTTCATTAATTGGGTTATATCACTTCTTCATTGATTATATTATTTTAAGATTATGTGTAAAATTAAATTTTATTGATTTATTTTTTATTTCCAATTTTTTTGTGGATATATATTTGTTACACCTAATCACACCATTTATTAATTATCAATTCAATTATAGGATCTTTCGAAGTTTTTCTTATCTCACTTTTTTTCATGATACATATGTTGTATTGACCACATTTTTCATTAATGTAGTGTATATACTCCCCCTTGATATGTTATATCATTATTCTATTTATATTAATGGTATTTAAATATTCATTTTAATTTATTCCTTTATTAGGTATTATGATTCAAAAGTTACCAAATAGATAAGAGTTTATTCTATAATCTCATCATTATTCGAGATTGTTTATGTTTAAGTCACCACTGGTGGAATTATATTGTATTTCTATGTTAAATCCAATATATTTTATTCTACTTTGGTTATTTTTTAAAATTATAAATTTTAATTTGATTTTACTCTTTTAAGTACTCAATATATCGAAATAATATTTTTAAGTAAAACTGACTTTGTTTCCTATTCGGTTGGTAATATTTTTCATCAATGACTATATTTTCCATAAAATGTTTTAAAAAGATGTTTTCCACTTTTATGAAATGATTTATTAATGAAATTTTCACCCACATTTTAATTTTTACCAGAAAATATAAATGGAATCCTTTATTCTTTTTCTAATAAGGTTCTTTTTAAATTTTTACCAAAAATGTGAAAGGAATCTTTGTTTTAACATACTCGACATAAATAGAATTTCCTACTGTCTCAAATTCTCAATGATTTTAGGATTCCTTCACTAGTTTACATATAACATACTAGTTTATGGTATTTTCTTTTTCTTATTTAAGAGTGTGTTTTTGGGTTTGGTGGTCTATGGAGTTAGTTTGGGAATTTTTATCAGTTCCTAGATTGTGTGATGTCTACTGGAAACATTCACATTGTGAACTTGTTACATGATGTGAATCTAATGTCATGAATATATCATGATACTAGATTAAATAATGAAAAGTTTACAATCCATGAAACCTTTTCCTGTCATTAATGGGTTGATCAGGATTAATTCAACCTGAGGCGAAAAAATTTTCAACATATTTAATAAATCGTGGACTTCACTCTTTGAATTTGATTATTGACGTGAATTGTTTGGGACATATATTTTTTATCACATTGAATGGAAAATTATTTTATTATTCAATATGTATGACTCTTCTATAGAACCATAGGTGTTATCCCAAGAAATTTTCGGTACCTATTCTTTTTACAGATTGCATCATTCAGCACTAGATCTTTGTGGTGGTTACACTGCATCTCACTAGGTAAGTGATCATTCTTCTTATTAATTTCCATTGTTTGTGTAAGTTTTGTTTCACTAAATTTTTAGATCCATTTATCTTGTGGTGATATTATTATTTATCTCTTATAGATCCATTTTGATACCTTCTTTCGAGGGTCGGTCCTTTGTTGGTTTTGGTGCAGTGGGTGTGTGGTTCTCAAGTTATATATGACCTAACATCTCTTATGACTTTTTTGTAATGTAATATGATTATAAAGTGTGATAATCATTGGTAAGGCCTCTTTTATTTTTTTATGTTCCTTCTGGTGGTTTTGGATCCCATTTCTTTGGTTGTACGGCCTGATTTTTTTGTAGGTGGTTTCATCTCTAGCCTATGTTGGATGAACTATATTTATATAGGTTTATAAACTATTTTATTAGTGGACTGGAAGGATTTTTTGATTTGTGTGTTTGAATTTTTTTTGGAGAAAATATATTTTTCCCCTTATTTTGGTGAAATATAATGTATTTTTAAAGCATTGTTAAATGGATTTATAAAATGGTTTTCAAAGAATAGTTTTCAAATCCTGGTGTTGATGAAATAATTTAGAAAATGTTGCACATGGGAAGCCTTGGGTAATTATGTGGAATGTGTATTAATAGGCCTCTTCCATTTATACCATTGGGGGATTCACACATGGGGTGTTCCGATTCTCCCTTGGCCAAGTGTCTTAGGTAATTATTAAGAACTATTGGGGTCTTCACTTTCTATGGTGTTTCTCTACACTCTATATTCAATTCATATATCTAGAGACTTGATGAGCATTATTGTATATTTTTTCATACTAGAATTCAATTTATCCTGGTCTATAGTGATCCTTAGTGTGATGTACCTATTCTTTTGATTTGTAATATTTTTCTTTAATTACCTTATTTGATATATATATGTGATATTATTTTAAACTATTGTACTGGGATTATTTAGATCTATGGAAAAAGTGGATTTTTTAGTATGATTTTGATATAAAAATTGTTTAACTAATTATCATACCTTTTTTCTATAAATTGATAATGTTTTTATTGTTATATAGAGACTTGTTATGGAACACCTAGGTGGGAACCTACTGATCCTATTTATCTCACACCCTATAGAACCCTTTGGTGGTGTATAGACCTAGTTATGTCTTTTGAGGCTAGGAAAGGCAATGCTTCATAGTGAGTCGACGAGGTTTCTATTAGCAGAGTTTGGGTAGATGGTGAGATTTTTCTCATGCTATCACATGGAGTAGATTTTTCTCATTTTGGGTTTTTTTATTGTTGGACATGTATCTTGCAACTTTTTAGTAGATTTGGATTTGTATTATTTTATGTTATTTCTTTTATTTATTTAATATATTTCCCTCTTTCTTCCATTTATTCTTTCTATTATGTATATATACTCCATGTCATTGGTTTAAAGTAGGGGTAAACCATTACATCTAGTTTTTTTATACCTAGGTGTTAGTTATCATCCCATAGGGATTAGGAATACCTTTCAGGTCTGAGGTGTATTAGGTTGGGTATCAGATTATGAGGGTATCCTGGGTTAGTTGGTTATAGTTTGGTATCAAATTTGGGTTTTACTCAAGATTCCTTATCTTGGGATGTTTTTTTATTAGAGATAGGATTGTCGAAACTTGAGAGGTAGTTTGCGGTGAGTGTATGTCCAATTCTTGTCATGATGAGACTCAAGTTACCATGGGATGTGGGTATTTATGTATCTTTTTATGAGTTCTTGATTTTAATCTTGGTATTACCTATGGTGTTCTAGTTTAAACTGATATTATTATTTTTCTCATTTCTTCCATTTTCGGTGTATAGTTTCATTCCTTTAAGATGTCTTCTACGAATTCCACAGGAGTATGTAGTAGATGATCCTCAAGAGAATATTCCTCTGAATCAAAATCTTTTAAGGACTATCATACAAGTAGTTTGTTTCATGGACTAAAAAGTACTATAAGACCAAAACATATATGCTGAGGTATATCTAGGATTTGATGTAGAAATGGACCGATCTTTGGAGTTATTAAGTAAGAAACCATCTTTCTATAAGGGTGTAAATGATCCAAAAGAGGTGGAGGACTAGAAGTACAAGTTTAATCAGATCTTAAACATCCTGGATACACCTAAGAATACCAATTTTATGTGTGTATAATTCATACATGAGGGTCACAATAAGCGAAGGTGAGATTCTATGGTATAGGTAGATATTCACGTGGTCTTGGACCAGAAGGGTTTCAAGACCCTCTTATTCCATCAGTTATATGTAATGTATATGATGATGTAAAAGTATCTAGATTTCCCCTATTTTAAGTAGGGAGAGAGATTGGTATTTTCATACAACAATCAGTTCACAGAGATGGTTTATTTTTCTCTAGAGGTAGTAAAAAATAATCAACTAAGTATTATAAGTACCTACATGGTTTTCAAAAAGATATCATTCCATGGGTATTCATTCTAAATATTTATACCTATGTAGAGATATTAGATAGTTAAATTATGGAAGAGATGGATATGGTAGGAAGGATTGGTCACTTTCCCCTTCTCTTCTACCTAGGGGTGGCTTCAGTGGAGTTCATGAGAAGAATATGAAACGGAATGATCATCATAGGGGTGGTAAAGGTGGTTCTCGATATTGGTCCTCCTCTACACCATTTTTTATATCCAATAGTGTGGCCATGGATTTATATTAATGTGGAAAGTTCAGGCACAACTAGAGGTCTTTCTTCATTCCTTCTAAGGTGTACAATGGTTGCTTCCAACACATCTATTTATATAGGTTTTTTCATGATTTGTTTATGCCTCATTATGGTAAAGGATCATGGGATCCAAGGTCCAGTGTAGAATATTCAAATGCTGCAAATTATATTGGGATCTATCCATTGGCATTAATATTGGAACACCTTCATGCAGTGCATGATTTTCCAACAAAGGTTAACATAGGTCTAGAAATAGTGAGATGTACCATCTTTATCCAACTTTTTATAGTGAAAGATTTATTTGATATTGGTTCTACAAATCCTTTTGTTATACCCATTTTTTATATTCTAAAACTTACAAAAAATCTCATGTACTTTATTATAGATTTAGTGACACCTCTTGATAAGAGGAAAGAGAATGGGTTTTAGTGTCCTTTTTTCTATCGATAGTTGATATGGAGTTATTCTGAGATTTCCTCATTCTTGATTTGGATCTATTTAACATCATCAATGGGATATATTGTCTTATCACTCATCATTCTAAGGTTGATTTTTATCATCAGTGTGTTTTGTTCCTAGATTCCAATGGTAGCTCTCAGGTGTTTCATGGAGAGTGGGATCTAAGGTCTATTTATTTAGGACCTTTTTTAACAGATATTAGGAGTTTTTTTATCAGCTATTGATGTTAATCCCAATGAATTTTATTCTCTTTTAGATATTATTGTGGTTTTTTGTGAATTTCCTAATGTTTTCCCATATTACTTATCCATTATTACTCTAGATAATGAGGAGGATTTCATGATTAGTCTAGTGTTGGGTATGTAGTCGATCTCAATACCATCTTATTATATGGAACCAACAAAGTTGAAAGATCCCAAGATTTAGTTGTATTATCTATTGGTGAATGGTTTCATTATCCCCATTGTTTTACCTTGGGTATCCACAATAAAATTTAATTATAAGTATGATGGTTCACATTTATTGTTAAAGGACTATTGAATTTTGAAATGGGTGACGGTTTAGAATAAGTATCATTTTCCCCACATGAATGATTTTTTTATCAGATAAATGGGACAAAGTGCTTTTTGAAGATCAATCTTATGTCAGGTTATCATCAGCTCAGAGATCTGAAGTATGATATAACCAAAACAGATTTTAGGAGTAGGTATAGTCATTACAAATATCTTGTGATGTATTTTTTATGAATAACACTCATGTAGTTTTTATATCATTGATGAACCAGATATTCCATCGGTATCCCAACAATTTTATGGTAGTGTTCATGGATAATATTTTGGTTTATTCAAGATCCATGTGTAATCATGAGAACTATATAAGTTTATTTTTGGAAATCCTGAGGATTGTCCATTTGTATAGAAAACTTACAAAATGTAGTTTCTGGATCTAAGAAGTGAAATTCTTAGGGTATGTGATTTTTGAGTGTGGTCTGTCATTCAATCCTAAGAAGGTGAAGGTTGTCTTGTCATGGGGGGATCCATGGAACATCTTTATTATTATTTGTTTCCTAGGTATTTTTGGATATTATCTATGTTTTTAAATGATTTATTGAAGTTGGAATCCCATTTGAATTATCTTACCAAGAAATTTCTGAAGTTCATATGCGATGTAAAATGTTAGTCTTCTTTTGATGAACTGAAATGACTTCTAACATCAGCTCCTATTCTGATCTTACATGATCCCAGTAAGGGGTACATGGTATTCTTTGATGATGTTGGTGCTGGTTAGGATTGTGTACTTATGAAAGGTGATCATATTATATCCTATTTCTCATTCCAGCTTCGTCTGCATGAGAAGAATAACCCCAATCATTATTTGGATCTTTTTTTAGTTATGTATATGATTAAATATTATAGAAACTATCTCTTTGGGGAGAGGTTCACAGTATTCTTTTTTTTCATAGGAGTTTTAGATATATATTTTATTAGAAATAATTGAATCTCATATTGAGATTGTGGGTGGAATACCTTAAAATATTCGACTTCAAAATCACTTACACCCAAGCAAGGAGAATGTCATTGTCGAAGCTCTTATCAGGAAAATTTTATCACAGGCTGTTTTGGAATTAGAAAAAGAGTGGAAACTTATGGGACACTTTTCTATATTACATATAGATACTCATGAGGATGTTTCAAGTATGGTTCTATCCAATTTTCATTTATCATCATCTCTCCTTGAGTCTATTCAATAGGTTCATCGATAGGATGTCGATTTCAACGGAATTTGAGAAACACATTATAGTAGGGAGACCGTTTCTAGTTAGTATTATCCTTAAGATGATATTATTTTCCTTAATGATCATTTTTTCATCCCGTTATATATGAAGAGATCAGTTTTTTTTGACTATCATGGTTCATTATGGTTCATTAACTCATACACTATAGTAATGTATTATGACATGAGATGGTGATTCTGGTGGATGGGTATGAAGTGTTACATTGCAAAGCTGCCGATAAATAATGTAAGAGCATTTAAAACCTTTTGGTTTGCTTCACATTCTTCTGGTTATAGTTTGGAAATAAGATGAGGTATCCATATACATTTTTTTAGACTACTAAATACTTTTTGAGGTAAGAATGTTATTTGGGTGGTGATTGATTAGTTGAAAATATCATCTCATTTCATTACAATCAGAGACACTATAACATCCTGGGGTCAGGTGGCACTTAGAGGTTCCCTGAGCTTGATTGGCCACAAGGAATCAAGAACATATCCCCAAAATCCTAAGTCTTTTGACGAGTATTGAGGGCCTAGGGTGTGTCTATGGGAAGAATATGTCCTCATTGCCATAGTGGAACATAGTGGATAAGTAATAACATATAAATAGAGGAAGAATAATAGAACCAGAATACACAGTTGAGATGGAAATTATAAATATTGAACCAGTTTCCCACCATAGATGAAGCAGATATAAACAACCAAGAAGTAATAATCAATTAATAACTAAACAATTAATCATATACATAAGGATGAAAATTTATTTTATATATCTATAAAGAAGGAAGACATGGATATAAGAAGGAGAAATTAGTATTGTACAAAAGGTACAAAAAGGATATAATGTTTATCCAAGAATCTAGATCTCTAGACTGATAATCTTCTACCAAGATCTCATCAAAAATATGAAATAAGTAACACATCCATAATAGTACATTTCCCCTTAACTATACCTTCAAGAATATGTTCTTCCTAGGTTCTATAACTGGTATCGATAGGGTGTGAGATAAAATTAGAAGTTCACCACCAAAGGTGTCTATAAATATAAAGCCTATGTGTATAACATTGAAGTGTGAAGATATAAAAAATTAAAGTAATAATAACAACTATAAAAGTGTTTTCTCTAGTTCCTGAAGGATAACTAGGCTGACACTACCTGCTTAGGCCTATGTCAGAATATCTCTAAACAAGTGTGAAGGTATGTAATTCCTAGTTTCAAATTTATAAGTGATTTCATTCCCTATATCACAGTAGTAAATGGGACAACTTTACCAGTAACACATTTATGAGGGACTCCATTCCCAGTATCACAAAATAGGGTCTTCATGCCTGTTATCATAGTATAGGGACACCATACCCCGTATTAAAGAATAGGTCCATCATGCATAGTATCACATATAGAAGGTTTATCATGCTTGTGTAGTATCACAAGGGATGTTATGCCTATATAGTATCATAAAGGACGTCATGTATGTATAGTATCACAAGGGATTTCATGATTTATAGTATCACAAGAGGGGTCACCATGCCCATATCACATATATTAAGGGACTCCATGCCCATACATAAGCATACAACATTAAGGTTTTCCATGACCATTTATTATTAAGAATAAGGGTTGTAATTCCCCATTCTATCTATAACTTTCATAAGGTTCATCATACCCATTATCCATAATTGAAAAGTTTCATCATGACCATTTTAGTTTTAAATATATCAATAGTCAAATAGGATTTACAGTTATTGATGTTTCATTCTAACAAGGGTGTAAACATTGTTAAATTTAACATAGTTTATGTGTTCATAACACTCACATTCATTTAATTTCATTATAATTGATAAGGGTGATTTCCATTCCATAAAACTACATTTATTCCATATCAATATGATATCACCATTTTATAGAAAATCCAGACACACCATTAGGTGTTTTGGATATAAAATCTTGAAACTAAATTAGGAATAAAGATGGAAAACCCAATGGTATGAATCAATATAAGGTTAAAAATCTCAAAAAGTATTTGGCTTCTAAAAATTCATTAGGTACAAAGAAAGGATACTAATTTAATATATGTTCAAATTGGGGGAAATGAACAATGAAACTAGCGTGAGGAAGATATAAAATATTATAAAACACCAATACTTGAATGGATAATTAGTATAAAACCTACCTCAAGATTGTAGTATTCTATTCATCTAGTATTTTTATTTATTTTGGACTTAATCAAATGAAATATGATAAATTAATGAATGACCTGAAAATAGGGAATATGATCCTACATTTCAAAATCTCTATTGGGGAGAATGGAAACTAAGAACAAGTCAAGATAAATATAGATCTTACCTAGAGGAATAAAAATATAAAAATGGTACTTTGATTGGACACTGGATGAAGATTCAAGATCAGAATATATTGAAGAGGTCACTTGGGAGCTAAAAAGGAGAGGGAAGAGACCTCTATCTTATGGAATGATAAAACAAGTAGGGGTAAGATTTTGAATCATCAAGTGACTTTTAGTATTTATACCTATGAAAAATAGGAGTTCATGGTTTGTCCACATAGTTGGCCAAATTGTTCACCAAACATGAAATAATCACTGTTTAAGAAGGATACCCACACTGTTAGGACACACGGTTAGTGAAACCATGTTCCAACTATGTGATTCATCACTAATAAAAACATCAAACATTTCGCACAAGCATGCTGCCCAATTTTCACAATTTCCTCGAATCATGCATCTCCTTAATACTCTTCGTCAAGCCCTGCATGGTTATGGGTAACCATGTGGCCTAACCCATACGGTCTCTCCTAACTATGTGGCCTGTCTTTTTATCTCAAAAAGTTGGGTTTCAGGCTCTAAACATTCCCCTGGACACCCCTAAAACACTTATGGCCTCATTGAGAATCCTTAATAGAAAAAACAAATAATTAGATCGAATTAAAATGGGTATGTACCTGATAAAAAATTCAAGATCTTCCATTCTTCCCCATTTAAAGGAAATCAACCCTGAGTTTTCCTTACAAAGGAAAAAAGAATTCATCTAAGAATAACTCCGACCACTAAGAATGTATACCAGTCTCCCGCTATCAAGTCTCATCTTGTATCTAGTTGTACTATCAAACCACCTATAATAATTGGACAAACTAGCCTCAAAGAACCTTAGTTATTTGATCAACAGTTCATATTGAATACTCCTCAAAAGAATAATAAACATTTATCTCATCCTCTTTAAGATCAAAAGTATGATATGGGGCAACATAATATCATAGAATTTGTGAAATGTGGAAGACATCATATATAGAATGGTACTTATAAGGTAATATCAATCAATAGGATACTATCCTAACTCTCTCTAAAATATCAAACATCCTAAAAAAATTGATATACCTTAACTTTCCTCGGTATCCATTTATTCCCATGTCTAGGTGATACCAGTAAGAAAACACGATCCTGTACATCGAACTCTAGAAGTCAACGATGTTGATCTGCATACGATTTCTATCCATAATGAGCAATAGAAATCTATTTCTTCATCTTTTGAACCTACTCTAAAGTCTCCTAAATGATATGAGGACCCAGTAGCACTACCTCTCATGCCACTAACCAACATAGGGGTGAACATCATAGCCTACCATGTAGGGTCTAATAAGGATACATCTGTATCATCACCTGAAATATGTTATTGTAGGTAAACATGATGAGAGGGATACATTTCTCCCAAAAACTGATGAAATCAAGAAAACATGCTCAAATAATGTCTTCTAACACTTTTATAGTTTATATTAACTAGCTATTTCTCTGAGGGTTAAAGGTTGTGATTAGAATCACCTGTTTACCCATATATTTCTACAACCCCTTCCATAACCTTGATGTAAAATGAGCATCCTTGACTAAAATGATAGTAAGAGGGACCCCATGAAGAAGTATAATATCATAGACATAAAATATTTATATCTCATCAACTGATAAAGTCTCTCAAATAAAATTAAAATGATCTAATTTCATTAGTATATCGATGACTACCCAAACTATGTCGATTCCTCGAGGCGACCTCGTTAAGACGATGATGAAATCCATCACAAAATCCCATTTCAGGGATGGTAATGGCTATAAAAAGATTATAGGTCACTAGTAATATTCCTTCAACTAATGAAATGTATAACACCTAGTGATAAAACCTTCTATCTAATACTTTATTTCTAGCCACCAATACTGTTGGCACATATCATGATACATCTTGGAGATACCCATGTGAACTTCCCTTTGTAAAGCATGTGACTCACGCATAATCTCTTATGTCATATCTGTCAAAACCTAGATACAAAAATGTATAATAAGGGTGTATTCATCATCAATAGACTAATCCATAATTGGTTCCTCTCTGGTAATACTCTCATATTGGACCAAGCCCTTAGAATCTAAAAAAGTCTCGTCTTCACCTTCTCCAGAAGTGAAGTGGTCACTAATAATGATGTAAGTATCGACTGTCCATGATGGTACTTCACCTCAATGTTCATATAAAAAAATCCATAATCTTCCATTCACTACTAGCCTCCTAAATTGCATGTGATTGAGTCCTCTTACACAAAAAATCGACAACTTCATTTTACTTCCCAAGCGTATAGGCAAGTTAGAAGTCAAAGTATTGTAGATATTCAACCCATATTCATTATCTGATATTTAAGTTTCATTGTGTAAATATATACTTGAGTATTTTTTGGTTTGTAAACACCACAAAAATGCTCTCCCAATAGGTAGTTCCTCTAACAATGCAAGGTTTGTACAACAACTTCCAACTTGAGATCGTGGTCGGGTAATTCTTCTCGTGTGGCCTCAATTGCCATGACTCATATGCAGCAACTTGATCTTACTACATTAGAACTACTCTAATTCAAATACTTGATTCATTATAATAGACTATATAGCTTCTTCCCGTCTCTATAATAATTAGGATCAGTGTCGAAGTCAATCTCCCTTTTAGATCCTAAAAGGCTATTTCATAGTATTTAGATCATTTAAACTTCACACCCTTCTTATTCAAGCCTATTAAAGGTGTTTCTATGTATGAGAAGTCTTGTATAAAATTCATGTAGTAACCAGATATCCCTAAAAAATCTTAACATCAAATATGTTTTTGGGATACTCCTAGGTAACCATACCTCTCACCTTCTCTGGGTCAAATGAAACACCTTCGTCTGAGATAATATGACCCGAAAAGTATACCTTGTTGATCCATAAGTGATATTTACAAAGCTTAGAACATGGATAGTTCTCTCTAAATGTATTAAATACAATCTCAATATGAGTAGATTGGTCACTTCAAGTGTGAGAATACACCAAGATTTCCTCTATGAAGACCATGATAAAGTTATCCATATAGGGATAGAAAACCCTATTCATAAAATCCACGAATATGAAAAGTGAATTCGTAAGACAGAACGAAATCATAAGATACTAATATAATCCATACCAACTATTAAAAGTTTTACTTGGAATATCTAAAGGCCTAAATATCAGGTTGATCTTGAATAATACCATTACTCTTATAAGAAAGATAAAAATATCATCTATGTGAGGTAAGGGATATTGGTGTTTCACTATAATCTGATTCAACTTTTGGTAATCCAAGCACGTCATGAGGTTTCAATCTTCTTTAATGGTAAAAAGAACTGATGAACCCCAGGGAAAAGTATTGGGTTTTATCAAACCCTTGGCCTTGAAATCCTCTATCTACCTCTTAAGATCCTACAACTCGATAGTAGCCATCCTATAAGGAGGAATGGAAACTGGTGAAACTCTATTCACTAGCTTGATAGTAAATTGTAGCTCCCTCTCAAGAGGTATTCCTAAAAATTTATTTGGGAAAACACCCCTAAACAAATCAACTACCAGAGGGAACTCAGTCTAATGTAGTCTCTGATCTTCCATGTAGAGGCTAGAAATCTGGGTGGTTACTCCACCTAGCCCACGATTCTCTTGTCCAGATCTACCATCCATGACATCCCACTCTCCCTTTTGGAGATATGTACCACCCTATGGTAATGTAAACAACACCCTATTGTGATAATAGTCCACATAAGAAAGATATAGAACCAACCAGTTCATCCCGAGAATTAAATAAAAGCCCTCAAACTCAAGGAAGAAGAGGTTTCATAAGAAACAATGGCTTCCTACCTCAAGACGATAGTTCTTTCACTGGTGTACGCTCTTTTATCATATACCCAAACATGTATCAAGCATCATCACACCATAAGAGTACTCAACATAAATCCTAAGACTCTCCAAAATAGACATAGATATAAATTAATGTGATGAACCTATATTTAATAAAGAATAAATGATAGTATACACTACTAGAATAGTGCCTCAAAAAGTAGATGAACCAACATCCTTCTCCTCTAGTATAGGTTTCATTTAATAAACATGGCCTAGTCCTCAGCCTTTTACTATAAATTGAATATCCGAAGTAGTTTCACACTTCTGGCATTGTATATCTAAATAATGGATACCATTACCATAACCTCCTCTTATACCTATATAGCCAGTAGTACTTTATCTACCTACCTAGATAGGTGCTACAAAATCTGATCTTGAAGGTAGATCTAGAACGGATCTTCTCCTACTCAAAATAGATGGGAAGATCCTCCAAAATTATTGTATATTCCCCAATATGTCATAGCCTTAGCACTCGATGGGGTATCTAGGACACCGGGCATTCTTATTCCTAGGATTCCCACACTATTTACATACCATGTAACTATTTTTGGGTGTCAACTAGCTACTGTTTCTCACACGCGTAGTCTCAAAGCATCACTTCCAACTACTAGTCAAACCACTACTTTGTCTAGAATTCTAACCACCCTGGATCACACCAGATGCTTCACTTAGGTTTCACTCAGTGATATAGGTTGGATTTACTATTTCAGATATGGTATTAAACTAGAAAAAGTTCACCCAATAAAGAATAGGATTCCTCAGACCATCCCCAAATCATCTCACTTTTATTGTCTCGTCAATAATGTAAATAGGTGAAAAGAGATAAATCTTTATGAAAAGGAATAAATAGTCCATTACTAAAATTGTACTCTTTTATATGTTCACAAATTCCATAGCATGATCATCCCTTAGGGTCTTAGAAAATAAATAGTAAAATAATATCAACTGGAAAGCCCTCCATGTCGCTTCCTGATATTGACCACATGAGTTAAAATTGGGCATCATCACCCACATTGAGAATAATAAGAGGTTTCACATGATTCAAAACTAGAGGTATAATTGGAAGCTCAGATCCCACCACCTCTAGAGCATAGTCTTCACCACCCTCTTGGTATACGACCAAAATATGTTATGGTGGCATTCCTCTAAAATTGCTACACATGCTTAAAAAGATTTACCAATGGAATAAGAAATTGAAGAAATAATAGAACACTTAAAAATAACTCTATATAATAATTCCACCCCTCTTACATCTCAAAGATTTATGTATGGGTAATAGAAACACATATAAAGAACAACATAGGTTCTACCTACATCTTGTTACTAAGTTTGGTACTAGGTAAAGCTCTGGGTTTTTCAATTCAATTTCATATTAAATTTGTATTTACATTTAAATTTCTATTATATGGTTAAACCAAATGGTTCACCCCTTCTAGTTCATAAGGTAACATAAACCTTATGAACACAAATGTGGTTTTTATTCTATATATACCATTACACATTCTAATCCATGCGACCAATGGTCCATGACTCAATTTTCCACATTTGACTACTTAGGGAATCTACTATAGCCTACGCAAGAAAACATTGTTAGGTTATGGAAGGCACTCTAAGTAATGACTATATTTTCTCAATTCCCATCAAGAATAATTATACAATAATAATTATATTTATAATAATAAAATCATTAATGGAAATAATAGGAAATATAATTAACATAATGCTTCTATATGACATGTCATATGCATGGCATGTGAATTTCTTACAAGGTGCTAATATAGTGCATGATCAATGCATACTTTACCTCATCTCATCAATCCAATGAATAAAAATAAATCTCAATTATATCCATAATAATATCACAATTTAAGTGAATTACCCAATGGTGGAATCAAATAAACTGTAATAAAAAATTAAATAAATTATCCATTTTTATTTGAGGCTTGTTGACGCTCCTTTCGTCACGGAATCTAAAGTTCGGAAAAGGGAATATCTGAGCTCAAAGTGATTAATCCTTTGAAGAAACATCAAAAATCGACAAAGGGATAAAAAAGGAGAACATTGCCCATGTATCGCGCAAGTTTCCTCTTGGTCGCGCAAGTACACTTGCGCGCCGCCTCAACACTTGCGCGACCCCTCATGGTCGTGCAAGGGGCTTGCGCGACAGATCTGGTAACCGCCCAGTAACCGCCCGGGGTCTTCTTTTGCCTATAAATAGACCCTGTGGGCCCCCCATTCGGGAGGATCTCTTTCCAGAAACTCAGATCAAAGCTCCCGACGCTCAAGTCTCTTCTCAAAGCTTCCGGAACACTTCTAAGGTAATCTCTTACCTAGAACGGAAGATCTAAAGAGAAGAAGGAAGGCCCAAGTGTTGAAATTTATCAAACACTTGCGCGCCAACTTAATTCCTTCAATATAACTTGCGCGTCCCTTCTCTGGAAGAAACTCAAGAGGATTATAAAGGGTTTAATAAAGAGTCGCTCAAGTATTTCAACTCTGGTTGAAAATCGCGCAAGTATCCCTCATGTCGCGCAAGTATACTTGCGCGACCAATACTTGCGCGCCGCCGCAGGACTTGCGCAACCTTCAATACTTGCGCGCCCCTATCTTTTTGGGTGCCCATCTTACCCATTTTTACCCCTCTTAAGTCATTTCACCCTTCCTATTCAAGATTCAGTCTTCAAGATACTCTTCAAAGCCATTTATGGCATGATTTCTTGATTTGACATCCTTATCTGAAAGGAATTCTGTGAAATATCTCTCAAAACCTAGTGATTTAAACATCTTTATGTCACCAAAGATTGAGATTTCATTCATTCAACCTCATCCTTTAAGATGAGAGAATCCTAACCTGGGTCTCCTTTTCAGGAATAATCCCCAGTTATAAAACCTTTTGATTTGGGCATCTTTCTTAAGAATAAGCCCCAATCAAGTCCTTTAATCTTGGGAATCCTCCTCAGGAGTAGGCCCCAAACCTTAATCCCTAACCTGGGTCTCCTTTTCAGGAATAAGACTCAGTCATAACCTTGGGCTTCCTTTTCAAGAGTAAGCCCCAAGTCCCCTAACCTAGGCTTCCTTCTCAGGAATAAATCCTAGTCATAAATCTTGGGCATCCTTCTTAGGAGTAAGCCCCAAGTCTCCTAAAATTTCTCTTAACCAGTCATAAATTACCTTTGATTTGGGTTTCCTTTTCAGGAATAAAACCCAATCATAAGTCCCCTCCTAACTTGGGCATCCTCCTTAGGAGTAAGCCCCAAGATTAGAATATTCAAATCTCCATAAAGCACATATAACTTTATGGACCCTGTTCATGGATTTTCTCCCTAAAAGTAAATCCTAAACCTTCATCTATCTGGGCAGTCATCCATACATAAGCCCCAAACAAATTCTTATGGTTGCATATTTCATGGCACAATTGTCTAATTTTTACCAATACCTCTTGTTTCTCACACCGAGCATGACTCACGTGAGCTTAGAGTGTAAAAGTAATTATGACATTCATCTTTGAGCCATCAATCATAAACATCATCCATTCCTCGAACTACGTGGGTTCTGATTCCTTTTTCAAAACAAAGGATACGTAGGTAGCCCATTCATGGGTTCGATCCCAACATTGAAATAATCTCTGTCCTTCTGAATGACGATAAACTTCAAGTGCCCCACTGAGTGGCTTTAAAACCAGCCTGGTCATCAAAATGACCAAGAGACTTTTATATAAATGTTTTGAAGGATACCATTGACCAAGAATCTCTAAACAAATATAGATGATTCTATATTGATGAAGAACCTCGAATACATATAAAAGATTCTCTAAATTTCTTGCATATTTAATCATTGATTGTTAAAACTAAAGGAAAGCTCATTTTATACTTGGTAATGTAATAAGGATTCACGAACTTAACTTAAATCTATAAAGAGAGTCCCGGAGTAGACAATAATTCCCCCCAAAAAGGTGTGATGACTCCGACCTCCCATCCTCTCGACCAATGCAAATTCCTAAGCCTCATTAGTCCACAAGCTAACGAGCGCCTGCCTTTGGAAAGTAGGTCCAAACGGATGTGGAATCATTGGATGTTTCCGGTTCTACGAACAAACCCGTTAGAAACCGATCGGAACGTTTGAATCTCCCGTCCGGGAGGTCATCCCCGGATTCCGTGCGAAACAAAAATGGTGAACCCGACGTGAATCCTTAACCAAGTTAAAGTGATGTTCTTCTTATTTGTTAGGCCCCTTGGGCCAACAAAGCAATCATTGACATATGCTCATCCAAAAGATGCAGTAGCCAGATTCATCTTGATTATGTCTGTTACATGGAACAGGCACTCTTTTTTCAAGATCTTCTACAAAAAATGGCTTTCCTTAAATTCACCCCTGTGAATACTGCTGCTGGAAACACCTCTACTATGAGGTCTGCTGCCGTGAAAACCAATACTGCTACTCCTGCTGGAACGTCATCCGCTCTGAGGATGACATCACCAACTCAGCGTCTTCAACGCTGTGTTTCTAATGCACTGGTTAAGGAGTACCGTCGCAACGGTACTATCCCAACTCTGGAGGCCGCTCGTCAAGCCCTCCAAGTTAACAATTCTACCTGGTCGTCCGGACAACGGCGACCAGCAATCAAGAAGCAGACGGTGCTGACTACCGTCTCCAACCGTTTCGGGTCGTTATCCACGGAACGTAATTTCCATTCACTCCCTTATTCCGAGGAAGTGAATGAGCAGGTCCCGCAGGACCTTAATTCAAAGAGATAGGAGTCCTTCTCAAGGGCTCCCATCAACAATCGCCGCCAGACTCGTGCGGTAGTGCGCCCTCAACATGATGAGGGTACCGACTCCAGGCGTTCAGCTCAGGTTCCTCGAACCCGAGCAGGCAAGATGAATCGCCAGAGACGGAATCCGGTTAACAATAGGCAGGTTGTCATCCCTGCCATCTCCGGAGAAGTCCACCAACCTAACTTGGTGGCAAACAACGAGCAGGCATACACACCTGCCCGTTTTAATCCCGCTGTCCAGCAGACTCATCTGGCAGCATCAAGCCAATCCCGCCAGGCAATTCCGGCGGAGTACCATAGGCAGGAGCATACACCTGCTTATACATCAGCAGTTAGTCAGCAGGCTCGTCTGACTACATATGGTGGATCTCGTCAACCGTGTTTGGCGAAGTGTAATCAGCAGGCACATACACCTGCTAATACTAATCAAGCCTACCAACAGTCTCGTTTGGTAGCGCACGGAGAAGTCAGTCGGAAAGCCCCGACGACAAACAGGAGACAGACTAAACTCTCTGCCTCCACACTTGAGTACTGTCAGGATTCACTGACAGGAAAAGGAGGACAGGAGCAGGCACATACACCTACTCCAAGCCCGGAATGGACGTATATCCCTGTTCCGGCGGCTGAAGTCACCAAACATATTTTGTCAATGGTGAAAGAGAAGAAGCAAATTCCTGCTCATATTCTGGATGCTTGCCAGGATATCATAACAGCTTCAGCATCATCTCAGGGACAGACACATAAATCTATCCCTAGCAGTGGAGTGACACATCAACAATTCACTCCGGAACAGACACACACATCTGTTCCAGTCCAAGAGGGTTGTGGGGCCTACTCCCCCATATCATATGGACAACCAAGTCAGGCACATACACCTGATTTGAGCGATGATCGTCAGCCTAACCTGACCATCTTTCCTGATCAGGCACATACACCTGCTCAGAGCAATCACTTTCGTCATCAAGTGATTTCTAAAGCGAGTAAGAAGGCATCTAAGAAAAAGATCCGCCCAGCACAGTCAGGAGATCAAAGGCCAATCTGCAACAAGGCCTTGCTCGATGCTGGAGTTCTTGAAGCCCTCAGACATTTATCTGTCGGAATTCAAGATTCTACTCCCTCAGTTCCCAATAACAGGAACATTAATCCCGAAGGTCTTCAACAGACACTTCCTCATGAAGACTTGCTTCATGAAAATTCGGTCAATCTTGAAGTTTCTTCTTCAGATGAGAACCACAGGAACCCTCTGTGTGGTCAGAAGACCAAGGAGCAAGAGATCTCATCTTTTGCTGTAACCCATCATGAAGGTCCTCCTCATGGTGATGAACTTCGCTGCGAAAGTCCTCTCCGCAGTAGTGATTCACATTGTCTCGAAAATTCTTCAGAAGGCAATGTAGTGACGAGAAAGCCCTCCTATCTCGAGGCACTTGCAAACGTAAAACCAGTCATGTCTGAAGTTTTACTATCGGCAGGTGAAACTCTTTCTCCATCAGAAGATAGCTTGGGGTTCAGGTTATTCTCCGAACCTTCCCTGGGTCATTCATCTTCCAGCATGAATAGTGATTCCTCTACCAATCTTGTTGAATCCGATGAAGCAACAAGGAAACACCAACTCTGGTCCAAACAGGTAGAAGAATCTTCATTTAATGATAAAGAGGAAATGATGAACATGAGGAAAAAACTGGCAAAAGGTGAAGTACCAGTCATGTTTTGGCATTTGGCTGACTCCCAGTACGACATTCCAAAGATGTTGACGGATGATGGAATCCATGATATTCGTCTTAACATATGGAAAACTCTTTGTCAATTAAAGAAGAAGGTATTATCTTACGATGAATATGAAAATCATCTTAAGATAATATAAGGGTTACAACGCCAGATTGATTTGGCATCTCTATCAGTCTCTCGGTATCCGAAGGATGAAAAGCAACAGAGAACCCTTCAACGTTCATGCCTTGGCGCACTAAGAAGATTGCGTCAGTTAATTTCCAATGCTCCATCTAATGTTCATATCAGAGGATGGGGTATTCACGGAGCACTACATTTCACAGTGCTTTCCGGTCAGCAAAGCCCGCCGAAAATGGTCTCATGCAATGTTATTGCCCATGGCCGGCCACAGTCAATGGGCTTTGTTCATAATCAAAATCTTGCTCGAGATCAAGCTTCAACTAGTTCCTCTCAAAATCAAGTATATAGAGAACAGGTTGTTGAATTGCTCCTACATCAAGCAGGCGAGAATATTGCACAAGCCTCTCGTCTGGAGCAAACACGTCATCAAATGACAGAAGTTTCGGAAATCATCCAACGGTCTTTTGAACCAGGTGATAAAAGTGGATACAGGTTAATGCATCCAGCTAATTTCTGAACTAAGATCTGCAAGATCAAGAGAGATTCCAAGAAGATCTCAGACATAGCATGTCAAGAGACACCCCAGCTTGCCAGACTGGGGACTTCTCTAACCCAACCCTTAGAATCAACGAATGGGATTCGAGGAGTTGAGCGGAAGCAACAGGAACATCCCCAGTCCACCGGACTGGGGACTTTTTCAAATCCTCAATCCCTCCCTCAGAGAAAGTCAGTATTCTCTCGATTAGGGAAGAAGCCTCAAGAGGAACGAAGAGCCAAGCTATCAGGAGATTCTCTCCAAGTGACGGTTCACAAAGAAATTCCTGAGGGATCAAGTCAACGGAATTCCATGTTTCATCATGGACATGGAAGAAGACAATATCACAGAAATGTTGATAGAAAGGATTCTATGAAATATGCATCCATTAATGTCATCACCGCCGTTGCTGCTGATTCACCAGATGAGGCTCAATCAGAGGGATCAGACGAAGAGGTTCCTGCTCAAGAAGTTGCGCACACAGACCTAAATGAAGAAGGTGTGCGCACACGTAATCAAAGGCTTACCCAAAATCTGGGTATTCCTTCAAGTAACCCACTTCCCCCTCTCCGAAAAGGATCCAATAAGGGGAAAGGAAAGAATCAGGTTACTTCTCACCCTTCCTCTGAAGGAGGTCAATCGCTCTCATTAGAGCAAAGATTTGCACAACAGGAGGAAGAAATGAAAGAATTAAGAAGGTTGAATGCAGAGCTACTTCAGAATAGTCTTCTTCTTAAGAATGCTGAAGTCCGACAGCCGAAGGAATTTGTTGTAACTACTGAGATGGATCAGGAATATCCTCCTTTGTCAGTACACCCACAGAGGTCTAATCCTACGGGTCAAACGCAACAACGGTTGGCAGCACTACCATTAGTTGCAGCACCAACCTCCACGGCTGTCCAAGCTCCATTCATTGCACCTATCCAAAACCAAGTTCAACCTGACGTTTCTCAAAAGTTATTGAATACTATTGAGTCATTAACAGCTCGGTTAGAAACTATGGAAGGGAAACGGGCGCAAGTTCAACCTGAAAAGAAAGTTTACCCTGAATGGGTAGATTCAATTTCTCCTCTATCCAGTTTTGGAAACCCTATTTTCCCTACTTTCAATGGATCAGGTGACCCTGAACAACATTTGACGCATTACGTGTCTTGTTGTGATCCTATGATGGGAACTCCAGAGCAACAAGAAGCAGTGAAACTCAGATGCTTCGTGCGAACCTTGCAAGGACCAGCTTTTGTTTGGTATACAAGCTTGAAATCCCGGTCAGTCATCGGATGGGAGGATCTTCGTCAAAAATTCCTTCTTCAGTTCAGCTCAACTTTGCCAAAAACGACAGTTTTCGATCTTACAAACTGCAAGCAAAGGGAGAATGAAAGAGTCTCTGATTTCATTGCTCGTTGGAAGGGATTAACGTATTCCTTGAGTTTATCACTCCCTCAGGAGGAATTGTTTCCAATCTGTGTGGCAAATTTGCGTGACGAATTACGCACGCCATTGATCCCTGTGAAATACACAGGAGGGTTTCGAGACCTTACTTCAATCGCTCAACAGATTGAAGATTCCCTTATACAGGCTAAGGCTAAATCTCGTGTAATTCCATCAGCTCCAGGAAGAATAATGGGTAAAGCAGAAACTGCTACAGTTATGCTTAAACAGGCACCTGTACCTATTTCTACTTCAAAACCTTCATCTTCTCGAAGGGCTCCACCTCCTGAACGCCAACAACAAAGGCTGTTTCGTCCAAATGATCAAAAAGATCAACGACGAAAACAATTTGAGGATATGAAGATTAAAACATACTCTTTCCGAAGTGAGCAAGTTCCTGGTTACTTCATTTCAGCTCTGGAAAATAATTTGGTTCAATTACCAGTGCCGAAGAGACCAAACAAGGAAGGAGATGAAGACCGTCCCAATTATTGTCCCTTTCATCAAATGTTGGGACATCCCATCCAGGAGTGTTTTGTCTTTAAAGACCTCCTACAAAAGATGGTCGACTTGGGACAAGTCAAATTGAAGGGTTCTTCAGCTCATGTAGCGTGTATTACCGCTACAGATCCAGAAGAAGGAGGCGAGTGGCAGGAAGTCAAAAGCAAAACTGCGAAAAAATATGATGATTGGATGGTCAGAAAGACAATCAATCGGACCCATTCCATTTTGCGAACACAATTGAAGAAGCCAATTGTGTCTCCTACAAAAGCTGCAGTAAAGCCTCCATCAAAAGACAAATCCTCAAAAGGACATAGCAATTCAAAGAAGAAAGAGGAATCAGGAGAAGATGAGTATGTATCAAAGCCTAAATTGTCTTTGACTCTGGCAGATTTCATCCCATCTACTTCAAAATCACGGGCACCGTCCCACCAAACGGCACAACCTAAACAGGCTAACCAGGCAGAGTCTTTATCAGACGAAGAGTTAATATTTGGTTCTGTTAATATGATTCAATTAACAGATTCATATTCCAGTCTTGATGAGCCTGAATTCCCTGTATCAAATAAAGGAACCCGAGGAAGTTCTAGGGGTTCAGGATATAGGGGAAGACGTGGATCTTTCCGAAGCCACTACTCTAATTATACCCCTGCTAGCACTGTATATGCAGCAGAAACTCGTGGTAGAGCCCTTCAGCGAGCTCAAAATGAACAAGCAAGTTCTTCTGCCAATGGCCAACTCAGCTTCGGCACAGTTATTTTGGAAGACCGATTAAATGTTCCATCTTCTTTATCTCAGCAAGTAAATGGATCTAATCAGTCTAATTTTCCAAAACCAAAGATGTTGCCAACTTCAATACAAGAGGCATCAGCTTCCAAAGCATCTGCTTCCAAGGTACCTGCTAAACCGCATATTCCTATTGGGAAACGCAGGCCTCTAGATCAAAAGTATGATATATTGAAACACTTGGCCCAAGTACCAGCCAAATTATCAATTTTGGATGCTTTGAATCTATCAAAAGATCTTCGGGAAGCACTCATCGAAGCTTTGTCAAGTCCTCAGGAGTTTGAAGCTGAAATTGCTGCAGCTGAAATTTATCACATAGAGAATAATCCTGTAGAATGCCATGCAGTGATATCTTTTACTGATAAAGATGAAGATGATGTTGTGCATGGGCACATAAAACCTTTGTACCTATCTGGAAAAGTCAATGGTATAGATGTTCGAAGAGCTTTTATTGACAATGGTTCAGGAGTCAACCTCATGCCCATTCGCACACTTCGTCGATTGGGCCTTACGGAATCTGATTTATCTCCTTCTACCATGATGTTGCAAGGATATGATAAAAATGAACAAGAACCACTGGGAGAAGTTACGCTCAGAACTCAGTTTGGAGATCTTGTTTCCAATTCAGATTTCATGATTGTTGATCAAGACTCAGCTTTCAATATCTTGCTTGGAAGACCCTGGTTACATCAGCATGCAGCTATTCCGTCATCATACCATCAATGTCTCAAATACTGTTTCGATGGTCAAGTTGGAACATTGTATGGTGATAAGGCCCCGTTCAAAACATGTGAGTCTCAATACATTGAGGCGGAATTTTATCACATGAAGGGAAGAGAAAAATCTACAATGAAGGAAATTACCAAAGTTAATGCTCCATATGGTTTGGAAAAAATTCCAATAAATCCATTTTCACATGTGAGTACAGATTATGTGTTACCTATCAGTCAAATTGACAAAATAGGCCCAAATCAAAATACTCTTATGGAAAGATCCATAATGTCAATTACAGCAATCGAGCCAGACAACATGGGAGAAATTGGTAACTTACCAAGCAGTGATGAAAGCATAAGTGGTGACGTTTTCATTTCGTCTGCTGAAATCCAACAAGTCTATACTTCGCTAATCAGGACAAAAGAAGTTATAGCAACACCAGAGGTGAATGTTGATGTCGATTCTCAATCCATCATCTCCTCTTTATTTCCCAAAGAAGACCCTTTTTCATCAATAGGGTCGGAAATGGAAGCTTCTTCTTCAAAATGTGAAAATTTTGACATCTCTTATGATCATGAGAATTTCGTTTTTTCATCTACTTTGCAAGTAGAAACGGAAGATATAACACATGATGAAGAGGAAGAGGAAGATCTTAGAGATGCTCCTCCAGCATTTGAAGAGGGTATCTCTACCACTGTGGATGAACTCAGAGAAGTAAATCTGGGTACAGAGAAAGATCCACGCCCCACTTTAATTAGTGCGGCCATGACCCTTGAAGAACAAGAGATGTATATTTCTTTTCTAAAGCAAAATAAAGATATTTTTGCTTGGAATTATACAGAGATTCCTGGCCTTGATCCTGATGTTGCCACCCATCATTTGGGTTTGCCAAAAGAACATCGAGGATTCAAGCAAGCCGCGAGAAGAACACACCCAACCTATGCTTCCAAAATCGAGGCTGAAGTGGATAAGCTTATCAAAGCTAACATCATCAGAGAAGTTCAATATCCCAAGTGGTTGGCTAATATTGTCCCAGTAAAGAAAAATAACGGACAAATTAGGGTTTGCATCGATTTCAGAGATCTTAATCGGTATTGTCCCAAAGATGATTTTCCAGTTCCGATTACAGAACTCTTAATTGATGCGACGGCTGGCTATGAAGTACTTTCTTTCATGGATGGATATTCTGGATATAATCAGATCCGAATGGCCCCAGAAGATGAGGAATATACAGCCTTCAGAGCTCCTCAAGGTGTGTTTTGTTACCGGGTGATGCCCTTTGGTTTAAAGAATGCAGGTGCAACATATCAACGCGCCATGCATCGTATCTTCAAACCTTTTCTAGGGAAATTTGTTGAATGCTATGTAGATGATTTGGTGGTTAAATCCAAACAACGTTTTGATCACTTGGCTGATTTGGAAATCATATTCCACAAGCTTTGACAACATAATTTGAAGATGAACCCCTTAAAATGTGCTTTTGGGGTAACCTCAGGAAAATTCCTTGGCTTTGTTGTACGCCATCGTGGTATTGAAGTCGATCCTGAGAAGACCAAATCAATCCTTGGTATGTCACCTCCTCAGAATTTGAAAGAATTAAGAGGACTTCAAGGACACTTAGCCTATATTCGGCGTTTCATCGCCAATTTGGCAGGCAAAAGTTTACCTTTTACCAAATTATTGAAGAAAGGAGTCACTTACCAGTGGACTAAAGAATGTCAAGAAGCATTTGATGTTCTCAAGAAATACCTCTTAAGTCCACCAGTACTCATGCCACCTGTTGAGGGTAGACCTCTTATCCTCTATGTGACAGCTTTAGAGAGATCATTGGGTGCCTTTCTCGCTCAAAAGAATGATGTTGGGAATGAAAATAGTCTCTACTATCTCAGTAGAACTATGCTTGAAGTAGAAACCCGGTATTCGAGTATTGAAAAGTGCTGCCTAGCATTAATCTTTGCAGTTCAGAAACTGAGACACTACCTGCAACATCACGAGGTCCAATTGGTATCTCGTAATAATCCACTCAAATTCATCCTTAGTCGTCCAATGCTTGCAGGACGTCTGGCAAGGTGGGCGGTTATTCTACAGCAATTCGACATTCAGTATGTGTCTCAAAAGGCAATTAAGGGCCAAGCTCTGGCTGATTTCCTGGCTGAACACCCTTCAGTGGAAGACACGTATTCAGATATCGAACTCCCTGATGAGGAAGTTTTTTCTATTCAAGAGAATCCTCAAACATGGGAAATGTATTTTGATGGTGCTTCTAGAAGTCCAACAGGGAAGAAAATGGAAAATCCTAAATTCAACAAAGTTTGTTTAGGAATTGTGCTCATTTCTCCAGATAAGGCAGTGTTACCTTATTCCTTTTTGTTGTGGGAAGGTGGTACCAATAATGAAGCTGAATACCAAGCTCTCATTGCAGGCTTGGAGTTAGCGCTTCAAGAACAAGTGAATCACTTAAAGGTGAAAGGTGATTCAGACCTGGTAATCAAACAAGTCAATGGGGATTATGCCATCAGAAAAGAAGAATTAATCCCTTTGTATGATTACGTCAGAGAGTTAATGTCGGAATTCCCTTCAGAACCGACATTTTCTTATGTCCCAAGATCACAAAATGCTCAAGCTGATGCACTAGCTAATATAGCCACAGCTTTAGCAGATCCAAATCGGGACGAGACAACCATCTGTATTGCCCACCGTCGTGCAATTTCACCTTATGTTCAAGTCAGAACAGAGGAAATTAATGAAATTAGTCCCATTCCTGAAACGTATGGTCATACTACAGGATGGATGTCACCTATCAGGGAATACCTTCAAAATGGAACACTTCCACCTGATAGAGCCGAGAGAGAACAAATTCGGCGACGTGTGGTCAATTTTACTCTTTATGATGGTCCAAACCACCTCGAGAAAATTCTCTACAAACGTGGTTTTGATGGAGTTCTCTTCAGATGTATTGATGGTGAAGAGACAATGGCTGTCATAAAAGAAGTTCATGCAGGAGTCTGTGGTGCCCACCAGTCTGGACATAGATTGTCTGATCAAATTCGAAGACTTGGATACTTCTGGCCTTCAATGATACAAGATTGTGTTAATTTCACAAAGAAGTTTCATTCATGCCAAGTATATGCCAATTTCATTCATCAACCTCCAGAGTTGCTTCATACAGCTAAATACTCATGGCCATTTTCCACATGGGGAATGGATGTGGTGGGACCTTACCCTTCAGCCACGGCCAAGCAGTTTAAGTACATTCTTACTGCTACTGATTTCTTTTCCAAATGGGAAGAGGCAGTACCTCTCAAAGAAGTCAGTTCTAAATGCATTGTTAGCTTCATCAAGTCTAACATCATTACTAGATTTGGTGTCCCTCATACCATATTGACGGACAACGGCACCAACTTCTGTTCTGCTGAGGTAAAGAGATTGTATCAAGAATACAACATTAAGTCTAACCATTCATCTCGATATCATGCAGCGGCTAATGGCCAGATAGAGGCCTTCAACAAGACTCTTTCAAATATACTGCAAAAGATGGTGGATAAAGATAAGAGGTCATGGCCTGATAAACTCTTTCATGCTTTATGGGCTTATCCGACTACCACTCGCAATGCAACGCGGTCAACTCCATATTCATTGGTATATGGAACAGAAGCAGTCTTGCCAATTGAAGTTCAATTGCCCTCACTCAGAATAGCCATTTGTGATCAGTTATCAACAGATGAGCAATCCCAAAAGCGGTTGAATGAATTGGAACAGTTAGATGAGAAAAGATTGTGCACTTTGCACCACTTGGAAATCTATCAGAATCGAATAACACGAGCTTTTAACAAAAAAGTTCGTCTTCGTTCATTCATTCAGGGAGAATTGGTATTGGTTCTCAGAACACCAATGATACCAGGAAAGAAGCCTCCCAAGCTTGAGCCGAAATGGGAAGGACCTTATTCAGTACATAAGGTCTACTCCAATGGAGCGTATTCTCTGATTTCAATGGATGGAGAACACATCACGACTCCAACTAATGCCAGATTTCTGAAGAAGTATTTTGTATAAACACAAAATATTGTTCCCAGAACCAAGACTCTTACATTTGGTTCATACAGCAACGGTCCGGTATGACCTTAAACTACGCCACGGTCCGGTATGACCTTAAACTACACCACGGTCCGGTATGACCTTAAACTACACCAAGGTCCGGTATGACCTTAAACTACAACTTCGTCCAACATGACATTAAACTGTGTCACACTTCTGTCCAAAATGACATTAAACTATAATACGTCCAGCATGACGATAAAATGTACGGTCCATGCATATGACCTTAAACTATTCGCACTTATGTCCCTGCAACATGACACTAAACTGTGCAGCACCAATAGTCCTAACTGCAATACTTTAAACTGCATAGTCCCTGATTATGTCCTACATGACAATAAACTATATAGAAGTTCCTATATTTTGTCCGAGATGACATTAAACTATATTGTGTCCTAGCAACATGACATTAAACTGTGTGGCACTTTCATCGTCCAGCATGACATTAAAATGTAAAAAGATCAGAACTGATATCCTCATATTGATTCACCTTAGTCCTAGCTACATGACTTTAAACTGTACAGCACCAGTTAGTCCTAGCTACATGACTTTAAACTGTACAGCACTGGTCCCGTATGACTTTAAACTGCATCATTCCTGGTCCATGTATACGACCATAAACTATTTGCAAATATGTCCAGCAAGACGTTAAACTGTGACGTCCTTACTACATGACGCTAAACTGTATAAAAGTCTCTCACGTCCGGAAAGACGTTAAACTATATAATCATCAAAAGTCCAGCATGACATTAAAACTGCACAATCCCCCTTTCGTCCAATATGACGTTAAACTGTATTGTCCCCATCGTCCTAACTACATGACGCTAAACTGTACAGAAAGTCCTTAATATGTCCTACATGACATTAAACTGTGCATCGTTAAGGTTGTTATTACCTCTTGTTTCTCACACCGAGTATGACTCACGTGAGCTTAGAGCGAACATCAACCATAACACTCCCTTTGGGCCACTAACCATGTGTAAGTCCCAACAATATTTTTTTTTTATTAGATCATTGTCCACAAGAACAATTTGATCATTAATTCATTCTTTAATTGAACTACACAGACTTTGATCCTTGCCCTCCAGGCTGGGTATGTAGGCAACCTCCCAAAGGTTCAAGCCCAAAAACAATCTCTTCACATTGGTTCACCACAATCTCATATGATGATGATTTGTGAAACCACCCCTGGAATCAATATCTTTACATTGATTCACTTTCGTCCTTGTTATATGACGTTAAACTATACAACACTTTTGTCCAGTACGACAATAAACTACAATATTCTTTGATTTCCTCATTTGAGAAGGAACCATTATTAACATTGATTCTTTTTCAATCATGGTTTTCATTTTCAAAAAGACTACGTACATACATGGTAATGCCTAAAATTTTTATCTTAAGTTAAAACCATCATTGCACTAAAGTCCCTTTTCACCCTTCACATGTACGAACCAAATTTGTACAAAGGGTAGTTTCAAGAACTACGTGGACTTGATTCCCATCCTTATGGGATACGTAGGAACATTCGAGTGTCCCTCGAATCCAGTCCCAAGTCTTTTGGGCCTAACCCCAAATTTCACTTTCAGTCCCTTGGCTGAAAAGTCTTCATGAAAACACACACTGTGTATTCATTATTATGGTCCGAATTCTATGACCCTAAACTAAGATCACTCATACTTTCGTCCTGCACGACGTTAAACTGCGTTTCAAGAACTACGTATGGCTTGATTCGCATTCTTATGAGATACGTAGTGAAGTCCAAATTTCAATTCAGGATCCAGCCACAACATGATTATGGTTTTCATTGACCTATGTATCTCTATATACATTGGAAAATACCCATCTTTATGTATTATAATCCTAACCTTAAATATTTTCAGATCTTCATAACCCTTTTCATGACTTATAGTCACAAAAATGTCAAACTTCTGAGAATTCTTTTGCCTGACTATGCAGCACGTGCCCATAGGTGGCCTTGCATAAACAGTCCACATAAAAGACTTGTCAGCTAAGAGATGCTATTTATTTGACCATGCAGCCAATGCCCATAGGTGGCCCTGCATGTTTTCAACCCCCTAACGGTTTGTTAAATAATAGTAACTTCATTCTTGGGAAGAATGCCTCTTTTGTCCTTATTTGTCTTAAACGATAGTATGTAGGGATCCGCAAAAATAGCCATCCTTAACGTATTTGTCCCATATCCTTTTTCATGATCTGAAAGTATTCAAGTCTATGGTTTATTCTCCTTTCCTACGTTTGGGTCAGACCTTCGTAGGAGTGATATTCATCCAGTTCTTCGATATTCTTGTTCGGAAATATCCTTTCCATATTCAAGTACCTCTTTCCATACAACAAACTCTATGCTTTAGAAAATTTGAATCTCCATAAACTTTCACTGGCTTTTAGCACTAGGAAAGTAAATTTCTGAGAGTTCTTTTGCCTGACTATGCAGCACGTGCCCATAGGTGGCCTTGCATAAACAGTCCACATAATAGACTTGTCAGCCAAAAGATGCTATTTTATTTGACTATGCAGCCAATGCCCATAGGTGGCCCTGCATATTTCAACCCCCTAACGGGTTTTGTTAAATAATAGTAACTTCATTCTTGGAAACTACTTCTTCTAATGCCTTTTAGCTCTTTTTTCATATCATTCCTCAGATTCAAATATTCTTAAGCCATAGTTTACATTTTTTCCCTCATACTTGAGTATGGTAAATATGTTTTCAGATAAATTGTCAAGGAATTGAATCCATTTTAATCCATTTTCGGTCAAAGCTATTTTCGACCTTAAACATTAGCCCCTTTATGTCCGGCATGCATGACTTTAAACTGCCCACACAAAAGACAAAGGAACTCTAAATAAAAGTCAAGTTCCAGCTCACTAAATATACATTTTTTGTATGATTTAGATAAATATTGAGGAGTTAAAAGATTCAAAGTTTTTAGGGTTATTTGTAATAATCCTAGTAAAAATCAAACTATGCTTAATAAGCCCATTGGCTTAAGTAAATTTGAAGCAGGTAATGGAAGAATGCAAGCACAAATGATTGAAGACAAAAGTGTTTTTCATTGATACACAGGAGTTAGAAGGACATCCACAGATTGGAATCTCTTCTCTTTTTCAAGAAATTACAGGAGATTGTCAACAAAAGTCTTCATTTGATGTATAGCATCCTGAGCCTTATCAACAGTTGCTTGAAGCTCGTGCACTTGACCAGCTTCACTCTTTTCAGCTTGCTGAAGTGCCTTCTTAGCATCTGCAATGTCTTTCATGCCATTTATATGAGTTTCATCCAATGATTCATTAAGCTGATCAAGTTCCCCAGTAACAGCATCTAACTGTTGCTGGAGTTGCACCTGCTGGACGACCTTTTCTTTGATTTTTTGCTTCAGATCCTTCATCTTGACAACATAATCAGCTTCAGCCTGGGATATCGCAGCCTCAAATTCGCCTATGTTGACTGACAATTTCACTCTGGTCAAATCTTCGCGACTTGTCTGCATTTGCTCCCTCCTGAAGATAATCTGTTTCACTGCAGCATGGATCTTTTCATAACCAAAACCACCAAGTCCCATTATAACAAATTGGGATGACAATCGGGAAATTTTTGATGGTAGCTCTTCTAAGGGCACCCCCGATATGATGTTCCATATATTGTTCCACGCCTTACGTCGTGAAAAGCTGAACGCTTTGAGCATCTCTGGATCTGATTCAACATCTTCGTCAGAAGGGGGTATGTAATCTGGAATTAACATGCTTAAGGAAGTGCCTCGTTCTGCTCTTTCCCCCCTGACTTGTGCTTCTTCACTTTCAATTCCCGTTGGGACAGAGGCTGAGGCCTCATCTTCGGGTCTATTCATTGCAGTTGATGGTCCTGCATGATTAATTGAAAGATTTTAGTTGAATCTTAAAGGATAACAAAAGAATGGATTGTCTTGCAAATAAAGTACAAATCACAAATATTGTTATCCCTTACCCAATGGTGGTTCAGCAACATGAGAAGACTTCTCCCCATCTTTCCCGGTTTCAACAGGATTTTCAAGATGGGTCTCAGGAGAGTTTATTGGATTTAGCTCTACTTGAGCTAATGTTTCTGCAATGATAGGGTTGACATCAGTGTCCACACCCTCTTCAGGCATTGGTAGTTCAGCAGCTTCTACGGAAGAAACTGCATATTATTTTGCATCATGGTTAGAAATATTTTCTTTTAAAAGAAAAATTTGGGCGAAGGGTAACACTCACGCCCAAGGTCTTCTAAATCACATGACAATCTAGCATGATCATAAAATTCTTCAAAAGTCATTCCTTGATTCATCATTTCATCCAATGATACTTCAGAATCTTGGTTAGTCTCACCAGTGGGAGCATTTGCTATGTCTTCTTGCTGACTTATGTCCTGCAACCCCTGACCCTGGACAGCATCTTCAGTAGTGGGAGGGATACTGGGAATGGATGGTAGCTCTTCTCCAGGAGCTACCAAGTCAGCTTGAGTCTGTGGTTGTTCTACAGCACCCTCCACGGCCTTTGAAGAAGGATCAGTCCCTTCCCTCAAGGGGGAAATTGAAGAAGCCCCTGCAATCCTCAGAAATATGAGTAACCATATGATTATGGGTATAAAATCATGATTGTTCGAAGGACTTACCACTGCTAATGAAACGTTTAGCTAAGGATTTCCTCCTTCGTTGCCTTGGCTTCTTTTGCTTTTTTGGAGTTTCAGCTGTCTCCTTTATTGGCACTTGGATTGGCGAATGAAAGGCTATGTCCAGTGCCTCATTCATGGCCTGCTGGCCTGGAGATATCTCGCCTGGTTCGCGAGGAGAATCAGCAGCAGCCCCAATAGCGGTACCACCAGGGCTATATTGTGGCGAAGGAACCCCGGTCCCTTTCTTTGCAAGCTGCAAGATGAAGAAAATAACTTCCTTAAGTAACAAAGCTTCAACTGAAATCAAGTTGCAAAGAAAATAAGGAAAGAAAACTTACATCTTCAGGAGCCACGTACTCTTGCCACTCCTCATCTCCAGAACCACCAGCCCCCTTAGTGGTGCCACGATCAATCATTTCCTTCACCCGCCTGGTGATAGGAACCGAATTATCAGTGGAATATATGAGCATTTCCAGCTCTCTGATGTAAGCCCGCACTTCATTGGGGTTATCTCCGTATTGAAGGTATTTGGAAGCTAGAAGATATCCTATCCCAGGAAGTTGTAGGCCCTCACACAAATCCAGCCAGGCGGTTTTAGTATCACAGTATAAGCTCTGCCATAGCTGAACAGCCTCTGGTCTTAGATATAAAGGCTGTGAGGAAGGTCCTACAATTTTTGATTTTAATTTCTTCCCAACTCCTGCAACTACAGATAGAGAATAAGAAAGTGAGACTTATTACTTTATAAAGTAGCAGTGATTGAAGTTATTACAATCAAATAACTCACCAGGAGCTGATGGAGTGGGTCTTTTAACTCTGGCCGGAGGATTATATCGGGCACGAAACCGCTTTGCTGCCGGTTGTGCCTCATCATCCCCATCATGATAATCCGAGGAATCAGTTCTAGAGGAGGAGTCTGTTGAACCTATTTCAGGAGGAGAAGCATCACCTTCATGAGGAAGAGTTTCTTTCTCTACAGTCCTCTTCCTCTTTCCCACTTGATATACAGGATGATTCAATATCCCTTTGGGGTATGATGCTATCCAGTGTTCGGCATAAAATGTAGTCAGATAATGTGCCGCTTTTTCAACTGGTAGATCAAATACTGCCCCAGTCTTCTCTCTTGATGTCAACAACCATAGTTGTCGAGCAACCATCGGATGTTGCTCTAACCTGACATGTACTGGAGGGGATACAACAATCTGTTGCAAACATTTGAATTGGCGTGCAAATCTATATGGAGCATAGGCCTCGCATATGATTTCTCCATCAATCCTGGCTACTAACACGCCATCCCTGCAAGCTAGCATGTATGCCCTCAAATCCAAAGGGGCTTTCCCATCATCAACAAACCGCCCAGATGGTGGACTTCCATAAGGAAAGAAGTTGAATTCCTTATACATGCTTAGTCTTACTTTTATGTCATAACCATTGACATCTAATGGAGCAAATCCAGAGAATGCTTGCACTGACGGTCTGAAAGAGCTTCCAGGAATTTGTAACCCATTCTGTACATTGTAAGTCCTGAAGTGAGTAGCGATCCATCCCCACAAAACCTGGAATGGTCCCACTATTCATAAAGGAGATTTACCCTGGAAGACGTGATGTAAACTCCTGTGAATCTTTGCTAAAATGGGGGTGGCTAACCCAACCATTTTTCCCTCAGCTAACTTGGCCGCAATGACGAAGGTCCCTGGCCTAACGCCTCCCTTCGAATCCCTGACCGGCAAGAGGTAAATACTGAGCCACATTGCCAAGAAACCCGCCAGACGAGTTTTCTTTGGAATTCTTTGATTCACTTCATAGCCCCATTTTTCAAACTCTCCTGCTTCTAGAGTTGGCCAGAATGTGCCAGGAGCTCCTCTCTTCTCAGGTTTTAGACAAGTGGTAGGACGTCTGGGCCGGGTATCCTTGGATTTCTTTTTCTTGGATCCTTTTTCCTTTGGCTCCATCCCTTTTTTCTCAGTAAGAAACACATTCATCCATTCTTCCGGATGGATATCTTTTCTGAAATGAGTTAATGAGGTCTCTGAACTCTTGAGCTTGTGAAAGATTTTGAATAATTCTCGAGCCAAAGTAGGAGTCTTCTCTGGATCATTCCAAGTCACCTTGGGAGGAATGAATTCATCATACATATCGCCCAAGATTGGAGCTCCTGAAATCTTGTGGACATCCCACAAACTGATACCTACTTCTCCATGAGTCAAGTGGAAAGAATTAGTCGCTGGACTCCAGTGACTGAGTATCTCTGGCACGAAGATATCATGTCTGTAAATATATGTCTCCCAACCCAAACAGCTTCATATATTGCAGCTCTCTTCAGATCCTCAATAAACTCTGCGCAAGTCTGTCGCACCCAGTATGCCCACATCCAAGTTGGCTTCACACCTCCCCCAGGGCGGAAATCCCAACTTTTCTTCCAGCCTTTGGACTGATCCATCTGAGCATCTCGGAAGATTGAAGGATGACAATGTGGTTGAAGCTCAGGTGTATGTTTTTTCAGATCTGGTGTGCAAGGGATATGATGCATCACATAAGCCTTCTCTACTGTTCCAGCAGTTTTAAATACTCCTCCGCCTGAGATATTTGCTGAAGCAAAATTGGTATAATTCTGAAACCAAGAAAATGGAAGATAATTCTTTACTTCTGGAATAATGACTTCTTGCAGATGACCATGACCATACAAAGGTAGATAAGTGAAGTAAGGAAAGTCGTGATTATATTTCTTCAGATACTTAGCCAAATCTGGAAGAGTGCTGTTTTTGACAGTATAGTAATCAGGGCCAATGATATTCATCATATCATCTATCTGCTTGCTAGCCAGTTCATCAAGTAATCCAGGTCTAAGAGCCATTGAATCTGCACAGGAGTTGAATAAATTAAACTCTTAAATGGGTTTTATTTTTTCATAAAATTTGTGAAAGAATTTGAAAAAAATGGCTAAGGCATTAAGGCGCGCAAGTATGGAGATGTCGCGCAAGTGGTACATGTGCCGCGCAAGTTTTGGTCGCGCAAGTATTACCGCGCAAGCCCTATTACCTTGAGAGTAGCGCGGCAGCGAAGAAACAGCGAAAACAAGAGACTTGCGCGGCGAGGAAGACTTGCGCGGCGAGAGCTCGAGAAATCCGGAACTTCAGATGCCATCTACGGCCGGAAGCCGTGTATTTATAGGCTCGGAAGCCTACCTGCGCGCCGCATCCAGAGTGCTCAATGCCTGCGCGACGCAGACTTGCGCGCCGACTTCTGTGCATTGAAGACTTGCGCGCCGCCCTTTTCCTTCAGAGGGATTCGATTTCCTCAGAGTCAAATCCTCATTTTTTCTCCGGATCCAACTCTGAGGGGGGACTTTTGTTGACGCTCCTTTCGTCACGGAATCTAAAGTTCGGAAAAGGGAATATCTGAGCTCAAAGTGATTAATCCTTTGAAGAAACATCAAAAATCGACAAAGGGATAAAAAAGGAGAACATTGCCCATGTATCGCGAAAGTTTCCTCTTGGTCGCGCAAGTACACTTGTGCGCCGCCTCAACACTTGCGCGACCCCTCATGGTCGTGCAAGGGGCTTGCGCGACAGATCTGGTAACCGCCCAGTAACCGCCCGGGGTCTTCTTTTGCCTATAAATAGACCCTATGGGCCCCCCATTCGGGAGGATCTCTTTCCAGAAACTCGGATCAAAGCTCCCGACGCCCAAGTCTCTTCTCAAAGCTTCCGGAACACTTCTAAGGTAATCTCTTACCTAGAACGGAAGATCTAAAGAGAAGAAGGAAGGCCCAAGTGTTGAAATTTATCAAACACTTGCGCGCCAACTTAATTCCTTCAATATAACTTGCGCGTCCCTTCTCTGGAAGAAACTCAAGAGGATTATAAAGGGTTTAATAAAGAGTCGCTCAAGTATTTCAACTCTGGTTGAAAATCGCGCAAGTATCCCTCATGTCGCGCAAGTATACTTGCGCGACCAATACTTGCGCGCCGCCGCAGGACTTGCGCAACCTTCATTACTTGCGCGCCCCTATCTTTTTGGGTGCCCATCTTACCCATTTTTACCCCTCTTAAGTCATTTCACCCTTCCTATTCAAGATTCAGTCTTCAAGATACTCTTCAAAGCCATTTATGGCATGATTTCTTGATTTGACATCCTTATCTGAAAGGAATTCTGTGAAATATCTCTCAAAACCTAGTGATTTAAACATCTTTATGTCACCAAAGATTGAGAGTTCATTCATTCAACCTCATCCTTTAAGATGAGAGAATCCTAACCTGGGTCTCCTTTTCAGGAATAATCCCCAGTTATAAAACCTTTTGATTTGGGCATCTTTCTTAAGAATAAGCCCCAATCAAGTCCTTTAATCTTGGGCATCTTCCTCAGGAGTAGGCCCCAAACCTTAATCCCTAACCTGGGTCTCCTTTTCAGGAATAAGACTCAGTCATAACCTTGGGCTTCCTTTTCAGGAGTAAGCCCCAAGTCCCCTAACCTAGGCTTCCTTCTCAGGAATAAATCCTAGTCATAAATCTTGGGCATCCTTCTTAGGAGTAAGCCCCAAGTCTCTTAAAATTTCTCTTAACCAGTCATAAATTACCTTTGATTTGGGTTTCCATTTCAGGAATAAAACCCAATCATAAGTCCCCTCCTAACTTGGGCATCCTCCTTAGGAGTAAGCCCCAAGATTAGAATATTCAAATCTCCATAAAGCACATATAACTTTATGGACCTTGTTCATGGATTTTCTCCCTAAAAGTAAATCCTAAACCTTCATCTATCTGGGCAGTCATCCATACATAAGCCCCAAACAAATTCTTATGGTTGCATCTTTCATGGCACAATTGTCTAATTTTTACCAATACCTCTTGTTTCTCACACCGAGCATGACTCACGTGATCTTAGAGTGTAAAAGTAATTATGACATTCATCTTTGAGCCATCAATCATAAACATCATCCATTCCTCGAACTACGTGGGTTCTGATTCCTTTTTCAAAACAAAGGATACGTAGGTAGCCCATTCATGGGTTCGATCCCAACATTGAAATAATCTCTGTCCTTCTGAATGACGATAAACTTCAAGTGCCCCACTGAGTGGCTTTAAAACCAGCCTGGTCATCAAAATGACCAAGAGACTTTTATATAAATGTTTTGAAGGATACCATTGACCAAGAATCTCTAAACAAATATAGATGATTCTATATTGATGAAGAACCTCGAATACATATAAAAGATTCTCTAAATTTCTTGCATATTTAATCATTGATTGTTAAAACTAAAGGAAAGCTCATTTTATACTTGGTAATGTAATAAGGATTCACGAACTTAACTTAAATCTATAAAGAGAGTCCCGGAGTAGACAATAATTCCCCCCAAAAAGGTGTGATGAGTCCGACCTCCCATCCTCTCGACCAATGCAAATTCCTAAGCCTCATTAGTCCACAAGCTAATGAGCGCCTGCCTTTGGAAAGTAGGTCCAAACGGATGTGGAATCATTGGATGTTTCCGGTTCTACGAACAAACCCGTTAGAAACCGATCGGAACGTTTGAATCTCCCGTCCGGGAGGTCATCCCCGGATTCCGTGCGAAACAAGGCCATTTGGATTTTATGTGTACATGGTTTAGATACTCTCAAGAATAACTCATTACAAAAACCCATAGTGTTCTTAATCTCTTGTGTATAGTCCCAAAATAATAATTCAAGAAAATTCCCCTCTGGTACCACTTTGTGACATACCAGAACTGGGTGCCACTCAGATGTGCCACGATCCCAGTTGGTCACATGGCCTCAAGCGCATCTCCATGAATTCCAGAGGTTACCGACTAGTAGTGAGGGCCTAGGGTGTGTATATGGGGAGATTATTCCCCAATTAACAGAATAGAACATAGTGGAAAAGTATTAATAGATAAATAGAGGAGGAATAATATAAACAAAATGCATAGTAGAGACAAACACCATAAATACTTGACAAGTAACCCATCGTAGTGAAAGAAAATATAAAGAACCAAGAAGTAATAATAAACTAAAAACTAAAAACTAAATAATATATAGAAGTATGATAATTTATGTCATGTATCTATAAATCAGTAAAACATGGATGCAAACAGTAGGCAGCTGTACTATACAAAAAGTAAAAAAGTCCAAAGAGTTTATCCAAGCATCCCAAGATCTAGCTTGGTAATATTCTACCAGAATCCTACCTTAGTATAAGAAAAAAGTCACATTTCCATAAGAGGATGTTTCCCATTATCTATTCCTTCAAGAATATAGTTTGTCTAGGTGCCATTGGCAGCCCGGATAGGGTTTGAGATAAACTAAGTAGTTCACCACCAATGGTGTCTATAAATATCCAGTCAATGTGTATAACATGGAAGTGTGCAGATATAATAACGTAAATAATTAATAACAACTGTAAATTGGACAACTTTGGTTCCTGAAGGAGAACCAGGCTGACACAACTTTCTTTGTCCCATGCCAAAATATCTATAAAAAAGTTTCAATGGAAACAATTCCTGATATCACATTTAAAAGGGAGTCTTTTCCCAGTATCACAGTAGTAAAGGGGAATTCATTCCTAGTATCACATTTAAAAGGGACATCATTCCCAATATCATAGAATATGGTCACCATGCCTAGTGTCACAGTATATGGATTTCATTCCCAGTTCACAGAATAGGGCCTACATTCTCGGATGCCCATATTGAATCATAAGTGGCGTTTCCATTCCCATATCATATATATTAAGGGATTCCATTCCCATACATAATTATATAAAATTAAGGGTCCACATTACCATTTAGTATTAAGAAGAAGGGTCATCATGCCCATTTATATTTATAACCTGCATAAGGGTCATCATGCCCATTATACATAATTAACTAGTGTATTCATTCCCATTTTAGTTGTTAGTATATCAAAAATAAAATAGGCTTTACAACTATTTACCTTTCATTCTAACAAGATCATAACAATTGTTTCATTTAACATAGGTGACATGGTCATACCACTAACAATAATTCATTTCATTATAATTTATAAGGGTGATTTACATACCACACCACTACATTTATTCTATATCAATATGATATCACCATTTTACATCAAATCCAAACACACCATTAGGTGTTTTCAATGTAAAATCCTAAAAGCCAATTAGGCATAAGGATGACAAACCCATATGGATGGATTGCTATAAGGTTGAAAATATAGACAAGTATTTGGGTTATAACCAGACATTAGGTACCAAGAAAGGTTACCAATTTAATATAGGTTAAAATTTGGAGAAACACATAGTGAAACTGATGTGAAAAACATATCACATATTATAAAACACTAAGAATTGAAGGGATAATTAATATACTGCCTACCTCATGCTCATAATACACTCCTTATCTAGTATCGACCTCTAGTTTGGCCTGGATCGGATAAAATATGAAGAATAGATGAACGCCCTCAAAATTGGGAATATGATCCTACACCGCAATAACTTCGTTGAGGATAAGAGAATTGAATAATGGTTTAAGATAAATTTAGAGCTTACCTTGGGGAATCCAAAGAGACAAATTGTGCTTTAATTAGACACCAAATAAATATTTAGGATCAAAATATATCAAAGAGGGAACTTTGGAGCTCAAAAAGGAGAGGGGGAGACCACTATCTACTAGAATGATCAAATAAGGAGGAGGGGTAAGATTTTAACTCATTAAGGGAATTTTGGTCTTTTAACCAAGAAAAATAAGGGTGCACGATTTGTCCACATGGTTGGCCAAACTATGTGCCAATCATGCATGGCTCCCTATCTAATGTGGATATCCACATGGTTAGGATGCACGGTTAGTGAAACTACATGCCAACTGTGTGATTTAGATATGATAAAAACTATAGACATATCACATGGGTGTACATCCCAATATTCACAATTTCGTAAAACCATGCATCCACAAGCTACTATCTATCAAGCCCTACAAGGCTAGAGGTAATCGTGGGGATTTCCCTGTATGGTTTCTCCTAACCAAGAAAACAATATGTTTCTCCCAAAAAAATTGGTTTTAGGCTCCGAACAAGACCCATACATCCCCTGAAACACTTATGACTTCATTAATAATCCTTATTAAGCCCAAAAAATAATAATTAGACCTAATTTAAAAGTATTTAAACTTGATACAAATAACGGGATCTTATAAACACCACTAAAGTTGAAGATCTTGGTGAGATGTATTTGTAAAAGGTTGTGAGGCTATATGGGGTCCCCTCTTCCATTTTTTGGAAAGGTATCACGATTTTACCTCATGGTTATGGAATAGTCACTAGGAGGTGATAGGGACTTAGTTCAGATTGAGTAAATCTTATAATCTATAAAAATACGGTCATGTAGGGTGTTCTATTTAGATCAAGGGGTATATGATTTTTGCCTATTTCTTGGATTTAAGTGTATCCTGGGATATCGATCTAGGAATGGTCGAGTTTTCATATTAAAACTATTATCAGTCATCAATCGGAATGGCTCCCTTTGAGGATTTGTATTGTTTTCAATGAAGGTCACATATTTTTATGGAAGCGGTGTGTGAGGCCTCTATTATGAGATTGAGTCTCATTCAGGAGATTTCAGTGAGTATTTAGAATATAATTTGGTGTTTTGTTACATCTTAGAGTTAGTATAAATCTTATACATATTGTCAAAATCATACTGCGGAGTTTTCCATTGGTGACCGAGTTTTCTTGAAGGTTTCTCCTTGGTAGGGTAACTGTTAGCTTGGGAAATAGGGAAACTTGTTCTAAGATATATTGGACCATTTGAGTTCACATAGTGTCTTGGGAAGGTTACTTATCAATTAAAATTATGGGATCTATTGATAGGAATTCAGGATGTTTTCCACATATCTTATCTTAGTAAGTACCATCCTGATACCTCTCATGTTTTTATTTGAGAAGATATTGAGTTAAATATAAATATTTTTATTATATAATAGCTAGTGTAGATCAGTGAAACTCAAGTTAAAGTCTTACATGAGAAGTATATTCTGTTAGTAAGACTTTTATGGTGTCACAAATCAGATTCTCATGAGACTTGGGAGTATAAAAGGGAGCATTATCCTCACTAATTTTTAAGGTATGCTAATTTTCTTTTTTAAGAGTGTGTTTTTGGGTTTTAATGGATTTGGATTTGGTTTGGTAATTTTTAGTACAACCTATACTATGTATTTTTGATTGGAAAAAATCATATTGTGGACTATTTACACGATGTGAATTTTCTACTCGGTAGATACCATGATCTAGGTTCAAATCATTAAAACTTTACAAGTTGTAAAACCTTTTCACATTATGGATGGGTTTATTGGGATTAGTTAAACCTGAGGAGACATCTTTTTCAACAAATTTTCTAAAGGAATTCATTCTGTGAATAGGATTCACAGCATGATTTTTTCAAGACCAATGGTTTTTATCATGTTTCAGAGATGATTTTTTCCCATTCAATGTGTAGGTCACTTCTCTCAAAACCCTAGGCTCTCACCTAGATGATTTTGGGTACCTCTTCTCCTTTTGGATTGCATCGTTCACCTATTAATCTTCATGGTGGTTGCATTGTGTATCTTTTGATAAGAAACATTTCTACTTATTCATTTTCATTGATTACAGGATCACCTTTGCGCTAAATTTTTGGATTTGTTGATCTTGTGGTGATATTCTTCTTGATCTCTTCTAGATTCATTGTGTGATCTTCTTCCAGGGTTCATTCCTTTATTGTTTGTGGTATGTAGGGATATTATTTCTCAAGGTAAGTGTGACCAAACCTATCTTTTTTACCTTTATAGTTATGGAATATTATTCTAAAGTGTAAAAATTATTGGTAAGGACTCTATTTATTATTTTTCATTCCTTCCAATGGTTGTGGATCCTGTCTCTTTTTTTGTTCAATTTTATTTTAAGTTAGTTGGTTCTATATCTAGCTTATGTTGGATGAACTATATTTCTATGTATTTATAAATTGTTTTATAAATGTTTTGGAATGATTTTTTGATTTTTTTGTATAAATGGGTTTTTGAGAAAATATGGTTTTCCCCTTATTTTGGTGAAAGAAAAGTTTTTTTCAAATAATTGTTAAATGGATTTATGAAATGGTTTTAAAATCAAGGTTTTGATGAAATAATTTTGAAAATGTAGCACATGGTAAGCCTTGGGAAATTATGTGGAAGGTGTATTAATAGGCCTAATCTATTCATATCATCGAGGGGTTCACTCATGGGTTGATCTTATTAATCCTATGCCAATTTTCCTAGAGACTTGTTACACACAATTTGGAGGTTCATTTTTTTGGGTGTTCATATACTCTCGATACTTGATAAATATATCTAGGGACTTGATATATTTGATTATATATGTTTGGGCATGATTGTTAAATCAATTATGACCTATAGTGATCCTTAACATGATTTTACATGTTCTTTAATTTTTTAATATTTTTATTTTCTTAACTAATTTGATATATATGTGATATTATTTGAAACTATCATACCTAGATTATTCAGAACTATGGAGAAAGGGTAGATTTTTATCATGATTTTGATATAAAAATTGTTTAACTGATTGTCCTGATTTTTTTTCTTTAAATTTGATCATGTTAGGATTTTTATATAGATATATTTTATGGAACACCTAGGTGGGATCCTACTAAGCCTGTTTAGATAAAACCCTGAACACCCCTTTAGTGGTGCGTCAAACTTGTTATGTATTTTGAAGTAGTGAAAGGAAAGGCACCTCAATTAGTCAGAGAGGATTTTTTTCTAATTTTGGTTATTATTTAGTGATATTGTGGGAGTTTTCTCAGGCTATCAGATGAAGTATTTGTTTCTTATTTTGGGTTTTTATTTATTATTGGACATGCACATTGGATTTTGTTTAGATTCTTTTAATTTGTATCTTTTATGTTGATTTATTTTATTTGTGGTATATATTTCTTATTTTTATATTGCAATGGTTTTTTCTGTTATGTATATATATATTTAAAGTTATTGGTTTTAGGTTGGGTTAAATTTTTTGGTATTTTTCTAAAATAGTAAAAAATTTAGTGAATAGTAAGATATGGTAATTTACGGTATATATACATTATAAGTTAAATACACTATTACTTAAGTCATAACTGATTTAAGAAAAATAATCTCAAAATTAATTTCATTATTTTATTATATTTGGTGATAATTCTTAAACTATTCATATTCTTGAACAAAAATAATAAACTAATGAATAAAAGAACAGGAAAATACCTCTCTCATCCCCTATAAATATCACCCCTCACCACCTCTTCTACTCACACCTATAAACATTTGATACTTGTTAAAATTATTCTAAAATATCTTCACAAACCTCGCCCCCATGTCTAGGAGATCTTGGATTCATTAAAAGTCCAAAACCTTTTCCCAAAGGAGGTTATCATGGAGGATAAATTCAATATGTAAATTCCTCATTCCTTTTCTTTTTTTTATTTTCATGTTCTTTTATTTTCTTATAATCTCCTAACATATAATCATAAAAATTTCATGAAAACTAAATTAAATTACATATAGTATAATGTTATTATTCTAATTTAATATCCATCATAAAATCCTTTCTCATATCTCTTTTATTCTATAAATAAAAATGTCATTCATGAGGTGTTAATTCATCGCCTTCAAAGATGAAAAATTTTCATTTTACATTAACACCTTCAAGGTTGGTCATAAAACCATTTTTATAGTTGAAAAAATTATTATATATGTATTATATACTATTTAACGTTCTTCAATAATTATATACACATTATTTTAAATAATAAAAAAATCAAGTTTTTTTGTGAGCTAAATCCGCCCAAGATAATCTAAACAATTATCACTAACTTTTTATCTAATAATTCACCCTCATAACATATAACCAAATGATTTATAAGATAATTTAACCATATTTATGTTCATTAATAACTTATAACTTCAATTCTATATTTCTATTTCCATTTTACATGAACTTTCATACTCTTATATAAGTGAATCGATCATGAAAACTAAGAAAATGAGTACTCCCAAACGATGAAACTGAACACTATAACTCATCAAAAAGGCCATAAATGAACTTAATAAAAGTATAATGAATCAATTACATGTTTAAAATTTTATTTAATTATTAATTAATGAATCTTATTTTATTATTTAGGACATTAAGATCATGTGGAGAACCATTTCAGACATAAGGTAAGGTATTCTACTCAAACCTCCATTTTTCCTTCGGGTTACTCTTTCAATCTATTAACCTCAATGTAATGATTATTTATTTATATTTACTTATACATTATATTTATATGTTCCAAAAAAATATTTTCCGATCATATCATCCCTCTTTTATGGATAAATACATTTTCTAATAAGGTTCCATTCTCAAATCTTCCCAATAAGCACGCCCGATTAAAGGGAATTTTCCAATTTATTACCCATTATCATATACTATAAATAATCTATTTTTATCCACCATTATAGTTATAAAATAACTCATTTTATCATGAAAAACTATCATGGTTCATTTCTAATTTTTTTCAAACAATTATTCCTTTTCTGTTTTAAAGACTCTAATATTTTACCTTAAAGTTGCACTGAAGTGGCTTATTTCTAAAGGTTCCTAAACACTCTTTTAAAATGTTTTCACTTTAGTTGGACACAATTAATAATTATCTATGCCTATTTTCCTTTATTATTGTCCATGTATGTTCTAAATACATTCTTTCATAGACACTTTTGTGATAATCCCATTTATAATGCCTTATGACATGATTATGAAACCCATTCCTTTCCACGGGCAACCCTTATATTATTTTTGATTCCTTATGTATGATTCTTAATGTGTCACACATATTCATAAACATTTTATTATGGTTTCTCCTAGATAGTTCTACAATTCATTAGGTAATGATTAGTCTCATGAGATGTTATGTTGGGATAAGGAGTGAACCTGGTTCCTTTATGGTACTGTGTCCACCGTGTTATATAGTCTTGGTGATTAGCCTTGGATCATGTTTATATCATGTTATATATTGTTGAAAAATTCCTATGATTTCATGATTATATGTTCCCAGGTTATAAATTTTATTATTCCTTATGTTTATTCATGTTCCATTCCTTTTATTCAATCATTTTATGCCTTCCAACCCGTATTTTATGTTTTATTCCTATACTTATTTCCTTACTATGATTTTTAGCTCATCCCTTTTGTTAATGTATTCCTAGGTTATCTTATGTAGATGTATGACCTCAATGGAAGTTATAATATTATTATGGATATTAAATAAAATATTTTTTTATTTTGGTTTCATGATGTTTAATTATGTAGATAATATACCAAAGACACTAGACTTTATAATCCTTGGCTGGTAATTTGATGGTTAATTATTCTTAAAATCATGTAATGATATGTGTAAAAGTCTAGGGTTTCTATATCATGAGAAAAACTATCTTGGGTATTTGAATGAGGATATACCCATTTATGTAAGATTTCTTGGAACGAGGCATCAACGATATGTTTATGATGTTTAACATTATGTATTCAATCATTATGATATTATTTATTGATATACATATGAAGTTATGCTATTTATGGATAAGTTTCAATATAGTGTGATAAGTTATACAGAATTATTTTATCATAATTTACTATTTCTATATTATTCTTCATGATCAACTTATTGATTAAATGGAATGTGTTTTCAATCATTTACCTTATCATATTGATTGTGAATTATTTACTCATGATAGGATCCATTGTACAAAACCCCTACTGAGCATTTGATATCACCCTTATTTTATTTAATTTCCCTATTATATTAATAAGGAATATTTTAATGAGTTAAAGGATTTATAATATTTACTTTAATGGTGTTTTTTTTATTTTTCAAATGTAATTTGAGATTCAAGTTTGTATCTAGTTTATTGAGACTATTAAACCATTCATTACTTTGGGATAAATTATCTTGTATCATATTCCAATGTAATAAAGTAACCTCTGGGAATTGGATACTGAGGTTCGGGTATTTATAGTTGGTATCATAGGATGTTTAATAGAAACATTAGGAACTATATTTAGGAAAACATGGATTAGGGAACATAACCCTATAAAATATTTTGAGGATATATCCAAAGACACAAAATTTATATTTTATATTATGATAGTTTAATATTTTTAGGTACTATAGTGGGTTAATATTTCTATGGTTGATCATAATTTTAAAGTCATATATCCCCATTTTAGGTTTCATGTGATGGGAGTTTAACATATTTAAGGATATTTTGGAAGACATTTTTGAAAATAAAACCATTTTGTTCAGTATATGTCTTAGTAATAATATTATATGAAGAATAATTATTTCATGTTTTATATAAATAAGTTTCAAATTATTTATAAACTTAAGGTTTAATATAATAATTTTTGTTAAGGTAACAATATTTAATTAATATTATTTGATTTTGTGGAAACAAATAAGCTATATAGAAATCTTTAGTGGTTAAAAAGTTATTTGAGGATTAATGTTATTTTTAAGGATATTAATTATATTTTTTGTGACATTATAGGAATAATATTAATATATATTGATAAAAAGGTAAAATCACAAACTGGGCAACAACCCATGACACCTGGAAAAGTCACAGTGCTTGAACCCACAACTGAAGGGTGATAAGGGTGTAACACCTACCACTAACCTAGATGATGTCTTAGTTAATAGGATGTCATTTTTACTTAGATGGTTTAACAAATAAATTTTAATTTGATTTTGTGAAACATATAAAAGGATCAAATATTTTTTAATTTTTATTATTTTGAGGTGATTGATGATATTTTTGGAGACATTTCATTAGGTTGTGGTATATATATAACCATTAGGTTTAATATAATGGATTATTTTGAAAGAATGATATTATGTTTTTGAGGTTCAATATGAAGGTCATGAGATAACCTTTGAGTTTAAAATTATTTAAATTTGAGGTTATTAGGTTTATTTGGGATATAGGGTTTTTTATTTAAGGAATGATCTCTGTTAAACCATTGGTTTTATTGTTGAATTTTAAATATTAATGTATTATTTCTTCATATGAAGATTTATTAATTTTGGGTATTATCTTACTCTATTATAATAATTTTGGTTGTATTAAATATAGGAGGAATATATTTTTATTCATTTTTGTATTATGTGGTCCATTAGAAGTTTATTTTAGTGCTTTATACATGAAAAATTCATCTTGAATAATCAACATTTTGAGAAAAATATGTGATTATAGTATAAATTGATTAAGAGATGAAATTATAATTTTCAATTAAGTATATTTCCTTATCTTTTAAGTCTATATATTAAATGGATTCCTCAACTTTAGGAAAAAACTTGAAAAAAAATTGTTCAATTACCTTCATTTCTAATGAATTGATGGTATTTTTCACACCTCTTTAGTTTACAATTTTTTGGTCATTAACTTTCCCTTGATTGTTAACTTTATTATGATCAATGACATCTATAAGTCTCAATAATTATTTAGGAATTAAATTTATCCTCCATGTCTATAATTTCACTTCCCACTAATTCTATCCTATTTAGGATCCTAGTTTTTTATTATTCAAGATAACTTTTGTACTTCTATTTCCCTCTTTTCAAGAGAAACTTTTATCAAAAAAATTTTATGATGTTATTTTTTTGACAAAGTTATTTTCAAATTTAAAATCCCTGATTAATGAGATCAAGTTAAAATTTCAATAATTAAACTTATTAGAGTGGATAATATATCACTCTAATATTTTAAAAGAACACTATGTTTGATTGTGTATATGAAAGTCAACATCGAGCCTAAACAAACAACAAAATATTATTATTAAAATGTTACAGTTATAACATAGTTGTTGAATTTGTGGGTATGAATAGGATTAAATACATGATGAAAAATATATAATAGTCATTCTTAGTAAAAAATTATCGATTAATGATTAAAAAATAAAAAACAAATTTTTAGACAAGTCATTTTATTCTTCAAAAATACACTTTCCTCAAAAATGGTTTTTATTAATTTTTTATGAGAAAATATTATAATTAATTTCTGTTCCTTTTGTAAATTTAAAAACATTTTTGAAAATCATCATTCAGTTATGTAATGTATTCCTCTTCTTAGGATAACATACTTCACGCACCTTCACATTTTCAAACTCTTTCGACCATTTCTACCCTTACAGCCATACGTTCCCAGGTGGTCTTGCGCATTCTGATGGTCTTTGTCCCTGGATCTCTACTCCTTTTAGATGCTCTTCTATCTCTTATTGTATCCACCCATCCCCCTTCCTAATAACTACACCATGAAATCTCCTTCAAGGATGCTTTTTGTCGTTCCCCCAGCCTCTTTCTTGCCCCTTCTTCTTGAAGATTCAACTGGAATTCCTAGCCATTTTGAGGGTTGGTACCTACCAAATTCTAGAAGTCACCACCTTATATATTTAATAAGATTATTCCTACCAAAATTGGACCCTAGTGGTGAGGTTCATATTTTATAAACCTTCACTATAAGTTTTCCAATTCTTCATCAAATCTTGAAGCTTGGAGGTTCCGGCCCGCATTTCACCAGTACACTGCAAATCATTTTGCATGGTGTTGGTGTCAGAGTCTAATTTCCTTAAGTCTTAGTTATAATATCCCCATTATGTGGGAAAATATAACTTTAATATTACTCATTGGTCAATGTAAATATATAAGGGTAAGGAGGATTCATGCGTAGTGGTCTACATTCATCTCACTGGCCTTCTGATCCCTTTTCAGAATGATGCTTTTCTCAAGGGTATTAGAGATTCTTTTGGAGGATTTCTCTATGCTTATTAATTCAACTTCAGTTGTAATAATTATTTGGTATCCCACATTTTTTTAGATATTGGCATCTCCATTTTTTCAGCAGACTGGATTTTCCTCCAGGTGCAATACATGGTCATCTGGAACTAAGACATCTCCTACCATATGTTTCCTAGGTACTGCTCTTTTTTTCAATTTTCAAGTTAATTATTTTCTACAATGTAGGATTAATCATCAAATATTTTGTGTTTGGAACAAGAAAACTCCCTATATAGGAGACAAGCCTTAGTTCTATTCATATTCTATACCTACTTCTCCTAGGTAGGAGATGGGGTGGGGGTTAATGAAGCTTTATCTGAAACCTCTTCTTATCAAGGTGGTTTTTGGGATCAATATTCTGAGTTTCCATCCTCTTCTATTTTTTCTATATATACTCTTCATTGTATGGATTTGGTCCCATATATTATTTTTTCTCATTCTCCCCCACAAGATTCTCATTTTTAGGTGGCATGTACTCTCCCTTGTGGGAAACGCATTGAAGAAAACATCCCGAGATTCCTCCCCCCTTCTAGATATCTTGTCCCCTAAATATAGTACTCATCCTCGCTTATTACTCTTATAGTACATTATCATACTCTATAGATATCCATGTTGAAGAAATTCCCCCTCCATATCTATCCCTACTTGAGGACATCTCTCAGCAGGAGGAGCAAAGGCCCCTCCATCAAATAGGGTAATTCCCCATAGCATCTTCATTATGTGAAGGTATTGTTGGATCCCCGTAGGGTGTTCTAATATGGGTGAAATATTGTCCATAAACCTTCTCAAACCCACTATCTTCACTCCCTTCCTCTCATAAAAGTGTAGTATACGAGATTCAAAACCATACACCTTTAGAAGTGATCTCCTCCTCATCTTCAAGTGACCAATCTACCTAGGTCCAAATCCAGGCACCTTATAATTCAATGATACCTATCATTATCTGGAATGACCATGTCCTGGGTTCCCTGGTCAAAACAAATTTTATCGCTATGTAGGTTAGGAAGAATAAGGCCTATATTGTTTCGGTACTTTAGCCCAAGAAATGTCCTTCAAAAATAGGTGAGTTTTCACACATAATAAGAATGAATGAATCTTTGCATGATTACCCCACCAATAAGAACATATGTATCTTCTATATCAATAGTATCTCAATGAATTTGATACAATTATATAATCATTTCATCACTACAAAAGTCACCATGGGAAATAGAATCTTGTATGTCTCCTTCTTCTATGGAAGTTGTAATTCCCAAATAAGAGTATCCTTGTGTCAGGGTCTCAATGCTTTTGACCCTGGTGACTGCCTAGGTATTGTTATAGTGGAATTAAATATAATAGCTGACCAAAATGAAAATAAAGGTAGAGGGGTTTTCCTACAAAATTCTAGTTTAGACTTTACTCAATTCATGGTTGGCAAGGGGTTGATGGACCTGGGATACAACAACGACTACTTCACTTGGTACAATAACTGAGAAGGGGGTTTTATATCTTAGAGTCTCATTAATATATTCTTATCTAATATCCATTCCATTTATACCTACCCTAATACTAAGGTAAATCACCTTATCTGTGGTATTTTTTATAATTCATCCCTTCTAGTCTTCTTTTCCTCTAGGAATGAAGGTTATGATCACTTTAGCTTCTCCCACCAATAGAATCGATTTCCATGATTTCATCAGGTCATGGAAAATTCATGGAACAATACTATTCAGAGGAATGTATGGGCCAGGATTCATAATAAGATAATATTCCTTAAACATGGCCATCAAGTGTGGGTCATGGAGTACCCCCCCCCCCCCCCAGTTCACAGGACCTTGATACCAACAAGAAGAATATCAATTGGATGGAATGTTGTCTTATAGAAGAGTGGGGTGAGTCGATGTTTGAATAACTCTCTGGTATGAAGTATAATATGGCAGATATTCTCTTACGACAATAGCATATGGAATAAGAGAACCTGAGGATAAAATGGCTACATGAAAAATACATGAATAGTTCGTATTTACATGCATGCATCAGGGAGAAAAATGTCTCATTAAACCCAATATTCTGATGTAGGATGGCTCCTACTCTGAGGATCGGGATGTTTTGGGTGACACGACCTAGTCTTATTTCAAAAATATCCTTGCAAGAACTAATCTGTGAATGCATGAATGGTACCTGAGTGAGAATGATGAGTTTCTAGAAGTGATCCCAGCCATGGTTTCTATCTTTGGCAATGAACTCTTGGAAGCAATCCCTGAGGAAAAAGAAATTTATGTGGCCATTATAGGAATTAATCCTAATATTTCCCCATGACTAAATAGTTTTACAGGATCATTTTATAAAGATTCCTATAATTTGGTTTATGGTAATATGTTAAGGTCTATTCAGGACTTCTTTTGAGGAGGGATTCTATCGTGAGTCTCCTATGAAACCACCTTAGTAATCATACCCAAAATCAAGGATCATTTCTCCATCCATCATTATATTCTAGTGATCATGTGTAATTTTCTATAAAAAAATCTAGCTAGTGTCATAAACAAGAGGTAATTTATACACCTTACTAATTGGGTTTCTACAGAGCAACAAGGTTTTATCAAAGGACAATCAATTCAAGGTTCCATAGATCTGTCCCATGAGGTGGTTAGAGACATCAACCACTAGGCCCATGGTTACAACATAAAAGTAAAACTTTATATGAATAAAGTGTATGATATAATTGAATAGAGTTTAATTATATAGGTGTTATTAGGTATGGGTTTCTCATATTGGGCCTCTGATCTAATTTTTAGGTGATTTGGTTCTTCATGTCTAGATCTCTCTTTTATCGGAAATATCCATTGATTCTTCAAGGATACTCATGGATTAAGGCAAGGGGATCCCCTTTTCCTAACTATCTTTATCCTTAACCAAGATTTCCTCAATAAGATTATTAACAAAAGCATGTTCAATGGATATACCATTCCCTATCGAAGTAGGTTGGGGACCCATATTATCTCCCACCTCATGTTCTCGGATGACATTATTATCTTCATAAACACCAATAAGAGATAGATTTGAGTTATTAGTATAGTTATTGAAGAATATTGTTACTATAGTGGATGAATTATTAATAGGTTCAAGAGAAACCCATATATCTCAAATAAATACTTGGGCCGGTGGATCACCTCTTTGTTTAATAGTCTTGACATACAGAGGGGTTCCTTTTTAGTGAAGTACCTAGGTACCCCAATTTCTTTAGGAAGGTTGCAAATTTTCCACTTCGACTACATTGTGAGTAGGATCATGGGTCATGCTCTTAATTATAAAAATAACTATTTTATCTTTTAGAATAATGATAACATTGATAAAAAAATATCCTCTCGACTATCCCTATTCATGATCTTGCAACTGCAAAATTTCTGAAGGGTTTAATTTTTACCATTGAATGTATCCTGGTAGGTTTTATATGGGATGCAATTTTGGAGGGTAAAAATCATTGGTTTTCATGGTCTATGATGGAAATGACCATTCAGTAAGGGATCATCAATGTGAGGAAACTATTGATTACTCTTCACTGCATGAATGAAAATTTGGAATGGGGGGATATTTATAAACACACTCTATGGGGTAAGACCATGTCCACCAGATGCAGAGGGGATATGGAAATGATGAGTGGGAATGAGTCTCCTTTATAGTTTGAGATTTCTACTCACATACCAACTCAGGAACCTCTAACCTAATGTATTTTTGGGAAAGGTGATATCCTCTTTTGGCACTACAACTGGGTTTATTCCTTGATTGGATTCCCATGATTTTCAGCTCCAGGAATATCCTTCAGAGAGTCCAGTAGGAACCCACTATTTAGAGGTATTATTCTAGGCATAGATCAACAAGGTACTTTTGATCTCATTGAAAAAAAAATCTGAACCTAACAAGTGTATTCTCACATCCTCATCCTTAGGGTCCTTCTCTATGAGAAAATTTTGAAGGGAGATGATTACTCGAGACTAAATTGATTATTGTAATGAGACTCTATGTTTCAAAATGATACCCACAAAGTATAATTTCATTATATAGAGAATAAGAAAAAAAATCTCCTACTGATGATAATATCAAAAGAACAAGAATCACCATTTCTCTAGGTGAATGTGTTGTAAGAATAATTGGGAGGAGAGCTTGAACCACCTCTTTTTTTAAAGATAATGGGTGTACAAATTATGGAGATTTTTTGATGACTTTATGGCCTTCTCATCACAGGATCTCCTTAGTGTTCCCTTCCTAGAATATTGCTTTCATGGTGCAGGTGATGCGGTACCTAAAAAGATGGATCAAGAAATAGTTTTAAACAGTAATTATTGTTGCATATGTAAAGCAAGAAATAGGGCTCATCATTAGGATGTTTTTGTTACATGAATGTACCTTATAATCAGAAAAAAAAATAGTGTACTTATTGATATGGTTAGATTGATTAAAAAATGGTATGGCTCTCTAACTCTTAGACTGATCCAAATATACAACCCTCCCAATCAATCCATGAACAACACTCCCCAATTCCACTAGGTCTGATGTCCCCCCCCCCTTACGGGTATCAAGCTAAACACATATGGATCTTGTAGCTAAGGCATCATGAGGGGAGGGGTTAGTACAAGACCCTAAGGGTATTATTATCCTAGCCTTTTCAACCCATTTTGGTTGTGGATATTCCTTATAGGCCAAGGAGATGGAAATTCTCATGGGTTTAATATTATGTTTCCAAATGAATATAAAATTAACAAAAGTGGAAACAAACTCTATTATTTTTCACAACTCTCTCCATGATACAGGTATTGTCCCATGGTTGATCTCCTACATTATAAGAAACTAAAAAATCCTGATTAATAATAATATTTCTATTCTTCACACCGATAATGACGAAAATAAGGTTGAAGAACATCTTGCATCCATGGATAACCAATGAGATAGTGTCAATTTTTTCCTAATAATAAACCTCTTAAGACCTAAGGGGGAGAACTTTGTAATCATGGATACCCTGGGCTTCATTATTTATGGAATCCTTAACCTGTTTCTTAATACTTTTGTGTTATACTCTTTTTTTAAATGAATAAATAAATAAATAATGATGTGATGTGAAATAAAAAAACATAAAAATTAATTTAGGATTATTTTTTTAATATTTTTCTGAAAATATTAATTTTCTAGTGAATAGTTAAAAAATATTGTTTCTTATTGAAGAAAATATTTTTAATTAAAAAATTTACAAATTTATATTTTATTTTAATGTGGTATTAAAGTAAAATTATTTCTATTATATTATTAATAATCAAATTAAGTTCATTGGAATCAATTTTATGATTGAATTTGGTATAAAAATATTTTTTATACTTAAAAAGGAATTTTTCTAGAAAAATTTTTTTCATTGAGTTTCTTCTTTTGATATTAAATTAATTTATTCTGCTTATATAAATTGAATCTCAAAAAATGGATTCCATATTTGTAATTATGAGGTCTAATTTTTTTAAATAGGTCTCTCTTATTTTTTTTATTATGAAAAGTAACCGTAATAAATAATTATCATCGTAATAAGGGAAAATCAAGTAATTGAGGTTAAAAATAATATGACAAGGACTAAAAAATAATCCTATCTTTGGATTTTTCCAATTTTATGAGTATATTTAGAACATTTCCATTCATGTTTTGAAAATATGGCATCTTGGTACAGTATTTATTTTATTTTTACCTTTCTAATATTTAAGTAAAAAATAAATTCAAAAATGTCACTTTCATGATTTAAATATCTACAATATTTTTTGATAGGTATAAAAACAAATTATGTTTATTTATAAATCTATATTTAAAATAGAAATATTTTTTTAAGGAAATTTATTTTTTTCTTTTTAGTTATGATATAATTACCTTAAATGTTTAAAGAATGCTGAAACAGTGATTGTACATGTAGTAGAAAAATCAAGTAAATGATTTTAAAAACTCTAAAAGTAATATTATTTGGGTGAGTTAAAATTTACCAAGAATTATGAAAATAAAAAAACATATTAAATATGTTTTAAATGTTTAAATTTTAATTTTATTGTTTTCATGTTGTTTTCAAAGTCAAATTATGTGAATAGTGTCAATAAATGACATAACTGATATTTTATGTTAAATATATTTCATTAAATAATTTTAAAAATATAAAAACTTTTAAAAGGACAATTATGATGGTTAATGGTCATATATTTTATCCATTGTACATTTATGATCCAATTTTCATCTTATAAGTAAAATTATAACCCTTTAATATTAAACAAGTTATTACCACAGTTGAAGTTAAGATTTGTTATACATGTGGTTAAACAATGATATATGGTTTAAAATGATATCTAAACCTATATAAATTTAATTTTAAAACTATATTAAGAACATTTAACCATTATATTAGACTAAATGTCATTTTGGAACCATTTTACATGAGTTAGAGACATATTATATTATAATATTTCTTGTATTTCAAAAAATGGAATTAATGATATTTTATAATAAAAAATATTTTAGTAAATGATTTAAAATTACTAAAAAACTTAATTTCATAAAATTGAATTGTATAAGGTTAAAAATATCAGCCATTTTCTAGTTATGGGAAACTTCTCATTTTATAGAAAATATCTTTACCCCTAAATAATAAAAAACTTTGTTAACATGGTAATCATCAAAAGTGTTAATGGTGGGCTAAAACAAAAGGATAAGGGTTAAAACATCAACTAAACTTGTTAAAATTATATTTTAAGCGCTTTTTTTACTAATAATAATATAATATTTTAATTTTCTCAAATTGGATCCATTTTTAAATGAAAATTAATTTATATTAATTTAATACTTTAAGAAATTCCAATAATTCCCTTCCCGCACTTATAAAAGGGAACCCCATATTTTGTTATACCCATACAAAAAGATCAATTTGGTTTATTCAATACCAGACCAAATATTATCATAAAATACCTTACCACATTCTAGAGGTCTTATTTTGGTCATAATATCAAAATTATAGGTCTTAAGGCGTAATGAAAAGGAGGTTGTCTGGAGATGTGGTATAGCTTTTAACTGAATGTTTTAGTTTTTTTTCTTATTCCACCTCCTGAAAATACTCTTAAAAAATTATAAAATAATAATAAAATGTTATGGGTCTCCCTCTAACCAATTAAAGAGGTATTTTCTTTTCTTTAATAATAAATGACCCTTTGGCCCCAACCTTTTAAAAAACGAAATCATCATTCGTGAGTACAACGAACTATCGCCTTACAAAATGATGTAATTTTTTTTCCATAACCACATCTCACAAATGGTTATAATGATATATTTACTGTTTATATATGAAATTAAGGACATATTTATCATTTTTAAAAGATAATATATCATATACCTTTTTACATTTTCATCCATTGAAAAAATGATAATGCCTTTCATACGTACATGTGGACTACCTCCTCCACAAATCGATGTGATTTTTTCTCCATCACCACATCACATAGATGATATAGAAGTTTATTTAAATAAATTATATGGTATTTATTATATAATGATAATTATATAAATATAAAATAATATTTACATTCTTTTCATCAGGATGTTGAAAAATGGAAACATTACTCATGAGTATGTAAGGCTTACTCTCTTCGTGATTGTAATGTAGTTCATTTTTCATAAACATATTTCACAGTTATTTTTAAAATTATAATTTATATTTTAATATGATAATTATGTAATAATTATTATTCTATATATGATTTTATAATTACCTTTTTACCGTACTCAACCTACCAAAGTCATTTTGGATGTATGAACTAAATATCTTCAAAACATATGATGTGAAATTAATTGATAAGTAAATAAATATTACATGATAATAAATAAAATAAAAGGAGTAATAAACACTAAAAATGTTCATAATCAAGTAAATAATTAGAATAATTTTATTATTTAGGAATATAAAGAATGTATGTGATGATTCGGAGCTGAGGTAAGGGGTTTCATAACTCAATTTATTTTTATTTTGTTATATTACATCCTCATTGTACATAATATTATAATATTAGGGGTGTAATAACATATAATTATTTTATGCTTTATTTATAGTTTTTTATTTGGATTTACATTTTTTATATAAATTCACTTCATTGATTAATTCTCACTATAATCTTTGTAGGTATTTCTTAACTCAATCTTCATTATTTGGGTTATATCAGTTATTCATTTATTATATTATTTCATGATAATGTGTAAAATGACCTATAATTGATTTATGTTTTATTTAAACTTATTTTTCATAGATTTAAATTTTTTACACATAATCTCTTCGTTTATTAATTCTTCATTCAATGATATGATCTTTTTAAGGGTTTTTCATCAAACTTTTATTTCTTTGAGACATATGTCATATTCACCACTTTATTATTTCATGTGTTTTATATAATACCTTTTGATATGATATATCATTATTATATTTATATTAATGGTATTTATAGATTCATTTCAATTTATTACTTTCATGGGGATTAAGATTCAAAATTTAAAAAATTGGAAAGGGTTTATTCCACAGTCTCATCATTAATCGATATTATTTATGTTCAAGTCTCCACTAGGGGAATTATATGATATTTATTTGTTAGGACCAATATATTTTCTTCTCATCAAGTTCTTTTTTAAATTTAGAAATTTTCCTTTCATTTTTATCTAGGTATTTATTCTTTTATTTTATTATTCGTTCAGAAATATTTTTATTCTATGTTCATATTTTCCTTAAAATGTTTTAAGAAAATAATTTCACTATTCTCTAATGATTTATTGCAGACATTTTTACCCACATTTGAATTTTTGAAAATTGTTTTAAGTGGGATCTTCTTGTCTTTTTTAAAATGAGGTACTTTTGTATTTTCACCAAAAATGTGAAAGGAATATTTTTTAATATACTCAGCATAAATGAAATTTTTCATCATCATAACCACTCAATGTTTTGAAAATTCTATCACATGTATCCATGATTCTTTTCTACAAATTTTTTTTCCTAATATTATAGAAATTTTTATTTTTTAAAAATGATTTCAAAGTGAAAATGGTATTTTCCTCAAGAATTTTTTTAATGGTATTTTTATGATATTTATATTCCTCAATAATTAAACCCTTTATTTTACTTATACTACACTGGGGATATTTTGTAATGATATCATCCTTATTCTTTCTCTAGATTGTTTATAATCAATTTGAATAGGTAAATATTAAATTTATTATGCTGGTTTTTCAATAAAAATGCTTATATTGATTATGTATTGAATTTTTATTCTCCTCTTTTCATATAATGAATTTACTAGACTTAGTAAGTGATAGGTGGGCCCCACTATTTCCTCTTAGTGCATCGGTAGGTATCAGATAAATTTTAGCTTGGGTATTTTGATCGAGGCCATACCCATTTATGTAATATGTCTTGGCATGAGGCATCAATGGTATTTTTTGTTGTCTAGAATTATGAATTCCATCATTATGAGATTAGTTATTGATTTCTACATGTAGTTATGATATTGATGGATAAATTTAAATCTCATGTGATTAGTTCTATGGAATTATTTGATCATAATTTATTCTTTCTATATTATTTTTCATTATCAACTTATTGATTAAATGAAATGTGTTTTCAATTATTTACCTTTCCATATTGATTATGCCTTATTTACTCATGATATATTTAATTGTACAAAAGTCTTACTGCGAATTTCATCTCACCCTTATTTTATTTCCTTAACCTAGGATATGAAGAAGGAATCTTTGAATGAGTTCAAGGATGTAGAATATTTAATTTCACTATGTTATATTTTTATGATTTCAAATATATTATGAGATTCAAGTATGTCTCTAGTTTATCAAGACTACTAAATAATTCTTCTCTTTGGGATTATATCTATTGTATCTTATTCAAATGTGATAAAGTAACCACCGTCTCTAGTCTATAGAGGTTAGGTTATTTAAAATAAGTAATGTGAAGGGTTATATCATAATATAGAGAAACTTACCTTAAGAACGATGAAAAATTTTCCACCTTTTATACTATTTATGGAAGAGAAAGAGATCATATTATCAAGAACCTAGATTTGATAAAAATAACATAAATTTTCCATGTCTATTATAGATCCAGTTATATAGTCTCAAACGACCTCAAAACATGGATAAAATGAGAATAAGTAAATTTTAATGGATCCACTTACCAAATTATGATCAATAGAGACCCAAGATTGTAATTAGAACTAAGATTCACAACTAGGGAGAATGTGATAGGCAGGAAAGTCACTTTGGATCCTCTAAACCATAAATGGATTCCTGTCTTTGGGGTTGAATTAGAAGATATAATGCATCTTTTGGGGAGAAAATTAAATTTTCACCCTTACTGAAATGGATGACCGACGACTTTATAGGTGAGTCGTTGGGACTCACTAGTATTCCAATGGTCCACCAGTAGGCTGGTGATAGCCCACTGATTTTTTAGTGGGTCTAGACATAATGCATGCACCTACAAGCATTCCAATATTTGGAAATTGGATTCCCAATGTTTGGATAGTTCATATAGACAGAATGCATATACCTTTAGGCCCTCAACAAGTTGTTCGGTGACACTTGTAGTAATTCAGGTATTCTTCTAGCCTGCACCTGCTATCCAGTTCTCTCTACTGGCTTTCCATTAACCTCCTACCACCAAAAAACTATAAAAATATCTCCTCCAAACCTATGGTAAACCTAAAATTAAAAAATATAAAGAAAAAATGAATCTTTATACCTATTCCCCCATACCATGGCATGATAAAGGTAGATTTTAATTTCATTAAATTCAAAGAGTCTCTACTATATATCATAGGATATATATATTCTGTTCATATGAACTATCTAAGTAGACTAAAATAATAATGGTTTTTTTCTTTTCTTGAACATTAAAATTGATATTGGATAACTCTAACAATATTTTATTGAAACCATCAATATGTGATAGGATGGGAGTTTTAGGATGAATCTTAAATGTGTGAAGTTTATTTTTCTTATATAGATGTTCTATTAATGAATTTTTCATACAATTTTTTTATAAATTGGACTAAATTTTGGTTATATAAGTTTCATAAGAAAACTCTTTTATAACTTTATCATCTAAGGATAATGCCAAAGATCTATGGGTATTAATTAGAATTTTAATAGGGACATAAAAATATGTGGTCAAATTCTATCCATTAGTGGAAAGACTTATATAATGTTACTTAGGACTAAACATCACATCTTATAACCCTTTTTTACTAGAAGTGCTTCAAATTAAGTGGCCACAAATTAAAGTCATTATTACCATTTAATTTTTCAATATCATACTTAATGGAATCCATTTTTGTATGTGAGAAGCTATAATACCAATTATTGAGGGGTACAAATGTGAATTTATTTTTATATATCTTTGTCACATCATTATAATGTAATTTTGATAAATGAGTGCCTAAAAAGTGATTTAATTGATTCATAATTTAAAATTAATCATTTTATGATGGAAACATAATTCGTTGAATAAATGAATAAAAATTAAATAAATTTGGTGTTAAAATGATCAAAGGTTCAATGTTTTAGCTTTTATTTATTTTAATAACTAATGGTCTATTAGACTTTCTGAAATATTTATTAAAATAATATTTTTAATGATTTTTTCCTATTTATTTCTTTAGAATTTTTATTTCTAATATTTCATGTCTTAATTTTGAGTATTTCTTATTGAATTGATTTTTTTGTTCTTAATGTGTTCAATAAAAATATATTTTTGAAATGAATTAAATGATATATTTGTAATGCTCAAATTCTATTTTTTAAATTTTCAAACATTCTTTAATAGAAAAAATTTTATAACTTTTTGTGATGTTTTGAAACTCATGGATTATTTTCTTTAGAGTTTGTTTTAGATTTTTCAATTCATTTTATTATATTGCAATGAAATTTTTTTGTTTTATTATATATGTAATTAATCTCATAGGAATTTTGTTTTTCCCATTGGAAATGTTTCCATATAATAATTTCTAAAGTATCCCAAAAAATAATTTTTGAAAGAACATCTCATGCACAGTATGTCTCCATAAGATATTTTGTAGTAGGAGAATTTTAAAGAGACTTGTGTAAGATAATTGGATGATATTATAAAATATTTTATCCATAGATCACATGGGACATTTTAGCTACATTCTCATCAGATAGTTTCCATGTTTTTTCACATAGGTCATTTTTTAGTTGGAAACATTTGTAAGACAAATTTTGTCACGTGCGATATTTCCATATCTCTATTTTTAACTAGTTATGAATTGATGTGATTCCAAGTCCCAATTAATGAGGGTGAACAAAAACACTAAAACCAAAAAAATCAGATTAAACTCAAACCAGTAAAATCATAATTCATGCTCATATATACAAAGTGGGTCTTTATGATTGAATAAATTATGTCTATTTGAGATTCACTTGAGGATAAATAATTTTCTGATAAAAGTTGACTGAAAAAAAACCTAATTTGAGATGCACTGAAGTAGGCCGATTGTGAGGGATAAGGTGCACTAGCAGTAGGAGTACACAAAAACCCTAAACGATCCAATTAAAAAAAATTATAGAATTTTAATCTAGTAGAAGATTTCCATAAAAGATACAATAATAAAGAAATTATTAAAGATCGACACAAGGATTTGATTGGTTTGGTCTTATTTGGAGCCACTTGCACAGCAAGAACACCACATGACTCATGAATTTTATTAATTAAAAAAGAAACAAATTAAAATATATAGGATAAATGAAATATTTAAAAAGAAGGAAAAATTGGAGAACCAAAGCTAAAAATATGAGAATTGGGTTTGAACGACTTAAAACCCTGGATGCATGAGTCTGGAAGTCTTGTTCTCTTCAAGTTGTTCTTCAAAAACTATTGCAGATCTTTTAGTTATGGTGGTAATGGTACTCACATAGTATATATTTTGATCATTCTTCACTCGGGATCTCAACCACAAATATTCTTGATTTAAGGACGTCATATTCATAGCTCTACTAAAATTTGTACACCAAAAGTGTATGTCAGAAGATGACAGACATAGAGATTCCCCACAAAAGAAAATGAAATCACTAAATCCAAGGTTCCAAATTGGGGGGATAACCAAAACCAAAATATCGAGAGTGTAATTAGAAGAAATAGACTATAAGATATATGATGGTGATAGGTTCATTAATAGCCCTAACACCTATAGAGTATCTAAATGGAACACCCAATTATAATCTATCATGAGTCCACTCCAAAATAGAAATTGAGCAGTGCACTCGAGCACCTGAGATAGATAGAGGGCATGGATTAAACAGCTAGCCATAGAGATCAACGACCAAGAATTAAGGCACAGTGGATTGATGATTCAGAGACCATAGGATTAAATAAACCATTCCAAGATAGTAACCCAATAAAAAGTCCCATGTGAAAATGAATAGTAGTCTAACACAAATCCCATGTCTAGTATACTGTATTTTGAAAAAATAAAATAAAACAACAATTTTTAAGTAATGTAAAATAATTCAAAATAAAGGAATAATAAAAAATTAATTTCGACATGAAAACCAACATGAAACACCTAAATTCAAAAATTTAAACCATCTTCAATTTAAATTGGTGATGTTCTTCCACCTATTGTTATAGAATGGGAACCAAATTCATAATATCTAAGTAATACTCAAATTTATAAAATACAGCAACTTTAGTCAAACGATCAGTAGGGTTATTATCAGTGTATATCTTAATGACACAAGTGGTTCCATATTCTATAACATCTCTAATTGATTTTAATATAATATAAATGTGTTTTTATTTACCATGGAATACTAAATTCTAATATATGTCAAATAAAGATTGGATATATCTATATACATTAACTATATAATTATAAATCTTGAATTCAACAGAAAAACTTTTGAGTCATAAGGCATATTTAATAGCCTCTATTAATGTTATATATTATGATTATGTGATTTAAAGTGAAACCAAAGACTATATATTACATCTCTAGGAAATAGGTTCTCCAAAGGTAGTTAACACAAACCTATTCAATGACTTATGAGTATCAATGTTACTTTATAGTCATCATATTCATATCTAATAATAAATTTCATAGTATCCACATTTATACTATAATATAAATAAATATTATAATTACATGAAAAATAGAAAATTATCCACTTCAGGGCATGCCAATGTGGCTTCTCTAGGCTGGACATAAACTTTATGAGAGTGAAGATTGTAAAAGAAACATCATATTGAGTGCAGATCATGCTACACATGAAGTTATCAACTATATTTTCATAGGGAATTTTAGACATAAACTGAATATCAACAATATCAGTAGGTTCTTTATTTAAATAAATTTTAAAGTGTTTTTATGAAGGTATACTTTTAGGTTTGATAGATTCAAATAGGTACCTTTTAAGGATTTTTAGAACATATGCATTCTATGAAAGATATAACAGTTTTTTGGATTCATCCCTAATAATTTATACAATTAGTATTTTCTTATATTCATCTAAGTCCTTCATTTCAAAATTTTCTCTTAATTGAGATTTCATAGTAGTAATGAGATATACATTATTTAAAATTATAGGCATATCATCTACATATAATAGTAGTTAAATCATGATATTTTTAATTGACTTAAAATAAACACAAGCATCATACTGGATCCCAATGAAATGGTTATTAAGAATAAAAGAATCAAATATTCTATACCATTACCTTGAACCTTATTTTAAACAATATAATTATTTATTTAAAAGTAAAACTTGGTTAGATTTGATTTATCTGGGGTAATCATCGAGAGGCTTCAGACAAAGTTTCTCATTTAAATAACCATTAAGGAAAGAATTTTTTACATCATGTTGTTCCATGTGAAGGTCACTATAAGTAGAAAAGGAAAAAAGGAACCTTATTAATGAGTTATTAACAATTAGGGAAAAATTTTAAAATAGTATATTTCTTCTCTTTGAAGGAATCCTTATAAAATAATATTTATTTGAACTTATTTTTATTTCCATTAGTTTTATCTTCCATTCTTTTATAAATATATATACATCCAATTACTTTAGCATTGTGTGGTTTGTCGAAGATGGACCAAATTTAATTTTTTCTTAAGGAATTAATTTCTTAATTTATCGAAAAGATACACTATTTTTAATCTTTTTAATTAATGTATTGATAATATGTCTTAGGATTATCTTCAAAAAGATCATGGAAAACATGAAAGGTATATGAATCCATATAATATTGGCTAAAATGAGAAAGAGTTATAGGGACCCTCCAAAATTTATTTTGGGTTAACATATAGTCTATATAGATGGTAGGATGTTTAGATTATGAATCTATGTTTGAAATAAAGCTAGATCTATCCTGGGTCATAGGCTAAGGATCAAGTGGATGAGGATGAACAATAGCCTCAAAATAATGTAGAGGCTTAGTTTATTTAGTCGCAACTATGACTGGATCACTATTGTTAGGTGTGACGTATATGGATTTGGGAGAACATGGATCATGAAACACCAAATCCCTACTAATGATGCATTTTTAGTAACCAGGTGTATCTACCCAAAGTTTATAACCTTTTACACCCTCAAGATATCCCACAAAGATACATTTAAGTGCTTGATTATTGAGCTTATTAGTTTTTACATGGGCATAAGCAGTGCAACTGAATACTCTTAAGTAACTTTAAGAGGGTGGTTTCAATTCCAAAATTATTACATGGTTTTAAATTTATTGTTAGATAATGGACACCCATTAATGAGGTAAACTATCATATTGTATTTCTCTATCCAAAAATATTTATGGAGACACAATAATTAAATCATGCTATAGACTCTCTCTAATATGGTTTTATTCATTCTTTAATAAAGGCCTTTATTTTAGGGGTTTCCCTAATAGTATGGTGTTTTTAAATACCTCATATTCATAGAACTGAGTAAATTTAGTAGATAGGTATTCAAATCCATTATATGCTCTCATTTTTTTAATCATTTTCCCAACATTATTTTCAACTATAATTTTCCAAGTTTTAATGTTCTAAAAAACATCATTTTTATTTTTTAGTATATAAATCCACAAATTTCTTGATAATTCATCTATAAAGGTAAAAAAAATAAGAACCACCAAATTTGGTTATAGTTCTAGCTGGTCCTTACAGGTCAGAATGTATTTATTGTATGGTGTAGGCGTCTTTGAAGTTAGACCTATTAAAGGTGACTCTTTTAGCCTTACCCTTTACAAAACCTTTACAAAATTAAAGGTTTTTAGGTGTGATGTTAGTCAACATCACTTGTTTTTTGAGTTACTCTAGGTCCATGGAGCTACATTCCCTAATCTCCTATGAAATAACAAATTATTATCATTATTAGTGGTATAAACACTACCCAACTACCTTGAATTAGTCTTTCAATTCAATACATACATCCCATTGGTTAGATTACATTTTATGATACTTATAGAGACTTTAGAGACCTTTAGGATACATGAATAAGACCTAAAGGTACACCCCTTTTGATCCATAATTCCTAAGGAAATCAGTTTCCTATAGAGGTTAGGAACCCACATAACATTAAGAAAAGTTATGATGGGGTGGTCATCAAGTTATATTAAAAAATAACCTCTTCCCTAAACTCTAAACCTCCTATTATTCCCTAAAAGTATATATCATTCAACTATTTCTAATAATTCTAGGAATAAACCACTAAAAGAACACATATGTAATGAGAATCTTGAGTCTAAAACCCACTCATGGTTGAGGTTATAGCTTGACACATTCATAACTTAATTTATTTCATATCTACAATCAACAAAAAGGGACTGATATGTAGGCTATTTGGTTTCATGTTCTTGTTCAAGATTCTTACTCTTGAGACTAGTGTGCCCAATATTACCATAATGAAATAAAACTATTTTTCTTTCTCTATAATTAGAATTAGTTTTTGGGTTTATTATTATTCTTGACTTTATCCTTACTAAACCCTTTATTTTTACCCTTATATTGTGGTCTTACTATTATAAAAAAAACTTTATGCCTCATCTTTAAAACAAGGTATAGAATGTAATTCCTTAGATATAAGGGTTGACTTAACCTCTTCTAGGGTTAAAGATTCATGTCCATACATAATTGTTTCGACTAAAGTGTTTTAGGAATTATCCAAATAAATTAAAAGGATCATTTCTTGATATTCATCATCAATAGTTACATTTGTGTTAGCTATATCTAACACAACCTTATTAAATTCATCTGGATGGGATTTAATAGAAATACTATGTTTCATTTTAAATGTAAACATTTGTTGTTTCATATAAATCCTTCCAAATTAAGAGGTTTTTGGGTATAGTTTGTCTAGTTTAATCCATATATCAGTATCAGTATTTTCAAAAGAAACTTCATTAAGGAATTTATCACCTAAAGGAAGAAGCATATAAAATTGTGCCTTAAGAAAGGCCTCAGGGGATACACCTTCATAAATAGTAGAGGTATTTCTAGTTTCAGATATTGTTTCAATATGTTTCTTAGTCCTGGATAGGTAATCAACATATCCTTATTGAACTAGAAAGGCTCTCATATAAATATTACATCTAAAAAAGTCATTTTCAATCAAAAATGTTGATTTTAAACCTAGTTATTAACATGTTTACCAGAATGATTAGATACTATGTTGTTGTGGACAATTTTATGTGTACTCCCCTGAGAACTGGATAATATTAAAGTGTATACATGATTATCAAAATAGATTTAGAATTTGAAATAATTATAAAGGTTACCATGGATTTAATTTTAAAAAATATAATATAGGTGAATTGAGATGATATTTAAATGAAAAAATTAAAATAGGAACTATAATTGAATTCAAGAAACATATTCAATAATAAAGGGGAACTAATATGTATTTGATTCAACTTTGTGATGGATAAGGTGCACTAGTAGTAGTTGTAAACATTAACCCAAAAGGAATAAAATGTGTATTTTGTTTAAAGAATTAAAATTCGATATAAAAAATACATACAATATGTAAAAAATAAATAAAGTAGCAATGATCAGCACAAAGATTTACGTGCTTCGATCCGGTTGGACCAATGTGCATGGAAAGAACACCACCCGACTCACGTGTTTTATTAATACTAAAAAAATAGATTATAACATACATGATAAATAAAAATTTATAGAGAATGAAGCTTTAAAGAACCAAATATAGAAATATGAGAATCAAGGTTGAAAGACTTATAACGTTAGATGCACATGTCTGGCAGTCCTGTTCTCTTCAAGCTCTTCTTTGAAATATTTTGTATATCCCATGCTCATAATGGTAATAGTACTCATCTGGACTAGATGTCGGTCGATATTCAATTGAGAACTCATCCACACATCATATTGATAAAAGGACACCTTCGTTGGTGCTCCACCAGAAGTGGTACACCAACAGTGTACTTCAAAGGATGGGAGGCATGGAGATTCACCACTAAGGAAAATGATATCACCAAATCTGGTGTTCTATACTGGAGGGAGAACCAAAACCATAATTTTGAGAGTTGAATGAGTAGAACTAGACTATTAAAGAGATGAGGGGCATAGGTCATCAATCCCCCTGACACCGGTAAAATCTTGAAATGGAACACCCAATTAGAAGCCACTATAATTCCATGCTGAAATAGAAACCAAGAGGTGAACTCAAGCACCCAGGATAGATTGATATAATAGATTAAATAGTAAGGTATAAAGATCAATGTAAAATAATTAATTTGTGTTAGATCAATGAGTCACAATCTGTGAATGTAAATAAACAAATCCAATCTGGTAGCCCAATAAATAGACCCATTGGAAATGAACAGTAACCCAGCACAAAGCCTATGTCAAGTAGAATGTATTTTGACCATATAAAAAATAATTTTTCATGCATGTAAAATAATTAAAAAATTTAGAATAATAAAAAAGGAATTTAAATATGAAAACCAACATGAAACACCCAAAATCACACCAACCAAGAACACTAAGGAGACATTGAGACCGAGAAAACCAAGGATAACTATTTCAAGTGGATATGAAGTCAAGATTAAATCTGATCTACCTAAGACGATAAAATATCTCTAATAATCCATGGTATATCTCGAATAAGGCTAAGATCTTCCATCGAAGAGGATGTTATGGTAGAAGTATGAAACTAATATTCCTTAAATGTGGTTTACTAATTTTTACTAATGAAAGTTAGGAGATCATAACCGATTAAAAACTTAAGTGTGGTCATGATCATATTTTTATATGTATTAAATAACTGTAACAAAGTCTAAATGAAAAAGATATGGTATCATATTCCCATGATGAAGATGTTTCTTGTTTCTTCAACCCTAGACTGAGTTTTTCCATTGAAGTTTAATTGACTGTGAAGTTGGTATGGATTCAAGCAGATAATCATAAGATATGTTTATCACTAGATTTTTCTTTTATAGTTTCAAATTAAAGAAGGGTCCTTGAATATATTGAATGATTTGGTTTCTCATTATTGGAAAGGTGCAAACTAAGTGCTCAGTAAAATTATTTAATAAAATTCTATTTCATCTACAATCTAGTTGAATCTATTAGGGTGATCATTTCTGTATGGGGGTCTGAATCTACTCAAACCAGTGTTACTCACTTGTTTGAACTCTATTTTTCATGAGGAATTCAATTTTTCTAATGAAGATGGGTTAGATCTGGCATTCAAAGCATAAATTTTGAGTGATATATATTCCCAAGTGTTACATTGATGAAAAAAAGTTCTCTTTCTGGATTATTAACCCGATGCTAATTATATTTTTGGCTAAATTTGGTTCTGAATGTTGTTTTGATTATGCTAATGAGGTTATTCAAGGTATAATGGATCATATGTTTAGTGTAGTTTTCTACACTTTCAGTATTTAATACTTGAGATCAATGGACTGTTGGATACTATTAAATCCTATAAAATTAAGGGAAATATGAATGGATACAAATAGGTTTCTATATAATTTATATGCTAGAATTATGTGTATTCATTAATTTTTTACATGGGAAAAATTAATTTCATATGATTATCATAAAATTGGGAGATAATAGTTAACCTACTTCTAACACTTGGATAAATTTATATGATATAATTCTAGAAGGATGTTAGCTTATAATTTTTGAATATATTATAGAACATATATTTTCAAGAGGGACTTGTGAATTTATCTTGGAGTGGGAAGGCAGATACAATAGATCATTTGTAATAAGATAAATGCAACACAAGGGATATTTAAAGGAATAGATATATACTCATTATAGAAATATTTTTTCATCCTTATCACTCTCTATTCTTATCATCTTAATAATGAATTTCATGAACCACTTTGAATACAAGATGATTCTTGGATATTTTTTTGGTGAGGGAATGAGGTTGTACTGATTCTTTTCTTTTCTGTTGGATCAATTTCCTTATTTACCATTATCATTTAAAATAATTTTTCATTTATGTTTAAAGTGTTGGAGATTTTTTATATTATTCACCACAATAAAACTATAAAAATAATCTATTTTAAAAATCTTCTGATGATAAATTCTTGGAATAAAAATTAAAAGTAATGCATGATAATATTGATCAATAACTCCATATTAGATATTCACATCCTACTAATTTTTTCATTAATGTATATAAATTTTTTTCTGAAAAACATTATAAATTAAAATTCACTTTAATATCCCTTGATAAAGTTAGTAGAAAAAAAATCAATGGATTTTTATTTAGTAAAATTTCACATGAATAATGAAATTTAAATGTTATCAAATAATCAGATTTCACTATGCTTATTCATCTTTTGTTCACCAATAATTAGTATTTTCCCAATATCTATCTTTTATTATCTCACACTATTCTTCCTTAAATTATTTCATTAATCAATACACTCCACTCTAGTTTTCACATCAGTTTTTTTCTTCCTTGTCTTCATGTTGTTTCTTCTTGTGTTATTTTTCTTGGTTTTCACGTAAATTATTCTTCCTTATGGTTAAAACCATACTAACCACATACTAGGGATAATAGTAAATCTAAATAAATAAATATGATATCCCAATAATATCTAGTTTCAATTTTGGAATCATTTTTGTGGTAGACACATGAAACCATGAGAAAAAAATCTCAAAACACAAAAACAATTATTAAAACTAAAAAAATTAATATATTTAAAAAAAATAGTTGAAATATATTGTGTGTTTTTTAGCATAATTAAACTTATATTTTATTCAAACTAGTTTTAAGACCATAAATATTCATCTTGTTATCCCTTATATTAAAAAAATATGAATTCTCTTAAAAAAGAAATTTCATCTAAGATAGAAGACGTTAGAGATAGAGAGATGACTCATTATAAACCAATTATTCAAGATGAAATCAATCAATGAAACTTATAAAGTAATAGTATGGGGGATTTCTCCTCACCATAATGTTTTGGGAAACCCATCATCAATTATGTTAACACCTAGAGCCTAAAATTATGATCTAAAATAGTCATGCATCTTATTAATACCATTATTATATGGATTTCCTAAAGAGGACTCCTTGTCCTTCATTAGGTATTTTTATAACATAGAATGGAAATTTCCACTACAAGTGATCAATGAAATTGAACTAAACATGATAGTGATTCCTTTTTTCCTAAAAGGTAATGCTAGAAACTATTTTTTTGGGTTTATATGAGAACATATTTGAAACTTGGGAGCAAGTTAATGACTCACTTTTCATGAATTTTTATCCAAATAATACTTAAAGTAGAGTTGAGGGTTCAAATCACTAATTTTTTCAAGAGGATGGAGTGGATTTCTATGAATCTTGGAATATGTTTAGGGACCTACTCAGGTACTGTCCCAATAACAATCTTTCTTAATTCCCACCTCCATAGGGATGTATTCTATAATGGGTTCTCAAATTCAGGGTAAAACTATATATATCAATTTTCTAGAGGTAATTTTAATAATAAAATTGATAAATATCTAAGACAAATCTATAACACATTCTCTTTAATTCATAGAACAAATATTCTTGGAGAATAAGAGTGGATAGCGGTGACCTCACCATTGTTTCAAGGCTACAAGTACATTCTCAGCTTTCTGAAATGAAATAAAAAATTAAATCCCAAATGAAAAAAATTTCTAATCAAAGTGTTCATACATTAGGATGTCAAAACCAAAATCATTCCATTAGATAAATATTCTAACCATGTGATATGTTCAATCATAATAGAAGTTTTTTCTAAACATTGAAATGTAATATCAACCTTTCTAAGTGTCATTTTTTTAGGTATAGTCCTATGATGAAGGCTAGAGATGACCCTTTTCCGAAAACTAAAATATAGGGTATAAAAACCACCCTAACCTATCATATAGAGGTAAATATATTATGAGAAAACCTAACCCATAATTTCCACATCATTCCAAACCATAATTTCAAATCCATCATAAGGTAGAAACCTCTAATTCTTAAGACCAATTTAGGGGTATATTCGAATAATTGATAAAAAGTTTTGATTTTAAAAAAAATCAATTTTATTCAAAAAAATATAACATGATTTAGATAAATCACAAATAGAAGCTAAGATTCATAATATATAGATTCACATAGGGTAGCCAACAGTAGAATTTATCAGTAGGGAAAAAAATAATCTTATAAGAACAACTGAATTTAATATTAGGGAAAGTCTCATGGTTTTGACCACTATGAGTGGTCTAAAAACTCTATAGGAAACTAAAAATGACACAAGGACTCTTAGAAATGAAATTATAGAATAATATGACCTCTAAAATCTATAATTTCAAAAAACTAGAAATATGGATAGGAATGTTGAAAATAAATTAACTTTGGTTGTTCCTTCTGAAAAAAAAGTAAAAAATACATAAAAATGTATAATAACAATGGAAATGAAAATTTTAAAGTATAAATTAAATTCATCCTGCTATTATTAATAATTTCCCCCAACCATCCCTTTCCCTCAAAAAATTTAAATAAAACATTAAATAACTTGAACTTCCAAGTTCATTAAGCCCTTCAAAAAGTTCCATGTGAACATTCATTTTATTAAGTCTTTAATTTAGATTCCGTAATTTCTAAAATATCTCAAAAAAAAATTAAAACAAAAAAATCAAAATAAATTTTGATTAAAAACTCACTGAAGAGTGTAGTTTTTTCCTCTAAAATAGAATCCCAACAAAAATCTAAGATCTTGGGAGTTTCATCATTTCTCAGACTTTAGGGAATAATAGAAAACTTAATTGTCTTTGTGACCTTAGTAAAAGAATAAAATTGCTCCCATTATCATTATTTCAATAGTTAATGATGGGAGAGATTCAATACACCACTATTGTATTATAGATAGTTGGTATATCTCACCCCATAGGTAGAGTTGGTGATCTACTTGTAAGAGTAGGGAAGTTTTTTTACTTGTTTATTTTCTCATATTAGATATATAATATGTCAAATATCTCCATATAATCCTTTATAGGCCTTTATTAACCATATGTGGAGCTATCACTGATGTTTTTAAATGGAAGTTCATCTTTAACTTTGGATAACAAAATAAAGAGTTTAATTTTTTTTAAACATTCAAAGAACTCATAGTTGAAGAAAATTATTCTGGGATGAATTTCTAGTGTTTGAGGACACTTTTTATAATCTTGAAAAGGAGTTTCTAGGAGTCATGAAAGAGTTATAAATAAATAACTCTAATGAATAAGTTTTTGTGGAAATTTATTTAGGTGAAGATGGGGAACTTTTATATGAGTATGAGGGTCAATTTTTGGATTATTTAGAGGATTTTTATATAGAAAACAATCTTATTTCAAACCTTAAGTTTAGAGACAAGTGAGTTATCTACATTGGAAACCAAAAAGAGAGAAATTCAATTTGGTATTACCACTAGTATAAAATATAAGTATCTATCTAGTTTTCATACCCATTTTAAGAGAAACATTGAAGATATTGGTTCACCTAAGTGTAACAATCAACCTTACACCCAATAAACTTCTCATGTAGAGATCAACCCACTCACTTATCACATGAAATATACCTTTTTGGGTGAAAATTACGCAATTTTTATAATCAGTTCTATTGAACTAGAATAAATTCAGGGGGAAAAGTCAAAAATTATCTTAAAATTTTCAAAACTTCCATATGTTAGACCATTTCTATTATTCAAGAGATTATCCCTTAATTATGCATGCATAAGATTCAAATGGAACCTAATCATAAACCAATATTAGAGGGAAAAAGAAGGATAAATCCTAATATTAAATAGGTTGTTAGAGAGGAAGTAATTAATTTGTTATATTCTAGAATTATATATCCTAAATCAGCTAATACTTGGGTCAATCCAGTGTAAGTTTTTCCTAAGAAGGGAGGTTTCAGATTTATAACCAATAAAAAAAATAAAAAAAAATAAACTAATACAGCAACCAAATGGATTTTCTATATATAGTATATGAATATCAATTCATCAACTAGGAAGAATGTTTTTAAATGATATTATTAGATTAAATTCTTGAGAGGTTTTCTAGGAATGAATTTTCCAATTTTTTGGATATTTATTATTGTTACAAATCGAATCATGTATCCCTAAAAACTAGGATAAGACCACTTTCACTTTTTTGTTTGGGAAATTTTCCCTATAAGAGAATGACCCCTATTTTGTGTGGTTCCCTGACCACCTTTCAAAGGTGAATGATGGATATATTTTATGTCATTTTTTAGATAATTATCTAGGTGTTTATGGATGATTTTTCCATTATTAAAAACACATTCTAGATATGTATTTAGAATATGGAGTTAGTTTTGGAAAGATATCAAGAGACCAACCTTATTATTAATTAGTAAAAATGTTATTTCATGATCACTAAAATTATGGTGTTTGTCCACAATATTTCTATGAGAGTAATAAAGGTTTATAATTCTAATATTTAGGTCATTAAAATGAAACCTCCTCTTGAAAATATCAAAGGTTCTTAATGTTTTTTTAAGGAATTTCAGTTTCTAGAAGATATTCGTAAAATATTCTTCTAAAATCACAAGGCCCTTTTTCTCACTACTAGTCAAATATGCACCATTTCAGTTTCATGGTAACTATATATAATCATTTAATATTATTAAAGCAATAATAACATTTTCACCCATTATCACAATTCCTAATAGGATTTTTCTAATTTATACTAGTGATGTAGTTATTGGGGAAGGTTTAGGGACAATAAAAGAGAAGAGGATACATGTGGGGTATTAGATATTTGGTTTTTATATTATTCCCAAATAAATTATACCACTTTTGAGAAGGATTTTCTCTATAATATTTTAGGATGTACTTGATTATTTATAATGTTGTGGTCTTTAATGTCCATTCAACCATGAAGTACCATCCATCCAAGAAATAGGCTAAATTGAGACTCGTCGGGTGTATCCTTTTGTTACAAGAGTTTTATTTAGATATTAGGGATAAACAAGGTGATGAAAATGTAGTAGTTTACCACTTATATATGTTATCTAATACTTATATTGATGAACAAAGGGAGAATATTATTTCCCCATATGGAAAATTATTTTTCGTTTTAGTAAAAAAAATTTAATAGGTATGAAGATTTTGAAAATTTTATAGTAGTAGGAGTCATTACAAAATATTTAACACAAAATTAAAGAAATAAATGTATTTCAAAACTTATATAATACTTTTTTGATAACCATTTTTTGTTTAGAAGGTGTTCTAATGGAATGCTTAGGATGTGTGTCCCTAAGGAAGAGATATTATCCATTCTTGAAATTTTTCACTCTCTACCATGGGGTGGGAATCATATGCAAAAATTAAAACTAAAAAACTATTGAATTGTTATTTTTATTGGCCTAAACTTTTTAAGGATTCAAGGATTCTAATATTTTTTAGTGATAAATGTCAAAAGTAAGGTAATGTAGGATGGAAAGAAGAGTTACCAGAAATGGTATTTTAGATGTTGTAATTTTTTATGTATAGGATTTATATTTTATAGGAAAAATTTCAAATTCTCATGAGAATGGATATATATTTTTTGTTATGTATTATGTTTCTATGTGGGTAGATGAAATGGAACATCCTAATAATAAAGCTAATTCTATTACAAAATTCATTTAGAATAAAATATTTACTAAATTTGGAGCACCTAAAGATTTCAATACTAATAATGGAAATCATTTTAAGAATATTAAATTCAAAACATTAATGTAAAACTATGGTTGTGTTCATAAAACTGGAACTATTTATCACCCAAAGTCGAGTGGAAAAGATTAGGTTTTGAATCGTGGGATTAAAGAAATTTTTATAGAAACATTTTTTAGATATGGGAAAGATTGATATTTAAATCATGATGAGGCCTTGTGGGATTATAGAACCTCATTAAAAACTCTTATAAGTATGTCTCAATTTAGACTTATGTTTTGTAAAAAAATAATTTACCTATTGAGTTGTAGCCCAAGTATTCTTGTGTTACTAGGGAATTAAATATTGATTTTAAATTTATTGGTGAGGGGGATGTTAGAGATAATTAAGTTAGATAAGATTAGGATAGAATATTATAAAAATGTTAGGATTTAAAAATATAGATATAAATATTTTCATGATTATATAATTCAAAATAAAAACTTTAAGGCTATACATAAAGTTTTTATTTTCAATTATATAATTAAAAAAATTTGGGGAAACTTAATTCTATGTTTTTTTCACCCTTTACTATCCTAATATTTTTATTTAGTATAGATTTAAAAATTGTGGTGTAGGAAGATAGATAATTTTTAGTTAATGTTAAAATGATCAAATAATTTATTAAAGGGAAACCAATGGGATTGGATAACATCGTCATTCCTGAGAATTGAACTTTTATTAAGTCTAATTGATGACTATAAACTCAGTGATTTATCAAATTCAACCCATAGTAATTCTTGTGTGTTTTCATTTTTTTCTTGAGTTTTTAATAATAATAATAATAAAATTATGTTTATGATTCGTGTTCCATTACCCTTTTTCGTTTATTATAGTTCCCTTAAATATTTGTCAATACTTGTACTTGTTGGGTACTTTAATTAGAATTTTACCCTGTTATTTAGATGAATGGTGAACTTTTATAAAATTTACATCAAAATCAGAATTTCAAAACTATTTTTGTTGGAAACATAATGAAATTTATATGATAAATAGAAGTTATGGATAAATAAACCTTAAAATACCATCTCTTTCACCCAAACTTTGATTACCTATCTTCTTGAGATTTAATTTCCTAGTATATCATTTAATGTTATTAATTTTTTAAGTGATGAATATGGATAATAATAAGCCTCTATAAAGGGTTTAAGAAGGGAGTTTTATTATGTACATAAAAGAAATTTGCATTTACATGAAGGGAGTTATTTTTTTTATTTTTTCTCTTATTTGTGACACTTTTTGAGTCGGGAAAAAAAATTGTGTGAGTGGAATAAATACTTAAAGTTTATTTTAAAGAGATATTATATAATAAAAATAATTGAAAATTGTTATGTCATTTACTACTACTTATTTAATGAATTAGAGTTCTGATAAATGATATTGTATGCTTTTTGTGTTTTTTCATAAATATTCCTGAATTTTGAGTTTACACATGAATATTATTTTAATATAAGGTGTATGTGTTGAAATTGTTATGTAATAACTAGTTGGAACATTTTTTTCATATGGTGAAGTTTAATGATATTTTTTTTAGTGGGAATTTTTATTTTTTAACATCGTTATAACCCTTATAAATAATATTTTGAGCTTATAAAATTCAAAAAAATTGATCTTAACTATTTTTAATGTTCATGAACTATGATAAATAGTATTGTGAGAATTTTTGGGTTTTTCATGTGTGGGTGGGGTTCCTTCAATGAGCTAAGTTATGATTTCATGTTGAACACATCAAAATACCTCAAAAAAATTCAAAATTTCTTTTATTTAATATTCATTTTGTAATTTCAGTGGGTGAATATTTTACTAAAGTTTAAAGTATGATTTTTCTCTTTTACGAGGTTACTTTTTCTATTACTTCATGTATTTAATTGGGTACCTCATTTTATTTCCCTTTTAAAAAAAATATTTCAGTAAAATTTTGTGAGTATGTCTCAAAATTTTTATTAACGTTTGAAAATATTAATTTGAATTAAACTCATAACATATTCCTCTGAATGAGTTATGAAATAGAAATCGTAATTCAGGTTGAACTCTTATTTCATTATTATTTTACTATTAGATGGGTTATTTATTCTATAAAAACTAATTATTCATTCCTAACAATTAAATATAATTTCTAATTATTCTAATCTCTGAATTTATGTGTGTTGGTTCATCTGGAGGTAAAGATAAGTTTAGAGTATTTAGTTGGATAAAAATTTAAGTGTGTTTAATGTTTTTCAGAAATTTCAATTTTAGTCGCTTTTTGTAAAAGAAGAAACCAAATTTTCACTAAAATTATTTAATTTTGAGAGAGAAATAATTTTTTTACAACTATATATACTCTATAAGGGAAATTACATTAGAAAATAAACACTTTGTGGGACTTTAGTTTTTCACTCTTGATGTACTTTTATTCAACTAAATTTGTATAATTGATTTTCTGGGGACAAACAGTATGGTAAGTGTGAGGGAATTTAAAGTGACCCTATTTTTATATATTTTGTCTCATATAATTCTAAATAAATTTTGATAAATTAGTGAAAGAAAAGTGATTAAAATAATTAATAATATTTATCATTTTTGTGATGGAAACAAAATTTGTTGAGTAATTGAATAAAAATTAAGTAAATTTAATGTTAAAATGTTCTATTTTTTTAATTTTATATATTTTTAGGACCAATTATCTAGAGGTATTTCTGAAATATTGATTAAAATAATATTTTTTTTAATTTTTTCCTCTATTATTCTTTGAAATATTAATTTATAATGTTCCATGTCTTAGTTTTAAATATTTTTTAATATAATTATTTTTATTTTTTCTTAAAGATGTTAATTTGAAATATAATTTTGAAGTGACATGGATGTTGTATTCTGATTTTTCATGCTACATGTTTTTATTTTGAAAACATGATTTCATAGAAAAGATTTAAAACTATTTAAGATGTTTGGAAACTCATGTATTATTTTACTGCATATGTTGTTTTAGAATTTTCAATTCATTTTATTCTATTCCACTAAAAATTTTGTGCTCTATTCTATTTTTAGTGGCTCTCATATGACTTTTTTTCCATTTTCAGAAGTACCTTAAGATAATTTTTCAAGCAGTATGTGTAATAATTTTTGAAAGAACACACATTTTAAAATTTTCAAGACTCCCATGTAAGATAATTTCAACATGTCACTATAATAATTTTTTTTCATGAGAGTTTTCAAGAGTCCCACATAAGTCACTTGGCAGCACTGATGGGATATTTCACCCATGGATCACATAGAATATTTTAGTTATATTATTATAGGGTAATTTATAATATTGTGCCTCATGTTTTCACTAAGAACCATTCATAATAAAAAAAATGTGTATGATATTTTTATATCTCTATTCTTGAATCTTATCACAAGTTATGAATTGATGTGATGTCGAGTTTGAATTTTTTAGGGTGCATTGAAACACTGAAACCAAACTAAATCTAGATAAAATTAAAACCAACTAAAGCATGTGGAACACTCATATATGATAAGGGAGAGCTTTATGATTAAATAAATAATGATTTTTTGAGTTATTATATAGGAAAAATAATGTTCTGATAGAATTTGGTTGACTAAAAACCCAATCCAAGATGCACTAAAGTAGGCCAACTAAGCTCACTAATGAGACGTTGAGGCCAAAAAAACTAGGGTGAGATGTTTTAGGTGGAGTTCAATTCACACAATAATTAGATCTACCCAAGAGGATTTAACAACTCTTATAAACCAAGGTATAATGCGATCGACTCTAATATATTCTTATATAGGTAACTTTGAGGTTGGAGTAGAAAATAAATATTCCTAAAAGCTGGTTAACTAATTTTTACCACTACAAGTATGAATTTTGTAACTGATTATGAACTAAAGTGTAGTCTTGATCAAATTTGTGTAGCTATTAAAGAACTTTCATTGAGTTTAAATAAATAAAAGATAGTATTTTATATCTATAATGAATACATTTTAGGTTGCTTCAACCATGTACCAAGATTCTCTACTTAAGTTTCATTGATTGTGAAGCTGGGTTGGATCAAAACGGATGACAAGAAGTGATTCCAATCATTGGTTATTTCTTTTACTAGTTTAGATTGAAATTGGGGCCTATAAGATCTTCAAAACTGTGGTTACTCATTCTTGAACATACATACACCAGGTGCTCAGTATAATTCCTCAATGAAGGTTCATTTAATTGACATGCTCGTTGAAAGCATTGGGGTGATCATTTCTAAACAGTAAGGGTTTCATTAATATGAACCAATGTTGCCAACTTTTTTGAACAATTTTCTCCATGAGGAGGTTGAGTTTACTAATAAATATGGGTCTTATCTATAATTTGAAGTTGGAAGTTTTAGTAATAGCTCCTCCCATATTTTAATTTAATGAATATATGCTCATTTATTGGAATTCAAACCAGATACTAAGTGTTTTGTTAGATGAAGTTGAGTTTGAGTGTTGTTTTGATGATGCTGAGGAGGTTTTTCTAGATGGTATGATGGATCATGTGTCTATTAGAGTTTCCTCCACTGGAAATATTGAATACTTGATATTGAAGTAGTATTTCATGATAATGAATCTGATAGAATGAAGGGAAAGATGAATAGAGAAAAGTAGGTTGTTCTAAATTCAAGTTCAGTTAGAATAAAATTCAATTGTTAATTTTTTAATATGAAAAAATTATGATCACATGACTATCATAAAAATGGGATCTGAAATTCATCATGTTACCAACACCTAGTAAAATTCTATGAGTAAATTTCAGGAGGCTATGAGAAAATAATCAGTCAATGTATTCAATAAAATATATTTCCATGAGGTACTTATAAATTTTTCCTAGTGTGAGAAGGCATAAACAATGAAGCATCATCAAGAAGATCACTACAACACAAGGTAGCTTCATAGGAAGATAACTTTTTTCCTTAGAGAATGATTTGTTTCTGATTTATTTATCTCTATGCTATTTTTATTTTAAATGAATTTCATGAAGTAATTTGAATACAATATAATTATTATCTAATTTTTTCATGGGGAATGTCATTTTAGAAATTATTTTATTTTATATCATTTTTTTCTTTTATACTTGATCATTTTCTTTCATTACCATTCCTCTTGATAGTAATTTTTATTTTATGTTTCAAGTATTAAAGAATGTAAATCTTTTCCATCATAATCAAAATTTGAATATCATCTCTTTTAAAAATCTTATTAAAAGAAATTATTTGAATAAAAATTGAAGGAAATCACATTGATATTATTCAAGAAATCAATCTTAGTGATTATCATCATAATAATTTTTTTAGTAGTGTTTTGAAATCCTCAGTTGAAAAACTATGAAAATTAACCATCATTTTCAAATCCCTTGACAAAGTTAGTAGGAAATTTTTTTTAATGGGTGTTGATTCAGTACAATTTCACACAAATGAAGAAATATAAATGTTATCGCACAATTGGAATTCCCTATTATTATTTGTTGTTTTTTAACCACTCATCAGTTTTTTCCAATATCTAGATTTTATTATATCTCACTATTTTTAATTTAATTATTTCTCCAATCATTACACACCACTCCATTTTTCACATATGTGTTTTACTTTCTTATCTACCTATTGTTTTCTTATTGGGTTGTTTTTCTTGGCTTGCAAACATGTTCATCTTCCCTATAGGTATGAACCTACTCACCACATACTAGGTTTATTATGAAATATAAATAAATAAATCTTATATCCTAATGAAAAAATGTCAATTTTTTGTCACTATTTATAGGGAAGGAATGTTTGACCAATATAAAAAAATATCAAAACATAAAAAAACATATTTTTTACAAAAAATAACTAGAATATTTTATATGTTTGTTGACACAACTGAATATATTTTGTATTAAAATAAGTTAAAATATTTAAAATATTCATACCTTTATCCTTAAGATTAATAAACATATGAATTCTCTTAAAAAGGAAGATAAATATGAGATGCAAGACCTAGGAGATAGAGAGACAATTGTTAACGAACCAATTCTTCAACATGAAATCAATCAATGGAACTTATAAATGCATGGTATGAGGGAGTTTCAACTCCCTAAAGTTTTGTGATATCCTTCATCAATTAGGATAACACATATATCCCAAAACTATGATCTAAAAAAATCATATATCTCACTACTGACATCATTCCATGGATTACATAAATAGGACTCCTTAGCCTTCTTTAAGTATTTTTAAAACATATTTTATTAATTTAAATTGAAAGTTATAAATAAAAATTAATTAAAAATTAGAGTTTTTTCTTTTTTCTAAAATGTAATGCTAGAAATTGGTTTTTGGTTCTATATAAAAATAGTTTGAAACTTGATAGAATGTTTTTTCAACTCATTTTTCATGAATTTTCACAAAATAAAAATACATTTCTAATGGGTTAAATCATGAAAATCTTTCAAAAGTATGGAGAGACTTTCTGTGAATCTTGGGATGGGTTTAGGGACCTACTTAGAAAGTTTCACTACCACCAGTTTTCTACCCACCTCATTATGGAAGTTTCCTTTAAAGGTTTTTCACCTTCAAGGCAGAATATGGTAGACCAATCTATTAGAGGTAAGTTTAATGATAAAATAGATTAATAACTAGGAAAAATATAAAACACTTTGGCCTAGATTCACATAATAAATATTATAGGATAAGAAGAGTGAATAGGGGTGACCTCACCACTAGTTCAAGTCTATAAGTACATTATCATCTTATTAAAATGAATGGAAAAAAATTTAGTCTCTAATGAACCAAAATTCTAAGAAAATTGATAATCAAGAGGGATGTAGAAGCTAAAATTAGTCCCTTATAAAACAATTCCAATAGTGGGAAATGTTCGATTATACTATAAGATGTTCTCTAAATTTTGACATGGAATCCCAACCTTTTGAAAATACCAATTTTTTAGGTATGGTTGTAGAATGCAAGCCAAAGATAACCCTTTTCAAAATAACTACAATATTGGGTATTGAAATCACCCTAAACTACCATGGAGAGAGAAATGGATGATGATAAAACATTGAACTATATTCCCATAGTAGTACAAACCATAATTTTAAAACTAACATAAGGTGGAAACCTCTAATTCTAAAAAATAATTATGGGGTATGTTCTAGTAAATTATTTCAAGATTTTATTCCCAAAAATTTGAATTTAATTAAAAAAACCCAAAAATAATTTATATAAAGCACAAATAGATTCCAGGTTTCATAGTCTAGAGTTGAAAATGGGGTATCTAGCTAGAGAATTTGGTAGTGGAGAACAAGTGTCCTTCCAAGTACAACTAAAGTTAATCCTATAGAATGTGTCATGGATATGATAAATAATAATGGTCTAAAAACACTATATAAACCAATAAAACCCTATGAATATTAAAAATGAAATCATATAAGAATATAGCCTCTAAAATATATAATTTTAAGAATCATTAAATACATAAAATAATGTTTAAATTCAATTAACTATTATTTTTCCATATGAAAGATAAGTATAAAGAACTTAAAATTAAAAATAATAAAGGGAAGAAAAATATTAAAAAATAACATCTCATATTCCTTGGCCTCTTCAATGAGCTCCAAGTAAACATATCTTTCCTGATATTTTATTAAGCATCCCCACTATTTTTCATAATTTTCCCCCAACCATCCCTTTCCATCAGAAATTAAAAAAAAGAATAATGAAAATAAACTTTTTAAGTTCCTAATGATCTTAAAAAATCTCCAATGAACATTCCTTTAATTCAATATTTAATTCATATTCCTTAATTTCTGAAATATCTCAAAAAAATAAAGAAAACACTTGAGTAATTTACCACTTATAGCCTCAATGAATAGTGTAATGTTTTCCTTCCAAATAAAATCCCTCCAAAACTCAAATATTCAGGTAATTTCATAATTAATTTCACTTTAGTGAATAGTATCCAACTCAATTATATTCATGACCATAGTGAAAGAATCAAAATGATCCTTTTCTAACTTTTTAAACAATTGAGGTTGGGAGAGCATCAATCCACCATTTATATCTTATAGATGGCTGATAGATCTATCACACACCTAATAGGTAGAGTTTATAATATTGTTTTAGTAATTGGGGATTTATTTTTACCTACTAATTTTTCATCTTAGATATAGAATGTGATAAATAGTCCTATATAATCCTTGGTAGGCCATTCTTCTCCATGAGTGGAGTTGTTATTGATGTTTATAAATGGAATTTTATCTTTAACTTTAGAGAAAAAAGGAAGAGTTAAATGTTTTTAAATTTATTAAAGAACCCAAAGTTGAAGAAAATTTTTCAAGAATTGAATCAGTTGATTCTGAGGATGATTTTGATAATATTGAAGATTAGTTTTTAGGATTCATGGAAGTTTTAGAAAGAAAATCCGATAATGAATAAGTTTTTGTGTAAAATGATTTAGTTGAAGAGTATCAATCATTACATGGGTATGAGGGTGTATTTTTTGGAAATTTAGATGATTCTTATATTGATTTTTTTATTTATACCTAAGTTTATAGATGAGTTAACTAACCACCTTGGATAGTTATAAGAGAGAACATCATTATGGTATTCCCATTGGATCATAATTCTAGAATATTTTTTTTAACACAAAATTTAAGAAACACATTGAAGATATTGGGCCACATAAGCCTAAGAATATACCTTTCATCCAAGAAACAGTTCAAGTAGAGCTCAAAACACTCCCTTCCCACTTGAAGTATTCATTTATGGGAGATAATTCTTCAATTACTGTAATCATTTCTACTTAACTAAAGGAAATCCAAGAGGAAAATTTTATATTTATCTTAATTAAATTCAAAACTACCATAAGTTAGATCATATATAACATAAAAATTTTCATCTCTTCATTCTGTTTACATAGGATTCCAATGGAACCTGATCATAAACCAAGAGTATAGGGCCAAAAAAAGATAAATACTAACATGAAAGAGGATTTTATATGGGAATTTATTAATTTGTTAGATTTTATAATTATATATCCTATCTCAGATGGTACTTAGTTCTACTCAGTCCAAGTTATCCCTAATAAGTTAGGTGTCATGGTTATAACCAATGAAAAAAATGAAAAAATTCAAACTAGGATACTGAAAAAATAAAAAGTTTTTATAGACTACCATAATCACAATTAATCCATTAAGAAGGATTTTTTTCTAATGACATTGTTAAATCATATTCTTTAGAGTCTAGTTAATAATGAATTTTTCTATGATTTAGAGGGTTATTCTATTTACAAGTATATTATTGTAACCGCATAAGACCAGGAGAAGACCACTTTCACTTATCTATTTGGCGCATTTACCTCCCAAATAATTCTCTTTGTCTTATGCGATACCCCAACTAACTTTCAAAGGTTCATGATGGATATATTTTTTGACATGATTAATAGAATTTTTGATATGTTTATGGATGATTTTTCAAAAGTTGTAAACATAATTGAGAGTTGTATTTGGAATATGGATTTATTTTTGGAAATATTTCAAGAGAGAAACCTAGATTTTAACTGGGAAATTTTTAAATTCATGGTCACCAAATTTATAGTTATTGATCACAAGGCTTTTAAGATAGGAATGGAGGTTTAAAATGCTAATATCCAGGCCATACAATAGCTACCTACTCCTGAAATTATATAAGGTTTCAAGAGTTATTTAGGAAACGCCAATTTCTATAGGATATTAATCAAAGATTTTTTTAAAATCAAAATTCCATTATACTCACTTCTATTCAAAGATACACCATTTATCTTTAACTTTGTGTTTATATAATAATTTAATCATCTTGAATATAAACTCACATCTTCAATCATTACCATTGCCCCTAATTGGAAGTTTACATTTGAAATAATGTGTGTTACTAGTGATGTTTTTGTTGGGTAAGTTTTAGTCCAAATAAAATAAGAAAGGATAAATGTGGTTTATTATGCATATAGATAGTTATATTATGACCAAGGAAATTAAACCCCAACTAATAAGAAGTTATTAGTTATCATTATTTCTCTAGAAATTTTTAGGAATTACTTGATGGGTTTAAAATTCATAATCTTTACTGACCACTCGGCCTTAAAGTACTTATTTCCATAAAATATAACGGATGGAAACTCATCAGATTGATCCTTTTTTATAAGAGTTTTATTTATAGTTTGGGGATAAACAAAGTGTTGAAAATGTGATTCCTAGACACTTTTCTAGTATTTCTAATACTCATAGTTATTATCCTAGGTATATAAATTCTTTCATTCCATATTAATTTTTTTTAATGAAATAATCTACCTAGTATTAATATGTTTAAAAAAATTAGTTTTAAAAGTATTCCCAAATATTTATCAAAAAATAAAATAAATAAATTTATTTTATAAATTAAATATAACTTTTGGGATAACCCTTTGTTATTTAAATGGTATACAGATTTAATCCTTAGAAGGTGTGTCCCTAAGGAAGAGATGTTTTTTGTTATTTAACTTTTTTCACTCTTCATCGTGGGGTGGAAATCATGGGGGAGAAAGGACAGGTAATAAATTGATGTGCGATGGTTTTTGTTGGCCTGTAATTTTTAAGAATACTAGAAGTATTATAGTTATTTTTGAAAAAAGTTAAATGTTAGGAAAAGTGGGATGGAAACAACAATTTCAAAAAATAATTTTAGAGGGCATGATTTTTTATGTTTATGGTTTTGATTTTATTGGACCATTTCCATATTCTCATGGGATTGAATATAATTTGGTGATTGTAGATTATGTTTCTAAGGGGGTATAAGAAGTGTAACTTCTTAACAATAATGATCATAATGTTATAAAATTCATTAAGAAGAATATATTTTATAGATTTTCAGTTCCAAAAGATTTCATAACTGATAATGGAAACCATTTTAATAACTTTAAATTCAAACCATTAATGGAAAAATATGGTTTTTTAAGAACTGGAACTAATTATCACCCACAGTTGAGTGGAAAAGATGAGGTTTCGAATCATGATCTTAAAAAAATCTAGAAAAAATATTTTGTAGTTCTAAAAAGGATTAATATTTAAATAATGATGAGGCATTGAGGACCTATAGAACTATATTCAAAACTTTTCTAGATATTTCCCCTTATAGAATTCATTTTAAGAAAACATGTCATGTACCTATTGAGTTATGGAAAAAATATTTTTAAGTTTTCAAGGAATTAAAATTTGATTTAAAATATTTTGGTGAGAGGATATTATTAAAACAGAGTGATTTAGATGATATTTAAAGTGAATATTATAAAAATGATAGTATTTAAAAATAGATATTTAAATTTTTTTCATGATTTAATCATTCAAAATGTAAACTTTAAATCTATATAAAAAGTGATAATTTTCAATTCCAAACTTAAAATTTTCTCTTTGAAACTTAATTCTGAGTGTTTTGAACCCCATAACATCCTATCAGTGTTAATTAATATATATATATATATATATATATATATATAACTTTTAGGAGGGATAATAGACCATTTTTAGTCAATGGTTAAAGGATAAAACATTATTTTGAGGGTCTGCCAAAGGGTTTGGTGGCCATCTTTGTTCTTGAAAACTAAACTTTCATTGAGTCTAATTGAGGACTATAAGCCTAGTGATTCATGGAATTCAACCCATGTCTGTTCTTTTGTGTTTTATTTTTTTTATTATGTTTCAAATAAGAATAATTTTTTTATTTTGTTTTTGATTCACTTTATTTTGAATAGGATAAGTCCCTTTTGCATTTACTATAGTACCCTTATTCTAATTTTTGGTCACATCAAATATGATGTTTCCCTGTTGTTTAGATGAAATTTGATCTTAGGGTCCAATTTACTTATAAATTAAAATTATAGTATTTTTTGAGGTAGAAACTCAATGAAATTTCAAAGATAAATAGGGTTTGTAGTCGGAACAACCTTGAAATACCATTTCTTTCATTGGAACTTTTGTTACCTCTCTTTTTGATCTTTAAGTTCCTGGTATATCATTTTATGATATCATTTTTTAGGTGGTAAATATGGATAATAAAAGTGTTCTCTGAAGATTTAAATAAGGGATTTGTTTTAGTGGTACTTAAAAGGGAGAAGCTTCTATATTAAGTGAGTTCAAATTTTATTTCCTCTTTTATTTGTACCTCATTTTGAATCAGAAAAAAATAGATTGTTGCTTGAGTGGAATAACTACTTAAAATTGATTTTAAAGTGATGTTTAATAATATAAATAATTTAAAAACTTTATGTTGGTTACTATTACTACTTTTAGGACTTGGTTTGTTGATTAGTGTCATTGTATGCTTGTTTTAGTGATTCTTTACAGATATTATTGAAGTTTATGTGTGCATGATGTTTTAATATAATGTGTTTTCACTAAAACTATTACGTATTAGCTATATGAAATATATTTTTACATGTTTTAAAGTTTTATTATGTTTTTTTTTGAGTGGAAAATCTAATTTTTGTACTCAATTATAAACCCATTAAACAATATTTTGAGCTGCTAAATTTCAAAATTTATTTGAGATAAAATATTTTTAATGATATTCAACTATGGGATTAAACATTGGGTAAAACAATGAGTTTTAAGTGTTTGGGGATTATTTCAATATTTTAATATATGTTTTAATGTTGAACACATCAAAATACATAAAAAAATTAAAATTGATTGTCCATAAAATTTATTACTCACTTTCAGTGTGTGATAATTTTTCAAAAGTTTTAAGGCTATTTTTCCACTTTAAGGTGGTTAATTTCACTATTAATCTATGTATTTAATAAGGTAAATAATTTTATTACCCTCTTGAAATAAATTTCTTTTTGTAAAATTTTAGAAGTATGTTTAATAATTATCATTGACTTTTGAAAATTTTAATTTGAATTAAACTCATAAGATACGTATCTAAACACTAATAGAGATCACAAGATATTTAGTGCTAACCTTTATCTATACTAGTAAAAAATCAATGATAAAGGGGGGACTTTTACCAGTGCTAGAAAAAAATATTGATAAAAAGGTAACCTTTTTCAGTGATTTTTACTAGCATTTATAAAGTCCAACCTTTATCAGCACTTTTATTTAGCATAGATATAGGTTATAGTGAATAATTTAATTTATATATACATATTTATATATTTTTTATTTTAAAATAAATATATATATGTAAATATAATATATAAATATGATTTATATAACTTTTAATAAAAAATGAATCATATTATAATATATAATTTTAGATATAAAAATTTTCAAACTTATATGTATGGAACCGACCCCAGTTTCCCAGAGCCAGTGCCTTATTTGATTACTTTGGAATATAAACAAGTAATAAACATCCCAAAGGACTGAGTAGTTTAGTATTATTGTAAACAAAAAACATACATAAGTTCAACATTACAACTTGAAAAGAAAAACAACATAGAAAATCCTTAGACAACATCCATAAATCCTAGGTTATTTCATCATGTCTTCTATAAAAAACTTCTTCATATCCTGAGAAAACGAAACATAAGAAAGGGGTGATCTCAAATGATCAGTAAGGGTAAGCAATACAGCAGAAGATATATAAACATTAGGCATGTTGAATAACTAAAAACATATGCCTTTATAAAAAATTGAACACATTATGGCAGGAATAAGAGCTGAGTAAGGAATACCATAATAAAATATAATCATGTGTATTATACTAGTATAATAACCACATGAACCAATAATAATAATTTCAAAATGATGGAATTAATAATGTGGGACAACATAAACATACCGGCAAGGCCTCTTTCCAAGATCATAAATGATCATTTTGTCAACGCCTTGTGCCAAGACTGTAGTTTGTCTCATGAGACCTATCGGTGCACTAAGGGGCTATAGCGGGCCCCACATGACACTTTATATGTCCAATGAATTCCTCATATGAATGGGTATAAATACAAACAACATATACATTCACATTGAAACTAATATATGAAATGTAAATAACTTTCCCCGAACATTAAGCATAAACACTAACCATTCGGAGTAAACTGATGAATGGTTTTAAGATAGCACATCCATAGAAAGAATAATAATAAACCATTAAATTAAATGTGTTATATGATACCATGAAACATTAATCCCAATAATACAAAATAATCAACAAGATTGATGAAATAGATGAATATAGTTTTATAAATTCTTTGAGTAATTCTTGAGATATATACCACTTTTACTTTGAAAGGAAGACTTATTTTGGAAAAATATTTGTATAAAACCATAAGTGAAGTAACATATTATTTTAAAAATAAAACGACTGAATTTATAAATATTATGGTTTTCAAGAAAATATTATAGAATGCCCTTGAAAATAGGTAAAAAATTGAGAAACTCCCTTGAAACGGGCTTGTATTTCAGAAATAATTTTGAATGTTCCTTTTAAAACATGTAAATATCCATAAAATAAAGAAGTTTTCTGGTTGGTAAACATATATATAACACTTACATAGATTTTATGAGGATTACATAATAATATACAAGAATTTTATTTAGGTAATTAGTCAATAAAAGTAACCCAAATGAAAATGGATGTTTGGGTGAGAAAACCCTTACCTTAAGTCTAAATGTGTTCCCCCCCGGAACTTAAGGTCATGGAATATGAAATTATAATTATTAACTTAATTAAGAAACTATTATTCATTTATTTATTTTATCATAATTATTTTTAGTTCATTTATGTCCTTATTGATAAGTTATACTATTGAATTATGTCGTTCTGGGGAGTTTGTTTTCTTGATTTTCAAAAATGGTTCACTTGTTTTTAAGTAATGGGGTTCATGTGGAATGGTTTTAAATATCCATAATTGAAATTAAATATTATTTATTAACATACATAATTTTTAATTGTCATTTCTATCATTTGGTTACATGGAATTAGGATGAATCATTAGATGAAATATTAATGACATTCACTTAGATTATTTTAGGTGTATTTTGATTATTAGGAACTAGTTTGGTCATACGATTTAATAATATGTACATATACTGGTTTCTGAATATTAATTAGGTTATAATAAATATATTATAGTCTTGTTCAACCATAAAAATGGTTTCATGACCAGAAACTAAAGAGAATATGAAGAACTAAACTTTGTCGTCCACGAAGGTTATAAATTGGAACGATGTCGATTTTGTTTATAAAATAATAGGGAGAGAGTAAGAATATTGATGATGGTTCCTCCATTCAAATGATATAATTCAAGTATATATATTATAATGGATCTATCATGGTCATTTTTACAGAGGAGGTGATGAGAGGATAACAAAAGAAGATACATTGAAATGAAACTAAATAAAAAGAAAGGTGTTTTACCTCTTGAAATAACCTCCATGAGAACCTCCTTAAGGGAAGGGGTTTTGGTCTTTTGGAAATACTAGGAGATTCTTGGACGTGAGGATTGACTAGGGAAGGGTAATTGGGTAGATATTTGCGGAGATTAAAGTCTTAGAGGAGTGAAGAGAAGAGGGAGTGATGGGGGGTTTATAGTGGAGGAGAGGAGGGTTTTCATAATTTTTTAATCATTAGTTTATTAATTTCCCTCAAGAAAAGAAATAGTGATGATTCCATGACCAAGAATAGTAATAAAGTTATGTGAGTTCCAACCAAGTGGGATTAAATTACTTATTATTTCATAAATAGTGTATTTAACTGATAATTTGTATATACGGTATTTTACCATATTTCACTATTCATAAAAAATTTGAGTGTTTTAAAAAAATACCAAAAAATCACCGTAAACATTTTTTGATGTGTAGAATCCATAAATGAAGTCCATTTTTTGAAATTAATTTTCTAAATATGATTAATTTAATGTTTAATTAAAATTATAATTTATTCTAAAAACAATAGTTTTAAAACGTTTATTTGCTTATTCCAAAGAATAGGTATATCATACTTTCACTTGAGTATTATTAATATAATATCATAGGAAAGGTTACTATTCATTAGGGTATACAACTATTCATAAGGGTATGTTACTATTCATAAGGGTAGGCACTATTCACCAAAAAATAAGTTTTTCTTATCGGACTCCAAATAACTTACTGATCGCAACTGTGTATGTTAGGTTTTCAAAATTCACATCATAGAAGTGAAAAACTTATGTTTAAGGGTCACATAGCACTTAGTAGTTCATTATGTTATGATTTCTTGTTATTATGACATATTTATAAGAAAGTAATTTCCATTGAAAAAATATTGGGTTGTTACATTCTCCCCTCCTTACAAAAATTTTGTCTTCGAAATTCACAAAATTGTTACCTAAAAAGATTCTGGTATGTCTTCAACATAAGATCCTCAGGCTCCCATGTTGCTTCCTTCATATTATGGTTCCTCTAGAGAACCTTTACCAAACTAGTCGTTTTATTTCTCAATACTTGTTCTATGGTATCAAGAATCATGATAAGCTCTTCACAATAAGACAGATCGGGCTCAAGTTCTATTTTTTCATAGGTAAGTACATGTGTTGGGTTTGGTATGTATTTCCTTAACATTGATACATGGAAAACATTTTGAACTTTAGAGAGACTTGGAAGTATTTCCAAATAGTAAGCTACGGTTCTAATTCGATCCATAATTTCAAAAGTTCTGATATACTTAGGGCTTAATTTTCCCTTTTTATCAAATCATATAATACCCTTCCAAGGAGATACCTTTAAAAAAACATGATCCCCTTCATGAAATTCCAAATAATTCCTTCAATTATCATCATAGATATTTTTCCTACTTTGAGCTATTTTGATATGGGTTTAGATAATCTTCACCTTTTCCATTGTTTCCTAAACAAGTTCTGGGCCTATGATATTTCTTTCACCAACATCATCCCTGCAAGTTGGTGTCTGACATCTCTTTCCATATAACGCTTCATATGGTTCCATATAAATACTTGAATAGAAACTACTGTTGTAGGAAAATTCTATTAGAAGTAAATACTGATCCCATATACCTTGAAAGTTAAGTGAAAAAGACCTCAATATTTCTTCCAAAGTTTGAATAGACTGTTCTGATTTTCCATCAGTTTGTGGGTGGTAGGCAGTGCTCAAATGAAGATCAGTATCTAGGGCCTTCTAAGGAATTTTTCAGAATTGTGATGTAAAATGGGGATCTTGATCAGAAACAATTGATAAGGGTACACCATGAAGTCTTACAAATTCATTAATATATAGTCTTTCTAAATGTTCAAGTGGTAAATCTTCTCTTATAGCAAGAAAATGTGTGGATTTTGTAAGAAAGTCAATAATGACCCATATCACATCATTCTTTCTTGGAGTCTTTGGTAGCCCCATGACAAAGTCCATTATAATATAATCCCATTTCCACATAGAAATAGGAATAGGTTTCATGAATCCTCTATGATGTTGTCTTCCGGCCTTCACCTATTGACACACCAAACATTTCGATATAAAATAAGAAATCCCCCTCTTCATGTTTTCCCACCAAAAATGTTACTTTAGATCTCCAAACATATTTATGCTACTAGGTTTTATAGAGAAATTAGATCTATTAACATCATCCAATAGTTCCCTCTTTAACTTAGGAATAGCGGAAACATAAAGCCTCTTTTCGAATTTCAAAATTCCACCTTCATACACAAATTCAATCAACTTCCCATCATTTACCGCTCTAATTTTATTTTAAAACTCCTCATCATCATCCTGAGAACTTTTTATCCTTTTTAGTAAAGAATTTTTGGAAACCATTTAAAAAAATAGTGATGTTTTAACTTCCTTGATAATTCCCATATCCATCTTTACTATATCCATGAACATAAGATCCCTTTCAACTCTTATCTTGTTCAAAATTCTATGTTACTTTCTACTCAAAGCATCTACTACCTTATTTGACTTCCCCATGTGGTAGTGTATTGTTCAGTCATAATCTCTGAGTAGCTAAATCCATCTTCTTTGTCTCATGTTGAGTTCTTTCTATGAGAAGATATATTTCAAACTCTTATGATCTTTATATATCTCAAATTGTTCACCATAGAGGTAATATCACCAAATCTTTAGAGCCAATATTACCGCTTATAACTCAAGATCATGAGTTATATAGTTTTGTTCATGAATTTTTAGCTTCCTGGATGAATAGGCAATCACTCGATTATTCTGCATAAGGACACAGCCAAGTCCTTTCTTAGATGCATCGCTAAAGATCACAAATCCATCAGTCCTTGATGGTAGATTCAAGATTATATCATTCACTAATATTCTCTTAAATTATTTAAAACATTCTTCACATTCCTTTATCCATATGAACTTAACCCCTTCTCGTGTAACCTTGGTCATTGGTTTGGCTAAACGGGTGATGTTCTGAATGAAACACTGATAATATCCTGCTAAACCAATAAAACTATGTACCTCAGTTATGTTTGTTGGAGTAGGACATTCTTGTAAATCCTTTGTCTTCACAATATCTACAGATATTCCATCCTTAGAGACAACATTTCCCAAAAAAATTATTGATTCCAAAAATTACACTCAAAAAACTTCAATTATAATTCATTTCTTCTCAGAGTCTTCAGAATAGTGCACAAGTGATTTTCATGTTCTTCATAGATTTTAGAGTATACCAGGATATCATAAATAAACGCCACCACAAAGTCATCAATATACTCCTTTAAAACTCTATTCATTAGATCCATGAAAACAGATGGTGCATTAGTAAGTCTAAAAGGCATTACTGTAAACGCGTAATGCTCGTACCTTGTTCAGAATGTTGTTTTTTTAAAGTCTTCCTTCCTCACAAGAAATTGATTATATCTAGATCGAAGATCAATCTTAGAAAAATATTGGGATCCATTAGTTGATCAAATAAATCATCAATATGAGGTAGGGGATACTTGTTCTTTATGGTTATAGAATTGATCTCCCTATAGTCAATGCGCAACCTCATAGACCCATATTTCTTGTTAACGAAAAGAATAGGGGCTCCCCATGGAGAAATTCTAGGGAGAATAAATCCTTTATCACTCAATTCCTCTAGTTGTTTATTTAGTCCCACTAACTCCACAGTGGAAATTCTGTAAGAGGTATTTGATATGGGCCTTGAGCCATAAATTAAGTCAATGGAAAACTCAATTTCCCACTCTGAAGGATGTCCAGGTAAATCCTCTAGAAAGGTGTCAACATATTCTTGCACTACATGCACATATTCAATTTGAATATTTCTTTCCTTGACCATAGATATTGGGTTCTCTTCCTCCCTAACAATTGAATTTAGTAGAGCTACTGGGGGTGGATCTAGATGAGAATCAGATGGTGATGTTTCTTCCCTAAAGATAAGGTATTCCACACCATTCTCAAAAATTGTAACTTCCTTATTCTTGAAATAGATCTTCGCATCATAATTTTATAGCCAATTCATACAGAGAATTATATCAAATTCAGTCCTTGGTATGATGATAAGGTTATCAACTAAATCATGTTTATGTTTCATGAGGGGGACTAATTGACAAGCCTTTGTTGCAATGATACATCCACTAGGGGTTTTGACTGATAACTCCTTTATTAAATCAAATTGGATATATCTAATTTTTTTGGAAAACTAGGAAGATATAAATAAATGTGATGATCTAGAATCAAATAAATCATTGGATACATTTGATGAAATGATCAATGTACCTACCACAACTTCATTAGGAACTTCAACCTACGTGGTTGTGACTACATAAGCTTGGCCTTGCTCCCTTGTCCTTCTTCGGGTAATGTTCCCCAATAACTTACGACATCCATGTGCATAATGTCCCATCTCCCTAAAATTGTAGTACTAAACATTGGTAGATTCTTTATTCCCCTTACAATCCTGAGTTAGGTGGCATTTTTTCCTCACTTGTAACAGACTCCAATTCCCTTCAGACAAGTTTCAGGGTGTTTCTTCCCACAATTACTACAGGATGGATATTAAACTATTCCCTTATTCCCCATTTCCATATTTCCTTTCCCAAATTTTTCATCATCCCTCTTCTTCTCTTGCTTTCCTTTAAAGTCATAATACTTAGAGAATTCCTTTTCTGTCTTGATAGCACATGAAACCATATCTTCATATGATGATAAATTATGGGAGACTAGATCCCTTAGAAGGAATGGTTTCAAACCATAAAATAATCTATAAATTTTTCTCCATGGATTTTTTATGTAGTCCACAACATGCCTTTCTAACATTTTGAATTTGGCTTCATACTTTTCAACATTATCATCTTCCTTTTGCTTCAAATTCAGAAACTGCCTATCCATATTTGCTCGGTGCTCATGAGGAAAATATTTCTATAGAAATATTTCCTTAAATTCCCTCCATTACATATCTTCTATCTCATCCTCCTCCTTTGTGTTTTGGATTAATGACCACCACTGATCCGCATCTCCTGGTAGATGATAAACTGTCATGATGACCTTTTCTCTTTCATTACATCCCAAAGCGAGAAATATATTATCTAGGGAACTTATCCACTGCTAAGCTACAAATGGGTTTGTAGTCCCATTGAATGATGGTGGTTGTTGTCTCATAAGGATATCTAACATAGCTCCTCCACGTGGAGGATCTGGATGCTCCGTATAGGTAATATTATTTTTCATAACTTGAGTAAGTTTTCCCAGTATAGTTATAAGCTGCTCTGCACCAGTCACAGCACCAGAGCCTACATCATTATCTTACATAGGAGGTAAATCCATACATGGGATATGCTTGTTCATGTGTTTTCCATTTCTTCCAATAGGTTCCATTTCTAGATGATGGCATACACTAGATTTGGTTGTGAATCATAATGTATAATCTTAACTTAACAAAATACTTAGCATAAATTGAGATCATATGCATAGTTAACCCCATAATCACAAAAATGGTTTCTTTGAGGAAATATTTACATTTAAATCCTTCATAATATATTGTAAAGAAAATGTGAATTATAATTAGAAAATCCCCCTAGAGTGTTATAACTAAGAGTGCGACAAGGCCTGTTGTCATGTACCAGGATACCCCAGGTCAAGCCCGAAACTCCTTGTCAGAGCTTTCACTCCTAGGTACATCTGTGCCAGAGCAGCCTCTGCCTACTCATATCCAGAAAAGGATGTATTGCTTTAATGATCCACATAATATATTCCTTATCAAAATACCAGAACATTAATTTATGTTTATCCTCAAAAATTATCTTAGGGACTCTTCCCTAATATACATTTTCTAAATCTAGTTTCCAAGTTTTATACTAAACTTCCTTTGATACCAACTGTAAGGACCTGACCCAAATTACCCGGATGTGATGCTTTATTTTATTACATTGGTATATAAATAATGAATAAGAATCCCAAAGTACTGATTAGTTTATTATTATTTGAAACAAGATACATACATAAGTTCAACATTATAACTTGAAAATAAAAACAACATAGAAAATCTTTAGACAATATCCATAACTCTAAGGTTATTTCATCATGTCATTCATAAAAAACTTCTTCATATCCTGAGTAAATAAAACATAAGAAAGGGGTGAGCTCAAACGCTTAGTAAGTTTAAGAAATATAGTGTAAGATATATAAACATTAGGCATGTTGAATAACTAAAAACATATGCCTTTAACAAAAACTTGAACACAGTATGGCAGGAATAAGAGATGAGTAAGTAATGCCATAATAAAACATAATAATAGGTATTCTACTAGTAAAATAACCACATGAACCAACAATACTATTTTTATAATGAGGGAAAGCATAATGAGGGACAACATAACCATACCGTCAATGCCTTGTTCCAAGACCATAAATAATCATTTTGTTAAGGCCTTGTGCCAAGACCGTAGTTTGTCTCATGAGACCTACTGATTCACTGAGGGGCTATAGCAGGCCCCACCCGACATTTTCTATGTCCAATGAATTCCTCATACGAATGTAGATAAATAGAGACAACATATACATTCATACTGAAACTAAAATATGAAATGTAAATAACTTTCCCTGAACATTAAGCATAAACACTAACCATTCGGAGTAAATTGATGAATGGTTTTAAGATAGAACATCCATAGCCAAAAATAATCATAAAACATTAAATTAAATATGGTATATGATACAATAAAATATTAATACCAATAATACATAATAATCAAAAAGAGTGTTGAAATAGATGAAGATACTATTATAAAATCTTCGAGTAATTCTTGAGATAAATCCCCCTTTTTCTTTTAAAAGAAGAGTTGTTTTGGAAAAATATCTGTATAAAACCTGAAGTGAAGTAACATAGTATTTTAAAAATAAAATTATTGGTTTTATAAATATTATTTTTTCCAAAAACATATTATATAATTCCCTATAAAATAGGTAAGAATTTGAGAAACTTCCTTGAAATGGGATTGTATTTTGGAAATAATTTTGAAAGTTCCTTTTAAAATGTGTAACTATCCACAAAATAAGGAAGGGTTCTCATTGGTAAACATATATAGAACACTTAGACAGATTTTATGAGGATTACATAATAATATACAAGAATTTCATTGAAGAAATTAGACAATAAAATTAACCCGAATTAAAATGGAGGTTCGGGTGAGAAACCCCTTACCTTAAGTCCGAATGTGTTCCCCCCCTTGAACTTAAGGTCCTAGAATATGAAATTAGAATTATTAATAGCATAATTAAGAATATATTATACATTTATTTAGTTTATCATAATTATATTTAGTTCATTTATGTCCTTATTGATAAGTTATAATATTGAATTATGTCATTCTGGATTGTTTGTTTTCTTGATTTTCATAAACAGTTCACTTGTTTTTAAGTAATGGAGTTCACGTGGAATGGTTGTAAATCTCCAGAATTAAAATTAAATATTATTTATTATCATAAAGAATTTTTAATGGTAATTTATATCATTTTTTTACATGGAATGGGGATGGATCATTAAATAAAATATTATTGACATTCACTTAGATTATTTTAGCGGTATTTTGATTATTAGTAACTAGTTTGGTCATACGATTTAATAATATGTATGTATACTAGTTCCTGAATATTAATTAGGTTATAATACATATATTATAGTCTGGTTAAAACATAAAAAATTGTTTCATGACTGGTAATGAAAGATAATTTGAAGAATGAAACTTCGTCATCTATGAAGGTTATAAATTCAAACCTCATGGATGTTGATTTCATTTATAAAACAAAAGGTAGAGAGTAAGATTATTGATGATAGTTCTTCCATTAACATGATATAATTACATTATATATATGATACTATATCTATCATGGTCATTTGGACATAGGAGGTGAGAAAAGGATAACAAAAGAAGATACATTGAAATTAAACTAAATAAAAAGAAGGGTGTTTTACCTCTTGAAATAACCTCTTTGAGAACATCCTTAAGGGAAGTGGTTTTGGTCTTTTGGACGTACCAGGAGCTTCTTGGACATGGGGAGTGACTAGGGAAGGGAAATTGGGAAAATATTTTTGTAACATCCCAAGTAAGTAATGAATAATAGATATTTTTATCTATGTCTACTAATGAATTAGATAGTGTTTTAGAGGCTTAAAAGAATAAATCCAATCTTAAGCATGGAATACACTAATATTTTTAAAAGATTGTTTTACTGCCTTTTGATGGAAACCCATTGTTAAATAAAACTTATGACAATTTTATAAGATCTATTTGTCAAAATAAACTTATTATTTATGATTGGGACATTGAAATTTACATTGGATAATTTTTTGGTATTTTTCTGACAATGTTCGTTTTTTTAATGAATAGTGAAAAATACTACATTTTACATCAAAACTGCTTTTTCATATAATTTAATTATATGGTTAGATTATCTTTTGAATTGGTTTTAAAGTTCAATTAGAATATATTTTTACCATTTAATCCAATAGTAGTCGTTGTAAATAATTTCACTTTGAAATTGGGCTTAAACTACTCTCAATCTTTTGATACTTATTGTTTCATAAAAACACGTTATTTTCTCTGACAGCGGGAATTAATTATTAAATTAATTAATGTAAATTATATGTTTTTCATTTTTTAAAATAGAAATCATTTTTGAATTCTTAATAACAAATATAGCTTAGGGTGAAGTTTTGGTATTTTTCTGAAAAACTTCAATTTTTGATGAATAGTGAAACCACTAAGTGGTACTTAAAAAACTGATTTTTCGTTTAAATGAAATTTTACCACCTATGTGTTTTTAATTTCAAAAATCTGACATAAATCGTTGTCATTAAGAAGTAAAGTGTGGTTAAATGGGATTAAAATAATTTTTTGGTGAATAGTAAGTTTTAATTTTTTAATCGCGATTAGAGGTAATTAGTGTAATTTAAGGTAAGAATAATGTTTTAATAATATTAAATGAACTTGAAACATGTACTAACCTTATTTTATGTGTCATGTATAACGAAGAAAATCCATGGGTAAACTTGGGGACCCCATGGAGCCACTTTGGAAGGAAAATGACATTAATATCTTTTTATTTAATGTTAAAGTAAAAATGTCACAAACATGAGTTGTTTTACTAAAACAATTTTTAAATGGGATTATACAAGTCATATTTTTTACTATAAGTATTAATTAGAAAGCTAAAAATATTTCCTAAATCATTATATATTTTTTATAATTTTTATATATTAAATAAATTAAATTATTTATGACATCATGATGATGCAGCGATGACCTCATTATTTAACGATTTAAATAAAATGAAAATATAATGTAAAATGTAATACCTAAACATGTCAAAAACCTATTGGATGGGTTTATTTAGAACTATTATCACCTTATCCTAGAAATATATAATTTTGGGACCTTTTAAATCTGAAAATCATTTTATAATAAAGTATCCTTTTATACCTTTCTAAGAGTGTCCCTCCTCTCCTCTTATAAAAGGCCCCCACCTCTACCACCTTACCCACACTTCCAAAGCCTTTGGCTCGGCCAAACCCTTCCCATTTTGTCTATCCACATCCCTCTCTAACTCTTAGAAGCCTCACATTGTTCATAAGTCTTCCCAAGGAAGCCTTTGAGCTCAAATCAAAAAGAGTTATCCGATTTAAAGGTAGTGTCTCCTATTGTGTTCTTATGTTTTATTTTGCTTCTCCAACCCTCTAAACTCTTTTTATTCATTTATTTTGTAAAAACAACAGTATCTTCCTTATACAAGGATGTTGTTATAAGAATTATTCTAGCTACACTTACACACACCTACATCTAATGGTTAAAGAACATACTGTTTTTGTGGATGACGAATTTCTGCCTCACGAAACGATGATTGTTCAATATTCTTTTAACACCTTCAAAGGTGGCCATTAAGATGTCACTATATTTATATATGTTATATAATATGTTTATGTTTTACTTAAGCTTCTTTACTTTTCATTCATGGCATACCTTTATGGTTTCCGTTATGGGTAAACGTGATATCTTCATTTTAGGAAGTGTGGACTACCGCCCCCTCAAAGTGATTCGATTTGTTAATACCATATGTGGGACGTATAAAGGATTGAATTAATGGTATTATATATGATATTATACTGTAATTATAATATTCCTTTATATCATTATTATTCCATTACATAAAATATGAAATAGAAATGAAAGTAGCGTTCATGCGTACGTACGGCTTACCGTCTCCATGAACGGTGCATTTCATTTCTTACCTATAAACGTTATGTAAATGCATCTATATACTGGATATATATGATATATATGATATCTACATCATGAGTATAACTCTGGATATAATGGATACATGAACAACTTGTAATTATAAAGAGTTTATTTTTGACTCAAGTACCAATGATCGTTAAAACGACCGTTATTAACTTAAATAATTACATAGTGTTCATGACATGGCAATAAGTGATATAAAATGAATAATGAACTTGAAAAAGGTTCTTAATCAAGTAGAAATTAACTCAAGTTTATTATTCAGGAGGTTAAAGAACGATCGAGTCAAGTCGGACCCGAGGTAAGGGACTTCGTCTCAATCTCCATTCATGGAGGCATATTTTGTTTTATACACAACTTTCTTTTATACGGTGTATAAACCCCTTTGACTTTTATGTTTATTCAAAATCAATTTTTTTTATACGAAGCATTTACTAAATGACAAAAGGGAATGTTTTTGTCGTACGTATGCGGCGACAATGACTTCTTCGCCGCCGTGACCATTATTTGAGCTCGGCTTCCTCTACAATCCATACCGTTTTTTTAAAAGAAAAATAAATACCATGTTTTACTTTTCTGTTATTTTGGTATTGAAAATGGTTTTCATAATGTATTTTATATCAATTTGTTGTATTGATATCTTGTGATTGAAATGTGGAAATGTTATGTTTTCTTTATGCATGTATTATGTGGTACGATTATGTTATGGTTCTTGGGAATTGTTATGAAGATGGGTGGTTCCGTGATAAACTAAGGGCGGGTGAACCCGATATAGCTCTCCAATGCATTGGGTAACGCGAAGGAGTTAAACGTTAAGGTTTCTCTAAAGAGATTTAGGTAATATACTGTGATGGGTATTCCAAACGTAACCAAGAGGGTTACTCCCTACGTAAGAATGTTATGAATGACTCAAGTTACCTTTATGTCTTATGATTTCTATGATTTATTCATGATTTGATGAGGTATGTTAAAGTGCTTATGTTTTATGAGTAGAGTATGATTTCATTGATTCTTGTGTATACATGTACTCATGTTTCCTTTCCATATTTTAATATCCCTTACTGAGCTTTTTATGCTCATCCCAATTTTTTGAAATGTTTTTCACAGGTCAAGGGAAGGGTACATGATATGATGATAGTGTTAAGGAAGTGTCAAGAAAGAATCCATGTTTTATTTTAAATATGTTTCTGTTGATGGGGAAAATGAATACTATCTTTTATGTAACCACTTTGTTTAAATGTGGAATGTAATGCAAGTTTTATGATCTAATTCTCTAAAACTATAAACCTGAAAAGATCCTCAATGTGTAATCTTGTAATAACTCAAGATTAAGTAAGGTTTAAGGCTGGGGCCATATAATTTAAGCATATTCAAGGCTTAGAGGATTAAAGAGAAGTGGGAGTGATGGGGGTTTTTATAGTGGAGGAGAGGAGGGTTTTCATAATTTTTTAATTATTAGTTTATTAATTTCCATCTAGACAAGAAATAGTGATGATTCTATGACCAAGAATAGTAATAAATTCATGTGATTTAGAACCAAGTGGGATTACAACACTTATGATGTCATAAATAGTGTATTTAATTGATAATTTTTATATACGGTATTTTACTGTATTTCACTATTCATCAAAAATTCTAGTATTTCATAAAAAACCAAAAATTCACCCTAACCATTTTTTGACGTGTAGAATCCAAAAATGAAGTTCATTTTTCAAAACTAATTTTATAAATATTATTAATTTAATATTTAATTAAAATAATTATTTATTCTAAAAACAATAATTTTTAAACATTTATTTACTTATTCCAAAGCATAGGTATATCATACTTTCACTTGAGTATTATTTATATACTATCATCGGTAAGGTTAATATTCATTAAGTTATATCACTATTCATAACGGTATGTTACTATTCATAAGGGTAGGTCACTATTCACAAAAAATTAAGTTTTTCTTATTGGACTCCAAATAACTTACTGATCACAACTGTGTATGTCATATTTTCAAAATTCACATCATAGAAGTGACAAACTTATGTTTAAGGGTCACATAGCACTAAGTAGTTCATTATGTTATGATTTCATGTGATTATGACATATTTATAAGAAAGGAATTTCCATTAAATAAATATTGGGTCATTGTATTATATTAGTCAATAAAAATGTTTAATAGTATATCTATATACATTAAGTAAAAAATGTGTATATAATTAATATAAATATGATATTTTGATATTTTATTTAAATAGTTTTATAATAGATAAATTAATATATTTATTTAAATATGTGATTCATATTTTAATTTATATATTTATATTCAGATTGATATTTATTGATTTTTAATATATATTAATTTTTTTTGTAATATATTCAATTTTGATAATTATTTATAAATTTTTAATTATTTATACATTTAAATAAATAATAAAAAATTAATAATTATTAAAAAAATATAACGGCTAATAATTAATTATTTTTTCTATATACAATCAATACAATTTATAGATAAATAATTAGCAATAAAAATATTATTTATTTTTTAATTTTGATTAATTTATTATGTGTTTGTAATTCATGTAATTAATGTAATGAATTAAATTTTTAAAATATTTTTTAAATTTTTTAAATTTTATTTTTTCTTTTTTATTAATATTTTATTAAATATTATTATTTTAATTTTTTATATTTATTAATTTTTAATATATTTTGAATTTATTCCTTTTTCTAAAATTTATACATATTTATTTACTATGTTTTGATATTTTCAATTTGTTTGTAATTTATACGAATAATATTTATTCATTTTTATTTATTAAGATTTAATATTTTTAATTTGTTAAAAATTTATATAAGTGATTCTTATAAGACCATATCCAAACCACACCATTTGGGCATGAAATTGAACCCCGACATACACCATCCCCAACACCATTTTGGTGTTTTTGTAGTTAATTTTTTAATAATAGTATATTCATTTTTTAATATATGAAAAGTACATATTTTTTAATTAATTATTCATATTTTTTACTTAATTAATCAAATCATATAATTTTAGATATTTTCATTTATTCATTATAAATATGTGTGTGTGTGTGTATTTAATTTAATTCCATTTAATTTAATAATTAACATTTTTGTGTAGTCAATGTAATTAATTTTTTATAAATTTGTTATTTATATAATTATTATCACTCTGTTTATTTATTTTATTCATTTTTTACGTGTTTTTAATTCACATAATTAATGTCACTAAATCACTTTTTAAAATATTTCAGTAATTTATTCAATTTTTATTATTCATTTCTAATATTTTTAGAATTTATTATTTTTTTAGTATTTGTTTACACATAATTATTTAATATGTTTTAATATTCTTAATATGTTTTTAATTTACTTGATTGGTATTTATTCAATTTCATTTATTAAGTTATAAAATTTTTAATTTTTTTGAAATGTATATAATTCATTTACATAATTGCATTTTTTTTAATATTCTCTTTATTTTTTTTATGTGTTTACAATTAATGTTATTAATCTTATGAATTATAATAATTATTTAATAAGTTTTAATATTCTTAATAATATTTTAATTTATATGATTAATATTCATTTATAAATTTTTTTTAAATATAATTAATTAATTTTTAATATATATTTGTTTAATATTTTTATATATTATTTTAAATGGTTTTTATAGGCACTTTCCTAAAAGTTCTGATAAAAATAGCTTTTATCAACGCTAAAATACAAAGCACTAAGAAAACCTTTATTTTCCACTGATAAAATTATAGTGTTGAGAAAGATGGGTTTTACCAGTGATTTAGATTTTAGTGTTGATAAAAGATATATTTCTCAACGCTTTTTGGAAGGTGATGATAAACCCCTTCCCAATATTATAAATTCAACCCTAAGATAATTCACTTCTCCACCCCATTCAATATCTCTCATAAAATTTGACCTCTACTTCCACTCCCCCTCGAACTTCTTGGATGAATCGACCATCTTAGAACCTAAGGTACATGATTCATTCTCGTGAAACTGCTTGTAGTTTTTTTATTATGCATCACGTGCCAAATTCTTTTTATGCAAGTAAACTTCAGGTCTGATCTGCATCTTCCTAATCAGATTCTATAGAATCTCCTTTAACCCTTTTATTTATAGGAAAAATTATATCTTAAAGGGTCGATATATCTTCCAAATATCTCCTTTATCTTATCTTTATCTCTAGAAATTTTAATTTGAACTTCGTCCTTTGAATTGGACCTCATATTCTTATATAAATCCTTCAAATACCTTGTTCATATTTCTTATATCTCCCCTAAAAATAAATATCTAAAATTATCATAAGGATAAAGATATTTGAATTGAAATTTTTTGGCAGATATACCTTCAACACGGCCTAGAACTAGGCATTTTCTTGGGTAATTTTTTCTCACTCTCAATTTTCACCATCGCAATTTGCTGAAAATATTCATCTCCAAAGGTATACCGAATGTTGGACCCCATTGTACCTCCTCAAAATTCCATGCGCATACGATTATAGGAATATTCATCACCTAAATTCCTTTCCCCCATAGGAAGAGGTGTGTTTTTTCAGTCTCTGACATTAAATAAAGTACCCAATCCACATAAATCATTCATAGGACCCTTCCTAAAAGGTATTCTAGATTAGTTTCCCCAATGATACATGGGTTTACTCTAATTTTTTCTACCAACATTTTGAGAACTCGCAATATGAAAATTTTCAATTTTAATTAATCACCTACTTTTTTATTCATGGTTCCCCAGTTCTGTAAATTTACACTTGTAGTAATTTCTTTTCCCTACTGAAGCCATTGAGGATTCCTTAAACTTTCATTCCAATCTCGATTCCAATTAGTAAGTGGGTATTTATTTTTAGTGTGTTCTTTCTCTTGGTCCTACTATAACTCAATTCCAGTCACCATCGTATTTCTTTAAGTCTTCATTTTAATCTTTTTCACAATTGACTTTATTGGTTTATCTCATTGAGATAGACCCATAGTTTTATTTAAACTCTAGTCCCATTTATAGGGACTCATGGAACTCTCTTTAAAGATACACTCAGACTATCATTCACTCATTAAATTGGAATCATGATCAGTATGTAAAACATCCATATATGCTTCTATATTATTTAAATCTCTCTCCCAGTTTCCTCTATGAAAAATTTCTAGATTTGATTCTCTATTTTGGTTCTACTGAGGCTGAGTTTTTTAGGTGATCCTAGGTATTTGGGATTGTACTCTAATCATTAGTATGAGATGAGGGTTTCCACTGATCCCACCGGGACACTTATTTAATTTTTGTTAAATTTTATTGTTCCTTATAGACCCAATATGAATTTTAATTATTGTTCTTTGAGGATTCATCCTAATATATAAATTATTTAAATTTTAAGCATTCACTAAACCCTAATTAAATTCTGGAGTTTCTTAAAACATTGGGTTTTCAAGACCAGGTGATTGGGCCCTATCAATGTTTTCATCATTTGACAAAATATGAAATTCATCTCTTAATAATTGTGTCACAAAAACATCACCTAGACCACCACATACCAAGGGAATAAGTGAATAAACATAAATTCCTCCCTCTTTTTGTAATCCCACCTAGAAAAGTTACATAAACTATACAATTTCTCTATATTTTTATATAGACGAAAATTTAATTAGATTATTTTTAACTTTATAAATATCACCCATTCCCTTACCTAAATTATTTCTACCAGTATAAAAAATCTCAATATGTATCATTTTACTCTTATTATCATAGAACAATAGTTTCGTGTAACTTAAATGATTCTGTAGGAATGACCTTTTAGGGTTCTAAGGACATATTATATATGAATTTATTTATCTAATTAAATATTATTATTACCAAATCAAATAGGATGGATATGAATCAAAAATGGATAGATTCCAATCATATAAAAAATAGTATGAGGATGGGGTGAGAGTTTTCACCAAATTTTCAAAATATCTTTCATATGACCCTTCTCAAATCCTTTGGTCATTTTTATGTTATTTTTATTCAATACTAATTAGTCTAGAGGAGTTATATGTACACTTGATCTCTTGTGGAACAAATCTAATTTATAAACGTTGGACTAAACAAGGGGAGAACCTAAATTTAGCTAGTAACTATGATAATAGTACATTTTATGGATCATCTAGTATGATTACAAGTGTGAACAATGATGAAGGCTACATCAAGGATATGATTATAGGTGTGAATGATGATGAAGATTTTATTTAGGAAATGAAAAAGACAGTTGAAGATAAACTTCATTATTTTCCAAAACTATTTTAGAAGATAAAGAGTTGATAAAATATGTCATTGTATGATGCTTGTACTAAATATAAAGCATTGTTAACCATACTAAAATTATATACTGTAAAATATGGAAATGGATGGAGTGAAACAGGATATACTAAAATGACTTTTCTTGTGAATGATATGCTCCCTAAAGATAATGAGCTCCCTTTCCAAACAAATAACATTAAAAAAATGATTTTTTCAATGGGTTTGATCTTTGAAAGAATACATTATTGTCTAAATGGTTGTATACTATTTTTTAAGGACCATGAATCGCTTAAAAAATTCCCAAAGTGTGGTGTGTCTTGATATAATAAATAGGAATAAAGTCCTTCAAAGGTTGTATGGAACTTTCCAATCATTTAAAGGTTTAGAAGCTTATATCAAAGTGAGAAAACTGCAAGAAAATTAACATGGAAGGAAGATATAGAAAATAAATATGGGAAACAATTTCATCCAGAAGACTCTCCCTAGTAGAAGAAATTGATCATGAGTATCTAGAATTTTCAAATGATCTAAGAAACCTTTTTCTTTAACTATATATATGTGGATTTAATCCTTTTTATTTTCAATGTATATTTCACAATACATGTCTAGTTATGTTAGAAAAGTATAACTTTCCACTGTGGTTATGCATGAAGAGAAAATAAATTATATTTTATTTACTTATATTAGGACCAAAAAACTAGGTTATGATATTGGTGATTTTTTTTCTCCATTGATAAATTATTTTAAATTAATGTGTGATTTAGGTTTTATGTTGTATGATTCTTATATAAATGAATATTTCACATTGAGATCCATGTTTTACAAGATGATAAATGATTTTCCTTCTTATGTAAATTTTTTAGGAAATATAATTAAAGGAACTCAAGGTTGTCCTATTTGTGAACAAGGTACACACTTAGTTAGTTTGAAATATTCATCAAAGTCCATGTTTCTAGGACATAATATATTTCTATCATGATGAAATAAATACTAATATTATATGGTATCATTCAATGGGAGTTAAAAATAATGTGTGTCACCATCTCCACTATCATGTGATTAACTATTTGAGAAATTAAAATATATGGACACCACTTTTGGAAAACCTTCTTTACAAAACCATGTGATAGTTGGTTGGAAAAAGTTATTGGGTTTTTTTGAATTATCATACTAAAATTTTCTTTATTATATACATTTTATTGATGTCATGTATGTGGAAAAAATGTATGTGATAGTGTCATTAAAACATTATTAAATACACTAAGAAAAAATTGATGGAATTAAAGATAGGTTGTACATAGTTAACATGAGAATATGGGAAGAGTTGGTATCAATAAAGGGTGAAAGGATTAATTTTATAACTCCAGCTACTTACACTCTTTCCATGTAAGAGAGATATTAGTTTTTTAACTTTCTGAATGATATAAAGGTTTCATATGGGTAATCAGCAAATATCAAGAATATCATGTCAATGATTTATTTAAAGGTAATAGATTTGGAAAAAAATAAATAATGGAAAAAGGAAATTTCTCTCATATTATGTGAGTTGGAGATATTCTTCCCACCATCATTATTTGATATGATGGTTCACTTGATGGTTCACTTGGTTAGAGAGATTCATCTATGTAGTCATATACATTATAGATAGGTGTACCCCATTGAACGGTATATGGATATTTTGAAAGGGTATGCCAAAAAAAATTGGAAAGAAGGTTTTATTGTAAAGTGATATATTTTTGAGGAAGCCATTGAATTTTGTACTGACTACCTATCTAATGTCGAAAGCACGGGCCCACCAATATCTCATCACACCAGGAGGATTTTGGGTGAAGTAATATTTGGAATAGATGTGGTCTTAATTACTATTACAGAGTGAGAGTAAGCTCAACTTTATATTTTTCATAATAGCTTAGAGGTTTCACCATATTTTGAAACCTGCAAAGTAATTATTAGGAATTTTAATCCATCAAGGGTTGAATTATTGATATCAAATACACAAAATAAATAGTTTATAGGATGGTTTTGAGAAAATATTTTAAAGGATTCAACTAAAAATCTGAAATAAATTTCAAAACGTCATTGATTTCTTGAAAGAGGACCAAGTGTACATGTATTATCTTATAATGGTTATGAAATTCATGGTTTTATGTTCTATAAATAGGAATATGATAATTGTGGTACCATAAAAAATAGTGGAGTTATACTTAAGGTTGATGTGATGCATTTATCTGGTACTAAAGACAAAAATCTAATATATCTAAATATTTCATACATTACCATCATCATAAAAATATGGTAGTTGTACTATATAACATTCCAAGCACCAATTTTTCAATGAATGTTTGATGGTAACAATATTTCTGTTAAAATAGATGAATTCGGATTCATGAAAGTGGATTTCAGTAAGGAATAGTACAAATAAAAAACATTTATAATGGAATCATAGGCAGTATGAGTATTTTATGTCCTAGATCCTATAAATATAAAGTGATCAATTATTAATTTATTGATAAAAAACAACAAAGGGTAAGATGTTAATTAAATTGAGGATGACACTTTCATTGGAATGTCGCAATAATTTAGTGATGGTCCCAATATAGATGAGGTATTTTATGTCATAGGATACCACAATTAGGGGATTTGGATACTTTATATAGGGGTCAAATCCCTTCAAACTTTAAACAAAAAAAGATAGAGTTTAGTAATCATGCTATATTTTTTTGTAATATTCATTTCATTACCTATTATTATTATCTTTTCACTGCTATATAAATGTAATCTAAATTAAATGTTCATCCATTTCTTCTGATAATAGATTTTACACATGTTGATGCCCCCAATAATCTGAAATAATATTTTTATCAACATGTTGATGCTACCAATGCATGGAAACAAAAAAATCACATATCGATGCAACTAATCCTGAGGAAAGACATATTAATGATGTTGAGGATGAGAAAATTATAGAAAGTGAACAACCTATATCCTAGAAAAGATAGGACTATTATAGCATGATAGTGTTCACAAAAATTATTAAGGTGATAAGTAAAGGTGTCAAATTTGAGGTTGGATGTAATGCACGCAACCATCCTATTAAACACAAAAACTCTATATACATTAGTTACATTAGGATCACCACTTAAATAAATGTGATGGTTGATGTAGATACATGAAAAAATGTTATGTCCATGCTTATTTCACTAATCTAGGAAGTGATTAGGGTAATATTATTATATACTTTCTTTATTTTACTAAAAAAATAATGAAATTTTGATTTACTCTTCATTATCCCTTGTAGAGTGAATTTATACTAGATGAATGCCAAATGAAATTTGTATTAATTCTAGATATAAATGATCATACAGGATTTTTGATAATTATTATGAAGCATTATGTTAGGTATGCTAAAGGAAAAGTAAACTTGTACCCACCATAGATGTATGAACACTTGATAAACCAAGAAAAATGGAATGCGTTTATTGGTCAATATAAGGAGACATCATTTCAAGTGAATTAAGATTGGTAATACATTACATGAAAATATGTGTATTAATCATTTTATTAATAATTTTTAATTTATGAATTAGAAACTAAGTGATGAAAATAATAAGAGTGCAGCAAAACAAACATACCCATACCATAAAGTAAGGATGTTATAGGATTCACTTGAAAACAATTGTATGTATTTTAAATCTATAGTAATGATTTTATGTGGAATGAAACAAAAACATAATTATGTTCCCTTTTATATTCAAATTTATGAATCAAAATCCAAATTCACTTTAATCCCACATCAAATGCTATGGAAGTAGGCTCATGTAAATAAATATTGGATAATAATAGATGAAAACACACAAAATGTATGTGAATAATGTGTAAATATGACATAAAAAATTACGCTTTAAATCGATATTACATAAAAATTATTACTTATTTTCCTATATTTTTTTATCTAGATTAGACATAAGAATCATTATTGATTGTACCTGATGAACGAATACTATCAGTGACTATGAGGTAGCTAGAAAAATATAGTTGTTCCATAGATGCAGGTTTTAGTGTGTCACCCTGAACATATTTTGAGAAAAAAATCATAAGAGGATAAATATAATAAAATGGATGATATGAAATCAAGATTATACTCTATAGAATAAAAATTTAATTAGAAGTTTTAGCTGTTAGAAAATAATATGGGAAGAAATCAAAGAAAAGAAACAATACAACAAAAACCACTGCATGAAGACCACCCACCCCACCCCCACCAGATGTAAGGTGATCCATTACCCTAAAAGGTCTACCTTATCATAGGTAATAAATTTTTCCATAACTATTTCTATAAAATTTGAATTCGTAAGACACGGATACCTTTCCTATACTGATATTCTATAGGGTGAAAATTATTATGATTTATATATATCATCACGTACCCATCACCTTTTTGTGAGGGATACATTGTATAATATCTAAGTAGATATTCTACACAACAAACAACTTCAAAACGGTCATGTGAGAGTGGAGATTCACCTAACTCATAAGCTGAGTGTTGAGCTGCCTTATCCCCTTGATGATCTGGATATTCATGCAATTGAGATTGTTATTGTAACATTTGAAGAATGATCATTTAATCTTGTAAAAATACATATCTATAAGGAGGTATTCCTTTTAAATTTATTTTTTATGTAGAACCTTTAAAAAATTAATGGAAAAAGTCTGAACTGGGGAATTTTATTACAGGAAGAGAAAGGGAAGGGGTGAAATAGAAGGTTGATTCAAAATAATTTAAAGGATAAACTAATTGATCAAAAAGGCCTTAAAAAATTTCCTTCACCCCACTAGTTTAAATTTTTCATTTATTAATTTTATAATTTCATGTGGATACAACATTAAAAAATAGTGATATAACCATCATCAATTTTGAAGAATAAATCTATGGAGAGGCCATTATAATCTTTCTTGGTCTTGAGAATATAGATGAAATACTCAAGCATGAATGGTTTAGAGTCTCAGTTGTAAATGTACACATGAGTTGTGTGTTCATAATTTTTTTGTCCAACTGCTGATCTACTGTATTAATTAAATTTAAATATTGCTCATATTTTTTGAAGGCGTATATATCAATACTATTTGAAGGGAAAAACATGTGATTAAAAATTTGGACTCATTATTACTCACATCACATATACATAAAAAATCTCATTAAAAGAAGAGGAATATTCAATAATAGTGTAAAATCAAGCCTTAATGCTCAAAAAAACTTACAAATGACTGACTCTTCTTAATACCCACAATGCAAGGGTAAACTCTACAATTTAATCATACCAAATATATTTTTATTCCTTTTATTACTTATTCGTTTTTTGTTTTTAGGCATCATTGGTTTCTCATTGCAATCAATTTGGATACCCCAGTGGTTTATTTTCTAGATTCAATGCATGGATACCCAACAAATAGACCACATTTGATGAAATTTATCAATTTGTAATACACTACATGCAACATTTTTCAAATAAACTTGAAGTTATAAATTTTATATTATGTTTTAATGGAAATTTTTTTATGATGGTGTGGTGATCAAATATAATCAAAATCATGGATTGAGTACTTTCCATGAGAACAAAAAATCTATCGACTTCTACAAGTGGATAAGAATTTGGGGAAATATAATAATATTTCTCTATCAAAACAGATATAAAAAAATTACTTATTTTTCTCAATTTTTATGCAGTGTCCAAAATAAGAAAAAATTAAAAATATTTTGGTTATTAAATTTGAAAATTTATGAAAGTTATCATATTCTATCACAAAACTAACCACATTGGAGAGTTATTTCTGGTGATAATTAAAATTTAATTTAAAATATTAATTAATTATTTGTTTATTTATATTTTTATAGTATTAATAGGACTATTGATGGTTTTTCTATTCAGGAGAGGAAATATATTTTTTTGTAAATGAATGGTAAGAATACATGTTTTCAGAATTTATACATACATCATGAAAATGTGACTTCCAACTACTCATTCAGTTAATTTTCACATATATAATGCTTGAAGATTATAATAAATGGTGTGATAGTTGAATTATTGTTGTTTTAAAAAGTAGGTTCTATTTAATTGAATCACATACGTAGTGAGACTTTCTTATCACCCTGGATGTGATCTAATTCAAGAGCACCTTCTTTTGAAAACAAAAATAAATTGTGTGATGTGTAGGAAAAACACTACACCTCAACCTGATACATGGTGCGTCTGGTATGATTTAAAGTATATGTTTATTTTTAAATTGATATTTTAGTTCAAAACACACATTACATACTCAAAATAGAGCAAACACATTTATATAGTTTTTATACATTAAAAAATGATTTATAAGTCATGTGTGATATGTAGGAATCATCCATGTCTCAATTTGATGCACGGTGTGTTGGTATGACTCGAAGTGTATGTTCTTAGTTTAAAATTGACACTTTAGTTAAAAACATATGTAACATACACAAAACCAATAAAACATATTAATATTGTTTGGATACTTTAATACAATGATCCATAAGTCATATGTGACATACAAGAATTTTTCATACCTCACTCTAATACACGGTGTTCTAGGTATGACTCAAAGTTTATGTTTTCAATTTCAAATTGACATTTTAGTTCAAAACACAGATTGCATAATCAAAATAAAGAAAAAATATTATAATTACTTTGATACTTCAAGATAATGATCCATATGTCATTTTTTATGTGTAGGAATTAGATTCACCTCAATCTGATACATGATGTGCCCGATATGACTCGAAGTGTATGTTTTAGTTTAAAATTTAAATTTTAGTTAAAAACACATGTCACATATTAAAAATCTATAAAAAACATTCAAATTGTTTTGATAAATTAGTAAAATGATCCATAAGTCATTTTTGGTGTGTAGGAATTAGCTTCATCTCAATCTGATACACGATGTGATCGGTATGACTTGAAATGACTGTTTTCAGTTTAAAATTGACATTCTTGTTCAAAACACTTTTTTAATACTCAAAACTAAAAAAAATCATTCATATTGCACTATAGGAAAACTGGAGTGTCGCGGCTATTTTTTCACGGCGGTTTAAAAAACCGCCGCAAAATGTGTTAATTTTTTTTCTAATTTTTTTAATTTTTTCAAGGAGTAGCGGCGGTTTTTTAAATAAATAAATGAATAAATAAATAGATAAAGAAATAAATAAATAAATAAATAAATAAATAAACAAATAAACAAAGAAATAAACAAATAAATAATCAAATAAATAAACAAATAAATAAAGAAATAAAGAAATAAAAAAATAATGAAATAAACAAATAAACAAATAAACAAATAAACAAATAAATAAATATATAATTATATAATTAAATAAATATATAATTAAATAAATAAATGTAAATATAAATAAATAAAATAAATACAAAATAAATATAAATAAATATAAATAAATAAAATAAATACGAAATGAACAAAATAAATAAGAAATAAATAAAATAAACACGAAATAAATAAAATAAATACGAAATAAATAAAATAAATATGAAATAAATAAAATAAGTAAATAAATACAAAATAAATAAAATAAATACAAAATAAATAAATAAATAAACAAAGAAGGAAATAAATAAATATATAAATAAATAAACAAACAAATAAATAAACAAATAAACAAATAAACAAATAAATAAACAAATAAATAAACAAATAAATAAATAAACAAATAAACAAATAAACAAATAAACAAATAAACAAACAAATAAATAAATAAATAAACAAATAAATAAACAAATAAACAAGTAAACAAATAAAAAAATATATATATATAATTAAATAAATATATAATTAAATAAATATATAATTAAATCATTAATTAATTAATTAATTAATTAATTAATTAATTAATTAAAATTTAATTACAAAATTCAAAAAAATCTAAAATTCAAGAAAAATTCAAAAAAATCGCCGCTAATAGTTTTCTGACGCACGATTTAGCGGCGGTTTTTCAAAACCTCCGTAGAAACGATTTAGCGGCGGTTTAAACTGTCGAAAAATGGAAAAAAACCGTCGCTAAATACGCATTTTGCTGTAGTGTTGTTTTGATACTTTAGAAAAATGATCCATAAGTCATTTTTTTTGTGTAGGAATCAGTTTTACATCAATATGATACACAGTGTGTCTCGTATGGCACAAATTGTATGTTTTTAGTTTAAAATTGACATTTTAGTTTAAAACATGCATGATATACTCAAAATTAGGAAAATAAACTTAGATTATTTTAATACTTTATTAAAATGATCCATAATTCATTTTTTATGTATAATAATTAAACGCACCTCAATACGATACATGGTGTGACGTGTATGACTTGAAATGTGTATTTTATATTTAAGATTGACATTTTAGATCAAAACACACATCACATACTCAAATAAAATAACACACATTCATATTTTTTTATACTTTAGTAAAATGATCCATAAATAATTTGTGAAGTGTAGGAATTAGTTTCACCTCAATCTAGTACACACTATTCCTGGTATGAGTCAAATTGCATGTTTTTTAGTTTAAAATTAACATTTTAGTTCAAAACACATGCCACGTATTCAAAACTAAGAAAACACATTCATTATTTTATACTTTAGTATAATGAATCATAATTTATTTTTTATGTTTAGGAATCAATCTGACCTCAATATGATACATTATGTGAATGATGTGACATGAAATGTGTGTTTTCATTTTAAAATTGACATTTTTGTTCAAAACACATGTCATATACTCAAAAATAAGAAAATGTCTTAAAATTATTTTTATACTTTAGTAAAATGATCCATAATTCATTCTTGATGTGTAGGAATCAACCACACCATAATACAATAAACGATGTGACCAGTATCACTCAAAGTGCGTATTTTCAGTTAAAAATGTCATTTTAGTTAAAAGCTTGTGTCACTAACAAAAAACCTAGAAAACAATTTATATTATCTTGATAATTTAATAATAGTATCATTAAGTCATTTTTTATTTGTAATAATTACCCGCACGTTAGTTTTACATATGGTGTGGCTGATATGACTTGAGTTGTCTATTTTTATTTAAAATTTATAGTTTAGTTCCAAACATGTGAAACATACTCAAAACCAAGAAAACGTATTCTAGTAATTTTTATATTTTAGAAAAACTTTCCATAAGTCATTAATAGTGTATAGGAATAAACCACACCTCAATCTGGTACATGTTGTGTCTGGTATGAATCAAAGTGTATTGTTTTAGTTTAAAACACACATGACATTATCAAAACCAAGAAAAAACATTCATATTTATTTTATACATTATCATAATAATCTATAAGTCATTTGTGACATGTAATAATTATCTTCACATCAATATGATGCACGGTGTGACCAGTATGACTCAAAATGTGTGGTTTCAGTTTAAAATTTTCATTTTATTAATGTATTATTTCATATTTATGTTTATTTTTTTTTAATATTACTAACATAAGAATTTTTTTTAAACATGTGAATTCTTTTTCTCAATATGGGGTGGTTTTTTCAACAACTCATAGCATGATTGGGCTCTTTTGAGAGGGGTTTGGGGCTGTAACACCCTGAGATTTTATGAAATAGATATTTAAATAATTTTACTTTTTTATATATCTCATTTCATGTAATAGAAAGTTTAGAAGAACCACAAAGTATTATATTTCCATTATAACCTAGCCATTAAATTAGATTGAATATATATAGTGGCCCTACATTTTCTTACATGAATATTACATCATTTTAAAGATAAACAACATAAAATCATTACAATTCAAGATCCAAAGGTTTAGTATCTTGGTAAAATTCAGACCATACATAATTTAAACATAATAAAACATAAACATTTATTTAAATCCTCTATCTTTATCCTTAAAATATCACCTTCTCCTTAGTACAAGTAATCACCTGAGGATATACATCAAAGAAAGAGGGTGAGCTAAAATCCTGGTAAGAGGATAAATAAGAAACATAAATCAATATAATATGGGTGAGAATAATCATAATAATCATAAAATAATCATAATATCATCTTTATAATCATGATATAAATCATTAGAAAAAGGAATAGAATGCAGAAATTCATAAAAATGAAACAACGTGTCTTAGTGGTCAAAATACCACACAAAGTTGTGAAAAAATATAGCATCATGTTCATGCATAACATATGTGAATAACCATAACATCATAATTTTGAACAAATATAGCATCATTTTTACACATATATCACATTAACTCAAGATATTCATCACATTACCCAATGCATTGGAGGGATATATAATATTGGGTCCACCCATCACATCATAACATTTACATAATCATGCATGCCACATAGAACTTATAAAAATTGTAGTCAAAAAATAACCCATGGAAAGGAATGGGTTTCATAAAAATTTCATAAATAGAATATTCATGAATAAACTTTGAGGTTCCCAAATTAAAATTTTAAAAATATACTTGGTATAATAATCATAAATCTTGAGTGAAGAAGAAACCATCTCAAGAGGAGTCGAGATGTGTTTTGGAAAGAAGAGTTACTTTGTAAAATCTAAATATTTGTCATAAAACCAAGTTGGAAACATGTATATCCTCAAAAATAATATTTATGAATAATTAAATTATTTTTAAGGAACATTAAAGGAATATTCATACAAAACTTTGGCATGAAAAAGTTATAACCCAAATAAAGTGAGTTGGGTTTGAGAATCCTCTTACCTTATGTCCAAATGATTTCTTCACATTAACATAATATCCTGGATAATAAAAGTATATTAATTAATTACTAAATCCATAACCTCTTATAAATTTTTTTATAATTTTATTAAGTTTTTATGGCCATTTTGATGAGTTATATAGTTCGATTTCATCATTCTATGAGTGTTTTTTTTCTTTGTTTTCATGATTGGTTCACTTGTATACAAGTATGGAAGTTCATTTAAAATGAGAATAATTTTACATAATTTAAATTATATTTTATTAATGATCTTATATAATTTTAAATGTTCTTATATATCATTTTTTTAATTATGAGTATGATTCATTAGATAAAACATTAATGATAAAAAAAATTATTTTATTTTTCCTATTTTATGATCCATCAAGAATTAATTTCATTTTATTAAATATTATGTACATAAATTATTTCCATAACATTAAGAAAGGTATAATATGAATATTAAAATATATTTTTACCATAATAATGGTTTTAAGACCATCCTTTAAGGTGCTAATGGAAAATGAAAACTCATCATCCATGAAGGTGATGAATCGACACAACACGAGTGATATTTTCATTTTTAGAATAAAAGGAGAGGAGTGGAGTTTGGATGATGTATATTCTATTAAAAATAACATTATATTATATATATTATAATACAGTTACCATGCCTCTACAGATATGGTAGGAGAGGATAGAATAATAAATTAAAATAAATTAAAAGATACTGAAGGAGGATTTTACCTCTTGAATATCTTTTTCTTGAGAACCTCCTTAAGGCACATAGGTTTGGTAATTTTTTGACACTAGAAGATCTCTAAAGTGTGGAAGAGTATTTGGAAGGTAATTGTTTATAATTTAGGCAATATACATAGTTTGGAAGTTTTGAGGATAATATGTGGTGAGGGGTGGTATTTATAGGGGAGGAGAGGGGAATTTTTTATTATTATATTTATTAGTTTATTATTTTGGATTAAGACTATCAATAGTGTTGATACTTATTACTAAATATATTAAATAATTAAGGATAGTTCGATATTATGGTTCTCACATCATCCATACATCATCAACAAATCAAAAATTCATGTATTTGTTAAATACTGTAAATTATTGTATTTCACAATTCACCAAAAAATCAAATATTTTAGAAAAATCCCAAAAATTCACCCTAAACATTTTTCAACTTATAGATTTCAAAAATAGGCTTAGGTTTGTGAAAATAATTATCCTAATATGAGAAAATTAATTTTAAATAGAATCATCATTTATTCAAAAAATACTAATTTTTAATATTATAATCTATTTTTTGACCCTTTGAAAAATTAATTAAGCTCTCATAAAATTATCTATTAATTATAATAAAACATAATATTTATTTATGAATATATTTTATGAAAATAAATTTTATTTTAAATAATTATATTAATTATAAAATTTTAAATAAAATTTTTGTTTTAAAAATTTACCAACACTTAATTTATCATTTCTAAAACATTTATTTACTTATACTATGATATAATTATATCATATTTTCATTTATAAGATACCTAAATTTTATTTATATTTTCATAGGTGAGTTTACTATTCTATTGGTTGGATTAATATTCCTAATGGTCATATTACTATTCCAATGGTCAGGTTATTATTCCATCGGTATAGGTTCCTTAATTTCTATAAATACCACTTATTTCATTCTTTACTTATGAGAATACTTTTTTTATTGTGTTATATATTCTATGTATTTGTTTTATACCATATAAAATAATTAAAAAAAGTGAAATTTCATTGATAAAATCATGGTTCATTACATTCTTCCCTACTTTTTGAAATTTTTCCATCGATTTTTTTTAAACTAAGGTGAAAATAAGTGAGGGTTTTTCTCTTTCATCACATCCTATAGTTCCCAAGTTACCTCTTAGTACTTATGGTTCCTCCACAACACTTTTACAAGTTGATTCATCTTTATTCCATAGGACTTTTTCTCTATGGTCCAAGATCTTCACTGGATTTTATTCATACGAGAGGTCATTCTCCAGTTATAACACCTTTGGATTCAGTACATGTGATGGGTCAGGTATTTACTTCCTTAGGAGTGATACATGGAATACATCATAAACTTGAGCCATATTTGGTGTAATTTCAAGCTGATAGTCCCCTACTCCTATGAGATCAATGATATCAAAGGGGACAATTTACTATGGGCTAAGCTTCTCTTTCTTTCCATACTGCATGACTCTCTTCCATGGTAATATTTTAATGTATACTTTTTCTCCAATATCTAACTTCAAAACTCTTTGACAGTTTTTAGCATGGATCTTTTTCTGACTTTGAGAAAATTTGGTATGTTTCTAGATTTCTTGAACATTCTATGTTATCTCTTGCATAATATCAAGTCCAAGTTGATTTTTTTCTCCAACTTCATCCTAAGAAGTTGGAGTTCTACGTCACTTCTTGTATAGAAATTAATATGGATCCATTTGAATACTGTAGTGGATGCTATTTTTATATGATAACTCAACTAATGGATGATTTGGATCCCATACTCATTTAAATTCCATTGATTAGGCTCACATCATGTCCTCAAGAATATAAATAGTCCTTTCAAATTGGTCATCTATATGGGGGTGATATGTCATGCTGAATATCCATTTAGTACACAAAGATTGTCAAAGACTTCTCCAAAATTTAGATTTGAACCTTGGATCACAATCAGATACAATTGAAAGTGGAACCCCGTGAAGGCTAGACACTTCTTTCACATATATCTTGGAAATCTTTTCAGGTGAGAAGTATTCCCAAAAGGCAATGAAGTGGGTAGTCTTGGTGATTTGATCCACCACATCACATATTGAATTGTTTTCTTCAGATTTTTTCAAAAGACTGGTGAAAAATTCCATATTGATATTCTCTCATTTTCATGTGGGTATAGGTAATATTTTCATCATCCCTTTGGACTTTTGTCACTCTTATTTAACTTGATAACATACCAAACACCTTTAGATATACTCTGAAATATCCTTCTTTATATTGTCCTATCAGAATTGTTCTCAAAGATCATAGTACATCTAGGTACTTCCTATATGGATAGAGAAATATGACCTATATGCATTATTCAATAGATCCTTATTTATATTAGGTGGTTAAGGAACACAAAACCTTATTCCAATCCAAATAACACCATCATCATTGATATAGAACTCTTGTAGCTTCTCTTCCTTTACATTTTTCACCATATTTTTATCTCAATATCATCCCTTTATGCCTCCTTGTTATTCTATTAGATATATGTTTTGGAAATCATTTTGGAAAGGTAGGATGAATTCCCTATCGGTATGATTTCCAAATACATCCTTTTTTTATCCATGAATATGGGGTCTTTCTCAATCTACATCACAGATAGAGTAGCAGGTTCTTTTCTTCTAAGAGCATAAACTACCTTGTTCTCTATTCCCAGATGGTAATTAATAGATAAATCTTCGTACTTTACTACCTATAATCATCTCCTTTGATACATGTTTAGCTCTTTCTTTGTGAATATATAATTTAGACTCTTGTGGTCGGTATATATATCACACTTCTTACCATAGACGTAGTTCCACCAAATTTTCAAGGAAAATATCACAGTTTCTAGAACCAGATCATGCATCAGGTAGTTTTTCTCATGAAACTTCAATTTCACTGAGGAATAGGTTTTAACTTTATCATTATTCATAAGTACACAACCCAAGACTTTCTTTTAAGAAACACTCTTTATCAAAAAACTTTCCCCACTTTTTATTAGTGTGTGTACAGGTGTAGTGATTAGAATCTTATTAAGTTCCTTGAAGCTTTCCTCACATTACTCCATCCAGACATACTTTACCCCTTTTCATGTTAACTTTTTTAGTGGGTTGTACAATCATGATAAATTACTCAAAAAATATCGGTAGTACATAGATAAGATAAGAAAACTATGCATTACTATGACACTAGTGGGTTTAGGTCATTCCTAAATTACCTTTATTTCTAAAGGTTCTATAGAAATTCCCTCAATTTTGATCATTTTCCCCAATAATGTGACATGCCACATCCAAAAGTCACACAATCTTAACTTTGCTTAAAATTTCTCCTTCCTTAATTTTTTCATCACAATCCCTAGATTTTCTTCATGTTACTTCTTTATCTTGTAGTATATGATAATATCATTGATAAAAACTACCAATTTTTTTTGAGGTAGTCTCTAATTATTTTATTCATAAAATCCATGAAGATTTTAGGGGCATTAGTAAGTCCAAATAGAATCACTATGAACTCGTAATTCCAATAACTTGTATGAAAAGAGGTCTTATAAATATCTTCCTTCTTGAGCTTATATTGATGATATCCAGAATGAAGATCCAACTTTGAGAAGTATTGAACTCGTAGTAGTTGATCGAATAAGTAATCAATCCTTGGAAGAGGATAATTTTTCATAGGTTATAAACACCCACACCATTTATGGATTTTCTAAAGGAGATTCATGGTCCTCCTTGCATTTTTTGAGGATCATGGGATGGTTTAGAATATTAAAAGACATTTCCTTTTCCTAACAGTTGATTTCTGCTCTATAAAATGAGACCCAATTCATGCCCAGTATAGCATTTAATTCCACCAAGAGAAGTATTATGATATTATCTAGAAGAATCTTCCCACATACGCCAATAGGATAATATTCCAACACTTGGGTTGCAATTATCACACCACTAAATGCTTTTACGTATATCTATACTTAAAGGGATAAGTATTTCAATTCAATAGTTCTATAAAATATGTAGTATATAAAGGAATATGTAGAACCATAATCAAAGAAGACTTTTTCCATTATTGAGTGTATAGTAAGTGTACCTTGTGAAACTTAGTTTTCTTTCTCTACTTCAGCAGTAGGGATGGAATAATCTTTCCCTTGCTCCTTTGGCTTTTGTGGTTATTGATGCTAATTACCCTCAAGTAATTGAGTTTTAGTGCACTCTCTTTCATAGTACCCTTTCTCCCTACATTTAAAGCATTGAACCTTGGGTGGTGCTCTCATTTCCTCTATCACATTGGCCAGATTCTTCATGTATCTTCAAAATTCATAAGCTTGGTGGCCTTCTCTCCCACATTTATATCATTTCCTTATCCCTTTGTGGTAGTTCCCAAGATTCTTCTTCCCACATTTTTAACATGTGAATGGTTGATTTTTCTTTCCACCTTTCTTGTTTTATCCTCCATCTTCATTCTTCATATTTTTTTTCATATCTCCATAGCCACGAGACAATTATCTAAACTCCATCTCAAATTTAAGAGAACATCAAACAACTTACTCATAACTCCCAATTTTTCAAATATCTTTAACCTTTTAAAGGTGTGGTTTTAAACAACTAAATAATATATCTATTTTTCTATCATTATTGATAATAAAACCCAAGGATTACCTTCCAATCCTTGTGAAATTTTCTTTGTAAGCCATGAAAAATTCACATTCCTTTTTCTTTAACTCTATGAATTCTCTATTCAAATTTTTATGAAGATTTTGAGGAAAATACTTGTCAAGAAATATTATCTTAAAGTATTCCCACTCCATCACTTAAATTTCATCATTCATCTTGGTGTTCTTAATCAGAACCAACCATTACTTGGACTCTCCATCTAAGAGGTAAAGGACAAAAGTCACATTTTCCTTCTTAGAATAGTAATGTACAGAAAAGATATTCTCCATTGAGTTGAACCATTGTTCTATGACGAGTGGATTTGAATATCCACTAAAAGTCTGTGTTCGTTACTGCAAAAATGACTCAATGGAAAGTTTCTCCTTCTTGGGTGAAGGGGGTGTTCCACATGGTTTAAGTTAGGATTAATCACATAAGACGCCTGGGAAATATTTTCATTAATGTCTTGAACCCCACATCCCAAGGTATTAGGGATGTTTGTTTTTTAGAGGTGGAGCCTCGGTCAAAGACCAAGGTAGTATTTATTGCTCAAAGAAAAGAGTTACAAAAGTCTGAAAGATGGAATCTTATTACAATCCTTATCATAAAAAGGGAGTGAAACATCAGGAAACTCATCAAGCCAGGTAACATCCTGATTGACCCTTTTATTGGAAAGACTATCAGCAACCATGTTTGCTTCACGGAACAAATGTGTGGCAATGTAATCGAGGTCCATGAGCGAGGCAAGGCATTTCATCCATTGAGGGGTAAGCATCCATGCGAGTTGCACCACCCCTTTCCAAATGGCTTGAACAACAGTGGTTGAATCACATTTAATCCATAGTTTGTGCCAGCCCGAAAAACGGTCCACGCGAACGCAGGCCCCAAATGCCACAAATTATGACGTACACTCTCCCACTTGGGGAGATGTTAGGCCAGCGCCCCTCCAGTGTGCAATGGAGGTCACTGACCTAGGCCATGAGCCTTCTTGATCACTCATTCACCCCGTCCAGGTAAGTTATTAGGGATTTCATTTGGGTAATCATTGTATTATCCTTCACATGAGTTGTTGACCAGGTTTTTACTAATTCCCAAAATTTTATAAAATATAAATGGTTTGAACAAAACGTAAGTCAATAAATAAAGAATAATTTATTCCTTTATTCAACTAACACTAAAGTCATGTCCTATGGGATCCCTATGTTAAACATTTTTCAAAAAATATATTCTTGTATATTTACTTATACATAGTATTATCTAAAGGATTTTCACTAATTTTCTCTAATACTAATTCCCAAATTAACTAAATCCTACTCTAATAAAAACTATAATGACCCTAATTTTTCTTACATGACTATTACATCATTTTGTTGATAAAAAATAAAAAATCATTAAAATACAGGATCCAAAGGTTTATTATATTGGGAAAATTATGACCATACATAATTTGAACATAATAAAACATAAAAATTTATTTAAATCATCTACATTTATCCTTAAAATATCACGTTTTCCTTAGTACAAGTAATCACTTGATGATATACATCAAAGAAAGGGGTGAGATAAAATCCCAATAAGAGGATAAATAAGAAACATGAATCAATAAAACATGGGTGAGAATAATCATCATCATCATAAAATAAGAATAGGATTATATTCATAACCATGAGATAAAGCATTAGATAAATTCATGGAATGTGTCAATGCATAAAAATGAAACATCATGTCTTATTGATCAAAATACCACACATATTTTTGAATATATCTAACATCATATTCACACATAACATATGTGAATAACCATAAAATAATCATTGTGAAAAAATATAGCATCATGTTCATTCATATTGCACACTATCTCATGATATACATCACATTACCCAATGTATTTTAATGCTATATAATTTTGAGTCCACCCATCACATCATAACATTTACATAATCATGCATTCCACATAGAACTTATAACAATTGTAGTTATAAAATAAACCATGTAAAGGAATGTTTTTCATAAGAATTTCATAAATCATGCATTCATGAATAAAATTTTTTGTTCCCAAATGAAAAATAGAAAAACATAATTGGTATAAGAATCATCAATCTTGAGTGAAGAAGAAACCATCTCAATAGGAGTCAAGATGTGTTTTGGAAAGAAGAGTTCTTTTGTAAAATCTAAATATATGTCATAAACCCAAGTTAGAAACATGTATATCCTAGAAAATAATAGGTAAGAAAAATGAAATTATTTTTAAGTAACATTAAATGAATATCCATGCGGAAATTTGGTATGAAAAGGTGTAACTCAAAGAAAGGCAGTTGGGTTCGAGAATCCCCTTACCTTCTGTCTAAATACTTTCTTCACGTGCACTTAATATCCCGGATAATCAAAAAAAATTCATTAATTACTGGATCCAGATCCTATTATGCATGTATTTTATTTATTATAATTTTATTAAGTTTTTTATGGACATTTTTATGAGTTATAGTGTTCAATTTTTTCATTCTGGGAGTGTTCGTTTTCTTGGTTTTCTTGATCGATTCACTTGTATACAAGTATAGAAGTTCGTGTAAAATGAGAATAATTATCCAGAATTGAAATTATATGTTATTAATGAACTTAAATAAGTTTAAATGGTCTTATATATATATATATATATTTATATTAGGATGATTCATTAGATAAAACGTTAATGATAAATTGTTTTAGTTTATTTTGGCATTTTTTCTTTCCATCATGAAATAATTTTATTCTATTAAATATTATGTTTATAAATTGGTTCTAGAACATTAAAGAAGTTATAAAATGAATATTAAAATCTTTTTTAACCATAATAATGATTTTATGACCATCCTTGAAGTTGGTAATGGGAAATGAAAACTCATCATCTACAAAGGCGGTGAATTGACACATCACAAATGATGTTTTCATTTTTATAATAAAAGGATATGAGAAGAGGTTTTATATTAGATATTCCATTAACTCAATAAAATTACAATATGTATATATATATGATCCTATATTTATCATTCATTTTTGGATAGGTGAGTTGATGAGATAATAATAAATTAAAATAAATCAAAAGAGAACGAATGAGGACTTTACCTCTAGAATACATTCTTCTTTAGAACCTCCTTAAGGCACTTGGGTTGGTCTTTTGTTGAGAATAGTATCTATTGGACGTGGGTAATATGATTGGAACGTAATTGGATATAATTTAGATAATCTAAAATGATTGGAAGGTTTTAAGAGAAGAGTTAGTGAGGGATGGTATTTATAGGGGGAGAGGGGTATTTTTTATTATTATCTACAATAGTTTATTATTTTGGATCAAGACTATCAATAGTATTGATCCTTATTGATAAATATTTTAAATAATAAAGGATAATTTGATATTATAGGGAATAAATCAGCCATACATTAACCATTACTCAAAATTTCATGTATTTGTTAAATACCAGAAATTATCATCTTTCATTATTCACCTAAAATTAAACCATTTTATAGAAATCCCAAAAACTAAACCTAACCAATTTTTAATTATAGATTTTAGAAATGGACTCTATTTTATGAAAATAAGTTTCTAAATATGATAAATTTAATTTTATATAAAATCATCATTTATTCGAAAAATATTGATTTTAATATTATAATCGATTTTTTGACCCTTTGAAAAAATAATTAAGGCCACATGAAATTATCGTATAATTATAATGAAACATAATATTATTTTATGAATATATTTTATGAAAATAAATTTTATTTTAAATCATTATAATAATTATAAATTTGTAAATAAAAATTTATGTTTTACAAAATTACCAACACTTAATTTATCATTTTTAAAATATTTATTTACTTATACTATGATATAATTATATCATATTTTCATTTATAAGATACCTAAATTTTTTTATATTTTCATAGAAGTGGTTAATATTCTATTGGATGAATTACTATTCCTAATTTTCATATTACTATCATAATGGTCAGGTTAATATTCTATCAGTATAGGTTCCTTAATTTCTATAGATACCACTTATTTCATTCTTCATGAATGAGAATAATGTTTTTATTGGGTTCTCTATGTTATGTATGTGTTTTATACCATATAAGATAACTATAAGAAGGGTAATTTCATTGATAAAATTCTAGTTTGTTAGAATAAATATGAATAACTATATTATGAAATAAATATAAAGGTCCAACTCAATAATAATGTATTGTTAAGTGATTATAAAAATGATCACATGATTTTTAGCAAAGTAAATTTATTCTTCCAAAATATATTTTCTTCAAAAATGAGTATTTCTTATTTTTTGGAGTGAATTTTAATTTATATAATTTCTAGGAAATTTATTTGAAAATTTTAAATTCATTTTTGAATTCAAAATATCAAAATTATTTTTTTTTGACAATTTTCTGAAAACATTTATTTTTCAAGGAATACTGAAAATACTTATTTTTATTGAAAACTATATATTATTTTAAATTATTTATAAGGTAAATTTATGTTTTAGATTAGTTTTAAAAATTTTATGTTAATTTTAATTTGAAATAATCTAATTGTGGTTTTTGAAAATTATTTTATACATAAATTTATTATAAAAACAATTTATGTTTAAAAAGGGAATTTTTTTCAAAAAACTATTTTTCATGGTATTTTTCTTCTTTTATTTAAAATTAAATTTTAAAACATCTATGTTTTGAATTTTAAAAAATGTATACCATATTTAGATTTAGGTGGTTCAAATTTAGTAAATATGAACCTTTTATTTTTAGCCAATATGAATAGTAACCTTGGTAGATTTTGTTACCATGGTAAAGGGTAAATTTATTAATTTAGGATTAAAATGATAAGGACTATAAAATAACCCTAACACTTGAAAAAAATTATTGGACGAATTTAATTTGACCCATAAAACCTAATTATCTAAATTGAGTTGTTTAATGGATACTTGTCCATGAAAATAACTTATATGTTTTTTAAATCAAATAAACTCACAGAATGACTTATATTTTTTTATGAAATGATTGACTCTGATGGTTTCATTACTTCTAGTACTAGAAACACTCGGAAATATAGGTAAAATACCAATATTGAGAGAACAGTTTTTATGCATTCCCTAGCTGCCAGTATGACGGAACAATACACACTACCCCCACAGCCCGCCCCTATTGTAAATTTACCTGCTACCTCAGATACATCCTCAGAATATTCATTTACTGATTTAGAAGAATCATCTAGTGAGGATGATGAAAATGACCCTACTTATATAGATTCTTATCAAATAGAAGAGAATTTATATTTTCCAAATTATCTTGACTTTTTTATGGAAGAGAAGGATAATACTGAATTTCGACAGTATAAAAATAGTGAGATGATAGCTGATACCTACCTTGGTATTAGAAAGAGGATATTCATCAAGAATGTTGAATAATTTAAAAAGGAGGAAAACATAAAATTCATTGATATCCCTTGGAAATGAAATGTTAATATACCTCTATATTGATGGAAATCCTTATGTTTTGTATGCTTCCTTGCAGATCTGATTTTATTCTGGCTCTTTCTGCATTTTTGGAGATGTCACTGAAGAAACCCTCTTGATGATACTATTGTTTAGGTGGAATCTATTTTCCTTTTTGGAACAGAACCATGAATGCAGGCTGGAATTCTGGTTCATTAGAATGGATTGTTCTTATTGAGATGATTCACAACAAATACTACTACCATCAATGGGAATTTGTGAAATGATGAAGGCTCTGTTCTTTGTTGGAATTAATGATGGATGCCACTGTGGACTTTTGAAATATCTAAATGAGGTTTTTTCATAAGGCATATGCATTTATTGGAGCATAGGTGAAGCAGGTTCCATCTCTATTTTTTCTTAATGTTCAAATCGTTGTTTCTATAATTTATTGATGGTGTAAGTGAATTGCACCTTGAGTTTCAAATTGTAAAACTTTTGATTTTATAAATATCTATGAGCATGAATTGGGTGACCAATTTATGTCAATTTCCTCAAAAAAATATAATTTTTAGTAAGTAAATAATTACCTTAAATTCTCACACAACGTTGATGCAGTAATTATTTTATTAATGGAAATATCAAATAAATGTCACTAAAATATTATTATAAAGAAAATTTGAGATAATTAATATGACCAATGAATTTTATATATGAACTTGAAATATTAGGGAAATAATAAAATATTTGGTTTGAATATATCTTGTTTTTTTATATTTTCAAAAGTTAAAGTAATAAATAGTGTCAAAATTGACATTAATGATCTTTTAAAATGAATAATATTTTATTAAATGATTTAAAATTATTAAAAATATTAAATTTGGAAAACATATTGGTATAAGTTTTAACATTTCATCGATGATCCATGTGTGGGTCTTTTTTCATTTTATAGTAACAATATTGACCCATAAGTAGTAAAATCCATGTTGTCGTGGTAAGAGTTAAAGGGGTTAAATAAGGGTTAAAACCAAATGATAAGGGTAATAATGTGGCCTAAACTTTTCTAAAAATTATTAGATGATATTATTTTGACCCATCCTCTTATTATGTTCTAAATAACTCACTTTCGTTCCATTTTCAATCAAAAATCAATTTATATTAATTTAATATTTTGAAAGTTTCCAAAAGTTTCCTTCACCTTAGTTATAAAAGGAATCTCTTTGTTTTACTTATTTATAATACCTTGAGACATATAGCTCGACCAACCTCTACACATTTCTCTTATCAACATACTTAGTTAATTTCTTGAGGTTATGGTCCTTCCAAAATACCAACCTTAGTGTCTCTGAGAGGATATATAAAGGAAGTTATCTGAAGAAGAGGAGGTTAAAGCACATTCAACTAAAGGAAAGTGCATGGTAAGATAATTTTTAACTCAATTTCTAATCATTGGGTTAAACTTCTATTCCATTTATTATGTCATTCCATGATTATTTTTGAAATGGTTTTTAATTATCTTATGTTGTATTTCTACTTGTTTAATGTGGATTTACAGCGAATACACATAACCAATTCATTTAATTAACATTCACTTCAAAGATATGACATTTTTAAGGGTTTATTTCACAATATCCTCATTATTTATGATTGTTTAAATTTAAGTCTCCACTAGGGAGTATTT